>CM070832.1:3558196-4163431 GCA_036326025.1 Chrosomus eos
CGCACGCCCCCTGGAAACAGAGGAGAGAACTACACCTTCAACAGCAAAAACCTCATCAAAGAAAACTAAATATTACAAAAGTTACAGGTGCACATGTAATATTTTCAACTGTAAAAATGTTTAACATGTAAAGACATGAATAATATGTTTTTAAAATGAGACGCCTGTTTTATTCTACATGATGCGGCCGGTCACAGTCAGCTAAACACACTCACTTTAACTCTTATACCGGACGCTTTAATGCAGAATACATTATTCATACGTGACAGAGAAGCAGATCTGAGACCCAGAAGATGGACATTTAGCTGATATAAGAGCAAGAGACATGGCTTAGCATGCAGAAGAAAGGATACTTGACGAATTCGATGGCGTTTGTCCTTAAATACCCCAAACCGACAGACTCGTTGAAGGAAGACATGTTGTGATGAATATTGTTTTCTGTGGAGAGAAGAAGAGGAGGTGATCGAACAGTCCTGAACACACACCTGTGTGACAGAAACACTCCTGTAGAAACATTATCCTCAACGGAAAATATTTAAAACATTCAAATCAAGATTAAATAAAATATAGCACTATCAGATGAAAAACTTTTGGGAGAAGCTATGATATTTTATAATGTAATTTGCTAATAAATAAACTAAACTGATATTACCTCTATATTTAGTTTACTTCTAAAATCTAGAGGTTTTTAAATCTTTAGGGGTTAGTATTACATTTCTAATATTTTATTTTCTAACAACTAAAATAATTAAAAATAATTAATAAAATTAATTCACTAATAAAAAAATAAATGATGAAAATGTAAAAAAAAATTATTTAAAACAACTAAAAAAGTAAAAACTTTTAGGATATTTTATTTTAAGGGCATGATTTAACTTGCTACTAAATATGTAATAATTAAAAATAAAATGTACAAACAAAATAAACAAAACGATTGATATTAGGCTACTTATAAAAAAGAAGAAGAAACTACATTTCATTTTAATGATATTATTCAATTTGTTATTAAATAAAACAGATTAAATGTAAACAATGTGTAATAATTGTAATAATAATAATAATATGAAATAATTAAATAAAATGAAATAAACATACGTATGATGTTACCTCTATATTTTTTTACATATAAATTATAATAGTACACCTATTTTTATGCAAATTTTGGGATATTGTATTTTAAAAGTGCTGGATGGAAAAGCCAAGATGTGGATAAATAAAAAAAATGTGTACAAAAAAGCTTAATCGAGGTGGATAATTGTTTTTTATCTGATAAGAAGTCTTGTGCATAAACTAGGATGAGAAACATTTACTGAATAAATCTGGTGACGCTGCCTCAGCGGAGGCTGTGATTGGATAACTGGAGTCCATTATCCAATCACAGAGTCCAGTTACATTTTTATTACAGATATTTTGCAGCAGTTTCCCAGGAAGTGATGATTTAGTTTGAACAGATGAGATGGAAACGTGCTTTATTCACAAATGTTTTATGTGATATTTTAGTTATATTCACAACTTTGGATGGAAACATGGCTGATGTGTTTTTAGTGCAGATGTACTTGCCCTCGGCTTCATCAAAGCCGATGAACTTCACGGCCTGAGCGTAGTTGACGATACTGGACAGATACGGGTGGATGTTGTCGTGGCCGCCACATACGTGTACGACTGAATCAGTGCCAGTTCGTCCGCCACGATCGTCTCGCCCGCCTGACAAACAGAAACACCAGTCAATGCATGACAACAATACACACAAGAAGAAAGTGTGTGTGTGTGTGTCCTGCGTGTGTGTCCTGCGTGTGTGTGCGTGCGTGCATGTGTGTGTGTGTGTGTCCTGCGTGTGTGTCCTGCGTGTGTGTGCGTGCGTGCATGTGTGTGTGTGTGTGTGTGTGTCCTGCGTGTGTGTGTGTCTGCGTGTGTGTGCGTGCGTGCGTGCATGTGTGTGTGTGTCCTGCGTGTGTGTGCGTGCGTGCGTGCGTCATGTAGAGTTCATTAGGCTTTTAAAAATGTATTTAAACCATATAGAAATAATAACTCCTTTAAAAGCAATAGTTCACTCACACATATGACTATTTCTTCTGTGGAAAAGAAAGATGTTTAACTGGATTTTTCTTTACAATGATTTCAGTTTTCATTTGTGTTTAGTTTAACTAAAGTACTAAGTATACGAATAAAAATTACTAAAAACAATATAGATATATTAAAAAAAAATATTAAATCAAACTAAAATGAAAATGAAAACTAACTCAATTAATATTGAATATGAATTATGCTCATTTTTTGAATTATGAGTCACTATGAACTATTGTTGTCCTCCTAAAACATATTTTTGGTGAAAATGAGGATGAAGATTTAGTTTGAATTAGAAATAATTGCGTGAAATCCAAATGTTATAATATAATTAAGCCGGTAACTTAAAAATGTAGTAGCCAAATTGCCGGTGAGTGAAAAAGTTCATTTCAAACCCTGGATGTAGATGCAAGACTTTTTTTCCCCATCAAAACAAATAACGGAACCGGAACGATAGGAGTGTGAGTAAATGTTGATTAGTGTGTGAATTATCCGTGTAATGGTGATTATGTAATGGGATGTAAGAACCTTTCTGGGTCTGAGCAACACCTCTTCCTCTCGATTCTCTTCCTCAGTGATCAGACATCCGTGGATCCGCTCGGGATGAGCTTCGTTTAACAGCTCCGCTAAACATCAACACAATACATCACTCCAAAAACTCAATGTGAAATCAATGCAATACTTTAACATACAGACTACAAAAAACAAGAGTACTTTAAGGTGACATGGAAAAAAAAATATTCAAAATTATGCAAAGGATAGAAATTATTTGCATACAGTACAAATCCTCCAGTTATGAGACACTGTTATTTTAATATTATTTACATACTATTACAGTATTTGTTACAATTTTGAATTATTTTTAATTTTTACATAAAATGCTGAATATATATTTTCTTTTTTTTTCCTCAGTATTTTTATATTTTCAGTTGTCATTCTAATTTAAGTTTTGGTAAATTTGTTATGTGCTCTTTGTAATTTTTATTAGTTTTCCTTATATTTCTATTTACAATTAATTGTTTTTTTTTATTTAGTTTAAGCTTTAGTAATTTTAGTACTGAAACTTATTTTATTTCAATGAAATTGCCAAGGCAACATTTCTAAAGTTTTTCAAGTTAAAGTTTTTAATCTAATATTTATATTTTATTTCTGCCTTATTTCAATTAACAAACATTATTTGTAATCGTTTTAGTTACCGATAACAGCATGTTAATGAGAGAGAGTGAAAAAAGTAATGAACATCTAAATTAAATGTAGTAAAATATGCAGAAATAAATTACCCTAACCCTGTAACTAGAAGCTTTTATAATAGTTTAAACTGCAAAGTATTATATATGTAAACAGGGCATTAGTGTCGATTGACAGGGAATTAGTTAATTGAAAAACTAAATAGAAAGTAATTTAAGACACTTTAGATAAATGTAGTTATTTGTTATTAGTATGCAAGGAAACAGATTATAGACTACCTCTAGTTTAAAAGTATTGCCACCAAGCAAATAATTACAATATATCATCATAAATAATAGCATTTGATCTCATTGTATGCACAGGTACAGACTGAAATGCTTTGCATTTTTATGCAAAATTCACTTTTACAAGGTGTTTGAACATAAATGTGTGTCGGCAGTGTTACACAACCACCCTATAATGTTACAAATCCACCCACACCTTTTTTATATTCCCACAAATCATAAACAGTGTCTCAAAATGCAAGTTTGTATACATTTTGAAGTCACAATGTAACAGGCCCCGCCCACGACTGCTGACGGAATCTGCCCTGTTAGCTTAGCTCCTCCCCTAAATCACACAAGGCTCCGCCCTCTTCTGGAAAGGGGGCGGGGAGCAACAGCTCATTTGCATTTAAAGATACACCAAGAAAACAGTGGGTTTTTGCTTTCAGCCAAAAAGGGGCATTAACAACATGCTATAATACATGATTTGTGGGGTATTTTGATCTGAAACGTCACAAGAACACTGTGAACACCTGAGACTCACCGGTGGACGTCTCCTCCTCGTTCTCATCTTCAGACATGTTTGTGGAGATGCTGGGCTCTCCGGCCTCCATGTGCTTCCTGAAGTGCTCCAGCTGCTCTGTGGATTAAAAACTCATTAAATACACCTCAGTTTTTTATGAGGATCTTGAGAATTACGTTTGTTGACATACTGGCAATGTAACTACTTCTACCCAAACAAAAATACAATTTACTATGGTTTCTGCAAAAATACTCTCCGAAAATTCTGAGTTTACAAGTTCTAATTACAAGTTCTACGAGTTCTAAGTCGGAATCTCATAATTACGGTAATTCCAACATGGTGTGAACATCTTCAGTTATGATGACTAGAATATCACAGACTTTTGCATGGGAAAAAAACACAGTTTTCTTCAGAAAATATAGTTACTACAATCAACTTTTTCAAAGTTTAAAGAAAAAGATGCTAAGCATATTAATTATACGTAGTAACTATGGTGTTTGGTAGAAATGAATATCACTACTTTTTCAACGTCAGGTTTTAATCTTCTGTTCTTGATGAGGATTTTTCCTCGGAGCTCATTAGGAGACGGCAGCGGACATCCGGTCTCCATCTGAGAGAGAACGACAGAAACATAAAAACACACAACACACACACACACACACACACACACACACACACACACACACACAACACACACACACACACACACACACACACACACACACACACCACTTACTGGGAAATCATCTAACGGCTGTTTAAGGAGAAAATCTCCAAAGATGTCCTCACAGTAGCGCGCTAGTTTATACTGCTGATGTTTCCTGCAGAAAGGTGAAATTACAGTGTTTATTGGGCATTTCTTTATATAGTGTGTGAGATATTAATGAGGACCAGGATAAATTGTTCAGATTAATAAAGCACATACGTACGTGCAGTGGTTTTCGAAGGACAGAATCACAGGATACTCAGATGTCATGAACGCCGTCTCTTTAATTCCCTGAATGACGTCCTGCATATAACATACTGTAAATTCTTTTCAGTCAAAATATTAACAAACAAGGCATTCTTACTGATTGGTATAATTAGACTGGATTTAATTGAGAAATGGATGAGATCTACCGTAGGGTGACCACCATCTTATAAGTGTGTGTGGGACATGTTACCAACACTAAAACATAACCTGAAACTGTTATATAATGTTTATCTATCTTAATAAAAACATTTGTATTCTGCCTTTCAGCTGATAAACATTATTTGTTCTTTAGTCCCTTCCAGAAAACACCATTACATCATAATATAACATTTCTTTATATTACATGACATTTAAATTCAACATCACTGTGCCCAAAGTTGTTTTAACTATTTTTGAAACAGTTTTGACCAAGTCCAACTAAAATCCAACAAAATAAATAATAAACAAATATAATATAAACCAACATGAATTTAGATCATTGACAGTCTTATATATTAAGAATATATTAAACCAAAAACGTTCATATTTGTTTTAGAAAGGATGTGAGTTAAAACAATCACAGCAGGCACAAGTTGATCAATTCTGTTAAATTTAAAGTTTAATTTACCGAATTATCCATTTGTTTTCTAACAGAAACACATGAACGAATCACCGCTCCACATTTTGATTAACAGCCGTCACAACCCACTAGTGACGTGTTTACTCCTGTGCTTTAACCATTGGATAGGATTTTAAAAACGTCTGTTGTATTTGTACTTCTGACGAATCGCTGTTAAATACAGGGTAAAACTACCGCAAAAAGAATAAATAAAATACTTTCTTAAGGCAAAAGAACGAATGCACGTTTTCTTAATATGATCATTAAAAACCAACAGACTGATGAAAATGCGGGACATTTTCTCAATATGTGACGTGCGGGACAAAGGTGAAAATGCAAATATCAATAATATATGCAAATATAAGATTGTTCTGGAACATTGACGGAAGAAACAACACAAGAGTGTGTGTGTGTGTATGTGTGTGTGTGTGTGTTCACCTTGAACAGGACGTCTGTGCACATGGCCTTGCCGTGAGTGATTATGGGTTCCTGATCTTCACCTTTTCCATCCCAGCAGTCCAGCTCCACACACCTGCCAACACAACAACACACACAACATGTTTTCAACAATATATTCAAAATGGCAGACTTTACTTTGCATCAATTTTAAGTATGGCTTTATAACATATAACACATTCTATATCAGTATTGTCTTGTTTTGACGTAAAACCATCATAACATCAATAACCTACAGTCAAATGCAAAATTGCAAACTATTTTTTCATGTTCTGTTGAGAGAATTATTACTGAACATCCACTTTATAATATTTCATATTTTCACGTAGGTAGCCATTATTTAAAATGTACTGGCAGTAAAATATCCTTGTTAGAATTTATATTCTGTCAAATGGTAGGTTGTATAATATTTGATAATACTTTGTAATAATTTTTTCAAACAATATCTAATGCTTTACAGAATAATAGATGAATCAATAATGCTTAAATATATATGAATCAAAGTTGATGTATTTTTTTGTCATTTTAAATTTTTAGTTTTTAAAAAAAATGTATCATAATAATGCAATAATGTTTGTTTTTAAAGTTTTTACCCATTTAAAAATACCCACATCATTAAACAAACAAATAATATTGTAAATGCAACATAAACAGACAAACATTTCTGCATTAGCATTCTCATTTTTGTTAGAATCTGTATTTTATTAAATTGTATTTTTAAATAATATATTATATTATGAATCTAAAATATATGAATAAAAGTTGATGAGTGGTATTTTTGTCATTTAAAAAGCTCTAACAAATGATGAAATGATATTTGTTATTACTGTTGATGTTTGTTTGTTAATGTTATTGTTATATTGTTATGCTTTTCTGTAGCTTTCCAGTAGAGCGTTGTCGTTTGCAACGCCAAGGTCATGGGTTCGATTATCAGGCAAAGCAAGAACTGATAAGAATGTAAAATAAGTACCTTTTAAAGGCAATGTAAGTCACTTTGGATAAAAGCGTCTGCCAAATGCATACATGTAAAATGGAATGTAAATGTTAACAAAAAGTGAATAGTTACCCATGTAAAACGACCCACATAAATCAAGAATGCGCTGTGTACCTGCAGCCGGTCAGCAGCACCTGTCTGTACATCTCCACTGAAGATCTTCCTCCAAACTGTCTGCCGCTCAGGTAAGTGTTGTGAGACGAGTTGATGAAGTAATGAGACAGCGGATGATCCATCTCCTGATAAACCTCCAGCCGGTCCAGAAACACGGGAGCGTTCTCATCAGACATCAGATACCGGCAGAATCCGTCACAGGACATCAGACCTGCACACGTGAGATCATGCTTATGCTCTTTAATATCTGTAAGTTACTGTACTTAGACACTAGAGGGGGCTGCGAGATTACAAAACTGTATTTACATCAGCAGGAATGAACAATGGGAACATGACAGTATTTTTTATATTCTTAAACAGCTACTTGTCAAATAAAAAAATTATTTAAAAAAGTGTTTGCCTTGAACTGTCAATTATATTTATATATTATGTATTGAGTGTACAATGCCAGCCCTGACCAATCACAATCAAGTATTCAAGAGAGCCATATAATGAAATATACACTACTGTTCAAAAGTTTGGGGTCAATACGATTTTTTTTTTTTTTTTAAAGAAATTAATACTTTTCTTCAGAAAGGACTCATTAAATTGATCAAAAGTGACAGTAAAGACATTTATAATAATGCAAAATATTTATTTTTTAATTGAATGCTTTTCTCTTGAACTTTCAAATAATCCTGAAAAAAATGAATCACGGTTTGCACAAAAATATGAAGCAGCAAAACTGTTTTCAACTGTGATAATAATCATAAATGTTTCTTGGATCATCATCATATTATAGTGATTTCTGAAGGATCATGTGACACTGAAGACTGGAGTAATGATGCTGAAAATTCAGCTTTGATCACAGGAATAAATTACACTTTACTATATATTCACATAGAAAACAGCTGATTTACATTAGAATAATATTTCACAATATTACTGTTTTTTCTGTATTTTTAATCAAATAAACACAGCCTTGGTGAGCAGAAGAGACTTCTTTTAAACACATTAAAACTCTTACCGACCCCAAACTTTTGAACGGTAGTGTACATTATCTTATACTAACATTTCTACATTAGCATTCTCATTTTTGTTAGAATCTGTATTTTATCAAATTGTATTTTCAAATAATGAATCTAAAATAAATGAATAAAAGTTGATTTAAAAAGCTCTAACAAATGATCTCACAATGATGAAATAATGTGTTATTGTTATTACTGTTGATCTATGTTAATGTTATTAACAATAAAGACATAATATAAGAATAAGTTGCACAAAAAAGACATTCGTTACACACAGTCAGATATAAATATAACACACACCTTTCATCTTCAGTGTTTCATCAGGTTCATGTCGCTCTATGATTTGGAAAGCGCATTTACAGTCAAAGAACGGGAAGAGGATTTCATTCAGACGTGGATCTCTCTGATTCTGCCCAGAGAACAAACCCTGCCGGTTACATTAACTACATCAAGAGTCCCAAGAAATGTGTTAGAAGCATATTTCTGTAATATACACATGCACGAGGAACTTTGAAGAAGTGAAGACTAAAGAAGAAGAAAAGACACATAACGACAACGATAACGGAGCAAAAATCATATAATCTCATGTTTATTGTTCCTTCAGGATGCATTATGATTGCCAGACGTTCACACAGGATATTAAAAGTTAATAAAAGAAAACATTGCTTACTTCGTTCAAAAAGTGGACTAACTGGTCGACGCTTAAATAGTGGCTTTTGTCTCCATTGCTGAAAGAAAAGCACATGAAACACATCAGGAAAAGTTCAGAAATGTTTATTTGTGATGTGACTCCATTCACAGCTCACTCTACTACACGTTTCTCATTCAGGCTAGTTAGATTAATGCGTTAATATTTCAGCTCCTCAGGCAATGCATCTTTAAATATAACACTGTTGTTTAGTTTGCAGCTCGTGGGAAAAACTCTCGGCCGAACATGACCGTAAACTATTGTACGTCACAAGAATCTCTTTCTTAAAAATCAGCAAGCCATAACACTTACATAATGTGACATATTTACAAAGAAAACAGTCATTTTGGAGGTTATATATTATATATTGACAAAATATAATTATTATTATTTAAGTATTATGTCGTGTGGTTACAAGTGCATGATATATGAAATATGTGAAATGTTCATTTTATTTTTGGAGATGAAAAAATATGTATCTATTAATTTATTGTCTGTATTTTTTGTGATTTATTTTTGGTGGTAGGTATCATCAACACAAAATAAAAAAAGGAAATGTAAAGAAAATAAAGGAAAGGAGAAGAAGAATTTAAGGAATTCTGAGGGAAAGAATAATTATTACCTTAAAGAATCGTGAAATATGAAATTAATTCAATGGAAAGACACAAGTAAGTAAAACAAATATTTAAAAAACAAATCATATAATATTAAGACTTTTCTTAGGAGTAAAATTATGCGTGTTAAGAAAAACAGGTCAATTTACCTTTATAATGACTATAATAGATATTAATAACAGATCAAATCCATATTACTATTTACAAATCATTTATCAGAATACTTCAAGAAACCGAATTAGTTTGTAAGAGCAATCAGCTCAGAATATCTCATATGATTTCACACGTTTTGAATAATAAAGCTTTATATTTGTTGCTCATAATATACTGTATATAAAATTAAATACAGAGGTAAAGTGCAGGTTACATGCTTACAATTTCCTGAAGAGTTCTTCTATATCAGTTCTGGGACAAATCTTCTGCGTCAGGCTGTAGAACTTGTCAAAAGTGAAGATCGCATGCTCGATCTCATCGTTCTGGTAAAAGACATGAATATGAATCATATGACCTCCAATCAGAAACAAACCAGCTGGATGGGTTACAATTCACAGACATTGGTAAACATAATAGCAGCATACTAATCAAACTATTGCTGCATGTATGCATGTTGCCAAAAAGAGAACAGCATAAAGAGGTCATGTGACGACAAATGTAGCAATCATTGCATATTGCGTGCTGTGAAGTATGCACTAAACATTAATATTCAGTTCATCGTCATCATAGTAAAACAGGGTTTAATAACAGTTTTTTTTTTTACAAAAAAAACGTATAAAATGATAAACCTCACATTTTAGCCTTTAAAACATTTTAAAAAGTCAAAATGATAAATATATATATATATTTATATATATATATATATATTAATATATATATATATATTATATTATATATATTATATATATATATATATATATATGATTATATATTTTTTGTCATAATTATTTGGAATTTAAGAATGCATTAATTATCTTTTCAATCCACCGGATTAAATAAAAATGCAATTTTACTTTCTAACAGCAGGTGGCGCTTATGAAACAGCAGAAATATACAGTAGCGCTCATCCTGGCATCGCTTTTTAGAAATGCCAGTGTTTGCAGGTATGACATTAACCCCATATGGTAAACATAATTCATCAACAGTAGATCAATAAGCAATCTACCCAAATAAGCAAGCCCACCGGTGAGCCCACAGCCATTACATATTTAAAACAATAATATCCTATACTAAACCTAAACCTAAACTAATCTTAAACTATATTTGAAAGCTTACAATTTGGTGACAAAGGAGCTGTAATTTATCAATTTGCAACAAGAATATATTTTTTAACACTCTTAAGGCGTGTTCAGACCTTTATTTTGAAATAGCGATGAACATGAAAAATCATGAAAAAATGGTAGAAACTATTTTTAGAAAAAAAATCTGAAATTAAAAAATAAAAGATCCACCATTTGTGGTGTGGCAGAGAGCTATAACGCATATACGTGCCTTTTAATGTTTCTTAGAGGTTGATTCATATCAAAATCTCTCAACTTCCAATACTACTTTGAATAGGATGTCTACTTCATAAATTGTATGAAAATTTTGGAAATAATGGTTCAGATCACTCAAAACCCATATGGAAATGGCAGCGCCCTTATATGTGCAGTAATGGAGTCTGGTGTTCAACTAGTGATAAAGTGTGGTACTGCGCCCAAACAAAATCTCACTGAAAGCTAATTTTTTCAGATATCAACCTAAAATTTGAAACACAACTTGCACAACTAACTAACACAACTCACTTTCTTAATTTATTTATCTTCTACAAAAATCTGCTGAATGTCCTCTTTAAAACAAGACCAATCTTACGTACAATCTGATGTCTATTCAAAAAAAAAAAAAAAAAAAAAAAAGGAGGGGGGGGGGGGGGGGCACTTAAGGCCTGGTTTCACAGACAGGGTTTAGATTAAGCTAGTCTCAGCCTCAGACGTCACGCCCACGGAACGTTGGCTAAACGTCTGATGCATATGGTACACTTAACTGGAAACACTTCAGCAATGTCGAAGTGTCATTGATTGGATGATTATCGGATTTCCGGGGGGCATGTCGCGTTATTTTCGGTCGCGGAAACAAGCGCAGACTGTGATTGCGGAAGAAAACGTTGTGTTTACATGATTGACAATGAGCATTGATCAAGTTCAGCCAAGTAGTAAACGTAGTAATCAGTAAAGTATCAGCAATGACTTACTGTTGTTTTCTTCTCTTCTTTGATTGTCTATGCTGATTGACTTGTTGCCCGGTCTGTTGTGTGGTGACATTCCACGCCCGAAACGTGCGCTGAACGAACGAACTGTATTGGTTGTTTGAATGTCGGTCAAACGGCTTATGGGGGGCTTGGCCAAAGAAGCTGCTATGAATTCCAGACCTCAGCTGTTTAGTCATGAAGGTTGTACGCGAGACTAAGATTAAGCCAGGATTACTTCAACTATGACATTTAAGAAGCTTTTATAAACGTGCCTTAGAAAAATGACTGGTGTGCATCTTGAGACAAAACAATGCCACTGATATATTTTAAGATCTGTTAGTGCAAGTTGCTTTTAGCTAAAACAGCTCAAACATGCATTAATCTGAGACTAGACTAAAGCCTTGTCTGTGAAACTGCGGCTCTACGATCTATGTAATAAAACTAAACTTGAGACTTTTAAAGACTTTTTAAGCACCCACAGGAAACCTGTAAAATCCACAGGATCCTGGATCTTCATATATGAGATGATTTCTGAGAGAAAGTAAGTGCTGTTAAAAATTACCTTTCCACTGGGTAACCCAAGATCCTTCAGTGCCTGGAAAATACCCTTCTCCGTTTTGCCTGAGGCAAAGGTTCTTGTGATACTGCAGAAAATCACACACATTCAACACTTATAAAGATAGACTTCACTCTTTTAAATATGTGAATGTATATGTCGCTTGATAAACTTAAGATTGAGTCACTGTAGTCACTTGGACTATTTTAACGATTTCTTTAATGACTTTTCGGGGCCGTCAAGTTTCAGTCCTTTAGAAGCCTATGGAGGAGTGACCCAGCTCTCAGATTTAATCACAAATATCTTCATTTGTGTTCCGAAGATGAACGAAAGTCTTACAGGGTTGAACAACATGAGGGAGAGTAATTACTGACAGAATTTACATTTTGGGGTGAACTAACCCTTTAATAGTGAGAATTGAACCCTAAATAAAAGTGTTACCAAATGTGATATTTTTTTTATCAAATTCAATGTTCTAACATTTTTAAGTGTAACTGAAGTCTATTATTCACTGTATGAACAATAATCATAGTAAAATATACAGAGATGTGATCTCTCACTGTGCAGAAGCCATTACCAAATATCACCAAAAGCATGTAAAAACTGGTCACATTAATGAGAATGCTGGAAGTACCTCCTGACGGGGATTTGTCCATTCACGTTAGTCAAAAATGACAACCGCATCCAACTGCAGAAAATAAACCACAACACAAACAAGAACATGGATGTGACAAGACAAATCTGCATTATACAAATCTCTAGATTGTCATAAACAGTTCATTCAAATACAACAATATTCACACCTAAAAAAACACTGTAAATAACATGTATTTTCCTGTGGAATTAATAGATGCTTCATATTTCAGCTTTGAAACCATCTTTAACGTCTTGCCATAGACTTTCGTTTTAAGAGTCTTACTGTAAACACGACTTGTGCTTGTTCATACAAAGTGAGGGATCAGAGAAAATTATTTATCAGTGGTATTTTTTCAGCACATTGACTTCAACCAAGAATAAACTTTAAATAATGTTGTTCTGGGTAATTAGCTCATATAAGTAATTAGACTGAAATACGGCTGCTGGCTGAATCATTTCCTTGAATACGTCATGAAATCTTTAAAATGACTTGACAAAACTGATGAAACTGCTCCAGCGGCTTGTATTAGCTGTGATGTGTTAGCTGTGACGTGTTAGTTGTGCTGTATTAGCTGTGCTGTATTAGCTGTGATGTATTAGCTGTGCTGTATTAGCTTGTGCATGTATTAGCTGTGATGTATTAGCTGTGGCTGTATTAGCTGTGCTGTATTAGCTGTGCTGTATTAGCTGTGCTGTATTAGCTGTGTTGTATTAGCTGGCTGTGCTGTATTAGCTGTGCTGTATTAGCTTTTGGCTGTGCTGTATTAGCTGTGCTGTGCTGTATTAGCTGTGCTGTATTAGCTGTGCTGTATTAGCTGTGCTGTGCTGTATTAGCTGTGCTGTATTAGCTGTGTGCTGTTGCTGTCATTAGCTGTGCTGTATTAGCTGTGCTGTGCTGTTTAGTCTTAGCTGTGCTGTATTAGCTGTGATGCTGTATTAGCTGTGCTTATTGCGTGCTGTGCTGTATTAGCTGTGCTGTATTAGCTGTGCTGTGTGTATTAGCTGTGCTGTATTAGCTGTGATGTATAGCTGTGCTGTATTAGCTGTGCTGTATTAGCTGTGCGTATTAGCTGTGCTGTATTAGCTGCTGTGCTGTATTAGCTGTGCTGTATTAGCTGTGTGTATTAGCTGTGCTGTATTAGCTGTGCTGTATTAGCTGTGCTGTATTAGCTGTGCTGTATTAGCTAGTCTGTCTGTGCTGTATTAGCTGTGTGTATTAGCTGTGCTGTATTAGCTGTGCTGTATTAGCTGTGCTGGTGTATTAGCTGTGCTGTATTAGCTGTGCTGTTATTAGCTGTGTTATTAGCTGGTGCTGTATTAGCTGTGCTGTATTAGCTGTGTCTGTGCTGTATTAGCTGTGTGTATTAGCTGTGCTGTATTAGCTGTGCTGTATTAGCTGTGCTGTATTAGCTGTGCTGTATTGCTGTGCTGTATTAGCTGTGTGTATTAGCTGTGTGTATTAGCTGTGCTGTATTAGCGGTGTGCTGTATTAGCTGTGCTGTATTAGCTGTGCTGTATTAGCTGTGCTGTATTAGCTTGCTGTATTAGCTTAGACTGTGCTGTATTAGCTGTGCTGTATTAGCTGTGCTGTATGCTGTGTGTATTAGCTGTGCTTATTGCTGTGCTGTATTAGCTGTGCTGTATTAGCTGTGCTGTATTAGCTGTGCTGTATTAGCTGTGCTGTATTAGCTGTGATGTATATTAGCTGTGCGTATTGCTGTGCTGTATTAGCTGTGTGTATTAGCTGTGTGTATTAGCTGTGTGTATTGCTGTGTATTAGCTGTGCTGATAGTTGATGTTATTGCTTGTGTATTAGCTGTGCTGTATTAGCTGTGCTGTATTAGCTGGTGCTGTATTAGCTGGGTGTATTAGCTGTGCTGTATTAGCTGTGCTGTATTAGCTTGTGATGTGTATATAGCTGTGCTGTATTAGCTGTGTGTATTAGCTGTGATGTATTAGCTGTGCTGGTGATTAGCTGTGCTGTGCTGTATATTAGCTGTGATGTATATTAGCTGTGATGTATATTAGCTGTGGTGTATTAGCTGTGCTGTATAGCTGTGATGTAATTACTGTGATGTATATTAGCTGTGATGTATATTAGCTGTGATGTATATTAGCTTGTGTGTGTATTAGCTGTGCTGTATATAGCTGTGATGTATATTACTGTGATGTATTAGCTGTGCTGTATTAGCTGTGTGTATATTAGCTGTGATGTATATTAGCTGTGATGTATTAGCTGTGATGTATATTAGCTGTGCTGTATATAGCTGTGGTATATTATCTGTGATGTATATTAGCTGTGATGTATATTAGCTGTGATGTATATTACTGTGATGTATATTAGCTGTGATGTATATTAGCTGTGATGTATATTAGCTGTGATGTATATTAGCTGTGATGTTATTAGCTGGGGGTATATTAGCTGTGATGTATATTACTGTGATGTATATTACTGTGATGTATATTAGCTGTGATGTATATTAGCTGTGATGTATATTAGCTGTGATGTATATTAGCTGTGATGTATATTAGCTGTGCTGTGTATAGCTGTGATGTATATTATCTGTGATGTATATTAGCTGTGTGTATATTAGCTGTGTGATATTAGCTGTGATGTATATTAGCTGTGATGTATATTAGCTGTGATGTATATTAGCTGTGATGTATATTATCTCTGATGTATATTACTGTGATGTATATTAGCTGTGATGTATATTAGCTGTGATGTATATTAGCTGTGATGTATATTAGCTGTGATGTATTAGCTGTGCTGTATTGATGTATTAGCTGTGCGTCACTCACTGTTTTCTCAGGCAGGTCATCGGACACACGTTATTCGCTCGAGAGTTCTGAATCAGTGACCGCAAGCCGTCTGTCCATTTCTGCAAACATGCACAAGCAAATAAGGGTACAACTCAAAATGTCACTGAGTTTCCAGTAAATTCATAGTCAAAATGATAGACCAAAATGAAACCAAAACAAATGCACGGTTCAACAGACGATAGACTTTTGGATTCAGATTTTAGTTTCTCAGAAAGACACATCAGATGTGTTGCTCAAACAGAAGAGCATGACACTAGCAGCATTAAGGTCAAGGCTTCCATTCCCAAGGAAAGCAAAAACTGATCAAATTTCATGACATTTTCAAACCCATATTTCTTCCTTCATTCAGTGGAATGCATTACATTTCCATTTATGAATTTACGACTTGCATTGCTAAGTATATATTTTATCAGTTCATGCATTCCTGGGAATCAAACCCATGACCCCTGAGTTCTTCTCATTCATATGCTTAAGTGTAATCATACTTTTATGATGCTTTTTTGTTTAGTTTTCATGTTTTGTTGCTGTTTAAAGCTTGGCAGAGCCTGCACACTGCTTTGAGTGTATTGGAAAACGATAACAGAATGACATTAGGTAAATGAGTAAGTAATGGAAGGATGTTGAATTTTGGGTAAACTAACCCTTTAATAATGCACTGGGGAAAACACATAAAATGATTAAGGTTGCATGAATGAATAAATGAATGAATGAATGAATGAATGAATGAATGAATGAATGAATGAATGAATGAATGAATGAATGAATGAATGGAAGATGTGCTGTTTTGTGAACATGTTTTTCTGTCTAAGCGTTTTATGAGTGTGCTATTTTTACATAAGTAGATAAAGGATGTCACTTCTAATGCTCTCCCAAGGCAAACACTCTTACTTCCCGGAAATCTAATAATGAATCAAGCACATGTTTCAGACTAAACATGAAGCCGAGACCGACAGAGTCCTGAAACAGCAGCTGCCTGCTAGTTCAACACAAGTGCGCGTATCCCAGGAGCCCGAGCGGACCCTCGAGAGCCGCCGTGAGCCAGACGTCAGGAGATGGAATTAGATGTGAGTTTGATGACCTTCCTTCAGCTGAAATCCTTCAGGGACAGGTTGAATCTTTGGTCAGATTTTCTATACATCATTGAACGGTATATATATATATATATATATATATATATATATATATTATATATATATATATATATATATATATATATATATATATATATATATATATATATATATAATATATACACACATACATACGCACTGCTGTTCAAAAGTGTGGGGTCAGAAAGATTTTTAATGTTTTTAAAAGAAGTCTCTTCTGCTCACCAAGGCTGCATTTATTTGATTAAAAATACAAAACAAACCCAGTAATATTGTGAAATATTATTGTAATGTAAATCAGCTGTTTTCTATGTGAATATATAGTAAAGTGTAATTTATTCCTGTGATCAAAGCTGAATTTACAGCATCATTACTCCAGTCTTCAGTGTCACATGATCCTTCAGAAATCAAAAGAAATACTTTTCATTATTATATATGTGTGTGTGTGTGTAAGACTGTTAGATGGTTAATTCATAATGACTGTTAGCAATTATCATAGTTCATGTTAGATTTGTTAATAATTATAATAAAAATGTTTCAAATTATTTTGATACCTGATGGTGTTGACGCAGTGAGTGGAAGTCAAGGAAAACATAATGAGATAAAATGTAAAAATCAGTACATGAAAACCTCTCAATGTTTCATGTTTCTGAAACCGATCAATTCAAAATAACGTTTTAGTCCATAATCTTTTATTTCTGTGCACATATGTTTTCCCCACATTACTCTTTCATAGCCAGTGTTTTTTAGTATAATTGAGAACCTATTAGTTTTTATTAATAATTTCACTTTAAGTTGTTGTAATTTCTTTAAAGGTGCCCTAGAATGGGGTCATTTTATTATTTTATAATGTTTTCTGGGTTGCCTTTATAATGTTAGTATTTTTTTTAGATCAAAAATGTAGAAATAAAAGGCATTTTTCCTAGCCTGATTTTAGCCTCTGATTTGAACACTGTTTGAAGGGGCGTGTCTGCTGTGGGACTCAGTGTAACCGGACACTGCTGTGATTGGCTGACATGCTTGCATTGAAATAGCTACGTATATTACATGTGAAACTCTCTCGAATACTTTTACTAAAGATATTTTATACGTTTTTACTATTACAGCTATCAAGATTAACAAATCGTGAGATGTTTATAAAGTATCTATTTTCCATCAAGCAGATGACAGTCTGTTGATCGCGAGAATGAAGATTGTATCATTGCAACGCAGTTTCTGCACTCTCTCTAATGCTTTCAGCAGTGCGAACACGATGATGTACATCATTGATTTCATAACAAGTTTGGCAAGTGTCCAGATAAACTCACGCTGTGTGGAAAGATTGTTCTTTGATCGCTTTCTGTATATAATTTATTCACTGAAAGAAGCCTGCTTGATATTGTCCCAGGTTAGAAAATAAGTCTGTGGTGAAATGGGCAGAGCAAACTAACAACTTCGAATTAAACTGTTGCGGTATCCGATTATAAACATCATCCACGCCTGTTGACATTTCTTTTCTGTGGGAAGGGTATGAAAAGTCCTCACATTCCCTGCACAGCCTGGAACATAGCATTTATTTCCATGATCTGCCATTTTCCCTCTGATCCTCCTCGCTTGTTCCGATGACTCGGCTGTGCAGTGCTTGTCATTGAGGGCTGGCATATGCAAATCTTTGGAGGCGTACATATTAATGATCCCGACTGTTGCGTCACAGTCGGTATTATGTGGAGATTCGCCTGTTTTTCAGGAGTGTTTTTCAAAAACGAGATTTAAATAAGAAGGAGAAAACAATGGTGTTTGAAACTCACTGTATGTCATGTCCATGTACTGAACTCTTGTTATTTAACTATGCCAAAATAAATTCAATTTCACATTCTAGGGCACCTTTAAATATATCTATGTAGTTTTTATGATTTCTTTAGTTTTAGTTATTTTAGTATATCAACAAAATGAAAATTAGAGATGCTGCCTTAAAAGACTAGCTGAAATAAAATAAGTCCTTTACGTGAAAGTGACACTGCACTTACTCAAATAAGAGTACTTACATGTACTTTATATAGAGTTACGGTAAGGGGTTGGTTAAGGGTTAGTTACCAGTAAGTCTGCATTTCCTAAAATTACATGTAGTGACGTCACTACATCACCTTAAAATAAAGTGTTATGTGTAGTTTTAGTGACCTGTAATAACCCAGGCTGCTCCCGGCGAGCGTTACCTTGGCAGCGCTGATGTTCTGCGTGACCATGTACATGAAGCTCAGGTTGACCAGGTCTGTGCCGCTGCATATGCAGATGATCCTGCCCTCCAGGTTACTGTCACACTGTCCCGTCGCCTCCAGCGCAGAGAGAGTCTTTGGGTCCTGCGGAGACGAGTGCATGAAGCAGCATAACCTCTCAAAACACAACCTCAGCTAAATGTGCATTTATAAGGGTCATTAAAGAGCTGTCCGTTTGGATGAAAAATGCATTTATTTAAGAACACCTGCTTGATGAATGAAACAAGATATTTCATGGAAAAAAACCCGAGTAGCACTTAATTTTATTAATGCTGTTATTAAGATGACAAAGACAAATATTTTGTTCTTTAGAAAAACATGCACTGATGAATCATTCACAATCAAATGAAAAAGATGCATTAAGAAAGCAAACAGGGTTTCATGTTGAATCGATTGGTTTTACCTTTGGTACACTGATATCACGTATACTGTTGATCAGGGAAAACTCTAATACTTGACCCTCCTATATGAAAAAGACATGAAACAAATCAAAATTATGATAAGGCATGCTTTTTATTGCAAGAGTTTTCTATGTTTAGAAGTATGAGCTAAAAAATTAATGAATAAAAAAAAACGTGGTGAAAATCACGTTTTTAATGTTGTTTATTTGTCTATGTGGTGTTTTTAATATGCTTTAAGACAAACCATGTGCAGATTCATAAGTCAACATTATTGATGAGTATTTTCTCCTTAAAACTGCAGTGGATCAGGTAATGCGATGTGTGTGAGGCGGGGCTAATTTGCATATTCATGGACGCTTATCCTACATGAAGCAAATGTGGAGAGCTAAATTCAAGCTATTTGAATTAAATGATTGTCTGCAGTGGGACTTTAATGCAATGAATGCAATGTAATAATGTGATGTGTCATACTACATCCTCAAAAGTGTGTACGTTTATAATAAAATGTTGTTTATAATCAGGGTTTGAAATTAAAAGCCGCCAAACGTGGATAAAAATCAACTGTGGCGGGTAACGTGTAAAATCACTAGACAATCTGCTGTTACTTATTATGTTTACTCATTTTTCTGGAGAAGTTCGTGTAAGCCAAATTTAGAGCAAATACTCGTGATTCATCATGATATATTAAATACAGTGTATTGTGCAGAATCTGCTCATATCTGGCTTACTTTAACACACTCGTCACTACACAACAAATAACAGCACACTTTTATTAAAAAGCGTTTGGTTAACAGAAAAGACATTATTTTCCAACATCCTACATTTATGATGTTCTTTGTACTGTGTTGATCTGTCCTCCTAAAACATATTTTTGGTGAAAAGGAGGAGGATGAAGAGGAAGGGAGGAGATGCTGGATGACAGGATTTTATATTAATAAGAAATTAATGTATGAAATACAAATTTTATTATATATAGCCTATAAACTGTGACTAATCTGTAATTTCTTTTGTCTGGCTAGTAGAAGATTAAAATGGCCGGTAATTTACAATTTAGTAGCCAAATTGGCCGGTGGGTAAAAAAGTTAATTTCAAACCCTGTTTATAATGAATGCCACTATAATTTGTGATTGTTTTAAACTTTTATTTTTTTTTATTCATGTTCTGTTCTGCATACTGTTCCATTTAAAGTACTTTTTGTGAACTAAAATACATGATTATAATATTTGTGAACGTATTTTACATGATTTCTGAATGTACAGTAACAGTAAAATGTGACTTACACACCAATACACACTTATCCGTGTGTTTTTTTCTCTCAACATTGTAATTTTGACCCAGTGTGACTTATTTTTTTAAATAATTAAATATGATGCCTTCACATCACCATACTTTTAAAGTACAGCACATGGATTGAAACGCAGCCATAGACGACTAGAAACAAGAATGCATTACATTCTCACACAAGTAGTACCTTTCCTTCACTTTTCCACGTCAGGAAGAATCCAAAATCATCCGCTTTGAAAAAACAGTTTGATTCAAAGACAAACGGATCCTGCAAAACAGAAATAAAGCAGAAGCATAAACACAGCTCTGGGTCAGCTGAGATTGAGCTTCATTTTACTACTTTAATAGACCCTGATGCGCATGTAACTCATGTTTATAGCACTTTATAATCTTGTTTTATAAATGTATAAACAAGCTCATATTAAGGATCACTGAGAGAGCTGCTATGAGAAACTCCACATTAGAAAGAAACTCCTTGTTGCATCTTGGGAAGAAATAAACATAGTAAAATAAACCACCTTCATAATGTCAACAGAATAAATTTAAGGATTCAAGAGATAATGGCAAAGATATAATGATAACAAACAAATAAAGCTGGATTTATCTCATATCAATAGAGAGGGAGGGAGACCTCCGAGTGCTCTGAAAGCCTCATGGGAAATCTGTCCGCTGGTTTCACAGCTCAGATCCCGTCTCTGACACGTCGTTCATGAGAATACATCCTTCCAGAAAACTTTTATTCCAAGATAAACTTCTCCAGCCCGAGTGAGTGTTCCCAGGGGACGGATGTCTTTGAGAACACAGATGTTCACAATATCCTCTCAGAAGCATCTTCTTTACCAATGAGTGAGGACATTACTTCAAAACATTACAGAAAACATGCAATATTTACAGCAGATATTCAGATATTCTGTTTTCTTTAGTATCTTAAACGAATCTGGGTACCAGAAAAATGAAGAGCGGTTTAAAGGGATACTCCACTTTTTTTGGAAATAGGCTCATTTTACAACTCCCCCAGAGTTAAACAGTTTTACCGTTTTTGAATCCATTCAGCCGATTTTCTGATATTTAGAAGAATATCAGTAAGCAGACAGTTTCTGGTCTCATTGACTTCCATAGTAGGAAAAAATATATGCTATGAGAGTCAATGAGACCAGAAACTGTCTGCTTACTGATATTCTTCTAAATATCAGAAGATCGGCTGAATGGATTCAAAACGGTAAAACTGTTTAACTCTGGGGGAGTTGTAAAATGAGCCTATTTCCAAAAAAAAGTGGAGTATCCCTTTAATTATGCACATTTCTCCTAATGCTCATTACTGAAATGCAGAGGAGATTTAAAATTGTAGTTTTTAAAATGAACAACTTTTTAGTGCATTACCATTAAACCAATGCAGTATAATGACCTTTTATTCAGCAAAACAATAAGGCAGTACAACACAGGGTTATTTTAGGTATACTAAAACCATAAGAAACATTGTTGTTACTTGAAATAACTGACACACAATCATTATGGTCACTAATGGTCTAAAAATTTGAACTTTTATTTTAAATTATATATCATGCATACATTATATATATATATATATATATATATATATATATATATATATATATATATATATATATATATATATATATATAAAATCATGCATTTATATATATATCACACACATATATAAATGCATGATTATATATTCTTGGATTTAGTACCTTCCTCTTCAAAAACTTCATGATTTAACACATAAACACGTTTTTCAGCAAACAACAAAAACAATGAATCTGATAAATATTCATACCTCATCAAATCTGTCAAAATATGCCCCTTCCTGCATGAAACGAGGAACGGACCTTTGCCAGTTGAACTTGTACGGTTTCGCCATTGGACCTTCAGGATGTAAAATAAGACAACAGCATCAGTGCTGGAGAACGAGTGCATCTCTCATATAACCATAGCCTATAACCCAGGCCTGACATCATCCCAAAGACCGGCCCAGAAGAGGCTCGGGCCAACAGAGCATGTGCATTTATTATTATCAGCATTATTATTTTCAGAAACTTCAGATTCACTATTTTTATTATTGCTCAAAGCAAGAGTTTAGCACGGTCACATATTAAACTAAAAATCTTTTCTTTTTTTTTTGCTATTCAGAAATACTTTCAACTTGAGATTTAAATCATTTCATCTTAAGATCTTCCTAAATAAAAACAGCCTAACAAATGATCCATGACATGCAAAAATCACACACACTATCAGTCTGTTCTCACCGTTTTACACATTAGGATAATGAGAATACTTTATTTTTATGGCAAATGGGTTTAATTCTCATAAAAATTATATAATATTCTCCTAAGTACAATATAAAATAAACAGAGCAATTCCATAGGGTCTTTACACATTCGATGCTCGGGCCCTAAAAAAGCTAAAATATTATTAAAATTCATTATGATATTTAATGGTCTAGGGTACATTTACACAACAATGATGTACTAGAACGGAAACGGTTTTCCTTTGCGTTTTTGAAAAGTTTTGCATACAGACGACAACGTTGTCAAAATGATGCGTTCACACGGATCTGCAAAAACAATATAATTTTAAGGGAATTATGCACTTTTGCAATTAAGCTAAGCATATTTCTCAGGTTTAGTAGCTTTTTTTTTTTTTAGAAGAAAACTAACTCTGTTCTCCTGAAAAGACTCTGACACTCAGGATGTCATCATGGTTAATGGATCACACGTTAAAGATTGCACACGGAAACTTCAAAGTGCTCATGAAAATCATCAATGAACAGCAGCTGAGCTCTCTCACACACACACACACACACACACACACACACACACACACACACACACACACACACACACACACCACACACACACACACACACAAACACAAACACACACACACACACACACACACACACCACACACACACACACACTTAAATGCATATGGGAAATCCAGATCATACTGATATAAAACATGTTCACAGTAGCTCTATATATAAATGCAGTGTTCATAACAGTTCATAAAATAGCCTCTACATCACAAACATCACGAGAGAGAGAGAGAGAGAGAGAGAGAGAGAGAGAGAGAGAGAGAGAGAGAGAGAGAGAGAGAGAGAGAGAGAGAGAGAGAGAGAGGAGAGAGAGAGAGAGAGAGAGAGAGAGAGAGAGAGAGAGAGAGAAACAAATCCCAAAATATATAGCCTATAATCCCAAATTATATCCCATAAATATGTCACAACTTTAACAAAGTTTGTTCAGTAAAATGTTATGTTGATAAAAGTATCTGTATTTGGGTAGATCACATGCAATACTTCATTCAGTTCTAAAACTATTATAATCTGAAACATTGTTATTCTTTAGTATAATACACATGCAGTATTTCTGAGCTCTTTAAATGACAGTGAACTGAATAAATAAATAAATCCACACACACACACACACATTCAGACAGGAGTGATTCATGAAGGCAGTGTCAATTGAAATGCTGAACTTTGGACTCTCCACAAGAATAATTCACATAATGTCAGGGTGGGGCAAGTTGTCACATGCGTTTTAAATGTTGTACACTTTTACATTTTGTTAACTTCAATATTTGTTCACATATGTTACTTTTTACACTTGTTGATACATAATTGCTTTTCTTCCTAAATTTTGCTGAAAAGTCCTATAATACACATGCCCCACTGTTAGGTTAAATATTTTTTCATTTATTAATTTATTGATTAAAGGGCAATACAAATGGAAATGTAAAAAATGTTGTGTGTGCATATACAAAAATGATTAAAAAAGTAAACTCTCACTAAAGTACTAAAGTACAAGTGTGACAACTAGCCCCGGTTTACCCTACAGTGTGTGGTGTGGGATCTGATGTTTACATTTTATGTAACGCAAGACTTTTACCTAAAACAATTACTAATACATTTACTATCACTTATAATGTTCTGAATGAAATGGCTTTACAACATAAAACAAACAAACAAACAAAGAAACAAACAAACAAACGACAGATACACACGAAACGCGTGAATCAAACGCACTGATTGAATCAGTTTGTCTCAAATCAGATGATTGACAGATGTTGTTGTCGAGTTGATTAAATCTCAATAATCCGAACAAATCGAGTAATTAATCGTATATTTAACAGTTGATGTCTCATTGTTAGAGTTTACATCGTTTTATTTGGTAAAAGTTGAGTTTGAGTAACTCACCCGCTGTCCTGCTGCTCCAGTGTGATTATTAGCGATGTCTGATGGGAATGATGTTAACCCGTTCATAAGACGGAACAGCGACACCCACAGGCCACATTCTGCATTACACACACACTGTACCAATCATATAGACCTAACCTTGTGAAAACATGCTTTAAATATCATTAATAACACTTTATAATAACCAATTATGGTTAACCATCATATAAGTGCCTTAAAAGGTCAAAACAAACTGTTCAAATAGGAGTGAACTTTGGACACTGCAATAAATATTAAAATACATTTATTTTATGGGCCATTTTATAAAAGCAATAAGCTCCAAGAAACCATGGTTATAAAATGGAAAATAATAGGAAATAAGTATAAAAGGAAATAAATCTCAATAGAACATTTAAATAATTAAAATTAGTAGGCCTAAAAAAAACATCATGTCATAACTTATTGATCATAAAACTAAATTTAAAGTGTAGTTATAACAGTTTAATTCATTTAAGAATGCCCATTAAAGCTTTAATATTATCATCTCACTGGTGACAGTCTGTAAAATAGATCTGAAAGGTCATAAAACCTTTATTTCACACCCATAATAACACAACCAAAATAAGCATTATTGTTCAAAGCCCGAAGTTCACAAGGACAATTTTATTAAAACCAATGCACAACACGAGCACAACTTACATTCAACAATATTTGTCTTCCAAAGATCTTGATATTTGTCAAACTAATAACAGAAGTGGACAAAATCAAATGTCATTCAATGTTAAATAGGGATCTTTTCTGTTGAAAATAATAAAGTGGCATTCAGTGACCAATAGTCTGACACGTCATATCTAATTCTGTAGTAGTATAAATATCTTAAAAGTGCGCTTACGGTAAGGTTTATACAAAAAATGAGCTCTATTCATCAACACTTTTTACATTCCACATCTAACATAGATTCAACATTCAAAGGCACGGGACTTCACTTCAAAACGATCGAAAATATTCTTGAGTCATAAAAGTAATTCAAGTAATCTTACATTGCAAAAAAGATTTTGGTGGAAAGGAACCGATGGCACAGAATCGTGTAGTAAAAATTCAATAACACTACTGGAAGTGAATATACAAGATTCATGTAAACTAGTGATTATGGGGAAATTGAGTAAATGATAAACGCTTTTTAGTTGCAGCTGCTTCCCAATGACCTCACTGAAATGACCCAGACTCTTTATAAGCAAAGTGATATTATGCAAGGTTTCAACATTTGTGTTTGAAGAAACTTTACTGTCACCAGCTTTTTAAAAGAAAGTGAAAGGAAACACATTTAGGCCCTTTTTAAGTATTGAGCATAATAAACATCGAAACCTTGCAAATATACAGAAAACGAAATGTCAAATTACTTACAGTACTTTAAAAATACATAACTAACCCAATCGGAGCAGATTAAAAAGATATAATTAAAAAAGTAAAAATTCTTAGTTAAATTAAAATCTAGAAGTAGCAAGTAGAAATAACAGATAATAAAAGTGCTTAATGAAATAACTGATTATAGACGAATGGCATAAAGTAGAAAAAAATTAACAATCAAATATCACTTGGCATAAAAATCCTTAAACATATACATCAAAAACTGAATATAATAAAAAGGAAATATTACATGCTTTCTGACTTATGTAGAAAGATTGCATAATACCTCGGGACATCCAAAGTGCATATCCTTTATTTTTCCAAATGTTTTTTTTTTTTTTGCCTTCATCTGCATTACTAATATTTATAACTATGTGAATCTCAAGAAATTCATGTCTAGGTCACATCTGACCCCAAAATCAGTAATAAATAATGACTATAAAATTATGTTGTACCATTTTCATGACATTAAAGCACATCGTCCCCTGCCAGGAATATCATTACTGTAATGCAAAAAAAATAATAAAAAAAAAATAATGTATGCATCGTTTTTAATTTAAAATTAGTGCCTTTTATGCTGAAAAATTAGACAAATGCCTATTCTGGTCATTTCAGTTTATCACTGATTTTGGGGTGAAAGTGACCATGAGATTCACTCAGTGATATTAAAGTGACGTATTGATGCTAACCGGGAAATTCTGCCCGTACGACAAACTAGTAACAAAAGAGAGAATTAAAACAGTTTCCTAGTCAGAAACTGGAGGAAATGAAATGGTCCCTTAAAACAGCAAATACACTCTATGCATTTATATATTTTTATAATAAACGACCTATGGGTTCAAAAAGAAATAGAGCTTATAACTTGAAACACATCTTCACAAATTGATAATAGTTCATCACATTACAACACAAGCTATATTGCTGACATTTACAGATGTGTAGAAGCACAAGCGCTGGGCTGACTGTAAGCATGCATCCCTGAAACTGTTTCCAGGTCAGTGTTTCAGCACCTCAGACCAGCACGTTTCATTCAAATCAATCCTGTAATATATACAGCGAGCACTCAAACCAACAGCAGCAACTTCTGCAAGAAGACGAGTCCAATAATCATCTTCCGTTTCAGTGCAAATAAACCATGAACCTTTCAGAAACTCTCATGTCTGTTAAAGGCCCGTTCACACCAAGAACGAGAACTATAGAGATGTTTATCCTAAGAAGTTTTGTCGTCTACAGCTTTAAAGGATAATTCCGGTTTTTAGAGTCTATTTTCTAGTGTGTTTTGGATGAGCTAGAGCGGTGGACACAGAAATGTTGACGATGGGTCCTGTCTCGACTTTTAGGATCGCCTCTGAGCGCTTCAGAGTGGCTGTCTATGGGCATGCACAAACATGTGCTTAAAACAACCCAACGTTCGTTTTCAAAACTGTGACACTCACCGAGTGGTTAGTGGTGTTCGTTGATGTGCCAAAACAAGTAGCGTAGCGAAATACAGTTTCTGTCGTGTTTTATTTGGCATTTTGCAAAATCGCATTGGTTTCTGTTGGAGGACTCAGTGCTCGTTAATATTACTGCGCTACCGGAAACGGAAAGGGTCTGTTTACATTTGGTTGTAGTCTTTTCGCTCGGTTCTCCGTCTCTCAGAAGGCTAGCGTGTAAAGTGGTTGTCGCCATCAAGTGGTCGGGAGTGTGCTAACGCTTCAGACTCAAAAATATCGAGCGGAAGTTTATACGCGGTTGTGAGGTATCTGAAAAAATAGTTCCACTATAGCAAATAACACGGATTGAAATCATACATTGCGTCGATATATTTGTTTTTAATCATCAACGAACACCACTAACCACTCGGTGAGTTGCACAGTTTTGAAAACGAACGTTGGGTTGTTTTAAGCACATGTTTGTGCATGCCCATAGACAGCCACTCTGAAGCGCTCAGAGGCGATTCTAAAAGAGTCAAAAAGTCGAGACAGGACCCATCGTCAACATTTCTGTGTCCACCACTCTAGTTCATCCAAAAACACACTAGAAAATAGACTCAAAGTGCTAAATACCCGAATTATCAGCTGGAAAAAATCATTCTGAAAGTGATTTCAGTGATATTGTTTCTCTGTGGTGTTAGCTTTATCATTACGGTGTGAAATCTGCTATTCTTTTATATTTAGAATGAGTTTTAGAACTAAGGATGCGTCCCAATTCACATACAAATGCAATATTTCAAAGCCATTTCGTAGGATAAATAGTGTACTGTGTTCACACGGAAAATTACAAAATGAAAAAGTGCACTTTAAATACCCGTATGATGCACTTAATTAACCGAAAATACAAAAGCTGGAATCACGTACTTCCCTATACTAGGTGAAAAACAATATGTGACAACAGAAGTATGTCTGAGCTCACAGTACTCATAAAAGACTGGGCAAAAAGTAACCAGATGATCTAGTATTCTGACCAGATCTGAAGTGTGCATACTAGAGATGCCCGATATATCAGCCGCCATATCGGTATCGGCCAATATATGTTCATTTTTAATGTTATCGGTATCGGCCCGATGTAAAAATTTGGCCGAGCCGATCAATAATGGATTATTTCCTTCAGCTGAGACACTTCAGTTCACCATAGTTTTGATTTGCTTGAAATATGATAGGAATAATTTCAAAAAGGAAGATACAGTAAAGTGCAACGCAAGTCTGTCATATAGGCTACATAAAATTATAACGAGAACATTATAATTGTGTGTTTGGGACATGGCTTTGAATGGTGAGACTATTATTTTTGTAATCAGACTCTTAAAAATTATATACAAATTTGGATTTAGATTTATCGGCCTATATGGCTATCAAATATAAAGAATTATCGGTTATCGGCCACAATTTTCATATCGGTGCATCCCTAATGCATATGATAGACACTTTACAATCCCATGAGGACACGGGGGTTTATGAATGGAGAAGCGATGGATGGTCACATGATTATGACATCATGGCGAATGTAGTACAGGTTTACGTAGAGGAAGGGCTTCAGACTCAAATGTTGAATGACAAAATAACCTTATAAAGTTCATTCAATACAGTAAAGTACATAGTTTATAGTGCATCATTTGGGACACATCTTATATCTTTATCGTTACAGCTATCGTCCTTGATGTGAACGTCCTTAAGAGTGAATCTCACAAAGCTTGTCGAGAACACATCCGGGTCGTATTTCATCCCCAAAACTCCAAGGCTGTGTCTGAAATCGCCCCTTATTCCCATAAATAGGGCATTATTTGAGGGAACAGCCATTTGAAGTGGTGTCCGAAACCATAGCGGACGTTATCGAGTGCACTCTATCAATCCCACAATGCACTGCATTAACGAGTGTACAACATCAGAGAATGTGTAATAAGTGGAGAACTTCCACTCTCAGTAAACTGGTTGCAGTTCCACTCTGGCTCCATATGAGGGCGCTCACAGACGAGTGCAGAATGAATGGAGGTTTATGGAGACATACCCCTCAAAATCCACTTTTCTCAGGACATCATTTTTTGTCTAGCAATTTAAATGTTGTATTCGAAAGGAGATGCAAAGAAATGACTCATTTGTTAGGGTGTTCGATTTTTTAGAGATACTGCTTTACGGCACTTTGGTGCTTTCGCGCTCTAGGCTCTTTCTGCTCTTTCTTTTCTCTCGAGGCATCGACAACACAGCTGACACAGGTAAATACACGTGCTAGATGAGTTTTTGTTTTGTTGTTTTAAAAGACCATGATGCCATCAAGCGGTCGTAATCAGTCCTTCACTGACCAATCAGCGTTCATTAGCAGAATGCTAGCGTGTAATGCAACAACAACTCAACCTGTAAGAAATCGAATGGACTAAGTACTCATTCATCGTTTCGACCTATATAACCCATGTTGAACTTGCAAAACCTAATCAAATCTGGGATTTCTCAACGGCAATCGGGTGAAAGAGACACATTAGCCGTCTAGCTCCATAGACTCCCATTCATTTTGCACTCGGGTGATCGCCCCCAGTGGAACTCTGGTGGAACTACAGCCAAAATTCGGTACAAGAGGACTTAATAGGGATTGGCCATGCTCTCCGTACACAGGCTCTGACAACATTCAGCCGCACTCAAAGGCTAGAGAATACCCATAATGCACTGCGAGAGTCGCGCACTGAATTAATTCCCGTGTTTGACCAGAAGATGGCGCCGCAGCTCAATCATCTGTTTTCCAAACCGCTGGTCCAATGTGGGTACAGCGTAATATCATACAGGCATAACTTCCTTTTTAATTGATTATTAAATAGTTTGATTACGGTTTATACATGACAGAGTTCAAGATAAATCTTTTCATTACTACTGAAGCTGCAAGTTTGTTAAAGGATTAGTTCACTTTTAAAAAAACTTTTGCTGATAATTTACTCGCCCCCATGTCATCCAAGATGCCCATGTCTTTGTTTCTTCAGTCGAAAAGAAATGAAGGTTTTTGAGGATTTTTCTCCATATAATGGACTTCAATGGGACCCAAACGGTTCAAGGTTCAAATGACTGTTTCAGTGCAGCTTCAAAGGGCTTTAAACGACACCAGACGATGAATAAGGGTCTTATCTAGCCAAACCATCGCTCATTTCAAAAATAAATAAAAAAGTTTAAGTTTTATAAGCACAAATGCTCACCTTGTTCTGTTCTGTGATGCACGTTCGTGACGTCACGTAATACGCAATTACGTTGAAAAGGTCAAGTACCGAGTCAGTGTTTACAAGTTGAACGTGCAAACAAAGTCAAACGCCGTTTACAAAAAAAGGAAGTTAAAAGGTAAAACAACGATGTCGGACGATTTTGAACTTAGAGGAGAAGATGAGATGCAGTTTTTTGCCCTGCCTTTTTCGTCAGACGTGACCTTTTCAACGTATTTGCGTATTACGTGACGTCACACGAACGCGCATCACAGAACAGAGCAAGGCGAGCATTTGTGCTTATAAAACTTAAACTTTTCTATTTATTTTTGAAATGAGCGATGGCTTCGCTAGATAAGACCCTTATTCATCGTCTGGTGTCGTTTAAAGCCCTTTGAAGCTGCACTGAAACTGTCATTTGGACCTTGAACCGTTTGGGTCCCATTGAAGTCCATTATATGGAGAAAAATCCTGGAATGTTTTCATCAAAAACCTTCATTTCTTTTCGCCTGAAGAAAGAAAGACATGGACATCTTGGATGAAATGGGGGTGAGTATATTATCAGCAAAAGTTTTTTAAAAGTGAACTAATCCTTTAAGTTTCAAATGATTATTAAACAGCACAACTATGCAAAAGCAGCAGCAGTGTCCGAATTCACTCACTCGTTTTCATTCACTCCTTCAAGAGGACTATATTAGTTATATATATTAGTGGATTAGTGCAGGGAATATTGAACTAGTGTATAGGGAGCGATTTCGAACACAGACACATAATGAGAGGAAATATGACTCAAAATGTTTTGATCATGTTTTTGTGAGATTCCTCTATTAAAGATAATTGATCGCTACAGTATCTCTATATATAGTATCATGACCTGCGTTCTCTTCCATTTTGTTTTCACTCATTATTATGAGAAGCACATCAACAGAACATTAGAAACAATTCATATTTAAACTTTAGTGTGTACCCAGCCAAGTAGAATACACAAACTGAAATAAAACAACTCCCAGCGTGACATGAAGCCATGTTTCTGATGCAGCGCTCCCTCCATCAGCTGTCCTTCTCTCTCGGAGCCAAACTGACAGTGGGAAAGTGGGAAGAGATCCTGAAGGTTTCTGACAGGGCGGGATCAGTCTTTCTTCTCCTCTTCTGTGTCATCTTCAGACTGTGCGCTCTTCTGCATGAGTTTCTCCAGCGTGGAAGAGGAAGAAGGAAGAACTTCTTGCTCCACATCCTCAGTCTTTCTCTTGGTGCTTTCCTGCACAAACTCCTGGATCTCCAATGGAAGCCGCCGGAATTTATCCTGGTATTCCTGATCCAGGTCGTTCTGAAGCTGTGAACACGGGTCAAAATATTAGTCTACGGGAAATCAAAACTGATCATTAGTGCACGTTATTCAAAACAATAATCATATTTTTTTGGTTCACAGAACGTTCTTTATGGTTTGATTTTGGTAAGTCAGGAAATATTTCTTAATGGTATGCATTTTGACTGATCTAATTTCTACATTGTATTAAATGCTTTATTAAACTAATTTCAGAGTGCTGTATAGGTCATTGCACAATAACATCTGCAACGTTGTAATTAGAAGGTTAGTTTACATGATTTTACATGGCAAAAAAACAAACAAACATTGATTAACATTTTTATAGAAATCCAAGGGGGGAAAAGAAACAAAAAAATAATAAATAGAGTGTGTGTGTGTGTGTGTGTGTGTGTGTGTGTGTGTGTGTGTGTGTGTGTGTGTGTGTGTGTGTGTGTGTGTGTGTGTGTGTGTGTGTGTGTGTGTGTGTGTGTGTATATATTAATCGTAAAAGTCAGAGAAAGGGTGCGGAAAATGATCCTGAAAAAAAATCAGATAGGCTACATATAAATATAACATGAACTCAAATTTGAAATAAATCTTATGATAAATTAAAAATAAATTATTTATTATTAGAAACAATAAAATGTGGGAAAAGTTCATGAAAAAAGCAAATAACCGCATGTTTAACTGTAAGAGTCAGAGAGAGAGAGAGAGAGAGAGGGGAGAGAGAGAGAGAGAGAGAGAGAGAGAGAGAGAGAGAGAGAGAGAGAGAGAGAGAGAGAGAGAGAGAGAGAGAGAGAGAGAGAGAATGATCCTGACAAAATAACTTAATATATTTAAATATAATTGAATAGTAATCTTAAATGTATTATAAATGTAAAATAAAAGTAACAATAAATGTAAAATAAATTTGGTGCAAAAAACTAAACATTATTAGAGGTCTAAAAATTAAATGTAAAGAACAAAAAATAATGATATGATCCCGGTAAACCTCATCATTGATGCAATAATAATATCATGTAGCAATACTTCTATCATAAACTGCACATGCGGTTCAGTGAGAGAGTGTGTGTGTGCCGTGAGCGCAGGAGTCGATGGCATGAACGGGTCAGTAATGTGACATCATGACGGTATTGACAGATCCGGATCAATATTCACTAATGCAGCAGCAGATCCAGAGCGATCCGATCCGTGCCGAGGCGCTCAGGAATTACAAATCAACAAATGCATGGAGATATTTCACCAGACTCCTTTATAGATGAGAATGAACTCATGTTAATTTTGTACACTAAACACTGAATTTGGAGAGTTATATTCTTGGGAAGGGAGGGAGTCTTGACTGCATGTAAAATGATTGGTCGGGTCTGAAGTGAGTGACAGTTCATAAGCCAATCAAAGAGCTGCAATCCAGGCACACTCTCAGAAAAAAAGGTACAAAAGCTATCAGCTTTTGTACCTTTTTTTCTGAGAGTGCAGTTTCACACATCTGAATCCAGTCGGATCTCTATGTTGAACATTAAAAAGCACATTTGTTCTGTTTCTGCATCTAAAAATGTGCCGGATCACACTGACATTCTCCAAATCATATAATCCTGACAGTTTATGAAATATGTAAAGGGCTGAATTGAGACGGGAAAGTCTCGACAGGACTTAATGGACTTTCAGAGATGAGTGAATTTTCATTTTTGAGAGAACTATTTCTCAACCTCATGAAGCCTACTGTATCATATTTGATATGCACATTTTTATGGCCTCTAAATGATCAGCATGATCTGAAACACCTTTTACACAATCGGCCTTCTGTCGCCTGATTGATAGTCTTAGTTTTTTAGCAAGAAAAAGCTTTTTAAGTGTAATTGTACAAACGTCCACCTTCGTGATTTATGAAATCTTCACTGATTTTTAGTCAGTTAGTAATATTTCAATATCAACACTGGAGCAACTTCGGTTTACATGATTATCTATGCATCATATTTTAGTAAATCATGTTCAAATGCGAGTCTCAAATATGATCATCAGGCTTGAGGAAGGTTTATTTGTTCATATCTCAAACATCATTGTATTGCATTATATGTTTTTTAAACTACAGAGATTTGAGCATTTAAATATCATCTTATTAAGACATAATTGGCAGATATATAGTGATGACTGATATTAATGTGCATTTTATGTTAGTATCTGCCATACTGTTATTAAGATCTCATTGATTTACATTACAAGCATCATAATTTCATTTCAACAGGATTTTTTGTCCATATAAATATCAGAATATGCATCAAATTGTAGGTTTATGCTCTGTTTGAGTCTCTGAATAAAACTGAGGTGTTTTATTCCCTTCATATTCTCACTATATCATACTATATGAGACATAAAAACCTGATGGATCAAATATGATACTCCACAAAAACACATGAAAACTTGTATTTTAGTTTTTTTTTTGTCTGAAGGTTTAATAAACTGTTCTATTTTAAAAAAAAAAAGCATTATTATCAAATTTGCCTTTACACTATAGGCTTAAAGTTAAACAACTGATGCTGACAAAAAATATTGTTGAGCATAAAGGCATGAATGACAGATGTAGAAAATCAATGACGTTTGTGAAAATGTATTGATGCAACACACACTAGACGCTGTAAGTGTATCAGACTAATGTTTCATCTGTCAAACTTCCCAGAAAGCAACAGCACTCACTTCCATAGCAATAACAGGAACAGCGCTAGTAAAAATAATAATATCTTTCATTCTGCAGTGTTCATTTATGTGACATTTATCTCCAAAAGAGATAAAGCACTCGAAAAAACAAGCGCTCTAATGCTAGTACCATGGTATTTATATATGATATTATCCATATCATTTTTATTTGTTAACTCTTACCTTGGGTTTCTCATCTAATATCTGTTGCAGAATGCTTTTATGGGTTTCAACAAGTTTCTCGTGTCTTTTAGTCTGAGCGTCTTCCAGCTAGTGACGGAAAAGACAAAAAGTGTAAATAATCATATTTATTCTCATTTATGATCTTGAGAAATTGGGGAAACTCTTTTACCCTCTTAATGTGCTGGACCACGTCGTTCACATAAGACCGGTTGATCTCCAGCTTCTCCCTGAGAGAGAGAGAGAGAGAGAGAGAGAGAGGAGAGAGAGAGAGAGAGAGAGAGAGAGAGAGAGAGAGAGAGAGAGAGAGAGAGAGAGGAGAGAGAGAGAGAGAGAGAGAGAGAGAGAGAGAGAGAGGAGAGAGAGAGAGAGAGAGAGAGAGAGAGAGAGAGAGAGTGCACGTTATTCATAGAGAGAGAGTGTGTGTGTGTGTGTGTGTGTGTGTGTGTGTGTGTGTGTGTGTGTGTGTGTGTGTGTGTGTTATGGTTCATGTGATGCATTTATCAGTGTTTTATTGCCATCTAGAGGCCAGTTTTATAAAGAATAATAAAATTCTTTCATTCCTTTAATTGCCTCCCAGAACATTAATGAAAATAACCTGAAATGCATCTTCTTTTTTATCTCCAAATCTATTCATGATTAGTTTGGAGAAAGTGAATATCTCGAGGGTCAATGATATAAGCATCTTAGTAGCTTAAATTATTTTACTACCAATAATGGTTACAATTCCCCTCCCAGAATCACCTGAATGAAACTGTACATTTTACTCATGTGACAGATTTTATATAAGCACTTCACTTTTGAGTCTGCATTATTTCTTATTAATTAATTTCTACTGATATGAATCCAGATCTTTTTGTGTCAAATTTGTACATTTTCCATGTATGTATTTGGCAGATGCTTTTATCTAGAGTGACTTGTAATTTACATTTAATTAATTTATGCAATGTCTCTACCTAAAAACTAGGTACTTGTTTTTAATAATCTTTTAAAATGATATTAGTTGGGCTAGTAACTTTAGCTGTGGTATTGAATAGAGAATTGTGAATTTTTCTGCAATCTAAAATTTTGGAGTCAATACTGCCTGTTTTTGCAAGAACATTTAATGACATATAATTTTTATTTTTATTTTAATGGCATTAATGCCGGTAAATTTTCTGAAGTAACCGGTCATTGGCAGGTGTGGCAAAAAATTATTTTAGGCCCTGAATATATTCCTATCAGTGCAATATTCGTCACATGACTAAACATGCGTCATCTTTTCCAAACCTCTGTTTCCACAGTCTACATACAGTGAGGAAACAGCGTTTTTACATTTAGCCATTCTTCAAAAATCTCAGTTTCGAAAGACAAAACGCCGGTCTCAGTGCGGACAGAAGTCCATGTGGAGACAAATATGTGTTATATCAAATGTATCTGGATTAGTGTGGACACTATAAAATATATTTTAACCAAAACACAGATTGTATCAGGAAATGATGACCGGATGAACTCTTACTCTTCTGTCAAGTGCTTCTCCTTTGATTTGGCTTCATTGATCTTCTCTTGTCTCTTCTTGTCCATTTTCTTTTTCAGTTCTTTCTTTTCTCTATAAACACAGACGGAACAGCGAGGTTGACGCTACATGACCGTATGGATTATTAAAGGACGTTTGTGATATTGTAACGGACTCACTTCTCACACAGCTCCTTGATTTTCTTCATCTGGTTGCTTTGACTTTCGTCAGCGATGCCGGTCAGCTTCTCGATAACCTGCAAACACAGACAGAACACCATCAGTGCTGACCCATTCATTAAACACAACTTTAAAGAGGGTTTCTAAAGTTATATATCAGAAATATTTCAATCATTTATCACATAAAGTAAGCAAAAAGTGGCTTCTCTCTAGATGCAGACATTTACATTGCACACTTGGCAGCTTTATATTTTTATATTTACATTTATGTATTTCGCAGACACTTTTATCAAAATGACTTAAAAAAGGACCAAAAGCATTATTTAAAAAAACTTACTATGATTTGTTTATTGAATATTATCTGTACGTGTGTAATATGACAGAAACATATCATACATATTCATATAGTACATATTCATATATTATAAACATTATATATATATATTTATAATGTTTATATTTAAGATATATTTGTATATTTTACTTTATTAATGTATATTATTAATTTTATATTATATACTTAATTATTTATGACAATAGCAGGTTATTTAATATATATATATATATATATATATATATTATATATATATATATATATATATATATATATATATATATATAAATATTATATATTAAATAACCTGCTATTGTCATATTATATATTTTAAATAACCTGCTATTGTCATAAATAATTAAGTCATAAAAGAGTCAATAATCAATAAAAATCATTTGCAAATGATTTAAAACTGGTTTTTGTTTCAAATTTTATTTGAAATAATTTCCGAATGTCAGAACTTAATATTCAACTTAATAATTTAAGTTGAAAAAACTAAAACTTGCCTTCTTTGATTGTACTTAAAAGTTTAAGGCAAAATAACATTTTTACATCTGAAATATTACACATATATAGAGAAAATAATGCCAATACGGCCCTTAATAATCCTACTTATTGGACTTATTGGCATTATTTTCTCTAAATATGTGTAATATTTCAGATGTAAAAACATTATTTTGCCTTAAATTTTTAAGTACAAACTGTTTATTTTTTTTATTTTGCCTTAAACTTTAAAATTGAAAATTGCCTTAAAATTGTTTTGAATCTTGTTAAAATGTTAAAATTGCTTAATACTCCACCCAAAAATGTTGTTGCAAACCTGTATGAGTTTCTTTCTTCTGCTGAACACAAAGCAAGATATTTTGAAGAACGATTGAAACTTTGGCACCATTGACTTCCATAGTATTTTTTTTCCTACTATGAAAGTCAATGGTGCCTATTTGGTTCCAGTAGTTCTTCAAAATATCTTGCTTTGTGTTCAGCAGAGGAAAGAAACTCATACAGGTTTGCAACAACTTGAGGGTGAGTAAATGATGACAGAATTTTCATTTTTGGGTGGAGTATCCCTTTAAGGGATTTAAAGTTGCAATGAGTTATTTGAGTCTTTAAAGAGTCATTTGCAAACGAATCAACTCTGTGATTAAGTTTGAGTTGTGTATTCCCGACTCGCCTGTTTAATGTGTTCCTTCTTCAGATACTTCTCGCTGTAATACTGTTCCTGCCGCAGGTTCAGGAGCTGCTGTTGCTGCTGCTCTTTGAGGTCCGACAGCTTCTGTCCGCTGTCCTGATCCAGCGTGTTCAGCTCCTGCTCGAAGAACGAGGGTCCGTGTTCAGGACTGGAGGACAAGCACCTGCCGGCAGACGCGGTGTGTGTGTGTGAGACGCTGTTCACCGGACACACACCCCCACACAGCCATGGATCAGAGGACGTCTACCTACCTCTTCTTACCGTCTCGTTTTGCAGACTTCAGCAGGACGGCCCGTTTGCGGAGGTAGTCGTGCTGGATCTCGTTGTATTTGGCCGTGTGCTCCTTGATCATCTCGGTGGTTTTCTTGTGGTGTTTCTTCACCAGGTCCTTCATCTCTTTATAGTGGCGTCTCTGCTCTCGAACGAAGCCCTTCTGCTGTTTGAGCTCCTCCACGCTCTGCGCCTCCATCTCTGAGACACAAACCGTCAGAGGACTGCTTTATGGACTGTCAAATTACTCCTTTATATTCCACCTCCATATTTTATTATCCTTCTCTGAAGCTCATGTCAATGGGTTTTCTAAATCTCTACATCAGAAGGGTTTAGATAATTTATAGTGAACCTTCGAAATGATTTAGACTCAACAGCTGCCTAATAAAACTGAATTTTATTTGAAGTCTCATATAACAAGCAAAATATAGCTTCTTTTTAGAAAGAGAAATCATGCATATTGCACACTTGACTTAATTATTTGTATTGTTTATGTTTGTGTATTATTTTACATGCTAAAATATATATATATATATATATATATATATATATATATATATATATATATTATATATATATATATATATATATATATATATATATAATATATATTAGTAGTAGTAGTAGTAGTAGTATCTTTTTATTCAGACTCATAGTCCATCCATACACCTAAGAAAATTCAATAAAAAATACAATAATACAAATACAAATACATACCACAAGTTATAAATGGCTCGGCTTTAAAAGACACTTATACCAGTGTTCCCAAAACTGAGAAATGCAGCGTGTGTCACTATACCTAACATTCACTAGCTCTACAACAACTTGATTTATAGAATCATTCAATCGGCAAATGAACCTGAACATCGCTTTTCGCAGGACAGACTGCAGTGTGTCCACTCTGGTGCTCACAAACAACTCACTCGCAGAAGTTGATCTGGGCTTTTTTAGTAACATCCTCAAAGCGTCATTGAATGCTACTTGCAATTTCTGAAGGCTAGCTTTTTTATAGTTCAGCCACAGATGTGCAGTGTACAAAGGCGAACAGTATGCTTTAAATAGGGTCAACTTCACTCCAGCAGAGCAGCAACCAAATTTGCGTACCAAAACATTTGCCCGAACATACAGCATACGGCACTGACGATTAATGTCATTGTCATCTGTAAGCTGATCTGTAATCAGATGACCAAGATATTTCACTTTACTGCAGATATTAAGAACATTACCTGCGAGCCTAAAAACAGGAAAAGTTAAATTTCTGTCTTCTGCGGTTCTGCAGATCATGATAACACTTTTAGAGTCATTGTACTTTACATCATGTTCTTCCCCGAACGCAGAACATATATTAAGAAGATGCTGCAGTCCAGCTGAGCTCGGGCTAAAAATCACACAATCGTCTGCATACATAAGATGGTTCATCACTGTACTACCGACCATACAGCCAGTTTTACCTTGGTTTAATTTATATGATAAATCATTCATGTAAAAATTGAATAAAATGGGGGATAAGATGCTCCCTTGTCGTACTCCATTACTGATATTAAAAGGAGCCGACATACAGCTGTCCCATTTCACTAGCATGGTCTGTTGGGCATACCAATATGATAGAATTCTGACAATGTATTTAGGGACTCCTGCTGCATCCAATTTTTTAAATAATTTCCAATGATTCACCCGGTCGAATGCCTTAGATGCATCTAAAAAACATATAAAAATAGTCGAATTTTTTCGCTTATAGTTGCTTAGTAGTTCCTTCAGGACATATATGCACATATCCGTACCATGTTTCGGTTTTAAAACCAAATTGATTATCTGCAGAAACAATTAATTCATTAATCCTCTCAAGGAGAATCAATTCCACGACTTTTGATAATATATTAGCTAGGGCGATGGGTCTATAGTTGTCTGAGGAACCCACTTTTCCTGCTTTATCCTTAATTACAGGAATCAACATCACAGACATCATTGCGTCTGGAAGAAAGCCATGGATCATGAAGGCAGTAAAGCATAGTGCAAGGAGTGTATATAGCCTTATGCTTGCATTTTTTAGATGTTCAGCCGAGATAGAATCCAGGCCAGTCGATTTATTAACTGCTAAGTTCCTAATAGCTTTAGAGACCTCATGAAATTTTATTGTTTCCACATTGTCAACATTATCTACTTTAAAACATTTAGTCTGTACACAATTAAACAATTTACTATAATGCATTCGCCAGAGCTCAGCAATAGCATTTATACCAGTGACTCCATCAACTGAACATGGTAGTGAGGGTTTGCAGTTATTTGTACGTTTCACCTCTTTCCAGAAATCATTATTTGTCTTGTCTAAAAGTTTCTTGGCCATAGCTTCTGCCCTCAGATGCTGCTCATTTTTACTAATGAAACGGATAGCATATTTGCATTTTGCATTTGTACTCTTCTTATATTCAAAAATAGGTCCCTGTCTTGGTTTACCAGCCACTGCCAGGATCTAGTAGCTTCACGAGCCTCATCATAAAATTCAGCCACATATGCATTCCAGCCAGGCCGAGTTTTTCCTCCCTTTTTATGCTTAAGAAGAGACTTACTAGCTTCAAGTAAAGCAGAGACAATCGCATTATACATAGCAGAGATATCTGTGATATGTTCACTGTTTGTGCAATTACCATTTTTGCACATGAGTGCCTCTGTAGGGAGATATATATTATTCAATAATTGATCAGTATGTTCATAGTAAAAAGACATTTCTTCACATGTAAGAGAGGACCAGTCCAAAAAAACATGATTTGAGTTATTTTCACACTTTATAGTTGACGGTATGTACTCAGACCTGATCACCATTTTTACCGGAATGTGATCAGAAGTGGATACATCGTATAAAATTTCCATATGTGTCAGGGATGCGTGAGCATCGGCTGTAGTGAGGCAATGGTCCAGCCAAGACGTGGTGTGCCAGGCCTCACTTATATGTGTGTAGCTATCAACAGGCAGGAGCTCTCTACTGGACAGTATTAAATTATTATCGGTACATAAGTTATTTAAATGTTTAGCAAACACTGACCTGTTGTCTGAAATGTCTGCATTCATATCCCCAACAATAAAGACATTTGAAAAACACTCATTTTGTAAATAGGAGCTAATAAAAGCAACCTTATTTACATAATCTTCTTCATTTTGCTGGCATTCATATGGAGTATAAATATTTAAAATAATAAATTCCCTATCACATTGTGTCAGACGTATAGCAATACACCAGTCCACACCAAGCCTAATTACATTAATCGCTGAGTCCAGCTTTTTATTCCACAGAATTGCCACACCTCCTGGGATTCTACCTCTTTGTATTCCCAGACTGAGGTCAGTGGTAGACTCTCCAGCACCGTGAAAGCTGTCACTGATTGAGTTCAGACCCGTTAAATCCTGCATAGCAAGAAATGTTTCCTGTAGGCACAGAATATCACTGTGCTCCAGCAACTGATCAACAATAAAACGGCGAGCTTTATCCTCAGCACTTTGACCCAAGCGCAGGCCACGGCAGTTATATGATAGGACGCGTGTATCCATAACAACATCATACTTTGGCACTCATGTATATATATATATACATATACATATATATATATATATATATATATATAATATATAATTCTTTATTCTTTCATGTCATATAATATATAATATATAATATAATATATAATTTCATGTCATATAATATATAAGAATAAGAATAAACAATAGCAGGTTATTTCAGGGTATTTCAATATATTTATTTATATACATAAATAAATATTTTGTGTTATAATATATAAACATTATATGTAAATTGATATATGCAATATATTATGTGTATATATATATATATATATATATATATATATATATATATATATATATATATATATATATATATATATATATATATATATATATATATATATATATATATATTATATATTAAATAACATGCTATTGTTTATTCTTTCATGTTATATAATATATAACATGAAAGAATAAACAATAGCAGGTTATTTCAGGTTATTTCAATATATTTATTTATATACATTATATATAAATTATTTCAATATATTTAGGTTATTTCAATATATTTATTTATATTCATAAATAAATCTTTTGTGTTACATATATCAATTTACATATAATGTTTATATAATATATAAACATTATATGTAAATTGATATATGTAACAAAATATTTATTTATATATATAAACAAACATTATATATATATATATATATATATATATATATATATATATATATATATATATATAATATATATATTATATATATATATATATATCCTATATATTAAATTTAGTGTATTATTTTATGTTCATATATGTTCATTATTTTTTAAATAACCTGCTATTGTTTATTCTATTATTTATGTTTACAAAAACAAAATCATATGTATTACATTTCTTATATTATTTTATGTTAATATATTTTAACTATTTTTGAAAATAATTCTACAACTTATTCTATAGTTTATGTTAGTATAGTATTTATATGTAATATTAAATTTGCCATGGATTGTTTATTCTGTTATTTTCTCTACACTCTAAAAAATGCTTGGTTGTTTTAACCCATCTTTGGGTCAAATATGGACAAACCCAAACGTTGGGTTAAAAATGTAATGTAAAAATGCAAACAACCCAGCAGTTTTTAGAGTGTATATGTGCAATATGAAAAAAACATAAGTTCATCATATTAAATTATATAATATATGATAATATATTAATATAAACCATGCAGTTATTTCATATTTTTATTTCACTGAATCGTTTAAGTGTGTGATAAAAAGCATTATATGTGTTTAACACTGACCAGTGAGGACGCTATGAATCAGATCTTCAGTCTTTGCCGCTGGTTTGGTTGAGCCTGAAACATATCCAGATCTCATCAGATAAGATTCATGCATATCTAATAACATTCATCATCCTGTCTTGTGTGAATGTGTGAAACAGCTCGACACGAACGACAGTAATGATGTGTAGTTGAGGGCCTGACCTGAGGACTGTGGCTGTGTGCTGATCTGGGACGCTGGTTTAGGAGCCGCACTGGGAGCGTGACTCAAGCCGTTCTCCACCGGCGCGGGTTTGGGTTCGCTTTTAACCTCCGAGGGGTTTTCAACACCTGGATCCGCCTGGACAACAACAAACTTCTGCTAGAAACATCAGCAAATACAAACACAGACAGTTTAACAGCAACAGACTGAAATCTGAAATGAGGGAAAAACTCTTTCGAAAAATGACTTCATTCGTAAGTACATGAATGGGAATGTGATTAGAGTTTAGACAGAGTAATTAGTGAAGTGATCCCATTATAAATCTAGCACTAACTGATGCTCATGTATATTGCATCTGAGAAATTAATTTTAATATATGACATTAGCATTAGTTTGCCCCTTTTAAAGGGCTTTTTCTTAAACACTTTAAGGCTCTTCTCTTATATAATTGAATAAATAAACACACACACGCATGCACGTACACACACGCACGTACACACACACATACACACACACACGCACGCACGTACACACACACGCACGCACACACACACACACGCATGTATACACACACACACACATACACACACACACACACGCACGTACACACGCATGCACGCACGCACGCACACACGTATGCACACACACACACACACTTTTTTGGTCAGGCTTTCATTCAAAGAAATTATGAACACATGCAAAAACAAGAGAGAACTAATTAAATATTAATAACCGATTATGATGTAGTCGATTTAGCTTTTTCCAGTGAGATTTCTGTTTTTCTACGCAATATATATATATTTTTTTCAAATAATTTTCACACACACACACACACACACACACACACACACACACACACACACACACACACACACACACACACACACACACACACACACACACACACACACAGCTGTGTTTTTGTGATATATGAGGACATTCCATAGGCGTAATAGTTTTTATACTGGACAAACTATATATTCTGTCCCCTACACTGCCCCTGTCCCTAAACCTACCCATCACAGGAGACATGCTGGATTTTTAAATAAAAAAAAAAAACATTGTTTTTTATGTTTTTAAGCAATTTGAAATATGAGGACTCAGGCAATGCCCTCATATATCACGTGGAAGTTGTAATACCAGTGTAATACCCATGTCATACACATTTGTGTCCTCTATATCACAAAAACATGACCACACACACACACACACACACACACACATGTCTGGTGCGCTATCTTTATGAGGACTCTCCATAGACATAATGGTTTTTATACTGTACAAACTGTATATTCTGTCCCTTACACTAACCCTACCCCTAAACCTACCCATCACAGAAACCTTTCTGCATTTTTACATTTTTTAAAAAACTCATTTTGTATGATTTATAAGCTTTTGTGCCCATGGGGACCTCTATTTAGGTCCCACAGTGACTCGAGTCCCATAAGTCTGTGTGCATTCAGGTTTAAGTCCCACCAGGATATAAAAACATGTCCACCCACATACACACACACACACACACACACACACACACACACACACACACACACACACACACACACACACACACACACACACACACCACACACACACACACACACACACACACACACACACACACACACTTACTTTTTGGTCAGGCTTTCATTCAAAGAAATTATGAACGCATGCAAAAACAAGACAGAACCAATTAAATATTAATAACCGATTATGATGTAGTCGATGTATGCTTTTTCCAGTGAGATTTCTGTTTTTCTAAGCAATATTCTTTTTTTTTTGCCAAATAATGTTGTCAGATAAATACCTTACCCAAGTGTAGTGTTTCATTCTTCCCTCATATTTAAAATAATATAATGAATTGTCTTCATATTTTGATGGTTTAATAGAATTCGTAGGGTCATAATTTCACTCTCCAACTTCAGGCGTAGATTTGAAGTGAGAGAATGTGGATGTGAACCTCTTTAGTGTCCTTCTCCTCTTCTCCTTCCTCTAAAGTGAGCGCTGCCAGCTGTTTGGATCTCTGCTCCATTAGGTTGACGTATCGGATGGGGTTGGAGAGCGCTTCAATGACATCTGTTCAACACAGAAACACGTCAAACACACAAATCTGCCTTCAAACCAGCCTCTGCTTCACTAGCAGCTAAAGTCACTTCAGTTAGTTAACAACTGCAATGTTTTCACAATATCATGCAACTTCAAAACCTTCTAAATATATCCAAAATAATATCTGACATTATGCGGTGCCGCTTTTAAAGTCCTTCTTCTTGCAGAGACATTTCACTCATATTTCTGAAGATTCATTACAGCTTGAAACCCTTAAAGTAACACTATGTAGTTTTTCAACCTTCATAATATATTTCCAAGACCCTTGTGATGGTACATTGACTTAAAATAAGTTAAATGACACGTCTGCCATCGCCTGACGGGGTCTGTATCGCTTTAACTGGCACTATGTAACTTCGGGGTTCGGGTAGGAACCATGCACAAAAAGAACTACAAAATTCGACTGCTTTACGTCAAGCGCTACAATAGTCATTATTTCGTTTTTCTTCGTTTCTGATGTCGCAATACATCATCCTTTCATGAAATCATGTAACATACTCTACCTTGTCTGTGGACATTTTTCATTCTAAAGCCGGTGCTGGGTAAACAGCGAGCGTGTGTGCGACGGTATGCTAAATTATTTACGACAGCGGCAATGGACAATTTCGTTTCCAACCAGTAGGGCGACGAAGAGGAAAGCTACTTGGTGTTACTTTATTAAGAGTATTTTTGAAAATGCTTTTTTCTTTGGCATTTTATGGGTCATTTCATCTTTTTAAAAGACCTTCATTTACATAAACAGAGTGTTAGATTTAATATTTTCTAAAGAGAATTAGTTGACATTATTTAACATGAAATAAAAGTTGAGACATCTTCTGTGGGGTTTATATCCCTTTGGATATTTGCATATTTAACAAGTGATGCCCCATTTCAGCTTTAAATAAATGAGGTCACTTTGTTTTTATGGCTTTAATAAGGCAAAGTTTCTATTTAAATTAAACAAAGGAAAAAACGTTGACTCTTAAGATCGTCCCACCAGTATTAGCGTGTGACGGGAAGAGTAAACAAACGTGTGAAACGCTGCTGAGAAGGTCAGTGCTGTTTTTCCTCGTCGCTGTAACACTTTTTAACACAAACAGGAGCATTCTGGGTACTGGAGACGTGAATCTGTCCCAAAATCCCCCATCTCATAGTTTCGGTATGATAAGCATAACACCATCGCGGGGATGAAGATTGAAAAGCTCCAAAAAGCACTGGCTGTACAGTGAAGATATCAGAATAATGCAATACCACGGTACTCTGATATATACATGGTACTGGTAATAATTCACACTGAATATATTTGTCAGATATGTTGTAGATAATGCAAAGCAGCTTGATGGTCCATTTTCTGTATGCAAAAGTATAATTTCTTGATTATGATCCAGCTTGTGAGATTCACTCATATTTATCATGGACACCACAGTAGTACTATGGTAATTTTAGATGTTTCAGTGATTATAGTAATGAACTTCTTACCAGCGAATGTATCTGGTACGTAGTCTTTGACCTCGATATACACGAATATAGCAGGAAGAGTCAGAGCTTGATTCTTTTCATTTCTCAAACCGATGTAACGATAACCTGTGAAAATATGAGAAAATTATTGTTTAATATAATAAACTCCTCTGCATTTACATGTTGCAGCCTTAAATGTATCTAAATGAATAAATTACTAATTATATACTAAAATATTCTAACTCTAATCTACTTAAATTCAAATAAATTAGTTTGTAAACAAGTAAACAAAAAATAAGATGAAATCATATTTCTATTTTTCCTTCAACAACTATTATTTAATGAAAAACATATAGTTCTTAAAATTTCTGTAATGACAAAATTAATTGTAGTTTATTAAATCAACACTCAGAATATACAGTATGGTTTAAATATAGCCTACATATTGAATATTGTGTTCGACCTTCAATTCAAGAGAGAACCTCTCGTTCTCTGAGAAACTGTAAATGCCAAATTGATGTCGTGATGACACAACGCAACACAATTTTTGCAATGTAAACGCGATTAAATAAATGCAAGAAAAAAAGGCAATCCCATATCAGTATGCAAATACTATGATTTAGAGGTTAGGTTTATAAAGAACAAAAATGACAGAACATCTCAAACTGAAATGAGTCTATAAGTAAAGTGTTCAGGCTAATTTAATGTGCCCTATTATGCTTTTTAAAATATTTCCTTTCATGTGGCGTGTAATAGATCTGTAAACCTCTGCAAAGTTTCAAAGATAAATGGAGTATTTGACGAAGTGATTCTGAACTGAAACGAGTCGTCAGTAATTCAGTCTCACTTCCTTCTGAACCTACGCAGGTTTGTAGCTAATTTGCATAATGTCATCCCATTGGCTCCCAAAGCGTCTCTTTGCCCCGCCCTCAAACACTGTAGTTTATCTGAGTTGGGTTCGAGTTGTTCATGTCGAGAAGATGCTGTTTTCTGACAAAGCAAATCCACTGATGAGATTGATACGGTAAAACCCACGCCATCGTTACTGTTCGTATCACTGTGATCAAGAGCTGAGATTCAGATATGATAATGAGCGTTTGGATTCTGACCAATCAGAGCAGAGCAGCTCTCAGAGAGGCGGAGCTTAGAGAGTCCTTAAAGGGGTGGTAAAACACGATTTCACTTTGCTAACTTTAGCTAGTGTGTAATGTTGGTGTTTGAGCATAAACAACATCTGCAAAGATACAGCGCTCAAAGTTCAAAGCAAAGGGAGATTTGCTTTTAAAGAAATCAATTTCTAAGGACTACACAAACAACCGGTAAAGGTATGGGGCGTGACGTTTCCGAAAAACGTGCTCTAGGCGAAAATAATTCAATTTTTTAAAAACGAAGCATGAACCCCACAAACACAATCAAGTTTTCAAAAAAATGTGTTTTACCACACCTTTAAACGAACCGTTGCAGACACTGTGAGAAATACATGTAAAACTATTGCAGGTGACTCCAAAACAAAATTAGGGTCCTTTAAAATAGAATAATAGGGGCCTTATAATAAACATGACAGATTCTCACCGGGACGAATGGCTGAGACGGGAATGATCCGATGACCAATGAACTTCCCTCCCTCCTCAAACACGGCTATCCTCAGGGAAGCGAGGGTGGGCAACACAACCTGACCAACAAACAACACAACTATTATCTCATGCTTTCCAGACATCTGAGGATTATAACAGCAAAAACATCACATACTTTTTTAAAGACGATGGGCTCCTCGTCCCACACAGGGTTGATGGCGTTGCTTTGGGACGTCTTTGTCTTGAAAGCTTTTCGTCTCGTGTCAACTGGAAGTCCAAACATGTCAATCTCCACATAAACGCCCACCTTCTTGTCAGTCAGGAACTGTCCTGATATGATCTAATGGAAGAGGCGATGACATTTCTCTTGCACAAAAACATTATTGCAACACTAAACATCAAATTAAAAAACAATCGACATTGCAATTGCAAATGAGTTTTGGCAACAATCTCATGTTCCAGCTAAAATCAAGTCAAATCATCCTCATTTATATAGCGCTTTTAACAATGCAGATTGTTTCAAAGCAGCTTTACAGAGATAAACATATAATTTAAGGTAACAGAGATTGGTTTGGTTTTATAGCGGTTCTTGAATATGTTGTTTGCAGCTAAAGTTAGTTTTGATTGATTCACTTCCGTCGAAATGATCATTTGTTATTAAATCAGGGGCCGATAAGACGACGCCGTTCTCTCTAAACTGAACCTGTGATAAACGCTGATGGCGTTCACATGCGCATTAAGAATTTATTCTATAGTTATGTGCGTTTGAATAGAATTATCATGACCTCATGACCTCATTACCTCAAGGCTAGATTATTGTAATGCTCTACTGGGTGGTTGCCCTGCACGCTTAATAAACAAACTACAGCTGGTCCAAAACGCAGCCGCTAGAGTTCTTACTAACTAGGAAGTATGACCATATTAGCCCGGTTCTGTCAACACTGCATTGGCTGCCTATTAAACATCGTATAAATTTTAAAATATTGCTGATTACTTACAAAGCACTAAATGGTTTAGCTCCCCAGTACTTGAGTGAGCTCTTAACACATTGGGCTCTATCTTGCACCCAGCGCAATTGACTTTGTACACTGAGGCATGTATCATTCCTATTTTGCACCCGCACAAAGCGGGCTTTTCCCTCCACAGACGCACGTCGGTAAACTAGGAAATGAACTTGCGCTCCCTGGGCGAGTCGGCGCAAAAAGGAGGCGTGTTTCGGCGCAAACATTCCCTAGTGCTATTTTGCAGTTCCAGAAAACAATTCCGCCACTGACCAAAAAAACCTGGTCTAAAGTCAGTGGCGCGTTGCGCGTTGTTCATAATGCTATTTTAAGTGCGCATGCTTGGCCATAATGTAACGAGTGCACAACGCGCACACACTTTGATTCTCTCATCAACACAGATGCAGCAGTTTTTATTTTTGCAAATCATACATTATAACAAGGACAAATATTACCACACGAGGGAAATCATTGTGGTGTCCATGAAGATGTGAAAAAAATAGGCATAAATCTAGCTTACACATTTACCAGTGTATACTGGTAATTTTTCAGGCTAATTGTAGTAATGACGGATCAGACCTGTTTGCCCAATAGTGGCAAGACACATATGTATATAAGGACATCTGACAAATTATTTTGTCCGTCAAGAACTAGGAAAAAAAAAATCTGAAGACTGCGAAATCACCTTTACCATAATGTAAGTACATTAAAAACCTTACTCTTTAACTTACCAGTTAAATTGAGCTTTCTCATATTTTTTTCTATTGATTTGGGTGGTGTTGTCCCATCCCCAATGTCAATTCTCTTTCTTTTACGGCCCTGACGAGAACAACGATCTCCTCGGCTGTGAACCGCTCCTGGCGCGCGCCTGGTAAATGCGCCATAATAATAACAATCCGCCATGCAACATGCGCACCTGCTCTTAAAGGGTATGTTGGATGACGCTCTGATTGGTTTATTTCACGTTACGCCCAAACCACACTATGATAATGAAGCTACTTCAGACCAACCTCTTTTAGATTTGCGTCAAGAGTCATTATCCGCCGTGAAATAGCAACAGCGCCGGATCCGCCCACAAAGTTACTGCGCTTTACGCTTTGCCACTTGCGTTTCAGATCGGCGCTGGTGCAAGATAGGGCCCATTATAGTCCTGCACGTCTACTGCGATCTCAAAATTCTGGCCAGTTGATAATACCTAGAATATCAAAATCGACTGCTGGCGGTAGATCCTTTTCCTATTTAGCACCAAAACTCTGGAACAATCTTCTGTTCTGAAAAACTTTTTTTTGTGTGTAAATGTAGGCTTGTCAGTGATGCGTGATGTTATCAGTGTTAGGTAAAACTATCGTGACTGAAACTGACATGAGGTCATGTCAGTAATGATTCTAGCAGTAGTTGAAGGATACCTAAGAATTTGTTGTATGTTTATGTTTAGTGCAGTACGAAAATATTTTATGTTTTAAGAAAACTTTTAAGTACATCTATAGTATTGTAACTGCATTGATATTCCTGTTAATATTCCTGTTACGTTAACTGTAACACCTGCGTACACAGTTTTTAATAACACAATAACTATAACGCGTTTTTCATTATAAACGGGATTATGAATTATATATTGAGAACGTCGTAATGTTACATAGAATACATGCCGTAATGTACCCTGAGTGTAAACATTAGCCACAATCATCGTGAAGCTTGCAAGCGATTTGCAAAGATTAATATAAAACGTTACACTCACTTCTTCTGGAGGTCCAGCAGGAACACAAATAGTTGGTACCGATTCCTTTTTCAGTAGCAGCTTCTTAGCAAAACCTGATTTATATTGACCCTCCTCATTTAAAAAGCAGTCTGTGAGAAATGATTTGCGCAAACATGAACGCATTTACGTTGATCATCGGGAATATTCCCTTCATAAACAAAACTCAGCCACTGCGTCTTCAGCGGTTCGGATTTAGGAACATTAAAATGACTGCTGTGTTTCTTATTACACCCAAGAACAGAACACCACAATCGCTTAGGCGCCATTCTGCTCCAGTATATCAACAATGACGAACTATGATTGACATCTCACTCACGAGCGAGGGCGGGTCTGTGTTGAAACGCTGCTGTCAATCAACAATCTTGGAAGGGGCGTGCGAGCTTGTGACGTCACTAAAACGAATGGCTCGATTTGAGGCAGGGGAAAACATATGACAAGGAGATTAAAACAAAACCACTGGATGGATTTTTATCATTATATGATGGTTGTGTACAGGCACTGCCAACACACATTTCAGTACAATCACCTTGTAAAAGTGCATGTACCATTATATTATATTTACCCCCTTTAAATTATATGTTTCTCTCTGTAAAGCTGCTTTGAAACAATCTACATTGTTAAAAGCGCTATATAAATGAGGATGACTTGACTTGACTTGACTAGAAATTCATTGTTCTAGTACATGTAATAAACCTGACCTTCACGGATAAGGTATTGGCTACGATGCCATCCACTGTACTTTCTGTGAAGGGGTCGAAATTCTTGTCCGGTCGCCTCATGAACTCAGGTTTGAGTCGGTAGCCACTCTTCCCGTTGTACTCGTACATGCCGAGGTTCAGCTGCATGGACAGATCTGAAAAAACAAAATGACACTTGACATTTCATATCGCACTTAAAGGATTGTAAAAAAACTTAAATTGCTGATAATTTACTCACCTCCATGTCATCCAAGATGTCCATGTCTTTCTTTCTTCAGTCGTAAAGAAATGAAGGTTTTTGATGAAAACATTCCAGGATTTTTCTCCATATAATGGACTTCAATGGGACCCAAACGGTTCAAGGTCCAAATGACAGTTTCAGTGCAGCTTTCACGCATTCGTGACTCTCCTGTTCAAACTCGTTCATCAAAATAAACAAATCTTTTTTCGAGTCATTTCGTTCATTCAAGTGGCTTTATACGTTATACTAACCGCCAAATTCCCCAAACACATCCACCTATGCAATCTTGATCATGTCCTGAATATAGAAATCATTATAATGCAGTCAAAAATAATTTACAGGGAACATAAATAATTAATTTACCTTCCGAGTCTTTCGTTCATTTGTCACGTGACAGACGCAATGAACGGATCGTTCATGAACGCGCATCACAGAACAAGCGAGGCGAGCATTTGTGCTTATAAAACTTAAACTTTTTTATTTATTTTTGAAATGAGCGATGGTTTGGCTAGATAAGACCCTTATTCATCGTCTGGTGTCGTTTAAAGCCCTTTGAAGCTGCACTGAAACTGTCATTTGGACCTTGAACCGTTTGGGTCCCATTGAAGTCCATTATATGGAGAAAATCCTGGAATGTTTTCATCAAAAACCTTAATTTCATTTCAACTGAAGAAAGAAAGACATGGACATCTTGGATGACATGGGCGTGAGTAAATTATCAGCAAAAGTTTTTTTAATAGTGAACTAATCCTTTAAGTCCTATTTGAACGAGTCTTGTTATCGATCTGCTCACCGATGGTCTGGAAGTTGAGCGCGACGAGCTGACAGCCGGCGTTCCAGAACACCTGTGGCATGTAGTTGGAGGAATCCACTCGAGTTCCTTTAGGATAGATCCTGCTCAGCTGAAACTTGTTGTATCTACATGTACACTGTTAAGGGACTGATGTAATGAATCGAGAAATCACTGACCTTCATCACAACTAGCACATACATCCCCAAAACTGAGTGAATCTGACTAAACATGTCTGTGTAGTATCATAAAAAATTTAAAATATGAAAGAAATTATATTTGACATAAAGACTTTTTTGCTGTGTCACATTTTTTTATTGGCATGAGAAATAATCAAATTAGTCTGGATGTGTATATATATATAGAGAGAGTTTGGGCTCAGTAAATATATATATAATATATATATATATATATATATATATATATATATATATATATATAATATAATAATAATATATAATATAACACACACACACACAAACACACATATAAAGATACATTTACTGTACTGCCCCCAAATTATATTACATATTTAGTTTGGGATATATTATATAAAATATAAGTTTGGGATATATTATATAAGATATAAGTCCTGAAATTTGCGAAATACTAAAACTGAAATAAAAATAAATTAAAGCTTTGTAGAAATATCAAACAATGTAATTAAAAAATAATTTTAAAAATCAAAAAGGTTTATTTTTCAAATAAAGGCTCTCAAATAAAAATGGTTTAAATAAAATAAATGAAAAAGTAAAATAATAAATGTCAAAAAAATATATATAATATATAATATATAATATATAATATATATATATATATATAATATATATATATATATATATATATATATATATATTATATAATATTATTATTTATATTTAAATATATTTCATTGTTTTCCACAATATGGAAAATGTACTTAATTGTCAATAAAAGGCCCTAAAAATAGGCTTTGTTTTGTTTAATCCAAATGTAAATTTCTTATTCATTATTTAATTTGTATTTGCGTTGAAATATGACACAGATATGTATGGAGTTTTAGTGAGACACAACCAAAAAATGGCATGAAAACAATATCATTTCATAAAAGAAATCTAACTCACTTTTCCACTCATTCAAACCTGCCCGCGACTCGTGATCAGTCACAGAACCATCAGCGGTCGTGTCGTGGATGATCTGATATTATAAAGTCTGAATATGTGCACATTGTTCACACAAACCTAGTAAATAGCTTCAGAAGAGTCATATGAACTAGTTCTGAAATGTTCCTGACAGATGTGATTATTTGGGTCATAAGTTGTGGCATAAATAATTGATGCACTTGTCCTGGTTTCCTGTCATGTGTGTGTTGGGTTATGTGGGTTGTGTGTGACGTCGCTACAGAATAAAACACACTCCTGGTGGAGTTTATGGGGTAAAGGATGCTCTACGAACTCCACCGGGGTCTTGGTCAGCTGCTCCAGGGCTTTGGTCTCCACAAACGATGACATCTGATAACTGCGCTTGGTTTCTGAAACAGACACGTGGAGTGTGAGCGAGATCTTCATGTCAGCGCATGTTATCGCATGCAGGCGTACAGTACTCACTCTTGGACACCTCGAAGGAGTGGAACTTTGTGGGCTGGATGTAGTTAACCAGCGTGGACATTTCTTCAGTGGCAAAGGCTTCAGATCCTGCTGTACCCTGAGAAAACACACACACACAACACACACACCTCTTACTTTCATGAAGGTTAAGCTCATCATTTGACAATCTGGTGAGAAAATGTCAAGCCGTATTTTGTACTATATTGGTGGCAAAGTATACCTGGAACTGACACAAGAGAGTTAAAACATTTTATTTACAGAAATCAGCTTCTGTTGTTAAACAGGTCGATTTATTTATCCGATTGATTAAATAAAATAAAATTAATTAATTAATTAAATAATTAAATAATTAAACAAAATTTGAATTAATTTAAATAAGAATAAAACCATACAGAAATGAAAGCTACATAGAAATACTAAAAAAAGAAGAAGACAAAAGCACATATACATTTCCCTTAAACTTAGACTAGAAACTAAAACTGAAAAAAAAAAATAAGCCATATAAAAATATAGAGGGAAAAACAACATAAAAATAGAATATTAAAAATGGAAGTTGGAATGGAAACATAGCCTTGGCAACCAATTGCCAAAATTACCAAAATAAAAAAGATTCTAAAATCAATAAATACATTGAAGCTATATATAAATATTTTAAAATAAACCAACAAAAATAGAAATGAGAAATATTGCCTTTGCAAAAACTGAAATAAAATAAAATATAGCTAATACAAAATATATAAAAACTAGAACTAAACTAATTGAAATAAGTTTTATTGCTAAAATTACTAAAATACAAAAAAAAAACATAAATAAAAAAAATATTTTAAAAGAAACCACCAAAAAATAGAAATGTTACCTTTGCAAAAAACTGAAATAAATAAATAATAGAAATTAGAAGCATTGCCTGGCAACTAATTGAAATAAGTTTAAGTACTAATTTATTTCTCTATTTAATTACTAAAATACCATGTTTTTATTAAATTAATAAAAATACATTAAAGATATATAAAATATATTAAAAGAAACCAACAAAAATAGAAATGTTGTCTTTCCAATTAACTGAAATAAGTTTAGGTTGAAGTCCTAAAATTACTAAAACTAAAACTGAAATAAAAATAAAGGAAAGCTAAAACTTGAAAAATCAGAAAATATAAAAACAAAAGCAATTATAGCATAAATAAATACTGTCATTTACATAAAATACACTTATTTATCGATACACATCTGTCAATAAAACACAAACTTACTGACCTCGTCCATGGACTTCTTACAATCGTCATCGTCATCATCTTCATCCTCGTCATCCTCCGCCTCCACCTCTGCATGAGCTAAAACACACAAATACTTATAATTCAAATCAAATCCCAAAGCAAACATGCACATGTAAAGCAGACGGTCATCGTCTCGATCCACTGAATATAAGCAGCTGGTCTGAGATCAGATGTGTGTGTCATTCAGGATAAAGACAGTAGGTGGTGGTGTGTGTGTGTGTGTGTGTGTGTGTGTGGTGCGTGTGGTGCGTGGTGTGTGCTGTGTGTGTGTGTGTGTGTGTGTGTGTGTGTGTGTGTGTGTGTGTGTGTGTGTGCCAAGACTTCATCACTGAGTCTGAGGGATAGTTCATGATTCACTCATCATGTACTCATGAACACAGAGCAGACAGTTTACAAAAATGTGTTCCAATGAAAGAAATTCCTACAGGTTTGTAACAACATTGTCATTTTTGGATGATATTCAAAACACCAGTCAAATGTTTGGTTTAATTAAGATTTTTGAAAGAAGTCTGCTCACTGAGGATGCGTTTATTTGAGCACAAACACAGTAAAAACTGTAATATTGGGAAATATTTTTAGGAATCAAATTAAAATGTAATTTATTCCTGTGATCAAAGCTGAATTTTCAGCATCATTACTCCAGTCTTCAGTGTCACATGATGCTTCAGAAATCAGAATAATATGATGATTTACTGCTCAAGAAACATTTATGATTATTATCAAGTTCCTATCATTTATGATTGGCCAGGAAACTGGGGTAAACCTCTACTCTTTATGAGAAGTGCCATGGGATTTTTAATGCCCACAGAGAGTCAGGACCTCGGTTTAACGTCTCATCCGTTTCTCTTTGACATTATAATGTCCCCATCACTACACAGGTGCGTTAGGATCCACACAGAGCACAGGGTGAGCACCCCCTGCTGGCCTCACTAACACCTCTTCCAGCAGAAACATGGGGCCCTATCTTGCACCCGGCGCAAATGATTTTGTACACTGACGCATGTATCACTCCTATTTTGCACCCGCTTTTCCCTCCACAGACGCACGTCGGTAAACTAGGAAATGAACTTGCGCTCCTTGGGCGAGTCGGCGCAAAAAGGAGGCGTGTTTCAGCGCAAACATTCCCTAGTGCTATTTTGCAGTTCCAGAAAACAATTCCGCCACTGACCAAAAAAAACCTGGTCTAAAGTCAGTGGCGCGTTGCGCGTTGTTCATAATGCTATTTTAAGCGCGCATGCTTGGCCATAATGTAACGGGTGCACAACGCGCATACACTTTGATTCTCTCATCAACACAGATGCAGCAGTTTTTATTTTTGCAAATCATACATTATAACAAGGAAAAATATTAACACACGAGGGAAATCATTGTAGTGTCCATGAAGATAGAAAAAATAAAAAATAGGCCTAAATCTAGCTTACACATTTACCCAAAATTTTCAGGCTAATTGTAGTAATGACGGATCAGATCTGTTTGCCCAATAGTGGCAAGACACATATGTATATAAGGACATCTGACAAATTAGTTTGTCCATCAAAAAATCTGAAGACTGCGAAATCACCTTTACCATAATGTAAGTACATTAACCTTACTCTTTAAAGGGATAGTTCACCCAAAAATGAAAATTAAGTCATTAATTACTCACCCTCATGCTGTACCAACCCTGTAACCAGAACACAAATGAAGGTATTTTTAATTAAATCTGAGAGCTGGATCACTGCTACATAGGCTTCCTAAGGAATTGAAACTTGACGGCCCAGAAAGTCATTGAAGAAAATGTTTAAATATTTAATGTGCCTACAGTGGCTCCACTATAAGTTTATCAAGCGACGAGAATACTTTTTGCGCGGAAAAAAACAAAATTAACGACTTTATTCGACTATTCCATTGCTTCCTTGTGGGCCTGAGACGAGAGTTCAAGAGATTTCCACGACGCATGCGCGAGAACTGACGTTCTTCTTCTACTACTATGTACAGCGCGCGTCTTCCTCTGCTTGTAAGACGCACGCTGTGTAGTAGAAGAAGAACGTCAGTTCTCGCGCATGCGTCAGTATAATGTCATGCATATTTAATAATGCAGGTCTATGGTCATCACCTCAAAGAGCATACACAGCAGACTGATCTCATGAAACTGCGTATGTATGACACGCCAATTCGTATTTCCATTTTTGGCGTGCTATCAACACGCATAATCGCTTTTCAGCGTGTTTATGAACGCCGTTGACTTAACGTTACATTACTGTATATATAAATATATGACCTACTCCAACCCCGTCCCTAAACCTACCCGTCACTGGTTAATACCATTTATGAGTCTTTCCCTACCATCCTAGGAAGAAAAATATCGCTCCCCCATATGTATATCAAAATTTGGCTTTATTTCGCTCTGATTTTTAACAGCGTGTACATACACGCGGAATCACTCGGACATAACGGCGTAGATATACACGCATACACGCGGATAGCTCAAAATGCGTATAAATAACACGCCACTTGACTTGAAAGTGGCGTGTATGTTTACGCAAAAGTCATGATGTCATGTTGTACACAGAGAAGTCCAAATTAAACATGATTTAATGACTCGTAAATGTAAGTACATATTGATGCGTAAGACACAAAACGATTGCGTCCTCAGATCACTTGGACGTGGCTGTGTTTACAAGAGGTAAAAAGGATATAAATACTGTTCGTTTTCTCACACAAACCGCTCGTTTCGTGTCTTAGGCCATCAATGTGTACTTACATTTACGAGTCATTAAATCATGTTTAATTTAGACTTCTCTGTGCATGCTCTTTGAGGTGGACCCCATAGACCTGCATTATATGACTGACAGACAAGAACGGTTTGACCTAAAAATATCAAAATTGAAAATACTGCGGAAACAAAGACACCTACATCTTGGATGCCCTTGAGGTAAGCTAAAACATATCAAAAATTAATTTCAAAGTGAACTATCCCTTTCAGCTTTATTTGGTTCTGAAATCATCATGTGCACTTATTTCCTGATAACTGTCTCTTTCTGCAAGGCAGTGTGTGTTCATGAAGGAGTTGAGGCAGTGTGTGTTCATGAAGGAGTTGAGGCAGTGTGTGTTCATGAAGGAGTTGAGGCAGTGTGTGTTCATGAAGGAGTTGAGGCAGTGTGTGTTCATGAAGGAGTTGAGCTCAGTGTGTGTTCATGAAGGAGTTGAGCTCAGTGTGTGTTCATGAAGGAGTTGAGCTCAGTGTGTGTTCATGAAGGAGTTGAGCTCAGTGTGTGTTCATGAAGGAGTTGAGCTCAGTGTGTGTTCATGAAGGAGTTGAGGCAGTGTGTGTTCATGAAGGAGTTGAGCTCAGTGTGTGTTCATGAAGGAGTTGAGCTCAGTGTGTGTTCATGAAGAGTTGAGGCAGTGTGTGTTCATGAAGGAGTTGAGCTCAGTGTGTGTTCATGAAGGAGTTGAGCTGAGTGTGTGTTCATGAAGGAGTTGAGGCAGTGTGTGTTCATGAAGGAGTTGAGCTCAGTGTGTGTTCATGAAGGAGTTGAGCTCAGTGTGTGTTCATGAAGGAGTTGAGCTCAGTGTGTGTTCATGAAGGAGTTTTGAGCCAGTGTGTGTTCATGAAGGAGTTGAGCTCAGTGTGTGTTCATGAAGGATTTTGAGCTCAGTGTGTGTTCATGAAGGAGTTGAGGCAGTGTGTGTTCATGAAGGAGTTGAGCTCAGTGTGTGTTCATGAAGGAGTTGAGCAGTGTGTGTTCATGAAGGAGTTGAGCTGAGTGTGTGTTCATGAAGGAGTTGAGGCATGTGTGTGTTCATGAAGAAGTTGAGGCAGTGTGTGTTCATGAAGGAGTTGAGCTCAGTGTGTGTTCATGAAGGAGTTGAGGCAGTGTGTGTTCATGAAGGAGTTGAGCTCAGTGTGTGTTCATGAAGGAGTTGAGCTAGTTGAGGCAGTGTGTGTTCATGAAGAAGTTGAGGCAGTGTGTGTTCATGAAGGAGTTGAGCTCAGTGTGTGTTCATGAAGGAGTTGAGGCAGTGTGTGTTCATGAAGGAGTTGAGCTCAGTGTGTGTTCATGAAGGAGTTGAGCTCAGTGTGTGTTCATGAAGGAGTTGAGCTAGTTGAGGCAGTGTGTGTTCATGAAGGTGTGTGTTCATGAAAGAGTTGAGGCAGTGTGTGTTCATGAAGGAGTTGAGGCAGTGTGTGTTCATGAAGGAGTTGAGGCAGTGTGTGTTCATGAAGGAGTTGAGGCAGTGTGTGTTCATGAAGGAGTTGAGGCAGTGTGTGTTCATGAAGGAGTTGAGCTCAGTGTGTGTTCATGAAGGAGTTGAGCAGTGTGTGTTCATGAAGGAGTTGAGGCAGTGTGTGTTCATGAAGGAGTTGAGCTCAGTGTGTGTTCATGAAGGAGTTGAGCAGTGTGTGTTCATGAAGGAGTTGAGGCAGTGTGTGTTCATGAAGGAGTTGAGCTAGTGTGTGTTCATGAAGGAGTTGAGCAGTGTGTGTTCATGAAGGAGTTGACAGTGTGTGTTCATGAAGGAGTTGAGCTCAGTGTGTGTTCATGAAGGAGTTGAGCAGTGTGTGTTCAATGAGAAGGAGTTGAGCTGAGTGTGTGTTCATGAAGGAGTTGAGGCAGTGTGTGTTCATGAAGGAGTTGAGCTCAGTGTTGTTCATGAAGGAGTTGAGTCAGTGTGTGTTCATGAAGGAGTTGAGCTAGTGTGTGTTCATGAAGGAGTTGAGCAGTGTGTGTTCATGAAGGAGTTGAGCTCAGTGTGTGTTCATGAAGGAGTTGAGCAGTGTGTGTTCATGAAGGAGTTGAGCTCAGTGTGTGTTCATGAAGGAGTGAGCTAGTTGTGTAGGTTCATGAGTGTGAGGGTTGAGCTCAGTGTGTGTTCATGAAGGAGTTGAGCCAGTTGTGTGTTCATGAAGGAGTTGAGCTCGTGTGTGTTCATGAAGGAGTTGAGGCAGTGTGTGTTCATGAAGGAGTTGAGCTAGTGTGTGTTCATGAAGGATTGAGCTGTTGAGAGGCAGTTTGCAGGGTGTGTGTTCATGAAGGAGTTGAGCTAGTGTGTGTTCATGAAGGAGTTGAGGCAGTGTGTGTTCATGAAGGAGTTGAGCGTGTGTTGAGGAGTTGAGCTGTGTGTTCATGAAGGAGTTGAGCAGTGTGTGTTCATGAAGGAGTTGAGGCAGTGTGTGTTCATGAAGGAGTTGAGCTCAGTGTGTGTTCATGAAGGAGTTGAGCAGTGTGTGTTCATGAAGGAGTTGAGGTGCAGTGTGTGTTCATGAAGGAGTTGAGGCAGTGTGTGTTCATGAAGGAGTTGAGGCAGTGTGTGTTCATGAAGGAGTTGAGTCAGTGTGTGTTCATGAAGGAGTTGAGGCAGTGTGTGTTCATGAAGGAGTTGAGCTCAGTGTGTGTTCATGAAGGAGTTGAGCTCAGTGTGTGTTCATGAAGGAGTTGAGCTCAGTGTGTGTTCATGAAGGAGTTGAGCTCAGTGTGTGTTCATGAAGGAGTTGAGGCAGTGTGTTTCATGAAGGAGTTGAGCAGTGTGTGTTCATGAAGGAGTTGAGCCAGTTGTGTGTTCATGAAGGAGTTGAGCTCAGTGTGTGTTCATGAAGGAGTTGAGGCTCAGTGTGTGTTCATGAAGGAGTTGAGCTCAGTGTGTGTTCATGAAGGAGTTGAGCAGTGTGTGTTCATGAAGGAGTTGAGCCAGTGTGTGTTCATGAAGGAGTTGAGCTCAGTGTGTGTTCATGAAGGAGTTGAGAGTGGGCAGAGGGTTCCAGTGTGTGTTCATGAAGGAGTTGAGCTCAGTGTGTGTTCATGAAGGAGTTGAGCCAGTGTGTGTTCATGAAGGAGTTGAGCCAGTGTGTGTTCATGAAGGAGTTGAGCTCAGTGTGTGTTCATGAAGGAGTTGAGCTCAGTGTGTGTTCATGAAGGAGTTGAGCAGTGTGGTTTGAAGGGTTGAGCAGTGTGTGTTCATGAAGGAGTTGAGCAGTGTGTGTTCATGAAGGAGTTGAGGCTCAGTGTGTGTTCATGAAGGAGTTGAGGTCAGTGTGTGTTCATGAAGGAGTTGAGGCAGTGTGTGTTCATGAAGGAGTTGAGCCAGTGTGTGTTCATGAAGGAGTTGAGGCAGTGTGTGTTCATGAAGGAGTTGAGCTCAGTGTGTGTTCATGAAGGAGTTGAGCTAAGTGTGTGTTCATGAAGGAGTTGAGCAGTGTGTGTTCATGAAGGAGTTGAGGCAGTGTGTGTTCATGAAGGAGTTGAGGCAGTGTGTGTTCATGAAGGAGGTTTGAGGAGTTGCAGTGTGTGTTCATGAAGGAGTTGAGGCAGTGTGTGTTCATGAAGGAGTTGAGTCAGTGTGTGTTCATGAAGGAGTTGAGGCAGTGTGTGTTCATGAAGGAGTTGAGCAGTGTGTGTTCATGAAGGAGTTGAGCTCAGTGTGTGTTCATGAAGGAGTTGAGCAGTGTGTGTTTCATGAAGGAGTTGAGTCAGTGTGTGTTCATGAAGGAGTTGAGTTAGTTGAGGCAGTGTGTGTTCATGAAGTGGGGTGTGTTCATGAAGGAGTTGAGGCAGTGTGTGTTCATGAAGGAGTTGAGGCAGTGTGTGTTCATGAAGGAGTTGAGGCAGTGTGTGTTCATGAAGGAGTTGAGCTCAGTGTGTGTTCATGAAGGAGTTGAGCAGTGTGTGTTCATGAAGGAGTTGAGCAGTGTGTGTTCATGAAGGAGTTGAGCCAGTGTGTGTTCATGAAGGAGTTGAGGCAGTGTGTGTTCATGAAGGAGTTGAGCTCAGTGTGTGTTCATGAAGGAGTTGAGCAGTGTGTGTTCATGAAGAGTTGAGCAGTGTGTTTCATGAAGGAGTTGAGCAGTGTGTGTTCATGAAGGAGTTGAGCTCAGTGTGTGTTCATGAAGGAGTTGAGCCAGTGTGTGTTCATGAAGGAGTTGAGGCAGTGTGTGTTCATGAAGGAGTTGAGCAGTGTGTGTTCATGAAGGAGTTGAGCCAGTGTGTGTTCATGAAGGAGTTGAGCTCAGTGTGTGTTCATGAAGGAGTTGAGCTCAGTGTGTGTTCATGAAGGAGTTGAGCTCAGTGTGTGTTCATGAAGGAGTTGAGCTAGTGTGTGTTCATGAAGGGTTGAGCTCAGTGTGTGTTCATGAAGGAGTTGAGCCAGTGGTGTGTTCATGAAGTATTGCAAGTTGAGGCAGTGTGTGTTCATGAAGGAGTTGGAGTGTTTTCATGAAGAGTTGAGTCAGTGTGTGTTCATGAAGGAGTTGAGCAGTGTGTGTTTCATGAAGGAGTTGAGGCAGTGTGTGTTCATGAAGGAGTTGAGCTCAGTGTGTGTTCATGAAGGAGTTGAGCTCAGTGTGTGTTCATGAAGGAGTTGAGCAGTGTGTGTTCATGAAGGAGTTGAGGCAGTGTGTGTTCATGAAGGAGTTGAGGCAGTGTGTGTTCATGAAGGAGTTGAGGCAGTGTGTGTTCATGAAGGAGTTGAGCAGTGTGTGTTCATGAAGGAGTTGAGCTCAGTGTGTGTTCATGAAGGAGTTGAGGCAGTGTGTGTTCATGAAGAGTTGAGCAGTGTGTGTTCATGAAGGAGTTGAGCTCAGTGTGTGTTCATGAAGGAGTTGAGGCAGTGTGTGTTCATGAAGGAGTTGAGCTCAGTGTGTGTTCAGAAGGAGTTGAGCTAGTGTGTGTTCATGAAGGAGTTGAGGCAGTGTGTGTTCATGAAGGAGTTGAGCTAGTGTGTGTTCATGAAGGAGTTGAGGCAGTGTGTGTGTTCATGAAGGAGTTGAGCTCAGTGTGTGTTCATGAAGGATTGAGCTCAGTGTGTGTTCATGAAGGAGTTGAGCTCAGTGTGTGTTCATGAAGGAGTTGAGCTCAGTGTGTGTTCATGAAGGAGTTGAGCAGTGTGTGTTCATGAAGGAGTTGAGCCATGTGTGTTCATGAAGGAGTTGAGCTGAGTGTGTGTTCATGAAGGAGTTGAGCTCATGTGTGTTCATGAAGGAGTTGAGCTCAGTGTGTGTTCATGAAGGAGTTGAGCTCAGTGTGTGTTCATGAAGGAGTTGAGCTCAGTGTGTGTTCATGAAGGAGTTGAGCTAGTGTGTGTTCATGAAGGAGTTGAGCTCAGTGTGTGTTCATGAAGGAGTTGAGCCTGTGTGTTTCATGAAGGAGTTGAGCTCAGTGTGTGTTCATGAAGGAGTTGAGTCAGTGTGTGTTCATGAAGGAGTTGAGCTCATGTGTGTTCATGAAGGAGTTGAGCTGAGTGTGTGTTCATGAAGGAGTTGAGCTCAGTGTGTGTTCATGAAGGAGTTGAGCTCAGTGTGTGTTATGAAGGAGTTGAGCTCAGTGTGTGTTCATGAAGGAGTTGAGCAGTGTGTGTTCATGAAGGAGTTGAGCTCAGTGTGTTTCATGAAGGAGTTGAGGAAGTGTGTGTTCATGAAGGGGGTTTGAGCCAGTGTGTGTTCATGAAGAGTTGAGCTCAGTGTGTGTTCATGAAGGAGTTGAGCTCAGTGTGTGTTCATGAAGGAGTTGAGCTCAGTGTGTTTCATGAAGGAGTTGAGCTCAGTGTGTGTTCATGAAGGAGTTGAGGCAGTGTGTGTTCATGAAGGAGTTGAGCCAGTGTGTTTTTTTTTTTTTTTTTTTTTTTTTTTTTTTTTTTTTTTTTTTTTTTTTTTTTTTTTTTTTTTTTTTTTTTTTTTTTTTTTTTTTTTTTTTTTTTTTTTTTTTTTTTTTTTTTTTTTTTTTTTTTTTTTTTTTTTTTTTTTTTTTTTTTTTTTTTTTTTTTTTTTTTTTTTTTTTTTTTTTTTTTTTTTTTTTTTTTTTTTTTTTTTTTTTTTTTTTTTTTTTTTTTTTTTTTTTTTTTTTTTTTTTTTTTTTTTTTTTTTTTTTTTTTTTTTTTTTTTTTTTTTTTTTTTTTTTTTTTTTTTTTTTTTTTTTTTTTTTTTTTTTTTTTTTTTTTTTTTTTTTTTTTTTTTTTTTTTTTTTTTTTTTTTTTTTTTTTTTTTTTTTTTTTTTTTTTTTTTTTTTCCCCCCATGAAGGAGTTGAGCTCAGTGTGTGTTCATGAAGGAGTTGAGTCAGTGTGTGTTCATGAAGGAGTGAGCTAGTGAGGCAGTGTGTGTTCATGAGAGTTGAGAGTGTGTGTTCATGAAGGAGTTGAGGCAGTGTGTGTTCATGAAGGAGTTGAGGTCAGTGTGTGTTCATGAAGGAGTTGAGGCAGTGTGTGTTCATGAAGGAGTTGAGCAGTGTGTGTTCATGAAGGAGTTGAGCTCAGTGTGTGTTCATGAAGGAGTTGAGGCAGTGTGTGTTCATGAAGGAGTTGAGCTCAGTGTGTGTTCATGAAGGAGTTGAGGCAGTGTGTGTTCATAAGGAGTTGAGCTCAGTGGTGTGTTCATGAAGGAGTTGAGTCAGTGTGTGTTCATGAAGGAGTTGAGGCAGTGTGTGTTCATGAAGGAGTTGAGCTCAGTGTGTGTTCATGAAGGAGTTGAGCTAGTTGAGGCAGTGTGTGTTCATGGGTAAGGTGTTCTGAGGGCAGTGTGTGTTCATGAAGGAGTTGAGGCAGTGTGTGTTCATGAAGGAGTTGAGGCAAGGTGTGTGTGTTCATGAAGGAGTTGAGCTCAGTGTGTGTTCATGAAGGAGTTGAGGCAGTGTGTGTTCATGAAGGAGTTGAGCTGAGTGTGTGTTCATGAAGGAGTTGAGGCAGTGTTTTTGTTTCATGAAGGAGTTGAGCAGTGTGTGTTCATGAAGGAGTTGAGCTCAGTGTGTGTTCATGAAGGAGTTGAGGCAGTGTGTGTTCATAAGGAGTTGAGCTCAGTGTGTGTTCATGAAGGAGTTGAGCTCAGTGTGTGTTCATGAAGGAGTTGAGCTCAGTGTGTGTTCATGAAGGAGTTGAGCAGTGTGTGTTCATGAAGGAGTTGAGCTAGTTGAGGGCAGTGTGTGTTCATGAAGGGTGTGTGTTTCATGAAAGAGGTTGAGGCAGTGTGTGTTCATGAAGGAGTTGAGGCAGTGGTGTGTTCATGAAGGAGTTGAGGCAGTGTGTGTTCATGAAGGAGTTGAGGCAGTGTGTGTTCATGAGGGAGTTGAGGCAGTGTGTGTTCATGAAGGAGTTGAGCTCAGTGTGTGTTCATGAAGGAGTTGAGCTCAGTGTGTGTTCATGAAGGAGTTGAGGCAGTGTGTGTTCATGAAGGAGTTGAGGCAGTGTGTGTTCATGAAGGAGTTGAGGCAGTGTGTGTTCATGAAGGAGTTGAGGCAGTGTGTGTTCATGAAGGAGTTGAGCTCAGTGTGTGTTCATGAAGGAGTTGAGGCAGTGTGTGTTCATGAAGGAGTTGAGGCAGTGTGTGTTCATGAAGGAGTTGAGCTCAGTGTGTGTTCATGAAGGAGTTGAGGCAGTGTGTGTTCATGAAGGAGTTGAGGCAGTGTGTGTTCATGAAGGAGTTGAGCTCAGTGTGTGTTCATGAAGGAGTTGAGCTAGTTGGGAGTGTGTGTTCATGAAGGAGTTGAGGCAGTGTGTGTTCATGAAGGAGTTGGGGCAGTGTGTGTTCATGAAGGAGTTGAGTGCAGTGTGTGTTATGAAGGAGTTGAGCTAGTGTGTGTTCATGAAGGAGTTGAGCTCAGTGTGTGTTCATGAAGGAGTTGAGGCAGTGTGTGTTCATGAAGGAGTTGAGCTCAGTGTGTGTTCATGAAGGAGTTGAGCTCAGTGTGTGTTCATGAAGGAGTTGAGTCAGTGTGTGTTCATGAAGGAGTTGAGCTCAGTGTGTGTTCATGAAGGAGTTGAGCTCAGTGTGTGTTCATGAAGGAGTTGAGCTAGTGTGTGTTCATGAAGGAGTTGAGCTCTGTGTTTCATGAAGGAGTTGAGCTCAGTGTGTGTTCTGAAGGAGTTGAGCCAGTGTGTGTTCATGAAGGAGTTGAGCTCAGTGTGTGTTCATGAAGGAGTTGAGCTAGTGTGTGTTCATGAAGGAGTTGAGCTCAGTGTGTGTTCATGAAGGAGTTGAGCTCAGTGTGTTATGAAGGAGTTGAGCTCAGTGTGTGTTCATGAAGGAGTTGAGGCAGGTGTGGGGTTTCGTTTGGAAGGAGTTGAGCTCAGTGTGTGTTCATGAAGGAGTTGAGTGAGTGTGTGTTCATGAAGGAGTTGAGCTCAGTGTGTGTTCATGAAGGAGTTGAGCTCAGTGTGTGTTCATGAAGGAGTTGAGCTCATGTGTGTTCATGAAGGAGTTGAGTCAGTGTGTGTTATGAAGGAGTTGAGGCAGTGAGGGAGTGTGTTAGAAGGTGTGTGTTCATGAGGAGTTAGGCATGGGTTCTGAAGTTAGCAGTGTGTGTTCATGAAGGAGTTGAGGCAGTGTGTGTTCATGAAGGAGTTGAGGCAGTGTGTGTTCATGAAGGAGTTGAGCTCAGTGTGTGTTCATGAAGGAGTTGAGGCAGTGTGTGTTCATGAAGGAGTTGAGGCAGTGTGTGTTCATGAAGGAGTTGAGGCAGTGTGTGTTCATGAAGGAGTTGAGGCAGTGTGTGTTCATGAAGGAGTTGAGCTGAGTGTGTGTTCATGAAGGAGTTGAGGCAGTGTGTGTTCATGAAGGAGTTGAGCTCAGTGTGTGTTCATGAAGGAGTTGAGCTCAGTGTGTGTTCATGAAGGAGTTGAGCTCAGTGTGTGTTCATGAAGGAGTTGAGCTCAGTGTGTGTTCATGAAGGAGTTGAGGCAGTGTGTGTTCATGAAGGAGTTGAGCTCAGTGTGTGTTCATGAAGGAGTTGAGCTGAGTGTGTGTTCATGAAGGAGTTGAGCTCAGTGTGTGTTCATGAAGGAGTTGAGCTCAGTGTGTGTTCATGAAGGAGTTGAGCTCAGTGTGTGTTCATGAAGGAGTTGAGCTCAGTGTGTGTTCATGAAGGAGTTGAGCTCAGTGTGTGTTCATGAAGGAGTTGAGCTCAGTGTGTGTTCATGAAGGAGTTGAGCTCTGTGTGTTCATGAAGGAGTTGAGCTCAGTGTGTGTTCATGAAGGAGTTGAGGCAGTGTGTGTTCATGAAGGAGTTGAGCTCAGTGTGTGTTCATGAAGGAGTTGAGCTGAGTGTGTGTTCATGAAGGAGTTGAGCTCAGTGTGTGTTCATGAAGGAGTTGAGCTCAGTGTGTTTATGAAGGAGTTGAGCTCAGTGTGTGTTCATGAAGGAGTTGAGGCAGTGTGTGTTCATGAAGGAGTTGAGCTCAGTGTGTGTTCATGAAGGAGTTGAGGAAGTGTGTGTTCATGAAGGAGGTGAGCTCAGTGTGTGTTCATGAAGGAGTTGAGCTCAGTGTGTGTTCATGAAGGAGTTGAGCTCAGTGTGTGTTCATGAAGGAGTTGAGCTCAGTGTGTGTTCATGAAGGAGTTGAGCTCAGTGTGTGTTCATGAAGGAGTTGAGGCAGTGTGTGTTCATGAAGGAGTTGAGGCAGTGTGTGTTCATGAAGGAGTTGAGCTCAGTGTGTTTTCATGAAGGAGTTGAGGCAGTGTGTGTTCATGAAGGAGTTGAGCTCAGTGTGTGTTCATGAAGGAGTTGAGCTCAGTGTGTGTTCATGAAGGAGTTGAGCTCAGTGTGTGTTCATGAAGGAGTTGAGCTCAGTGTGTGTTCATGAAGGAGTTGAGCTAGTTGAGGCAGTGTGTGTTCATGAAGGGTGTGTGTTCATGAAGGAGTTGAGGCAGTGTGTGTTCATGAAGAAGTTGAGGCAGTGTGTGTTCATGAAGGAGTTGAGGCAGTGTGTGTTCATGAAGGAGTTGAGCTCAGTGTGTGTTCATGAAGGAGTTGAGCTCAGTGTGTGTTCATGAAGGAGTTGAGGCAGTGTGTGTTCATGAAGGAGTTGAGCTCAGTGTGTGTTCATGAAGGAGTTGAGGCAGTGTGTGTTCATGAAGGAGTTGAGCTCAGTGTGTGTTCATGAAGGAGTTGAGGCAGTGTGTGTTCATGAAGGAGTTGAGGCAGTGTGTGTTCATGAAGGAGTTGAGCTCAGTGTGTGTTCATGAAGGAGTTGAGCTCAGTGTGTGTTCATGAAGGAGTTGAGGCAGTGTGTGTTCATAAAGGAGTTGAGCTCAGTGTGTGTTCATGAAGGAGTTGAGCTGAGTGTGTGTTCATGAAGGAGTTGAGCTCAGTGTGTGTTCATGAAGGAGTTGAGCTCAGTGTGTGTTCGTGAAGGAGTTGAGCTCAGTGTGTGTTCATGAAGGAGTTGAGGCAGTGTGTGTTCATGAAGGAGTTGAGCTCAGTGTGTGTTCATGAAGGAGTTGAGGCAGTGTGTGTTCATGAAGGAGTTGAGCTCAGTGTGTGTTCATGAAGGAGTTGAGCTCAGTGTGTGTTCATGAAGGAGTTGAGCTCAGTGTGTGTTCATGAAGGAGTTGAGGCAGTGTGTGTTCATGAAGGAGTTGAGCTCAGTGTGTGTTCATGAAGGAGTTGAGGCAGTGTGTGTTCATGAAGGAGTTGAGCTCAGTGTGTGTTCATGAAGGAGTTGAGCTCAGTGTGTGTTCATGAAGGAGTTGAGCTCAGTGTGTGTTCATGAAGGAGTTGAGGCAGTGTGTGTTCATGAAGGAGTTGAGCTCAGTGTGTGTTCATGAAGGAGTTGAGCTCAGTGTGTGTTCATGAAGGAGTTGAGCTCAGTGTGTGTTCATGAAGGAGTTGAGCTCAGCGTGTGTTCATGAAGGAGTTGAGCTCAGCGTGTGTTCATGAAGGAGTTGAGCTCAGTGTGTGTTCATGAAGGAGTTGAGCTCAGTGTGTGTTCAGGTTCAGGTCTCTGAGCTTCTGCAGGTGGAGGTCTGGAGGAATCCACATCCAGCTGTTCAACATCTGCTTTCTGCATGAATGCTGTCTGGATTCAACCTTTAAAAACCTCTGGCATCCATCAGCAGCTCCGACGCCTCTGTCAGACATGAACACACACGTCTCTGACCTGCGGAGGGTCTGAATGTCACACGCTTGACTCTCCACATGAGGCTGAACACAGAGACGGCTCACGGTGGAGCTAATCGAGCTGATGACGAGTTACTGACGTTTACTGGCCTTTCTTTCTTTCTCTCTTTTCACTAAAGATAGACGTGACATATCAAGGGTTTTCATTTCACTTAAGAGAAATTCAAATAAGAAGATTGAATATACTACATAGATCAGGGACCAGTTTTTCGAACAACACACATCAGATGTCATATTCTTTTACTTGGATCAAGTTACAGCCTAACTCGTGTCTGTGTTTTTACTTTCAAGGCATTTATGTTCAACATCTATCAAACCATTATCAAACCGTTAAAGGAACACACCGAATTTTTGGGACTTTAGCTTATTTACCGTATCCCCCAGAGTTAGATAAGTCCATACATACCCTTTTCATCTCCGTGCGTCCCGTAACTCTGTCTGACGCACCCACCGCTAACCGTATACATACTGAGAACTATATTCTCAGAAGGCGAAGCACTACTTGGGCGGAGTGATTAGTGCAACACTGAGCTTCGCCACCTGAGAATATAGTTCCCAGTATGTATACGGTTAAAAGATGCCTGTGTCTCATATGACATTGTTATTGTACACACTGTGACTATACAAATCACAACATATATAGATAGGAAAATGTTGGCGTTATTTTGTCACTTATTGGGAGCAGTATGCTAGCTGAAGCCATTTACTTCCAGTCTTTGTGCTAAGCTAGGCTAGCGGTGGGTGCGTCAGACAGAGTTACGGGACGCACGGAGATGAGAAGGGTATGTATGGACTTATCTAACTCTGGGGGATACGGTGAATAAGCTAAAGTCCCAAAAAGTCGGCGTGTTCCTTAAAGAGAATAGAGACAACCCTTTTGGAGCATGCGCCGAGAGCGCCGACCATTTTTCCTGTCGTTAAACTAGCAAAAGTGGATTCAGACACAACCTAAGTGTGATTGCGGCCTGCGCTTTAGACCACGGGATTAGATCCTTAAAATAGGACCCATTGAGTTTGATGGACATGCAGATTTGAAGGTAAAGCGGTATGTGATATAAGTACTACCTGGAGGTCCAGCACTGGGGGACGACGGCTCAAACACGCTGGACGAGTCGCTGTTGGTGTTGGACACTTGCTCGGACAGCTTCTTCTTCGTGCTCCCATCGGACGGTTTCGGGTGAGATTTCTTGTTCTTGATGAGGATCTTTCCCATGAGCTCCTGAGGGCTTGGCAGAGGAACTCCTGATTCCAGCTGAAACACAATTTCTCATCAGAACATTATCTCTTTGACTGCAAAAAGAGCACCAGTGGATGTGGGAGTGATAAACTTACAGGATATTTCTCAAGCGGCTCGGTCAAAAGAGCGTCCCCGAATATTGATCTGCAATATTCTGCCATTTTGGCTTGCTGTTTGGGGCTGCGATGCAATATCAACACAATTAGAGCCGTCATAAAACAACCATCACAACATCAACAAAATTAGTTCCTTGCAACGTTTGCATGCGAGTCCCTCTGCGACTCATATGAAATTCCCAGACTGCGAAACTCATCATGTCATCTTTGATTTCATGCAGAAACTAAAGCCGCCACATCTCACAAGAGAACAATGATGACTGAAAACAAATTATGCGTTTCAGAGATGGTTATAATCGCTGTACTCAGTGTTGCCATAGTTTCAGGAGCAGCGGCGCGACAGGACGAGAGTATCAGAGGAACGTGTGTGTGTGTGTGTGTGTGTGTGTGTGTGTGTGTCTTCACTTACGAGTCCACATGATTCTCGAAGGACAGGATGACAGGGAAAGGAGAGGTTTTAAAAGCGCACTCCGCTATGGCTTCGATCACTTCCTGCAAAACAAGCACAGAATGAACTGAATTTAAATGTGTAAATATTTAGATATAGTGCAATAGCTTTATTTATAGTGATTATTTCTAATATTTTATTGCAGTTATAACAGTGAATGCTATGCAAACTGAATTTTTATTATTGTTCTTTCTATATCACTTGTTATATATGTTATTATACATTTTGTGGAATTCTGCTGAACAAATTTAAATATGGTAATTAATAAAATGTACTTAACTTTTAGCTATAAAAATAAAATAATAAAATGTAATGTAGAATAAAATATAAAAACATTTTATAGAAAACTAATATTAAGTAAATAATAAAGCTAAAATAATAAATCAATTAATTAATAAATATTAAAATTAATCAATTACTATTATATATATATATTATATATATATATATATATATATATATATATATATATATATATATATATATATATATATATAGAGTAGTAAATTAAAATGAAAATAAAAACTAAATAAATAATGAATTACTAATTATTAAAATCAATTAGCTTTAATAAAATAAAAAAGCGCTAACTTCTGCAGACAGACTTTGCATTTGATTGCGTATCAGTCTGTAAAAAAATGACTCAGTAAACCTTTTGAATTATTGGTTATTTTTTTACAGAAACCAAGGTAAGCACCACTTAACTGCAGACCCTGATGAAAAGCAGTGTGAAAACTCAAGTGTGTGTGTGTGTGTGTGTGTGTGTGTGTGTGTCTGTCTGTTTCTGTGTGTGTGTGTGTGTGTGTGTGTGTGTGTGTGTGTGTGTGTGTGTGTGTGTGTGTGTGTGTGTGTGTGTGTGTGTGTGTGTGTGTGTGTGTGTGTGTGTGTGTGTGTGTGTGTGTGTGTGTTGCGGTCACCTTGAAGCAGATTTCGGAGGTCATGGTGAAGCCGTGTGTGATGACGGGCTCCTCCTCCGCTGTTCGGCCCCTTCCAGCAGTCGAGCTCCACACACCGACAACCAGACAGAAGAGTCTGACGATACATCTCCACTGAGGAGTTCCCCGCGAGCTGACCCGCTGACCACACACACACACACTTGTTTTTATATCTTTACGTATAAAACGTACGTTCTTCCATAGACATAATGGTTTTTATACTGTACAAACTGTATATTCTCTCCCCTTATACTAACCCTAACACTAAACCTACCCATCACACACACACACACACACACACACACACACACACACACACACACACACACACACACACACACACACACACACACACACACACACACACACACACACACACACACACCACACACACACACACAGAATATGTTCTAATATTCAAGAAACTAATATGCACTCAAACAACTTCTTTGCTTTACTCGTATATACTGCGTTATATTTTCATGGACTTTTTTTGTCTTTGTATAAAGAAAAAAAAAAACAGTATATCAGCTATATCCGCTTGGAACAACATAAAGGTAAAAGAAGAGTTGTTGGGTTAAGAACAGCAGTTGTGTCATGTAGTTGAGTGTGTTCTGCACTCCTGCTCCGGATGAGCTTTAGATTGATACATTAGCAGGACATTCACTGTAATTGCATTTATAATTCATTTCTGCCTGGTTTTTGAGGTCTAGCTGAGCATGCGCTGTATTCTCAGCTCTCTCATGATAATTGGCTTTTACGTGATGTAATGCACTTTACCGGCTTAAATGTAAATGTACTAATTCGTGTAAAACATTGCCAAATGAGGAAATATAATTATAGAGTTTTCAAGGCAGCTCTGCTTCCGTGCAATTTATATTATTCATAGAATGATTCGATCAGTCAGTCTTAAATGTGCAGTCTATTATGATTTTTTGTTTTCAACTTTATGCATTAATGAATTGAGTTCGGTATCATTTCTTGCATCTATTTGCATATTGCGCATGCATGTGATCTGTGTGTTGAGTATCGCGGTACCTGTGAGGTAGGTGTTGTGGGACGAGTTGATGAAGTACTGAGATAGAGGGAAGGTCATGTCTTCACTCTGGTCCAGTTTTTCGGCAGGAATGACACTGTTCTCTTGACTGATCAGATATCTGGAGAAGCCCTCCACTGAGATCTGCCCTGTTACACAAATATCACAACACATCACAACATGAGGAGCATGCATGCAATGTAAATCATATTTGTGGGTAGCACTGTATTTTACAGTGTCATTGTTACATATGTTACATGTACTTACCATAGTAATAACAGTCAATTATGCATAATTACATGCAACTAACCCTCAACCAAATCCTAATCCCTAAGTACATGTTCTCAATTAATATTACTCAGTACTTATAATTACACGGTGACTATGTTTTCATCCACACATTTTTATCCAAATTAAGTGATATAGAATGAAAAATGCCTTATGGAAACAGTAAAATTTGATTGAATTTCATGAATTTCGACTCAAATGAAATGCGTTCGGTCTCATGGGATTTTATCTTGATGGATATACGGCTTATGCGATAAACGCTGATGGAAACATTATTATGGCGAGATCCATTTTCTCTAGCAAAACTTTGTTCGCAAATGTTGGCTTGAATGTTGTGCAAAAATGAATGGAAACACCTTATTCGATATACCAATTTGATTGCAAAACATTACGTGACGTCATTTATTCACTTTAAAGCCGTTGGATGGAAACACACTTGACCATGCTTCAATATTCGACGCTAAAGGTACCCTTTAGCGTCAGTTAGTTGACGCGATCCCAGGGCGTCATCTAACTGACGCTAAGGGTAACGCGTCAGTTAGATGACGCAGTAGGTTTTAGGTCTGGTAGAAGGGCGTCATCTAACTGACGCTAAGGGTAACGCGTCAGTTAGATGACGCCCTGGGATCGCGTCAACTAACTGACGCTAAAGGGTACCTTTAACGTCGAATATTGAAGCATGGTCAAACTGATTCCCAAGGCGTCAGTTAGATGACGCCTTGGGGTGAGAATGGGCTGTTTATTCGCATGAGTTTTTTTTTACCGAACTTCAGATAATTCCATTGACAAGTGGATGGAAACTTGGCTAATGACACCTTAAAATTAAGTGTAACCTATATTTGTGATATGCAATTTTAAATAAATGTTTTTTGTACTTTATTCCTCTGATCAAAGCTGAATTTTCAGCATCATTACTCCAGTCTTCGGTGTCACATGATCCTTCAGAAATCACTATAATATGATGTTCAAGAAACATATCTGATTATTATCAATTTTAAAAACAGTTGTGATTCATTTTCTTTCAGGATTCTTTGACGGATAAAAACTAATTCTGATGGAACACTTTCTTTCTGTCACTTTTAAACAGTTTAATAAAGAAAAAAGCTTCTGAACGGTAGTTTTCCAGCAGGATCATTACTGCACCAAAGTGACAAAATAAAGACGGCATTGTGTTTTTTTCACCTTCATCTGCGAGCAACAGAGGTTCTTTCACCTCAGAAAATTATCCCTCTCTTTAGCACCTAAACTAACAACTTGTCTCATCGAGTAAATTAACACTGCGACTGCAAACAGACTTCAAATTAAACAGGAGCCGGAAGATCAGCGTTCCCTGAACAGCACTCGCGCTTGAAGAGAACACACTGGGGGACGAGAGTCCTCGGAGACTAATGCTCATCAGCAGTTTACATTCATTAAGCTCATTCTCTGCAGAGATCCAAAGGTAATTAACCGTGGCCCTTTTTCCGGCTGGAAGACACTGCTCGGGATCGGGATCGGGATCACCACGTCTCTGTCACTCCAAAGCAAACAGCCGAAATAACACAGACCACCTCGCTGTCTCCAAAGGGGAGTCGAACGCTTCTAAAGACTACAATTACTGCACACTGATGAAATTCTGCAATTGTCTTGTCGAGTTAAATGGGGAATGAAAGAACAGGGACGAGATAAGAATGTAGATCGCGTCTGTTGTCACAGTCCTGCATACTAAGGTGCTTTTCTGGTCACTGAGATGTTCAGAACGGTCTATAGTTTCAAGATTTTAAAGGGGTTTTTACACTGGATTGGTCAGGCTGGAAGACTAGAAGCTATTATGTTAAAGGATTAGTTCACTTTAAAAAAAACTTTTGCTGATAATTTACTCACCCCTATGTCATCCAAGATGTCCATGTCTTTCTTTCTTCAGCCGAAAAGAAATGAAGGTTTTTGATGAAAACATTCCAGGATTTTTCTCCATATAATGGACTTCAATGGGACCCAAACGGTTCAAGGTCCAAATGTCAGTTTCAGTGCAGCTTCAAAGGGCTTTAAACGACACCAGATGATGAATAAGGGTCTTATCTAGCCAAACCATCGCTCATTTCAAGTTTTATAAGCACAAATGCTCGTTCGTGCCGTCATACAAAGGTCTCACAGAACAGAGTCATCACAGAACAGAGCAAGGCGAGCATTTATGCTTATAAAACTTAAACATTTTTTTATTTTTGAAATGAGCGATGGTTTCTCTAGATAAGACCCTTATTCATCGTCTGGTGTCGTTTAAAGCCCTTTGAAGCTGCACTGAAACTGTCATTTGGACCTTGAACCGTTTGGGTCCCATTGAAGTCCATTATATGGAGAAAAATCCTGGAATGTTTTCATCAAAAACCTTAATTTCTTTTCGACTGAAGAAAGAAAGACATGGACATCTTGGATGACATGGGGGTGAGTAAATTATCAGCAAAAGTTTTTTTAAAAGTGAACTAATCCTTTAAGAAACAAAAACTATTCCTCTCCAGATAACCTACGTTGAGGGAGATGGTTTTGGAGATATACTTTTTTATTGTTTCTTTGTGAGTTTCACCTGTTGTGGTACTCATTATGTTGAGTTTCCCCTATCCTGTTAGACCTGATTGCCTTATTGGGTTAATTGATTGTATACAATTAATTGATTTCTGTATATAATCAGAGAATCCGGCCTTATTAGGTTAATTGTATTCTTTCTGATTATATGTGGGACTTAACTTATAATTTGTTGCCATTCTCATATCTTGTATTACTTTGCCCTGAAGAAGACCAAACGAGAAGAAACATGTTGGTTCGTGTACTTTTATAATGATTTAAGCCATATTAAATAAAGGCTTTTTTAACTTTATCCTTCTCCTCAGAGTGCCTGGGACCTTTTTTTTTTGTTTCTTTGGATCTTTTCCCCCAAGAATACCTATCACAGACTTTATATACTTTACCTGAGCGCCTGGTTGAAGCTTTTACAGTACTATTATATGAGTTGAGCAAAAATCAATTAGCTAGTGGAAAATCAGTCTAATTTTTCATTCTCCAATTTGGCCAAAAGAAGATTTTATGCAACGGACTTTTAAAAAAGTCTGGTTGATTGACTCGAGATTATGCTTTTTTAGCAAGTTAAAATATTTTAGTGTAATTGTACAAATCCCTTCAGCTTGTGCTAACAACTCTTTTTATTGTGTAAAAAATCAGATTTTTATTAAGCAAACATAAGAATAACTTTTATATCATTAGTAATATTTCAAGATCAACACTCTGGACTGAAGCAGCTTCGGTTTACATGATTATTCATACATCATTTTATAGTAAAATCATGTTCAAATGGGAGTCTCAAATATGATCATCAAACTTTTGAGGAAGGTTTATCTGTTCATCTCTCAAACATCATTGTATTGCATGACATTATATATACAGAACTTTGATTATAAAACTAAGGATTTAAATATCATCATAGACATTAATGGAAGATATAGAGTGATGACTGATATTTATATGCATTTTATTACACTGTAATAAAGATCTCATTGATTTACATTACAAGCATCAGGATTTCATCTCACTTTTGGTTCATATAAATATCAGCATTCATATTTTTGAGTCTCTGAATAAATTCTCTGAGTCTCTGAGCTGTTTCCCCTCCATATTCTCACTTTATGAGCCATAAAAGCCTTAATATTTTCTTTTTGTCTTTTGACCTGCTCCATTTCAAAACACTAGATTTATCTGATCATTATTTCACATGTATAGATGATAGTTGATGCAACTGGTCCCAGATAACACACAGCAAACCTTTTTTAAAGAAAAGAAACATGATTTTTTTAACAGCCACTTCAAAAATAAAAATAAGAACAATGTCTCCAGCGTTTACTGGCAATCGAACAACGAATATCGCTGGGACACACTGTAATCCTGCCAGCGCAGACCATTCCCACGTTTACAACCCAGTTGTTCTTCCAAATCTACAATCAATACTATGCAAATACAGCGTGTCGTGTGTCTGGCGTGGGCGTTCGCCTGTCCACCGCCTGTCTCTGAGCAAATAGAGTGGTAATCTGTATGACAGTGGCAGAACCGCCAGCTAAAGAGCCTCATGATCCTCCTCATCTATCGCCACACACACACACTGATCAATCTCCTGTCACCAGCCCTCGCTCACACACTGACCCGATCTCCGCCTCGCCCGCGGAGCCTTGTGCCAGCAGATATAAATACACTGCATCTCGGGAGTTATTGTTGCTATGGTAATGAAAAGTGGAGAACGGTATGGAGGATTTATTTTCTTTCCATAGAATAAATATAAGAAAACTCAAAGGCTCTGCTCAAAAACAAGTGCACTTTCTTGCTGTCTACCTCCTACATACTGTAGGCAACGGCCTTATAGGCAACATCAGACTGACTGACAGATCCTTATGAATTACATAAATACATACTGCACAAAAACGTTTGGTAATTGCGTTAATTATACTTTTCAGTTTAGAATGAATATGTATATTCATTATTTTTATTAGTACATTAGTGTATTAATATACTTATTATAAAAGATACTTATACTTGTCAAATCGAATAATCGCGATTAATCACATCTAAAATAAATGTTTTTGTTTATGTAATATAATACACACACACACACACACACACACACACACACACACACACACACACACACACACACACACACACACACACACACACACACACACACACACACACACACGTTTATGTTAGATGAGATTAATCGCGACTGATTGATTTGACAGCACTAATACTTATACTAATATAATACACTGAAATAAATATGTGCAAATAATATATATATTGATTGTGTCAGAAAGCCTGTCCTAGGAACTAATGTTTGTTTTATTGTTTCCTGCCGGTCCCGTGATTAGCGACGCCCATCGGAGAAGATGACAGTAAATCATTGTTTATGCTGTTGGTTTTGTTCTGTGTAAATGCGTTCATACAATACATGTAAGTGCATATATATATACATATATATCTATACCTTATTAGTATGTGTCGTGCATGTGATTGGCAATTTCCTATGTTTATATTACTTGGATTTACTGTTTATTTCGGCCGTAATCTGCCGAACTAATCTGATGAGTCATCACCAGACGCACTAGTGTTTTGCTCCGATACAGCGCGAGTGTTTGTTTACAGCAGTGTATTATGCTGTGTACTCCTGTATTTTCGTTAATTTGTGATTAATATTGACATTTAGGTGGAATATATTTATTGGATTATGTTTGCTGATTTTATGATTGGAATTAGTGCAATGAGACGAATATATTGTAACTTTATTTCTCTTTATTCCTTTCTGTAGACCATATACAAACACAGATGCATATCCCAAATGCATATTCAAGATTGTAAATAAATGCCTGATTATCAAGAATCTCTTCTCCACTCCTAAATTCTTTAATCGGAATCTGATCCATATTTGGCCGCCTCAATCAGCTGAACTTTCGATTGTAGTGGGACTTCGCTACATTAATATGGTCCTTCGAGCCGGATTGAGAGCAAGATCAAACCAATATGGATTCAGCAGAAAGTGACACATTAGAGACAATGGACAGACCTCGCCGCAAGACTAATATGCCTGCTCACCTGGGCGACTATGAGGTTGGCTATCGACCCGCTGAGGACCCCCCTCCCAAAGCTTCTTCCCACTGTCCCAGTCAACCAAGAAGCAGCTCGAGGAAAACGTCTCGTAGTGGCGTAAGCTCTCATTCCAGGACAAGTAGGCGCTCTATTACCTCCACTGGCGTTTATCTTCCACCAGAACTCTCTAGTGTCCAGACTGCTATGTTGGAGGAGAAGATTAAGCAGAGGCAGTTAGACAGTCTCCGCCAGCAGGTCGAGGAGGACTCAATGGCAGATGTGGAATACCAGCGGCTACAAGCACAAGCTAAAGAAGCCCAGCGTGTTCAAGAGGAAGCTCTCACAGCTAAGGAGGCCTTATCCAAGCAACTGGAAAGACAGCGTAAGCTGCAACAAGCAGAGGCTGAGCTTGAGGTAGCGAAGCTTGTATCCTCCATGCTTATTAAAGAATCTGGTCAAACAACTCCTGTGCCTCCAGGCTCACCGGACGGCCTTTCGCCTCCACTTCATCCATCATCCTCTCTTCAGCGGCCCTCTGCTCAGTCACCAGCTGTGACATCAACCATACAAATTTGTCCCGCAGAACAGATTATTCCAGATGACTCCTGGGTGTCTCAACCATCATTCAGACCACTGCAGTTTACGGCCGATTCTGGGAGTGCACCACATGCAGTGCTCCACATGTTACCACAAGCTGTCCCATCATCTGTCTCCATTCAGACTTCCTCTATAACTGTACCAGCTCGTACTGTGTTGTCGACATCAAATATGGTATCCCAACCTCACTCAAGAGCCACTGTCATGTCCACTGCTGCACACCCCTTCAGTACAAGCACACCAGCAGTGTCACATCAACCTACCACTGCAACACTGCCCCCATCTATAATGCCATATGCAGTGCTGCAGTCAGCTATTCCTCCGGTGACAACGCGCGCACGTCTGCTGCAGCCTCCAGTTATCAGCTATCAGACTTCAACCGTGCCACCTCCTGGCCCTAGCCACACTCATCCACCTTCATTCTTGCCCTCTCCGCATGATGGTCGTTTAGCATACCCTGGGACAGAGCTACTGTTTGCATCAGCCTATGGCATCCCACAACCCAAGTTGCCAGTGTTCGAAAGTGGTAATGAGAGTGACTTCGCATTATTAAAGTTGGCACTGGACAATTTGTTGAGCAATCACAGCCATCTCAGTGAGCAGTACAAATATCATGTCTTGCTTAGCCATTTGAAACTTCCCAGTGCTCAACAGCTGGCTAAAGCCTATATGTATCATCCGCGTCCTTATTCAGCTGCACTGCAGGCTCTTCAAGATAAGTATGGCCAACCAAGACAGCTCGTTCAGTCTGAGTTGGGTGCTATCATGAGTACTCCACCACTGAAAATGGGTGATGCTAACGCTTTTGACTCTTTTGCATTATCCGTTCAATCATTGGTGGGCATGCTGAGGACTGTTGAGGGCCAGAACGGTTACGAGCTCATGTGTGGTTCTCACGTGGATCGTCTGCTAAGTAAATTACCATCTGCTTATCGTGATGGGTTTGTTGAATACTGCCTAAGCAGGGGTATTCTCCAGATGGGTACTGACAGGACTTATACACTTCCTGATTTGGCCACCTGGCTAGAGATCAAGTCTCAAGCGAAACGCATCTCCAGCCGAGCTGCAACCTTGTTCCAGAGTGACTCACCCAAGTCCTATGGTAAAGCTACGACATTCACTCGTGCAAGGGAGCGACCTACACCAGTTCTTCTGGCCAATGAGAGTGGAATAAGGCCCCCTCAGTCTGCCGACCCGAAACCCAGCTCAAAGCCAAAGCCATATTGTCCCCATTGTAACAATATGGACCACTACCTCAACTCTTGTGACCAGTTCAAGAAGTTAACGACTTCTCAAATCATCACCTGGATTAAGGAGGGAAAACGCTGCTGGAGATGTGGTCGTTCACATACAGTAGAGGCCTGCAACCTCAAGCGTCCATGTAAACTCTGTAAAGAGTTACATCTCACAATTCTACATGACTCAATTAATGACACCTCTAGGGCGGTACTCATGGTGAGCCTGCCACCTACCAGGATTTACCTTGACAGACCTAACCGTTCTCCAAAGGTCATGTTGAAGGTGGTCAAAGTCCTTCTCCACAATGGTCGACACACTATGGAAACCCATGCAGTCCTCGACGATGGGTCAGAGAGAACAATAGTGCTCCAGCCAGTACTTCAGCAGATTAAGTTAACTGGCACTCCGGAATTGCTTCCCCTACAGACAATTCAACAGTCTCACACTGAACTGGACGGGTTATCTGTATCTTTTGAGGTTTCCTCAGTATCCAAGCCCATGACAAAGTTCACTATACGTAATGCATTCACTGCGACTGGTCTGTGTTTAGCAGATCACACCTACCCAGTGTCTGCTCTCCAGAATGCCTATCGACACCTGGAGGATCTGCCGCTTCCTCCTGTGGACGGGGTAAAGCCATTGCTCCTCATAGGGTCAGATAATCCTCACCTCCTGACACCAATCCAGCCTATACGCAAAGGCCCAGTTGGGGGACCCATTGCTGTCTGTACACAACTTGGATGGTCTCTCCAGGGCCCGATGAGTCCGATGCAACCATCACGAGGGAATCAGCAGTGTCTTCACATCATGACCGTGCCAACTCGTGATGATCTCATCCATCATGTAGAAAGGCTCTGGCAGGTTGATACTCTCCCTTATAACGAGAAAATGGTCACCAGGTCCAAACAGGATCGAGAGGCTTACACCCTGCTGCAAAATGCCACAATCCGGGTCAATGTGGAGGGTGTTCAACGTTACGCTACACCATTGCTGAGACGAACATCAATGAATTTACTCCACGCAGAGACAGAGACTGTGCTCCCCAGTTTGCGTAGCACTGAGCGTAGGCTGATACGGAATCCTGAGAGGGCTGAAGCCTACTGCACTGAGATCCAGAAGTTGGAGGTGGCTGGTTATGTGGCTAAGATCACTCAAGAAGAAGCCGACAAAAGCACAGAGTCGTGGTACATCCCGCACCATATGGTGCATCATAACGGTAAAGACAGGATAGTCTTTAACTGTTCCTTTAAATATCAGGGACAATCCTTGAATGATCAACTTCTTCCTGGGCCAACTCTGGGTCCTTCCTTGCTGGGTGTCCTCCTTAGATTCCGCCAACACACGGTTGCCATCAGTGGGGACATCAAGGGTATGTTCCATCAGGTACGCCTGCTGCCTGGGGACAAGTCAGTGCTGCGGTTCCTTTGGAGGGACATGCGTCGGGAGGTGGAACCTGATATATATGAATGGCAGGTACTTCCATTTGGTACTACATGCAGCCCATGTTGTGCTATTTATGCCCTCCAACATCACGCCCAAGGACACAAAGAACACATGGCGGACCTAGTCAACATAGTAGAACATTCCTTCTATGTTGATAACTGCCTTCACAGCACTCCAACTGCAGATGGAGCAAAAGCAATTGTGGATGGACTGCGCCAGCTGCTCGCCGATGGAGGCTTTGAGATAAGGCAATGGGCAAGCAATGTACCATCTGTGATCCAACACCTTCCCACAGATGCCAAGTCTGCTAATAGTGAACGCTGGTTGGCAAAAAGCAGCATTGACCTCCAAGAACCCACTCTTGGTCTGCGGTGGAACTGTCTCAATGACACCCTGGGTTATAATTTACGCTCTATGGAGACCGCTGCTCCTACCATGAGGAATATGTATAGGACATTGGCAAGTCAATATGACCCTTTGGGGTTCATCATCCCATTCACAACCAGGGCCAAGGTTCTCGTCCAAGACCTTTGGAAGCATAACCTCGGTTGGGACGACCCCATTGAACCTTTGCATTTGAGAGAACAGTGGCTTGCCTGGGTAGGAGAACTCCCGACTCTCCTTCAGTTGCAGTTCCCGCGAACATACACCTCGGCCTCTAATGACAACAGTTCTGTCATCCGAGAGCTTCATGTCTTCAGTGATGCATCGGAAAGAGCTTATGGTTCGGTTGCCTACTTGCGTACCACAGACAAAAAAGGACAGGTCACCGTAACTTTTGTCTTGGCCAGGTCTAGAGTAGCACCAAGGAAATGTTTGTCCATGCCTCGTTTGGAGCTGAGTGCGGCGCTGACTGGCGCACAGCTGGCCAAGGTGATCCAAACAGAGTTGACCATTCCTATTCATAAGGTTACTTTCTGGTCTGACTCCACCACTGTGCTATACTGGCTGACATCGGAGTCTTGCCGCTACAAGGTGTTCGTCGGAACACGTGTAGCAGAAATACAGACCCTCACTAATATGGCTGAATGGAGGTATGTTGAGTCAGTTAACAACCCTGCTGACCACATCACACGAGGTCTTACACTAACCGAGTTGGCAGGTCCTCATAAGTGGAGCTCAGGACCAGCCTTCCTGAAACAACCAGTTGATCAGTGGCCATCCACACCTAAAACTGAAAAGGAGCCAGATTTCAGTGAGTTAAAGAAGGCTGCCTTTATTGGCACTGTTTCCACGTCTAGTAGTTCCCTTCCTGATCCAAGCCAGTTCCACACATGGCAAGAGCTTGTCCAGGCTACTGTTAGATCCCTGTATGGGGCGGCCGGCGCAGATACTGACACTACTGTCGGGGCTTCTGATTATATTGAAGCAGAGAGGCTCCTCCTGGCACAGGCCCAAAGTGATTCATTCCCAATTGAAGTCAGGGCTTTAAAGGCCGGACAGTCAGTTCCAGCTGACAGTCGTTTAAGCTCTCTTGCCCCAGAATATGATGAGCACACTGGTCTCATTAGAGTGGGTGGAAGGCTACGTCGTGCAGGTGACCTTGACCTGGATACTATACATCCAATTGTGTTAGACCCTGGCCATCTCATTACCCAGCTGCTAATTAAGGAGAGACCGATCAGCGACTCCTTCACCCCGGCTCTGAAAGGGTCCTAGCTGAACTGCGTCGCCAGTACTGGGTACTTCGAGGCAGAGAAGCAATTCGTAAACAGCAGCGCGCCTGTCAAGACTGTCAGCGCTGGCGTGCCAAGCCTCAAACCCCACGATTGGCTGATCTACCGCCATGCAGGCTAAACCTGTATAAGCCACCTTTCCATTCTACTGGTGTAGACTGCTTCGGCCCATTTGCAGTCAAAGTTGGTCGCCGCCAAGAGAAAAGATGGGGGATCATCTACAAATGTATGACGACACGGTGTGTACATCTGGATCTATTAGAGCACTTGGACACTGACGCATTCCTGCTCTCTCTCCGTCGATTCATAGCGCGACGAGGCAAGCCCATGGAAGTGCTTTGCGATAATGGCACCAATTTCGTTGGAGGTAATCGAGAACTACAAGAGACCTTCGCTGCCATGTCACCAAGGCTCCAGGAGCTGCTGGCTGGGCAGAAAATCCGGTTCCGCCATAATCCACCAAGTGCTCCTCACTTCGGGGGAACCTGGGAGCGTGAGGTAAAATCTGTCAAGACAGCGCTGCGGGTAATCCTGGGAGAGCAGTCAGTCCCAGAACCAGTACTACAAACCCTTCTGGTGGAAGTTGAAAGCATCTTAAATGCCAAGCCACTTGGCTATGTATCCGCAGATGTCGCAGACTTGGATCCAGTGACTCCAAACTTGCTTCTTATGGGTCGCCGTGATGCCTCTCTACCTCAGGTCCTGTACGACTCTAACAACCTACTAGGAAGACGGAGATGGCGACACAGTCAGGTCCTGGCTGACTGTTTCTGGACTGCTTTCATTCGCCATTACCTCCCAGGCTTGCAAGGTCGTCATAAGTGGAGGACGGATGGCAAAGAACTAACTGTAGGTCAAGTAGTACTTATTGTCGATCCGCAACTTCCACGGGCACTCTGGCCTGTTGGCACTGTGATGGAGACCCTGGCTGGGGCTGATGGTAGAATCCGTGTCGCCAGAGTCAAGGTAAAGGAGAAAACTTACACCCGTCCAGTTGTCCGACTGATCCCGCTTCCTCATATTGAGGACTATGACACAGACACTTCAGACAGACTTTCCTAGAGTGTTTAATTATCTTGACAGATAATTGGGGCGGCTGTGTCAGAAAGCCTGTCCTAGGAACTAATGTTTGTTTTATTGTTTCCTGCCGGTCCCGTGATTAGCGACGCCCATCGGAGAAGATGACAGTAAATCATTGTTTATGCTGTTGGTTTTGTTCTGTGTAAATGCGTTCATACAATACATGTAAGTGCATATATATATACATATATATCTATACCTTATTAGTATGTGTCGTGCATGTGATTGGCAATTTCCTATGTTTATATTACTTGGATTTACTGTTTATTTCGGCCGTAATCTGCCGAACTAATCTGATGAGTCATCACCAGACGCACTAGTGTTTTGCTCCGATACAGCGCGAGTGTTTGTTTACAGCAGTGTATTATGCTGTGTACTCCTGTATTTTCGTTAATTTGTGATTAATATTGACATTTAGGTGGAATATATTTATTGGATTATGTTTGCTGATTTTATGATTGGAATTAGTGCAATGAGACGAATATATTGTAACTTTATTTCTCTTTATTCCTTTCTGTAGACCATATACAAACACAGATGCATATCCCAAATGCATATTCAAGATTGTAAATAAATGCCTGATTATCAAGAATCTCTTCTCCACTCCTAAATTCTTTAATCGGAATCTGATCCATATTTGGCCGCCTCAATCAGCTGAACTTTCGATTGTAGTGGGACTTCGCTACAGATTGGTATATTAAATTAGTGAATTTAGTTCTAAGGCAACATCCCAACTGAAACAGATCCTTATAAATGAGAGATTTACAGCATATAACAAGCATACAAAAAAGACACCATTTATAATAACTAGCTAATCTTTTGAGTTTAGCATGAATTAGTACATTAGTTTTAGTATATTAATTAGTATTTTTATATACTAATTACATACATAATATACTAAAACTGATAATACACTCTTTAATTAGCATATTAAATCAGTGAATTTGCAGATCATTAAAAATGTGAGATTTGTTAATTAATATTCATGAGCCTGTGTGCTGATTCGCCAGCAAAAAAGCAAATCTCCAGAGGAGGGAAAAGACGTAAAGAAGAGATGAATGACTATTAATAGTTATTAATAGTTATTAGTTATTAGTAGTTATTAATGTTTCAGGCCTGATTACTAAACATTTTAATGACAAAAATTCTCAAACGTGTTTCTGTAATGTTAAAAATTTTTAAGCCTCCCAAGGGTTTCTGATATGAGTGTATTAAAACTGATGGCATTTATAAGGCGTTTGTTTTCGGGACAGTTCCTGCGCTCCAGGTTAAATCCCGAGGTATTCGCTTTGTGAAGCGACAGAACACACTGAAAAACACAGGTTTAATGCGGCCGTCAATCAGAAGTTGGGGGAAAAACTAATGAGGGATTATATTTCATATTAGTATGATGACAGGAACTGACGGCGTTCTGTTAAAAGGCTTACTCAAACCTCATGGGAACGCAGAGCCAAAACCACACACAGAATTATCAGAGATAATCAATTACACTGGAGCTGTCCATCAGCGATCGGGAGCGTTTTCTCGTCTGCGGTTACACCGATCGCCGGGGATGATGGGATACTGATAAAACCAAGATAAGCAATGGTCTGAGCTGCTGTCTCAAACATTTACTGACAGCAAAGTTCACAATAAGAGCCGTCACTGATCCAACAACGACTGCTGTGCATCTCAACATCAGCATATTTCATTTAAAGGTCCCATGACATGAATTATTTTATTATTTTATAATGATTCCTGGTTTGCCCTTATGATGTTAGTATGTTTTTTAGATCAAAAATTGTCATAATTTAGATATTAAAGGCATTTTTCCTTGCCTGATTTTAGCCTCTGATTTGAAAGCTCTGTTTGAAGGGGCGTGTCTTCTGTGAGACTTCAGTGTAAAAGCACACTGCTGTGATTGGCTGTGAGATTTCAGTGTAAACGCCCACTGCTGTGATTGGCTGTGAGACTTCAGTGTAAACGCCCACTGCTGTGATTGGCTGTGAGACTTCAGTGTAAACGCCCACTGCTGTGATTGGCTGTGAGCCTTCAGTGTAAATGCCCACTGCTGTGATTGGCTGTGAGATTCATGTAAACGTCCACTGCTATGATTGGCTGTGAGACTTCAGTGTAAACGCCCACTGCTGTGATTGGCTGTGAGACTTCATTTTAAAACGCCCATGCTGTGATTGGCTGCTGTGAGACTTCAGTGTAAACGCCCACTGCTGTGATTGCTGCTGTGAGACTTCAGTGTAAACGGCCACTGCTGTGATTGCATGCTGTAGACTCAGTGTAAACGGCCAGATTGTGCATCCCTACATACAAGCTTTGCAAACTTACGTGGAGCTCTTTATATATAATCACATTTTAAATCACAATAGAAATTATCAGAAACAATTTTTGATCAGATTTATAGTAGATTTTTTGGTGACACTTTATTTTAAGGTTACATAGTTACATTGTACTATGTATAATATATTAATTGACGACATGTACTTACTGTAGAGTTAGGGTTTGGTTTAGGGTTAGTTGCTTATAATTATGCATAATTTACTGTTATTACTATAGTAACTACATGTAATAATGTGTAACTACAACACCTTAAAATAAAGTGTTTTTTCCCTCAAATCGTTCAGCTCTACTGTGAACGTACAGTAAGAACTTCATCCGTGTTCTCCTTCAGAGTCTGGAATGACGTGATGGATATGAAATATGAAATGATGCGTCTCAGACTGACCTCTCTGGATCATGCCTGGGCTGGGCTCGAACTTCTCCATGAGCATCTGCGTCTGCTCCGGCTTCAGCGGCGGGTACAAGATCTCGTTCAGGCGAGGGTCTCGCTGCTTGTTGTTGATGAACTCAGTCAGCTCATCCATGGTGAGAAAGTTTCTGCTCTTCGCACCACTGGACAGAGACGGTGAGACGTGTGTGTGACAGGTCGTGAGACACAGAAAAACAGTGTATGCTTTACAGTGATAATCATAACAATAAGATGAGCAGAAACATCCCAGTGTGCAAATTACACAATGACTTTCAGGAAGGTTGTTTTTGTTTTTAATGTCTCGGTTATGATCAATGCCAATTATCTTTCATTATGATTTTAATAATTGTAACATGCGCTCATGCACTCATGCGCTCGTCTCATACAAATGAAAAATCCAACATGACTTGAAGGCATCATTAGCTATGCATACTAAATAAAAAATAAAGATAGGAATGATAAATAAAAAGAATGTATAAGGAAATAAATGTATAAAAAAAACATAATCACATAAAATCGATAAAACACTTAAACATAAAGACAAATTTTACATTTATTTTACAAAAATAAACAAACAAACAAACAAACAAATAAATAAATAAATTGTTAAAACCAGAAAAATAATAAATAAAAACAGTGTATAAAAGTAACTAAACAAATAGAATAAATAAAGATAAAACAGATAAATTAAATATAGATAAAAACAAAAAAGGTAAATAAAAACAATGTATATAAAGTAAATGTATAAATAAATAAAAACAGATAAATAAAAAATATAAAGATAGATGTAGAAAGAAAGAAAGAAAAAAGAAAGAAAAAATACATTAAATAAATAAAAAAACAGATAAATAAAAATAACGTATACAAAATAAATGTATAATAAATAAATAAATAAAAAGATTAAAAAGTAAATAAATAAATAAAATAGATAAAAAATGATTAAATAAATAATACATATGATAAAATGGCTAAATAAAAACAATGCATAAAATAAATGCATAAACAATAAATAAAATAAATAGTAAAAAGATAAACAAATAAATAAATAAGAAACATAGATTAAATAGATAAAACAGAAAAGACAAAATAATAAAGTATAAAACAAATGTATAAATAAATAAACAGATAACAATAAAAAGATAAAAACAAATAAATAAATAAATAAGAAACATAGATGAAATAGATAAAAACAGAAAAGACGACAAATAAAACAATGTATAAAAACAAATGTATGAATTAATAAATAAATAAACAGATAAACCAATAAATAAACAAACAAATAAATCTTTTAGTATTTTCTTGAAGGCATCATTAGCTAAAGCTTCATGAAATCATAAAGACTTACAGATCAGCAAATATCTGGTTAATCTCAGATCGCGGGCAGAGATGATTGATGAACACTTTGTAAATGTCAGGGGTCAAATCCTCCAACGGGATGGAGTCATTCTGCAGAGACAATCACATAATTAAATATACATATTCATATATTTATTGCACAACATCCACACAGTCTTTAACTATGAGTCGAAACAATCAATCCCCAAAAACAGAGGAGCCAAACATGCTTTTAATAACATGTGCTCTCATATTAGTAAACACACATATAGCCTACTTAAGCTGGCCTCCATTTTAATTAGTTCATTCCATCCTAAGAGAAGCATCTAGTCCCAATCAATCGGTTTGTTACGACAAACCCAATAACAGACATCAGTCAATGTCATGCACACGCTGTTAGACATTCATCTCCCGCAGGAAACATTGAGTCTGAAGGCCACGCCAGCGCTCCAGGCTGACGAATGCTTTGTTGGTCAAAATATAAAGCAGCAAACAAAAAAGAGAAAGCCATGAAAGGATGCGAAAGCGAGTGAGTCAGAGGAGGAGGGCAGCGAGAGTAAACCATGATGATTTCTCATTAGCTGTACACTTTTTTCCCTCGCCAGTCTCCCGAGGCCTTTTAACATTATGGATTTTGAAAATCTCCCTGTGTCCGCCGCTCAACCTTTATATTTGCCGTAAAACGACAAGGCAAACAAATAGACTCCCCTTGTTGCAGGGAATGAAAAGGTAAGATGTCATTTGTCAGGCGTTTAGAAAGGCGACGTGCTTCAATCTGAAACCGCAGGTTTTTTGGTAAATCTCTCACGGGCTTGCTCTCTGCCAGTGGGTTTCTGGAGCGATTAACCCAACATATGCTCACCCGGCCTGACGGAAGATTACAGCTCTCCAGTGCCGTTTCCACACGCTTCCGGTCAGCGGAGAAAATGCGGAATATGCTGCAGAACGAGAGGGAAACGTTAGGATGGTTAAATCTGTTGGTGTTCTGGCTTATCAGGTGAAAACGGTTGGTCTTACTTCTTCACCGGGACACGGCCCTCTTGATTGGGCTGCAGCTTGAGTCTCGTGAAGCTGGGGATGAACAAAACAATTTCATTGAAAAGTTACATCAGTCATTCTCTGGGAACGATGCCAGTGTTTGGACTTGTGTCTCCATAACTTACTACTGATGAACAGGGCACTGGACTAATGTAATGTAGAAGTTCTTCACCAGAATGTCAGATCATTTAAAGATCCCATTCATCACTTGTAAATGTTTATTGGATGGATGGATGAAGAGAGGGATGGATGGATGAAGGGAGGGGATGGATGGATGGATAAATGGAGAGATGGATGGATAGATAGAGGGAGGGATGGATAGAGGTAGGGATGGATAGAGGGATGAAAGGAGGGGATGGATGGATGGAGGGATGGATGAAGAGAGGGATGGATGGATGGATAAATGGAGAGATGGATGGATAGATAGAGGGAGGGAGGGATGGATGGAGGGATGAAAGGAGGGGATGGATGGAGGGATAGATGAATGAATGGAGAGATGGATGGATGAAGGGAGGGATGTATGGATGAAGGATGAATGGAGAGATGGATGGATGAAGGGATGGATGGATGAAGGTAGGGGATGGATGGATGAAGGGAGGGATGGATGGATAGATAGAGGGATAGATGGATGGATTGATTGATGAAGGGAGGGTATGGAGGGATGGATGGAAGGATGAAGGGAGAGGATGGATGGATGAAGGGTGGGGATGGATGGATGGATGGATGAAGGGAGAGAATGGATGGATGAAGGATGAAGGGAGAGGATGGATGGATGGAAGGATGAAGGGAGAGGATGGATGGATGGAAGGATGAAGGGAGAGGATGGATGGATGGAAGGATGAAGGGAGAGGATAGATGGATGAAGGGTGGGGATGGATGGATGGATGAAGGGAGAGAATGGATGGATGGAAGGATGGATGAAGGGAGAGGATGGATGGATGGAAGGATGAAGTTAGAGGATGATGGATGAAGGGTGGGGATGGATGGATGGATGAAGGGAGGGGATGGATGGATGGATTGATGGATGGATGGATGGATGGATGGATGAAGGGAGGGGATGGATGGATAGATGGATGGAAAGGATGGATGGATGAAGGGAGGGGATGGATGGATTGATGGAAAGGATGGATCGATGAAGGGGGGGATGGATGGATTGATGGAAAGGATGGATCGATGAAGGGAGGGGATGATTGATGGATGGATGGATGGAAAGGATGGATGGATGGAGGGAAAGGATGGATGGATGAAGGGAGGGATGGATGGGTGAAAGGAGATGATGGATGGATGGATGAAGGGAGGGGATGGATGGATTGATGGATGGATGGAAAGGATGGATGGATGAAGGGAGGGGATGGATGGATGGATGGATTGATGGAAAGGATGGATCGATGAAGGGAGGGGATGGATGGATGATGGATGGATGGAAGGATGGATGGATGAAGGGAGGATGGATGGAAGGATGGATGGATGAAGGGAGGGGATGGATGGATTGATGGATGGATGGATGATGAAGGGAGGGATGGATGGATTTATGGATGGATGGAAAGGATGGTGGATGAGGAGGGATGGATGGAGAGGTGAGGAGGATGGGGATGGATGGAAAGGGATGGATGGATGAAGGGAGGGATGGATGAAGGGAAAGATGGATGGATGAAGGGAGGGATGGATGGATGAAAGGAGAGAAGGATGAATGGATGAAGGGAGGGATGGATGGATGGAAGGATGAAGGAGAGATGGATGGACAATAGATAGAGGGAGGAAGGGATGGAAGGATGAATGGATAAACAGATAAACATACAATAAGATAAAAGATAATAAGATAAAAAACAAATAAATAAAAAATAGATAATTAGATAAAAGATAAATACATAAAGATAAAAAAGATCAAATATAAAAATAAATGTATAAAACAAACTAATAAATAAATAAATAGATGTATTACAAATAGATGTATTACAAATACATTGTTTTTCGATATCTACAATAAGGTCTAATTTGTAACGTTATGTAATGTATTAACTAACATGAACTAACCATGAGCAATACATTTATTACAGTATTTATTAATCTTTCTCAATGTTAGTTCATTAAAATAGTCATTCATTATTTGTTCACATCAGTTCCCCGTGCATTTACTAATATTAACAAATACAACTTTTGATTTTAACAATGCATTAGTAAATGTGAAAATGAACATTACGATTATTAAATGCTGTAGAAGTGCAGTTCATTATTAGTTCATATTAACTCAACTGTTGATCAAATGATCTGATTATGGTTTTAAAAGAGAACTGATGTTATGTTCTGAGTGAGTGTGTGAAGGTCCTCGATGACGGATGATGATCAGGAACTCACGCTTTCTCCAGACAGGACTCTCTGCCCATGTTCTGAGCGAGGAGGTTCGACGCCAGACTGAACAGCTCATCTGCCCACTCCTTCATCAGCGACCGCAGAAACACAACAGCCTTCTCATTAACTCTTCAGGTCAAGCATCCGGACTGAGATACATGCTGCACAAATATCTCTCTCTCTCAGAGAAAAAGGTACAAAAGCTGTCACTGGGACAGTACCCTTCAAAAGGCTTCTAATATGTACCACATAGGTATTAATATGTACTCTTTTGGTCCAAATATGTACCATTTAGGTACTAATATGTACTCTTTTTGGTACCAATATGTACCTTTGAGGGACTGATATACACTCTTTATGTACAAAGGTGTACCTTTTGAAGAGGTGCCACTACAGTGACAGCTTTTGTACTTTTTTTCTGATATGAGGGCTTGACATGAACTTTTTTGCTCAGCAGTCACTGTGACGAGTGCTTTTACAAAGCTACAAGCCACTCCGCATTTTCACTGGCAACAAATTTGACAATGATACAATGGGGAAAAACTGCCATATAGATATTTTTTATATTATCTCATAATTTGGCAGCAGGATTATTAGGGTACTGTCCCTTTAAGACCTGACACACAGATCTATTACACCTGCGTTTACTTTCTCAGCTGTTTACGTTCACTTAAAACATAACTGTGTTTACGTGAATTACGTGAATACTCGCCACGACTTGTGTTGTTTTGTGTGTATTTGACTGTTTAAGTGTAATAAGCAGCTAAAAAACTGAATTTAGTACGGATGCGGCTTTATGTGCCGCACTTTGGGTGTTTGAGCACAAAATCTCCAGGAATGAGTAAAATAATGTGCAATACTGAAATTTACTGTAAGAGCAACTTATTACATCTTACAATACTGTAAGAGCAACAATATTCATCTGGAGCAAATGAAAAGAGTGAGTGAGAAGAGGCGGGTTTGTGTGTCGGAGAGAGAGAGAGAGAAGAGAGAGAGAGAGAGAGAGAGAGAGAGAGAGAGAGAGAGAGAGAGAGAGAGAGAGAGAGAGAGAGAGAGAGAGAGAGAGAGAGAGAGAGAGAGAGAGAGAGAGAGAGAGACCAGCTGGTATTTTGTGAAAAGAAAAGTAGTATTGCAAGTGTTTCAGCATCGAAAAGTATATTTAGACAACACTACATTGCACTAGTTTATCATTTAAGATGCCTTTTTAAAAGACTACAATTGAAAAATATGCACTACCGTTTAAAAGTTTGGGGTCGGTAAGATTTTTAATATTTTAAAAGAAGTCTCTTCTGCTCACCAAGGCTGCATTTATTTGATTAAAAATACAAAACAAACCCAGCAATATTGTGAAATATTATTTCAATGTACATCAGCTGTTTTCTATGTGAATATATAGTAAAGTGTAATTTATTCCTGTGATCAAAGCTGAATTTATCATCATTACTCCAGTCTTCAGTGTCACATGATCCTTCAGAAATCACTATAATATATGATGATCAAGAAACATTTATGATTATTATCACAGTTGAAAACAGTTTTGCTGCTTCATATTTTTGTGCAAACTGGGATTAATTTTTTTTTCAGGATGTTTTGAAAGTTCAAGAGAAATTGAATTTTAATTAAAAAAATAATATTTTGCATTATTATTTATGTCTTTACTGTCACTTTTGATCAATTTAATGCGTCCTTTCTGAAGTCCTTTTAAAAAAAAAAAAAAAACATCGTATTGACCCCAAACTTTTGAAGGGTAGTGTATGTATATTGTTTTATATAACGTTCAACGCTCCAGTCTAGCCGGAGTGACTGTTACACACACACACTGCTGAAACACACCCGCGGTCGGTGTTGGTGTGTGTTAATGTCAAGCCCTGCATGCTCTGAATCTGATCACATGTTCTGATGCTGATGAAAACACCTTGGCGACGTCTTCTTGGAAGGCCATGAAGTTCAGGTACTGGATATTGACCATGTCGGGTCCCGTCACCACCGTCAGCATCCGGTTCTCTATCCGTCCCACCAGATTCCCCACATCCAGGAGCTCCCGGAGCTTTGCTTCCTGAGGGAACACAATAATGAAGCCTTGCTGCCATAAAACATCTCCAATAAGCCAGTAAGCCTCTTTACGGCTGATCTCGCCCACAAGCGTTTCCCACGAGCGCTTTATCCGTACGATAAAAACAGCTGAACACCTGCTGATGATGGAGCAACATTCAACACATCCACTGGCTTCACTTCAGGACACAAACACTTTACATTCTAGTAACCCCAAAATTACATTTATAAGTTAAAACTGGCTTCAGTTTGGATCTAGACTTTCAGGCGATGCCAAAAACTGCAAACTCAGGCTCTACAGAGAAAAATTACAAAATATTATCCTTATATTGAAATATTATCTTTATATTGTAATCATTATTATAATCAAGGCCTGTTCATACTAAGGACGAAAATTATAAATATTATAGTTCAAGATATCTAGTTCACACCACAACAATAAAGATAAAAATACAGATTATCACTTTCAGAATGATTTTTTTCCAGCTGATGAATAATAATTGACATTACTCAGCATTTAAAGTCGCAGATGTCAAAACTGCAGTGCACTTATAATAAACATAACAATATTATCTGTTGGTTTGGCCGCTAATATAGTTATCATTCTTGGTTTGAACATTGTGTCTGCTTAACTGAATACATGACTTTAACTTTCCACATAACATGTATTGTATTATAGCTGTATATGACTGCCATGTGGACATTACCTTGACACATGATAACAGAATACTATGAAAGCTTGTTTCTGCCAGGGAATAAAAAAAAAGTAAGTCTTCTGAAAAAGTCTTTTAATGTCACGATTTAGATTTTTTTTTTGCTATTCTGCTTTTACATCTCACAATTCTTGTTTTTTTGTTGCCATGCACTATATATATATATATATATATATATATATATATATATATATATATATATATATATATATATATATATATATATATATATATATATATATATAATTTTTTTTTTTAATAATTATGACTTTTTCATCTCACAATTCTCAAGTGTCAAAATTGTGAGTTATAAACTCAAAATTGAGAGATATAAACTCTGAATTTTTTACTCACAATTATGAGTTTAAATCTCAAGAAATCGTACTTTTTTTACTCGCAATTCTGGGAAAGTCAAAAATAGCAAAATATACACTCGCAAAATTGTTATATCTTGCAATTACGAGTTTTTCTTAGATCTGCCGTACAGCCGAAACATTGCATTATTTCCCTGTTATCACTGTAAAGCTGATTTGAAACAGTCGTTATTGTAAAAAGCATTTTTAAATAAAAGGTAACTTGACTTGTATCTCATACTTTTTTAACAGACTTTTTTCTAAGAATTGTGAGGAAAAAAATCCGCTTTAGGAGAAAAACGCCAAAATTGCGAGATAAAAAGTTGCAATTATATCTTTTTTCATTTTTTATTCCATGGCGAAAACAAAAGTGCACAGAATTCCTGACTTGTACCACTGAAAAACAAGCGTTTTCTGTAAAGCTGCATTGGAACAATATGTACAGTGGAACGTGTTATGCAAATAAACTTGATGAAATGCATATGCTCACACAGGAATTATTTCCTATGAATCTGAAATGTAAAAATAAAGCAGTCTCTGGCTGGTTGCTCTGCATGCAGATCATCAGATGCTCTGTTCCTGTCGAAGTGGGCGTTTGTTGGCAAGAACAAGCTGCAATGTGGACCTGATGTTATGCCAAAAAAGCCTTTGCGTCTGTAGCTCTGATGCCCAGAGTGTTGCTCAGGTAGGGAGCCCGTCTCTAGTTCTGGAGCAGATCTTTCATCGTCCAACAAGTGTGTGTGTCTGCGCGCGCACATGCAGCTGTGCAACAGGTGTGTGTGTGGCCTCTCAGCTGTCAGTAATTACAAGCCAAAGCAGTGACTCTCCAATCAAGCGCTGATGAGCGAGTGCCATCCGTGCCACAGCAGAACCAATGCTTCAACAAATAAATCACTGCCAAACATGTGTGGATGAGAAACTGTGCACAGGCGGCAAATCCCATGAGCACAGGAGCACTTCGCCGAGAACAAATGGAAAAAGACACCCAACGGTTTTCCATCAAGAAAAATCTAATGTTTTATCAATTTCGGCTGTGAGTCACAAAAAACAATAAACCTACAATAACACACCCCAGAGGAAAACCGAAGCCATTAAAGAGTCGAAACCCAACGGTGCTCACGGAGGGCTTTGGTAATTTCAAAGATGGTTCAATGAGTAATATTACATTTTGAATTGTCTTCTTGCCACTTGAGGGAGCGAATGATTGAATGGCGCCACCAACGTCTCGCTCCAAACCAGCATTTAGATGCATTGCTAAATGATGCTCGTAAATATTTGATTCAGTCGCATTCAATCGAAACGATGTGCAAACACTGAATAGACTTTCACACTCAACACAGTATATCAAAGAATCCAACTTAAAGGAATAGTTCACTTAAAAATTAAAATTCTGTCATCATTTAATCACCCTCAAGTTTATGAGTTTCTTTCTTCTGCTGAAAGAAGATATTTTAAAGGGAGTCGGTAACCAAACCCCATTGACTTCCATAGTATTTTTTTTCCTACTATGAAATCAATGGGTGTAACGAGTCAATGTGTTTAAGTTCTGTTTTGTGATCTTGGTTCCCCTGTCTTTGTGGTTTTTGGTTTAGTCCTGTTAAGTTTTCCCGCTCCTCGTTGTGTTTCAGTTTTATCACCTGTGTTCTGTTAATTATCCAATCATTCCTAGTGTATTTAAGCCCTGTGTTTTCCCTGAGTGTTTTGTCGATCGTCGTCTACGTATGGTTGTGTGTTTCCTGATTTCCTGGAGTTTTGTTCCTGTTTAAGTTGGAAAGTTTTCATTTTGTAATTAAAAACTATTTATGGAAATTCCGTGTCCTTGTCTTCAGCACCTGCACAAACCCTGACAGAACGATCGACCATTACAACAAAAAGAAAGAGAAACAAATATGAGCCGAAGAAGGAAGATCAAAGAGGTGAGCCCATTCGAAACCCATCCTCTACCAAGAGGAGCGCTCACTCGAGGAGTATGCGGGGCTCTATTTAGAACTTTACGATGATGTGTCGTTGGAAGAGGAGGAACTAACAAAGAGTTTCTGGGTGGTCTGAGGACCCATTGGCCCAGATAATTTAGTCAGGATCTCCATCTATCCTTCCTGGAGTTCGTGGATCACACGTTGTGGGCGTGTGGATCCAGCTACCTGGTAGAGGATCTACCACTCCAACCAGCTCCAAGCCCACCAACGCCTGAGCCCATCACCTGCACGCCAACGCCTGAGCCCATCACCTGCACGCTCACACCAGAGCCCATCGTCTGCCCACCAGAGCCTGCACACCGCATCAGCCCTGCCGCCAGATCGGTCCCTGGACTTCCCGATGATATCGGTATGACTGATCCCCCACTGATATCGGTGCGATTGGCCAAAAAGAAGGCTCCCAAGGCTGGGGTTCACGTCAGCCACATCCAGCCAGAAGCCTGAGCCCGTCGCCTGCCCGCCAGAGCCTGAGCCCGTCGCCTGCCCGCCAGAGCCTGAGCCCGTCGCCTGCTCGCCAGAGCCTGAGCCCAGCCCCAAGCTCCTGATTTGCTGGCCCCGTCCAGTTCCGAGTCCCTTGAAATGCTGGTTCCGTCCAGTTCCGAGTCCCTTGATTTGCTGGCCCCGTCCAGTTCCGAGTCCCTTGAAATGCTGGTCCCGTCCAGTTCCGAGTCCCATGTTGACCCAGAGCCAGAGCCAGAGCCCGTTGACCCAGAGCCAGAGCCAGAGCCCGTTGACCCAGAGCCAGAGCCAGAGCCCGTTGACCCAGAGCCAGAGCCAGAGCCCGTTGACCCAGAGCCAGAGCCAGAGCCCGTTGACCCAGAGCCAGAGCCAGAGCCCGTTGACCCAGAGCCAGAGCCAGAGCCAGAGCCCGTTGACCCAGCGCCAGAGCCCGTTGACCCAGCGCCAGAGCCCGTTGACCCAGCGCCAGAGCCCGTTGACCCAGCGCCAGAGCCAGTTGACCCAGCGCCAGAGCCAGAGCCCGTTGACCCAGCGCCAGAGCCAGAGCCCGTTGACCCAGAGCCAGAGCCCGTTGACCCAGAGCCAGAGCCCGTTGACCCAGCGCCAGAGCCCATTGATGTCAAGTCAGTTCCCGATCCTGAGCCTGTCCTCCCCAAGAAAATTTTGGGGGGCGCTATACGCCTTCGTCGTGGCCGGCCAAAGATCCACGGAGGCCTGAAAAAATAACACCGCCATGGCCACCCGAAGGGTCCTCACCGCCATGGCCACCCGAAGGGTCTTTACCACCACGGCCGCCCGAAGGGTCTTCACCGCCGTGGCCACCCGAAGGGTCCTCACCGCCGTGGCCACCCGAAGGGTCCTCACCGCCATGGCCACCCGAAGGGTCTTCACCGCCGTGGCCACCCGAAGGGTCCTCACCGCCGTGGCCACCCGAAGGGTCCTCACCGCCATGGCCACCCGAAGGGTCCTCACCGCCATGGCCACCCGAAGGGTCCTCACCGCCATGGCCGCCTGAAGGGTCCTCACCAGCACTGCCACCTAAAGGGTCCTCACCGCCATGGCCACCCGAAGGGTCCTCACCGCCATGGCCACACGAGGGTCCCACAGCACCGCCCTGGACGCCCGAGGGTCCCACAGCTCCGCCCTGGACGCCCGAGGGTCCCACAGCTCCGCCCTGGACGCCCGAGGGTCCCACAGCTCCACCATGGCCACGCCCACAACCTGCTCCACCGTGGCCACGCCCACAGCCTGTACCGTCGTGGCCACGCCCACAGCCTGCACCGCCCTGGCCACGCCCACAGCCTGCACCATCGTGGCCACGCCCACATCCTGCACCGCCTTTGCCACGCCCACAGCCTGCACCATCGTGGCCACGCCCACAGCCTGCTCCGCCGTGGCCACGCCCGCAGCCTGCTCCGCCCTGGAGGCTTCCTGGACCTGCACCATGCCCTCGTCAGCCTCCAGGGCGCCCACCCTCCCACCCCTTTGGATGTTATACGGCGCGAGGACGCGCCTTCGGGGAGGGGGGAGGTACTGTAACGAGTCAATGTGTTTAAGTTCTGTTTTGTGATCTTGGTTTCCCCTGTCTTTGTGGTTTTTGGTTTAGTCCTGTTAAGTTTTCCCGCTCCTCGTTTGTGTTCAGTTTTATCACCTGTGTTCTGTTAATTATCCAATCATTCCTAGTGTATTTAAGCCCTGTGTTTTCCCTGAGTGTTTGTCGATCGTCGTCTACGTATGGTTGTGTGTTTCCTGATTTCCTGGAGTTTTTGTTCCTGTTTAAGTTTGGAAAGTTTTCATTTGTAATTAAAAACTATTATATGGAAATTCCGTGTCCTCGTCTTCAGCACCTGCACAAACCCTGACAATGGGGTCCATCAACTGTCTGGTTACTAACATTCTTCAAAACATCTTTTTTGTGTTCAACAGAAGACAGAAACTCATACAAATTTGGAAGAACTTGAGGATGAGTAAATGATGACAGAATTTTCATTTTTTGGGTGAACTATCCGTTTAAAGGATTAGTTCACTTTTAAAAAAACCTTTGCTGATAATTTACTCACCCCCATGTCATCTAAGATGTCCATGTCTTTCTTTCTTCAGTCGAAAAGAAATTAAGGTTTTTGATGAACATTCCAGGATTTTCCTCCATATAATGGACTTCAATGGGACCCAAACGGTTCAAGGTCCAAATGACAGTTTCAGTGCAGCTTCAAAGGGCTTTAAACGACACCAGATCACGAGCAGCTTTAACTGATGCTCTACAGCGATCTGTCACGACACATTAAAGAGCCACAAAACAGTATTTATTGTTTACATTTCTTTCAAAAAATGACCATATTTGAAAGGTGAGAGTTTGTTTAATATGTTTAATATCAAAAGTAACCGAAAAGTAACCTGGTCTGTCCTGTCTGGAGCGTGTTGTCATCTCCTCTCTGCTCCGCGATGTCACGAACAGAGCAAGACGAGCATTTGTGCTTATAAAACTTAAACTTTTCTATTTATTTTTGAAATGAGCGATGGTTTGGTTAGATAAGACCCTTATTCATCGTCTGGTGTCGTTTAAAGCCCTTTGAAGCTGCACTGAAACTGTCATTTGGACCTTGAAACCGTTTGGGTCCCATTGAAGTCCATTATATGGAGAAAAATCCTGGAATGTTTTCATCAAAAACCTTAATTTCTTTTCGACTGAAGAAAGAAAGACATGGACATCTTGGATGATATGGGGGTGAGTAAATTATCAGCAAAAGCTTTTTTAAAACTTCAGTGTGTGTGTGAGAGATAAAAAAAGACTTTCATCAGGAATGACCGTTTCTAGGCATTTTACCTTATTTTTCGACAACTGAAGGAAGTAAAAAAGTCCATCTTTATTTCAGCCTATGGAAGAGAGACACCTCTTGGCTTTGTTTCAGACAGGATCTTCCTGTAACCATCATGACTCATGATTGGGTTCGGGCCCCGGGGCCCTTACAGCCAGACTACGGTTACACTTTTATTTAAAGCAGTTTCCTCCGACAGCATGACAGACGACACAGGTTCATTAGTGAAAGACTCTGTGTGTACTGCAGACATGGGCTCTGAACAGCACATGAATAATACATGCAGTTATTGAATATTAAATTGAATCTTTTAAAGGGGAGTTCTGTATGGACTGGACAGATGTGTGAGAGACTGGCTCTAAAAAAAGATCAAGCCTGTAAATAGCCGACTTGTTGCATGATTATTTCCATTGGATTTTATTTTTCTGCATTATTTTACATTTTGCATGAAGTATTTATAATTTTTTTTGGTTTAGTGTGCAAAAAATAATCTCACCGCAATGTTCTTATCATGCATTTCAACACGTCAAGCTCATGAACACAGGCATTATTATCTCTGTAAACTCTCTCACGTGTGCATGTTTCATGCAAATCTGCGTTTTATATTCTCTGCAGGATGCCTGGGCAGAATGAAAGGTCCTGTTGAGAGGAAAATAAATTGGATTTAGATTTATCTGCACACCTGCATATATTACAGCACTCCAGCACACTGACAGACACAGACGTGCAGACGGTCTTTTGTAATGAGAGACCTCTACATTTTCTATTTGTCTGATGGAATTCAGCGCTGTAATAAAACAATTTATCCTTGATCATCACGATGAAAAATCAAGAGCGAGTTAATTGCTTTCTGCAGCTAATCGCAAAACCACTGACAATCTCAACCCTTGCGCATTTAAACGTGCTCTTTAAAAGAATAATATGAAAATAAGTGGTGCTTGGCCCTGCTAAGCTCATTACCATGATGTTACGGTTGCTATGTGGTTGCTAAGTGGTTCTGGAGGGTTGCTAAGGTGTTGTTATGATGATCTGGGTGGTTGTTAGGTGGTTACTACTACCAGGGCTGCACGATTAATCACAATTAAGGCCTGTTCACACCGGGACGAATTTCGCGTGCGATATTCGCCAACGTTTAACGCCTCGTGACTAAACAATGGGCGCCAATGTGAGTGTACACACCGACGCGTAAAACGCCACGTGTAAAAGCGTCATTTTTTTTAAAACGCCTCGGGTTCGTTTTTTTTGTTTGACGCGCCGCGTCAAAAACTATCCGACCAATGAGATTGGCGCTTTTGCTCACGTGTCTGGAGCTTCTGAAGTTACAGTAAAACACAACTTGGGGGCGCTCAAACACAAAACGGTCTTGGCGAGCACACATACGTAACGGCGAAGAAGATACACAGCGTCTACACTCTGCCGGGAAGAAATAAGACCAGGAAGATGCAAGGCAAGATGAATGTAGAGCTGCTGGTCTTGTTGTTGTCTTTATAAAGAGACACAAATGAGAATAAAGAACTATATGACAAACGGCAAACTTGCTCTCTTCTTCTGAGTGACAAGCGAGTGTCAGAAGCACTTTGTGGACCGGGGTATTTAGCGCCATCTAATGTCAGGGAATGAATTTGCATGTTCACTCGGCTCATCGTCAGCGAAAAACGCTTGGGTGTGAACACAAAAAACGCGTTAAAAAACGCTGACGAATAATGCGAGCCGATATTCGTCCCGGTGTGTATGAGGCTTTAAACTGAAATTAAATATGGCTGATTTCCAAATCACAAAGGCTGGGATATAAATGAATATATGCGCTGTGTGTTTCAGAGCGAAGCGCAGCATTGTGTCCTTTTACACGTGTGCAGCTCATGATACAGTGTTTTCAGTGTCGTGCGGTTTGGTTTATTTTTTTCTTAAATATATATATTTTTTTACAGTAAAATATTATAGTAGTAATATTTTCTTTCTTTATTAATATTTTTATTAGTTAACTATAATAAAAAATAACTATTGACTTGTATAGCTGCTTAATTGAACTTTATTGATGAACTTTACAACTTTTACTCTTTTCCCGCCATTGACAGAATTTTCTGACTTCCCGTGTTTTCACTGTTATACTGTAGGGGGCGCTACTACACATCTTCTAAAAGATTACTGAATCTCCTGATCAAAACACAGAAGAAGAAACAAGCAAGAGAAGCATTGATTATGCAGATTTTCTCAGCTTTTTGTTCAAAATGTCGCTTTTTATGAAACATGCAAGTGTTAATAAAAAAACTAGAAGAAAACGATTTTATTTTTTGTTTAAAAGCAGAGGCTCTGTTCTTTCTTTTGATATTGCATGACCAGATGTTCATACAACAAAATATTCTGGGGGCATGAAATTAGCGGCAGCTGGCAACTTATTGTATCGTTATTGTATCGAGTATTTATAGTAGTTTATACTGTTATTTTCCTGTTTATTAAAGTGAAGTTGCGTTAAACAATCTGTAACTGTATTGTTGTTATTGTATAATTATTAGTATTATTATTTTAATTTAGTCATATTAATAGTCATATTGATATATAAATCACAAAATGTTTGACCAAATAGCCCCAAAAAAACAAAAACATTTTAAATCACAATTTAATCAGGAAGATAATTCATTTACATGTAAGCCGCATCTTGATCCTGTCTTTTTTTGTGTCAGTTTTGTTTATTTTATTTTTTTATACAGTTAAATTTTACAATAGTAATAAGTCTTCAGATGCAAAAACCTCTATGTCCGTCAGGCATTTTTCTTTTAAATGAGCATTATTTTTTTATCAGGCTCATATGTTTAGGTTCAGTAACTTCACTTTAATGGCAATGCCTTATTTTCAAAAAACAAGAGTAAAATTAATAACATGAAATGCTAATTTAAAAGAAAAATGTCAAATGGACTTCATTTAAAAAATTTTTTTTTACTTTATAATACTTCTTATTATTTCCATTTTAGGGGAAAAAGCACTTTAAATCGCAATAGTTATGTACGCAATATTTTCCCCAAATCTGCCCACCTGAAATCCTAATTTTAGTGGCTTTGTTCAAATCCCTGAGTAGTAAACACCATTAACAATGGCTCCAGACACACTCACAGTCCACCTACACCTGTGATAATCAAGGTCCCTGTAGTCGTTCTCCTATTAGACCTGGAAAGAATGCTCTGAAAGATGCATATTCATTATAATGATGGCGGAGGTTTTAAATGCGATGAGTCAGCGTGTACGAGCCCGCAGGCGAGCTGGTTCCTGATCTGCGCTCCAGAGCCGTGTCATTGCTGTCACCTTGTCCTCCGCCAGGCTCCTCGCCATGTTGGATGCCCTTTCTCAACCTCATTAACTCCGCTGCCTTTGGCTTCGGTCACATACAGGGAGCCTTTCCACAAGAGTTTCTATGGCAACATGCATCAAGACCTCGCTGCCTTTGGGAGCCGGATTTAACCAAACCACGTCGTATCAAAGTAAAGGGCCACGGTGCATCTGCTCTGACCACAATCATCAGCTTTGTGCTCGCTGGATCTCTTTCAACCACCAAAGACACGTGAATGACCTCGCGGACAATGAGATTCACCGTGACGTCGAGTCAAGCCTTTTCATGCTGCAGTTTAACCAAGCATGGTGTATTAGTTCAAATGAGCAATTTTGTGAACCTACAAACTAATGCTGATACTGTTGAAATACGTTTTGACACCTTATAATTAAACAAATGAACAACCTCATGAAAACAGAGATTTGCTCTTTTTTTTACATTCTGAAGAAAATGTAATTAAGATCCTACAGTCTGACATATATCAGTCGTAAAGGACTTCCATTAAATAAAAACTTTTATATCCATGGACATTTTTCCATCGCACAAAAGTTTATTTATAGTGGAAAAAGTTTCTTCAGATTATTAAAATGTTCTTCACACACACTAAGAAAAAAATGGTTCTGTTAAAGAGCACCTTTTGTGCTTTTTTTTCCATCTTCATCTTTCTTCAGTGTGTAATGTTGCTGTTGAGTTATTCTCTATATCAGTGTCAGTGTTTCTGAACTCCCTGAAATTAGTCCATTGTAGTCTTGAGTTTCTTCCGGGAACGAACACGTCACAACATTTAAATAATTAATACGCAGAATAAAGGGGCGGGGCCTGGGTGAGTTAGTTAGTAGTGTGTTAAACTGGCGGTTATGGTAAGAGGCGGGACATTTCCCAAACACTCAAAGCTCTCGACCAATCACAACACACTGCTCCAGCCGACCAATCAGAGCACAGTGTGCTTTTCAGAAGGAGGGGCTTCATCGAGACAGGAACTAAACAGAGCGTTACTGACAGACTGGGAAGAGAGGAGCCGCAACAATGAAGAATATGAGGAAAATAATTAACATTCAAGCAGGAGCCTGTTCTAGTAGAGCCTGAAAACAACATTAAGACTTTGTAAAAAGGCTCTTTAAAACTTTTCACTGAAAGGTTCTTCGGGGAACCAAAACCGATTCTTCTATGGCATCCACTATGAAAACCCCAAACTTCATTTTTAAGAGTGTAAGAATGAGCAACAGTGATGCTTTTCTTAGAAAAGCACTAATTACAGCACATTATCACCTGAGTTTCACACACACACCGTGAGCATGTATTGTAAAGTAAACCTGCGAGTGGGTGTAAGTGTTGGACCTGAAGCTGTGTTGAGATCAGAAGTGTGTCTGCAGATAGAGGACTGGTTTCATGGCTGGTGCGGATCCTCCTCCAGGCAGTTTTTTTGGGTCGAGAATTGGGCAGGAATCGTTCTGGCTGAAGTCCCACTGATTCTTCTGTCTGCTTCACGCTTGAACGGCTCATTACCCAAAGAAAAAAGGGGTGGTACCTTTATTTGAACTAAAAATATATGCAGTTGCATGGTTGGATAAGAGCAAATTGCACCGGCTGATAGCGCAGTTATTTGCAATGCAGACAACATAATCCAACACATAAGAAACAAGAGCTGAACACAACTGAACACAAGCTCACCGGTCCATTTGTGGAGGAAGCAACAGATCCGTTTGTCACATACTAACCTAGAATGGCTGCTCTGTCAAGTCCTCGTTTAGGAACCTGTGTGTGTGTGTGTTGTGTGTGTGTGTGTGTGTGTGTGTGTGTGTGTGTGTGTGTGTGTGTGTGTGTGTGTGTGTGTGTGTGTGTGTGTGTGTGTGTGTGTGTGTGTGTGTGCTCTTTGATACCAATCTTTCATTTGAAAGTCACGTGTCTACTATCTGTAAAACCGCATTTTTCAATCTTAAAAATATATCTAAATTACGTCATATGCTCTCAATCACAAATGCAGAACAATTAGTTCATGCTTTCATGACCTCAAGGCTAGATTATTGTAATGCTCTACTGGGTGGTTGCCCTGCACGCTTAATAAACAAACTACAGCTAGTTCAAAACGCAGCCGCTAGAGTTCTTACCAGAACTAGGAATTATGACCATATTAGCCCGGTTCTGTCAACACTGCATTGGCTGCCTATTAAACATTGTATACATTTTTAAATATTGCTGATTACTTACAAAGCACTAAATGGTTTACCTCCCCAGTACTTGAGCGAGCTCTTAACACATTATAGTCCGTCACGTCTACTGCGATCTCAAAATTCTGGTCAGTTGATAATACCTAGAATATCAAAATCGACTGCAGGCGGTAGATCCTTTTGGGATCAAGGTCATCTCTTTGACCCTGTATAAACATAATACATTATACTTTATTGTATTTGAAATATATTCCCTTTTTCAATATATTGCAAATATATTCAAATATTAATTGTTAGTATATTAAAAGTATATTTTTACTTTTACCTATTTTCACAATAAAAGTAACACATTTTAAAAATAATTCTACCTAGTATATTATCTAAAATTATATTTTAGAAAAATTTACTTGAATTGAAAATTCAGTTTATTTTTTAAAATTGTATTTATTTGCACTTTTATTAATAATAAAATATATATTTTAGGTATATTTGAACTGTGTGCTAGAAATTATCATTGTAAGAATGCATTGAAAGTGTACTTTCAAAATACATTATAGTATACAATAATATTTTTTAAATATGCAAAAGATGCTGGGAAAAGAAGAATTTTCGGGACCTGTAAGATTTTTCTAATGAACATTGGTCAGTTTAACTGCTCAAGACAATGAAAGGACTCAAGAATAACCATCACAAAACATGGAAACAGCCGTGGATCATCCAGGTAACGACACAGTATTAAGAATCAAGGGTTCATAAACTTTGATCTCTTTTTAAATGCAGATTTTTTTTTTGTCTTGGACTATATGTAACCCTCTTTTATGTAAAATATCGTATTCAGGACAGTACTAAATAAAAAATAACATGCATTTTGGATGATCCCTCTTATTTTGTTACAATAATTAACATTTTACAGATTCTACAAGGTGTATGTAAACTTTTGAGCACGAATGTATATGACATAAATGTTCCTCTCTCTCTCTCTCTCTCTCTCTCTTCTCTCTCTCTCTCTCTCTCTCTCTCTCTCTCTCTCTCTCTCTCTCTCTCTCTCTCTCTCTCTCTCTCTCTCTCTCTCTCTCTCTCTCTCTCTCTCTCTCTCTCTCTCTCTCTCTCTCTTCTGTATATATATATAAAAACACACACCCACACACATAAGGGGTGCAACAAATATATATATTAAATTTGCCCTTTAAAATTTGGAGATAAATATGCCAATACTATGCAGACTTGGACAAACTACTTGTGAGTTGTGAGCACTTGTGAGACTCTTATGGCAGAACGGGAACAGCGTTTCCATGAAACATATGGTCATTAACAACAGCAGTGCCATTAGCAAAGCTCTGGTTGCTTTTCAACAGATGGATGCATGTAAACAACCACTAGGCCTACTTATTGAGACGATCTGATTGGTTTTAATATGTATCATATACATTTATGACATAAATGTCTTGTTATCTTCTCCATTTTTCAATGGAATAATTATCAGGATGTTTATTGTTCTCGCTGTGTACTTTAACAAGCAGCCAAGAACCGTGAACGTTAAAGATCTGGTGATCGAGGGAAAGATGATCAGTTCTTCTATTCTATACTCATCTGCTGTCGGCTTCACAAGCGCACAACAACTCAATACGATCCTTCTTCTTTTCAATTAACAAGCAACACATCTTTAATGACTTACATAAACAAGCAATTCCACACAAAAGCAGCAGGATATTTTCATGGTCTCAGCGTACTAGTGATTAAAATCTCATTCAAATTCCTTTCTCAACAAAGCAGTAAAGGTGAACAGCTTGCACTTAGGAGGTACCGGCTACTTGTACATATATATAACATCGCAGTTTAAAAGTGTGAGGTTGGTAAGATTTTTAATGTTTTTAAAAGAAGTCTTCTGCTCACCAAAGCTGCATTTATTTGATAAAAAAACATAGTAAAAATTGTGAAATATTATTACAAATTAAAATAACAGTTCCCCTTTGTCAGTCACTACAAGTAAGTCTAGACTGACGAATGGGGATCGCTTGCGAGAGCCAATCTACTTCGAGTGTAACTAAACGAGCCAATGCACATTGGCATGCGATAATTGCTGTGTATCATGGCGCGACCATATAATGAGAAGCAGGTCGTCGCATCCTTGTCTTTCGCTTCAGAGCCAGACAATGCTGTTCCTGCTCTTCTTCAGGAGAAAAAGTTTTTCCTCTCTCACTACCTTTGATGGTGGGGTAGTTTTGCTAATGGCAGACGGCCTCTTCCCTGCATGTGACGGCCACCCTACAAGTCTGTGGAAGGCCAAAAGTGCAATGCACAAGGGTAGTACTGAGTTGGGGTTGAGCTGTGCATAGTGACTGACAGTGGTTTAAGTCACAGCGCTTGCCCTCGGTCATACGATGTCCACACTGGAGGTCCACTTACTGGTCCGGACGGACAGCACTGCGACCGTTGCGTACATCACCGTCAAGGTGGTCTACTCTCCTGCCGCATGTCGCAACTCGCACACCATCTCCTTCTATGGAGTCAGAAGCATCTGAGGTTGCTTCGTGCCATTCACATCCCCAGCGTGCTCAATCGTGCAGCCGAAGAGCTCTCACAACAGCCTACGCCTCCGGAGAGTGGCGTCTCCATCACCAGGTGGTCCATAAGGGACTTCTTCGGAGCAGCTCGGATAGATCTGTTTGCCTCGCCGGACCCACTGACCGAGAGGACCCTCGGCACAGATGCACTGGCGCACAGCTGGCGCTGGCGTTTCCCCCAGTAAGCCTTCTCGCACAGACACTGTGCAAAGTCAGGGAGGACGAGGAGCAGGTGTTAGTTGCGCCGTATTGGCCCAGCCGAAACTGGTTCCCAGAACTCATGCTCCTCGCGACAGCACCTCCTTGTCCCATTCCTCAGAGGAAGGACCTGCTTTCTCAGAGATGGGGCACTCCATACTCTGGGGCAGACCTCTGGAAACTTCATGTCTGGTCCCTGGACGGACGAGGAGGTTCTAGGTGACCTACCCCAGGCGGTGGTAGACACCATCACTTCTGCTAGAGCTTCCTCAATGAGGCGCCTCTATGCTCTGAAGTGGAACCTGTTCGATGAATGGCCTTCTTCCCACCGGGAAGACCCCGAAGATGTCCGATCAGAGTCGTGCTTTCTTTCCTGCAAGATGGGTTGGAGCGAAGGCTGTTTCCCTCCACCCTCAAAGTGTATGTTGCCACTATTGCCGCACATCACAATGCAGTTGCAGGTAAGTCATTGGGAAAGCATGACCTGATCGTCAGGTTCCTGAGGGGAGCGAGGAGACTAAATTCGCCTATATATATATAGTAAAATGTAATTTATTCCTGTGATCAAAGCTGAATTTTCAGCATCATTACTCCAGTCTTCAGTGTCACATGATCCTTCAGAAATCATTCTAATATGACGATTTGATGCTCAAGAAACATTTCTGTGATATTTTCATATTTTTTAAGGACTGAAGTGGACTATATTAGTGGAGTAATGTAGGGAATAGTGAATGAGGGTATAGGGGGGCGATTTCGAACACAGACCTCATTTTCAGTCTCGTCTACAGAAAAGTGGTTGTTCTATTTCCCACATTTTGCTTCTTGTATTGCTGAAGAATATTTAAAGGGTTAAAGCATAGTTTAGTTTGTTATAGCATTTCTCCAGCATGCATTATGTCTTATTGGGTGCTGAGTGGCTCAATCGATCATTCGAGCATCGCTCCTTCAGACAGCACCTCACTCTCTCAGAATGATACAGCGTCTCATTTTCAGTCTGAGTAAATGGCTTCGACCTCTACATCCAGGGGTGGATGGACGGTCTGTTGTGGCTCGTGAACGCCTTCATATAAACGCTCCGCTACAAGATTTATTCATCTGGCTTTGACACAAGCACACTGCGTTTCCGAGAATCACTCTCAGTCATGACACTCGAGTCATGAAGATGCACTCGCACTTGCTCGCAGAAGATGCTTTATATCAGAGAGAGAGAGAGAAGAGAGAGGGGAGAGAGAGAGAGAGAGAGAGAGAGAGAGAGAGAGAGAGAGAGAGAGAGAGAGAGAGAGAGAGAGAGAGAGAGAGAGGAGAGAGAGAGAAGAGAGAGAAGAGAGAGAGAGAGAGAGAAGAGAGAGAGAGAGAGAGAGAGAGAGAGAGAGAGAGAGAGAGAGAGAGAGAGAGAGAGAGAGAGAGAGAGAGAAGAGAGAGAGAGAAGAGAGAGAGAGAGAGAAGAGAGAGAGAGAGAGAGAGAGAGAGAGAGGAGAGAGAGAACACGGGTTAAATCTCCACCTCAGTGCAAAAAGATTTAGATAAATTAACAAATAATAACCCATATACACGACTGGTCAAAAGTTTGGAATAAGTAAAGATTTTTTGGTAACACTTCCTTTTACAGTCCAGTTACCCATGTAAATACTATGTACTTATTTTAGTAACTACAATTACTGGGTAATAACTAATACTAACCCTGAACTTACCCCTAAACCTACCCCTGTTCGATGTACTTACCTTATATTAGCCAGTACTTTCTAGGTAAGTACACTGTAAGTACTGTAAAAGGAAGCGTTACCGATTTTTTTACCGTATGTAGTAAAAACATTATATTGTGGAATATTATTACCATTTAAAATAAAGCTGAATTTTCAGCATCATTACTCCAGTCTTCAGTGTCACATGATCCTTCAGAAATCATTCTATATATAATTTCCATACCTCTCATAACAGATCACTCTAAATTGTAATGTGAACTCATGCATTTTCTGTAAAGCTGTTTTGAAATGATGTGTATTGTGAAAAGCAACCATACAAATAAATGTGAATTGAATTGAATTACCATTTCTTTCTGTAGGCATTAAAATATTCTTCATTTCTGGCTGCGTGATCAACCACTTTCACAAACGCTTGCATATTTCCTCAACATCCTTTTGATGGAACATCCACATCAAAATCAATGGAATCTGCAGTGTAAACCCAGGCCTTCTGTTGACGGCCACTGTGACGTTACGCATGAAATGACTCTTCATAGCATTTGTGCGTTTCGTTTGGCACCAGTGCCTGTTCTCTCATCTTACACACACAAATAACGTCCATGAGCATCAGGAAAGAGTTCACCTGGGAGACCCGCAGCCCACGGGCTCCATATTTAGATCCAGATATAGCGTGGGTGCAGATGTCTGTCTGCCTGTGGCCATTCCACACCAGATTGCACAGACCATTACCCTCATAGAGAGATGCTTATCACCCACAAGAGCTATTAACCTATATAGGGCCTGGGAAACAGAGCACAATGCCGTAGTAACAGCTAAACCTCCATTACAAGGACATACTTATAAACGGATGCAAGCGAATGAAGGAGAATGGAGAGAAAGCTACTGGTGTTAGTAGTCCTGAAACTCTAACAGTGACACCCATCTTTTCCAGCATCCCTCAAGTATTTTTTCTCATTTATTTACTCCACAGGCATCTCAAAAATGTGTTCAATGAGTTATAAGCCAAACCATCCAGTGCCGAGATTAGTTAAAACATGAAAGTATTTTAGTTTTGACTGTTTTTTCTTGTTGAACAAGCACAGTAAATGAACTAATCACGCAAAATAAAACTATTGGTTATAAAACATAGATTGATGTATAAATACTATTTAATAAAAAAGTTCATCGCAACATTAGCAATGTATATGTATAAACATCTACCTTATTTTACACCGCAAAAGTAATCTATTTTCTATGAATATGTGACACGTTTCATTAGCCATTAAACAACTAGAAGCATAACAAATGCAGAAAATTGTAAGACTATTTGCACCACAAACCACTGTGTTTAAAATCATTTAAAATTATGATAAGAAATACCAGTTTGCAGTATCAAGCAGCATAACACGCTGTTTTGTACCATAGACTGTAAAAAAAGATGGACGACGCCTCTTCGCTCTTTTCCATTGGAGAGAACTGAAGCCGCCAGTGTCCCGATATGGCGCTGACATCTTGGAGCTTGAGTCTGCGCAGTTGCGTTTTCGGGACCAGTCGTGAGCAGGAAGTAAAGCCGCGAAAATCAAGCGAAAATTCAGTTTATTTTTTAAAATTGTATTTATTTGCACTTTTATTAATAATAAAATATATATTTTAGGTATATTTGAACTGTGTGCTAGAAATTATCATTGTAAGAATGCATTGAAAGTGTACTTTCAAAATACATTATAGTATACAATAATATTTTTTAAATATGCAAAAGATGCTGGGAAAAGGAAGAATTTTCGGGACCTGTAAGATTTTTCTAAAGAACATTGGTCAGTTTAACTGCTCAAGACAATGAAAGGACCCCCCCCCCCCCCCCCCCCCCCCCCCCTCACTCTCGCTGAATCAATCGCTAGCACACGCTCCTGCACTTTTCTTAAGTGGCCTTGCTCTCCGTTCCTCTCCAATGATGTCTGCTGATTGCAGTACCTCGTTTAGGTAAATACAACTACTAACCACATAGTCAACATTATGAAAAAAAGTCCGGTGGTGCTTCAGTGACTACTTCACACAGAGAACCTGTCAATCACAGCTGTCAATCATGATGTCTGAGCACCGTTTTTATAGCATCAAATAACTAACTAAAAACTAACTTATTTTAAAAACAAACACTTGAAATTACATCAACGTGATAGAAACTACAGTAAATGACAGAAACTATCTTTAGAAAAAAGATAATGTAATTTCATTATTTAGTTGGTCTCACGTCCCGTTGAATAACATGGGGAGGCGGGGCTTATGACCTATAATAGGACCGGTCACCGGGGGCGATCGAGACGTTTTGGCTTCACTTTTGAGGGCTTGTGCGGCACGCTTGTTTTGTACACCAAAAAATAACTAAAAGTGTCGCACCTTCAAGTTACAAATGGCCGCTCCCCTTGCGTTTATAGTTGGCATAAAAAGGAAGTTGCAATAGTGTTGTGACGTATATCGGTTTCTCGAACAAGAACAAATGTATAGGGTGGATCTTGATTTTGTCCATTTGGTAGTTGATTGAATGGTTGTGGTTTGCTATTGGTCGATCTCATATGACTGACAGGTTGCCCCGCCCTCACGACAGTCAACAAGTCATCAGAAAAAAAGAAAAATTTTGATTTCATGTTGACTTTAAAAGAAGTTGACTTGAATTAGACTCAGGATTTGCTCGTGTCACTGCTGAACCTTCCTTTATTAGTTTTAAAATACAGTGGAAATATCATTGCTATTATGTAGCATGTTTTTTTTTTTTTTGGCATAGCTTGTTTTTTTCATAATAGCAGGATGCATTGAATATGATCTTACCTTTGGCGTTTTGGTGCATTTCCCTGTTCTTGCATCTTTGATGTAGTTGATGTCCAATAGGTCTGTTTCCTGCGAGAGGGAGGGCAGATTTTATGTCACAGCTCACAAAAACAATTTCATGCTGTTGGAGCAAATCAATATTATGTTAAATATTACAAAAGCCAGATGTCAGATGTCACACAAGGCAACAGCATGGAAAGTGTTGACAGAAAACACTGATGGAAAATCAAGGATTAATAATTAAGCAAATGTAAAACAGAGTGTTAAATTTCACGCACGTAGATCCAGATCAAAGAAATAATCGAATGACTCTCTTAAAAATACAATCCTAAGGAAATGATGCAGGGCCGGAGCGCCGCATTATTTGCGTCTGCAGTGTGTAATGCGCACGCTGATAGATATGCTTTCTGACAGCTGCAGCAGAACCCGAAGCTGACGGCATTCTGCTGGCACGGCTGAGCTACAACTGAGCTGGAACAAAACAAAGAGGCATTTGCTCTTTATACTCATTTATGCAACACAGCAATGAATGAGGATAAAAATAGAACATCATCATTTGTATGATGGTGCAACCTGAATATCCTCATATGCTCCAGGGAAGAACTTTTTGTAACACATGGGGATGCCTACCTACTCCAAAAACTAAGCATTTGTCTAATTCCTTTATTTTAATTATGCATGCTTTTTATGACCTCGTAGTAAACGAGGTCTACTTTAAAAGAAAATAATGTCACACCACAGAGATACTTAAATCAGCCAAACCATATTTAAGCATTTAGGCACAGGGAGAGCTGTTTCCGAATAAAATATCACAAATTTTGCAATTGCAATATGCCTCATTTCAATACACAAGAAGATAATGTTGAGACACCTTTATTTTAGACACAATATCGCCAGATACAATCTGTTTTACCACCATTATCGAAAAATTGTTCCAAACACACACAACAGAACTGCCGGGCATGCCTGGACAACACACTTTTGTGGTGTTTTATTCTGGGATGATCCAAATCGAGGGGTTGAGGATCTGTTTAGACTGACTTTGCCCACTTGACAAAGTTGAACGCACTTCAAAACAGTGGTGCATATTTAAGGAAGTTGTAGTATGTCTAGTTGCTTATGGAAGCTGTAGTATGTCAAAAAGGTCCTGTACCAAATGGCTCACTTAAAGGATAATTCTGGTATTTAGCACTTTGAGTCTATTTTCTAGTGTGTTTTGGATGAACTAGAGTGGTGGAGAATTTTTCTTTTTAGAATCGCCTCTGAGCGCTTCAGAGTGGCTGTCTATGGGCATGCACAAACATGTCCTTAAAACAACCCTTAACGTTCGTTTTCAAGTAAAATAAGTATAGCGTAGCGAAATACAGTTTCTGTCATGTTTTATTGCAACGCATTCTCATCCTAGGGCGTCATATTTTGACATTTCGTCTACATCCGACGCACATGGCACCCTTTAGCGTCAATATAGATATGGGTAGGTTTAGGTCTGGGGTAGGGTTAGGGTTACACCGCTAGGAGGCGCCTTCTGGCCCATATCTATCTGCGTCTCATATTGACGCTAAAGGGTGCCATGTGCGTCAGATGTAGACGAAATGTCAAAAGTGTCAGTATATGACACCTTGGTATGAGAACGGGCTGTTTATTGCACGAGTTATTGCAATGAGTCTTCCAACAGAAATCATGCGATTTTACAAAATGCCAATAAAACACGACAGAAACTGTATTTCACTACGCTACTTGTTTTGGAACATCAACGAACACCACTAACCACTCGGTGAGTTGCTGAAACGATTTGAAAACGAACGTAAAGGTTTGTTTTAAGCACATGTTTGTGCATGCCCATAGACAGCCACTCTGAAGCGCTCAGAGGCGATTCTAAAAGAGTCAAAAAGTCGAGACAGGACCCATCGTCAACATTTCTGTGTCCACCACTCTAGCTCATCCAAAACAAAACTAGAACATAGACTCAAAGTGCTAAATACCGGAATTATCCTTTAACATGCACTAACGGTCTTGTGGACTTACAATGGCCGGCCGCTGCTCATCGCGAAGTCCACGAGACCAAAGTGTGTCCGTGTGGAAGACTGTGCCATTTGGGACAGGGCCAAAGTAAAGTTAAACGCAGCCTCGGTTGCGTGAATGATTCAATGACTCCTGAATGGATCAGTGCTTTGAGTCAGTAGCGTGTCGCCACCTACTGGCGTAACCTGCAGAAATAATGACTGAGCAATCCCCACCTCTAATACACTGACAGACAGTCTGTCTGGAACAAAAGACCTATATTTTAAAAAATCTATTTTGGTGGACTACAGGTGATAGAACTTTTCCCTAAAGATAAACTGACATAATAATCAATTATAATTTCAAAGTCAGTCCATTATCATTATTTCTATATTATATTTCTGTTCATTCCTGAAATGCATTTTGCATGGGCTGCGATCCCCACCCCTCGCTGACACACTTGAGGACAAGCAGACTCCGGGAGATTATATAAAGGCAACCTGGATGTCATTCGTTCAGCGCTTTGACCTAAAACACTTACACAAGAAACACGTCTCCTTTAAAATTCACTAGGCCACGAGGTCATTCCCAACTCAACTCACATTTATTTCAGACCGTCAGATAACCTCGAAAGCATGAAGCACAAACGACATTGAGGAGAAACCGAACAATGCCTGTATATTTGTATACAGTTTTATATTTCCTGATCATGTGAAGGTGCCTGTAAAACATGCAACTATAATGCCATGCAATGCAATGCTCCCCATAATATGACTATATAATATTTATGATAATTGCAAGTAACTGCCAAGGCTATCTGAATAATGAAAGCATCTCTGCAGTCAACCGGTTCAACTATGAAAATTGGAGTATGGTGGCGAGCGCTTCACCAGCGCCATGGCAACAGGGGATGGAGGTGGTCTATGACGGGGAGTTGGGCTAAAGCAATTTGAAGACAGACACCATGCACCGTGAAATCAGCTTGCAGAAGACGTCGCCAGCCAACTCAGACTCCTGCTTCTGTGCTCGCTGAAAATCCATTGAGACTACATGATCAAATATCTGATAGTTCAGCAGAGCAAACCGCAGTCTATTGACTCTCTATCCACAGAAAACTCACAAACGTGCAACAATGTTCAATAATGAAGCCGGTTGTAAGTGACTATAATGATTTCCTCGTCTCTCGCTGGCGACAATCCGGCCTGCAGTGCATCTAAATATAGAAAATCATGTATTGATTCAATAGATGCTTGCTTTGCATAACAATCCTGGATGCTTTTACATTACTATTGGCCAGAGGCGGCTGTCCTGGAATTCCTCACGTATTTTATGGACAGGAAAAACTGTCGGTTTGTTTTCATTGCTTTCATTGATTTGCAAGTAGAATGTTATCTAAAAAAACAACTGTGACCTCTGGTTTGTCTGTCCATGTGCATGTATATTACACACATGATATCAGGGTGAACAACAAGAATGCGTTAATATTTATTTAAATTTAAGTGTGACCTAGACATGCTTTTGTAGAGCCCTATGAAATCCATAATTTTTTTCCCCAAATTTTGTTTTATTTAAGTTTTTCCAAATTCCGTTTTTCAGTTTTAATGTTTCTGGATTTCGTTTTTTCCCCCGGTTTACATTTTTTCGGACTCCATTTTAATGGTTAAATTACATTTTAGTCATCAAAAAGCATGTCTAATTAATTGAAATCATGAAACTTATTTAACAACAATTTATTAAAAGTTTAACAAAAATGACATTTTTAGGGCCCGATTAAATATATTTTTTCCCTCAAATTCCATTTTATTTTTTTTTACAAAATTCTGTTTTTCTGTTTTAAGTTTTCTGGATTCCATTTTAATGGTTTAATTACATTTTAATAATCAAAAAAGCCTGTCTAATTAACTGAATTCATAAAAACAACAATTTATTATTATTATTATTATTATTTTGATGTGTATTTTTATTTTTCTGTCAATCAATCAAATAAAACCTAAAAACATTCATTTAATATATCTTTTAATAATATGAAATCAAACAAACTTTTTTTGCACAACTGAGCTTTACTGTTATGCAACAACGTAAGAAAATTTGTGATTATTCCTTAAAGTAACACCAAGTAACTTTTCCTCTTCGGTCGCCCTACTGGTTGGAAACGAAATTGTCCATTGCCGCTGTCGTAAATGATTTAGCCTACCGTCGCACGCACACTCGCTGTTTACCAGCACCGGCTTTAGAATGAACGATGTCCACAGACAAGGTAGAGTATGTTACATGATTTCATGAAAGGATGATGTATTGCGACATCAGAAACGAAGAAAAACGAAATAATGACTATTGTAGCACTTGACTAAAGCAGCGAATTTTGTAGTTCTTTTTGTGCACGGGTTCCTACCCGAAACCCGAAGTTACATAGTGCCAGTAAAAGCGACACAGACCCCGTCAGGCGATGCAGAAGTGCCTTTCACCCTGTTACGACTTGATGAACCACTGATACGATTTTGGAAACATTATTTTAAGGTAAACAATGTTACATAGTGTTGCTTTAAAAACAGTTTTTATAATAATTTATTGTTATTATTATTAGTGTTAGTATTATTATTACATTGAGACCTATAGCTTGAATCTACTGTACAACAGTAATATTGTAACGATCACCAGTAAGAGTGCCCGTCATTACCGCCAGAGGGTACTCCACCCCAGACTATTGTCATTTCCTCATGAAACTACATTTCCCATAATCCTTTGCCCAGACCATCATCCATTATCACATTCACCTGTGTCTCATTATCTTTTTTACTCACATAAGCCTTGTTCTTTCTGTCATTCCCTGTGAAGTCTTTATGTGTAACACTGCATTTCTGAGTGTTTCCACTGTATTCCATGTTCCTGGTTTTCGGTTTGCCTTTGTCCTGGTTTTCGATATTTGCCTTTGTCCTGGTTTTCGATGTATGCCTTTGTCCTGGTTTTCAGTTCCTGTCTCACCCTCTGGATTTATTTGTTTGATTGGACTGATTTACTGTGCTCTGACCTTTTTGCCCGTCTTTTACTACGATTGTGGATTACCCTTTCATTACAACACTGCATTTGGATCCTCAATCTTCGTGTCTTGGAGCAGTTTGTAACAGAAGACTTTGCCATACATGGATCCAGCAGAGGAAATTCTGTTTCTACGTCAAGGTACCTGTACTATAGAGGTCTACACTAAACAGTTCTGTGCTCTTTGCAACTGGTTAAACTGTACAGTAAATATACTGTTTTTAAGGACTAGGACTATTGTCATAGTTTAGCTGAACCCATAAGATCGCTTATGCCTAGAAAACAGAACAAACTGATTCTAGAACAATATATAGACTATGCTTTGCTGTTAGGTGGGTCCTCTTTCACTGTCGGGGAGGTTGAGGAGGATATGTCCCCTAAACGTCTTTTGGGGAGAGGCATCACACTCCAAAATCCAGTGGCCACAGAGCTTGGCCCATCACAGTCACCAGCATGCCCAGGTCTGATGATTGCTAGTCCTGTGTTTTATATACTCCCTGTCCTTTGGTTCCCATACCAGAGCCTGAGCTACTTCACGTCATGCCTGCCACAAGATGGCCGACTCTTCGCCTGTGTCTTCGGACAAGATGGCCGACTCTTCGCCTGTGTATTCGAACAAGATGGCCGACTCTTCGTCTGTGTCTTCGACAAGATGGCCTCCTCTGCGCCGGTGTCTTCGGACAAGATGGCCAACTCTACGCCTGTGTCTTTGGACGAGATGGCCACCTCTACACCTGTGTCTTCGGATAAGATGGCACACCCTACGCCTGTGTCTTCGGAGAAGACGGCCACCTCTGTGTCTTCGGAGAAGACGGCCACCTCTGTGTCTTCGGGGGAGGAAAAAAACACCTCTGTGTCTTCGGAGAAGACGCCCACCTCTGTGTCTTCGGAGAAGACGGCCACCTCTGTGTCTTCGGAGAAGACGGCCACCTCTGTGTCTTCGGAGAAGACGGCCACGTCTGTGTCTTCGGAGAAGACGGCCACCTCTGTGTCTTCGGAGAAGACGGCCACCTCTGTGTCTTCGGAGAAGACGGCCACCTCTGTGTCTTCGGAGAAGACGGCCACCTCTGTGTCTTCGGAGAAGACGGCCACCTCTGTGTCTTCGGAGAAGACGGCCACCTCTGTGTCTTCGGAGAAGACGGCCACCTCTGTGTCTTCGGAGAAGACGGCCACCTCTGTGCTTCGGAGAAGACGGCCACCACTGTGTCTTCGGAGAAGACGGCCACCTCTGTGTCTTCGGAGAAGACGGCCACCTCTGTGTCTTCGGAGAAGACGGCCACCTCTGTGTCTTCGGAGAAGACGGCCACCTCTGTGTCTTCGGAGAAGACGGCCACCTCTGTGTCTTCGGAGAAGACGGCCACCTCTGTGTCTTCGGAGAAGACGGCCACCTCTGTGTCTTCGGAGAAGACGGCCACCTCTGTGTCTTCGGAGAAGACGGCCACCTCTGTGTCTTCGGAGAAGACGGCCACCTCTGTGTCTTCGGAGAAGACGGCCACCTCTGTGTCTTCGGAGAAGACGGCCACCTCTGTGTCTTCGGAGAAGACGGCCACCTCTGTGGCTTCGGAGAAGACGGCCACCACTGTGTCTTCGGAGAAGACGGCCACCTCTGTGTCTTCGGAGAAGACGGCCACCTCTGTGTCTTCGGAGAAGACGGCCACCTCTGTGTCTTCGGAGAAGACGGCCACCTCTGTGTCTTCGGAGAAGACGGCCACCTCTGTGTCTTCGGAGAAGACGGCCACCTCTGTGTCTTCGGAGAAGACGGCCACCTCTGTGTCTTCGAGAAGACGGCCACCTCTGTGTCTTCGGAGAAGACGGCCACCTCTGTGTCTTCGGAGAAGACGGCCACCTCTGTGTCTTCGGAGAAGACGGCCACCTCTGTGTCTTCGGAGAAGACGGCCACCTCTGTGTCTTCGGAGAAGACGGCCACCTCTGTGTCTTCGGAGAAGACGGCCACCTCTGTCTCTTCGGAAAAGACGGCCACATCTGTGTCTTCGGAGAAGACGGCCACCTCTGTGTATTCGGAGAAGACGGCCATCTCTGCGCCTGTGTCTTCGGACAAGATGGCCACCTCTGCGCCTGTGTCTTCGAACAAGATGGCCGACTCTACGCCTCTGTCTTCGAACAAGATGCCCACTTCTGCGCCTGTGTCTTTGGACAAGATGGCCACCTCTACGCCTGTGTCTTCGGACAAGATGGCCACCTCTGCGCTTGACCAGCCGGCGAAGCCCTTGCCCACTGAAGCGTTGCATCCGCCCTGCTCCGCCTCAGTCTCCAGGCCTTCTTCCGCTCCACGGGCCTGGCCCTCCATCCCGCATCCGCTCCACCTCCCTCCTGGACAATTTTAGGAGCGTGTGGAAGCCGCTCCTTTGAGGGGGGGCTATGTAACGATCACCAGTGAGAGTGCCCGGGATAACCATCAGAGGGCACTCCAACCCGGACAATCACCACACATCCACATACTCCGTTCCCTATAATCCTTTGCCTACTTTTTTTTTTTTTTTTTAAGAGTCTTATGTCTCTTGGTTTTGGATTTCTTGCCTGTCTCTGGATTACCTTTTTGCCTGTTTGATTGGACTGCCTGTGTTTGACCTTGCCTGTAATTTGGATTACGTGTTTGGATTGTCCCTATTAAACTGCATTTGGATCCTCAACCTTCGTGTCTCGAAGCAGTTTCGTAACAAATATATTTCTGTCATAATTTCTTCAAGTTAAACTGTACTTTTACTTTGACGGGTTGCCGTGAAGACCTTGAGTTTCTGTGCTTTTTTTATGATAGTTTTTCTCAAATGAAAAGCAAATATGCTCACAAAGTGACTCTCGAAGCAGCTCTGGGGATGAAGTTTATGGACTTATGCATTTATGGACCTGCTTTTTATTAATTCATGAGAAATTCATGAATTTCACAAATTCCTCAAATATATTTGGTTTTCATGACATGTTTTCTGCGATTCCGTGTTCACAGGGCCCTACTTGTTTCCATCAATATCTATAAGCACAGACACTGTGCTTCAGGCAATAATTGAACACAGTGTTGGTGTCCTGCGGGTCCTTCAGAGTCCGTCACAATTAACTATGTTTTATTCAATACCATCTGGTATCAGAAGATTGAGTCACTCATACGAACATTATTCTGATATTACTCACTGCTGCTTTCACACAGTCTGCACTTGACTCGCATGACAAACATGATGGACTTTGCTGGAATACACTTGCACTCGACTGAATCATAATCGATTCTTTTATATAAAAGGGCAAGAGGAGAAAAAGAGAATATGCTGCCAAATCCACATTCAACTGACATGACCTCACTTCCTATTGCATTCACTGTAGATCAATTTATGCATACATTTACACTGTAATTGTAATGCATTTTTTCAGTCTATAGGTCTCAAGACTTGTTTTTCCTTGAAATAATATGCAAGACCAGAAACATGCATTATGAAATTGGATAGGTTCAGTTTAGAATTTAAGTTGCATAAAAAAAAGACAGTTTATGTTCATCAAAAGAGGTGAATTAACATACTTTTACAGTTCAAAATCAATGTTGTGGCAGGTGAGCACTTCATTTGCTGAAAACATTTAAACAGCTCAATGAACTTAATTTATTATGATAAGATAAGATTGTGTTTTCTGATGCTTTCAACGCTGCTGTACTGATGTTATCTTACCAGCATGCTTATGATTTGAGTTGCTATTGTCTGGCGTCCCATAGAGCAGTTCTGCCTTTTAATACAATGTGACTTCCTGTTCTGCTCCTCACCCACACGCAACTCTATTCAGATCATTTCAGAGCAATTACTATTGAGCACAATCTATTAGATGCTGTTTATCAAATCTGCAGCTCCAGGTACATAAATCAAGATGAACTCTGAATGAATGTGTATAGTGTTTTTACAATGGCAGAGAGTGACGGACAGACAGAAACACTTCAAATTAAAAATTCATCCATACTTCGATGAAAAGCTTTCATTGAAAGTGGGACGCCTCTATTAGCCAAACTCTGAGGCTATGTGAGCATTTGGCTGTCAGTGCTCCATCTGGACAATAGACTCAACCTCATTCCCTACAGACAGACATTGGAAAGTGACACCACACCAGATAAAATGAACAGTTTTGCTCTGATGAGATGTGCATTGTGCCTTTGGTTCATATAATGTCTTATTTTAATGCTCAGGGACATTTAACATTTAATTTTGAATTTAACAATTACAACATTATTTTCCTGTTATCTCTGTAAAGCTGCTTTGAAACAATTAGTATTGTAAAAAGCACTATATAAATAAAGGTGACTTGACTTAAATTGACTCAGGACACTTAAGAGTCTCAACCCACAGACCAGTGTTGTTATCATCATAAATAAATAAAAATAAATAAACATGTTAATTGAAATAAATTAGATGTTAAATAAATAAAAATAAATACATGTAATATTAATTGAAACAAATTAGATGTTAAATGAATAAATAAATAAATGCAATGTTAAAGGGGTCATGAACTGAGAAACCAAATTTTCCTTGAGCTTTTGACATATAAGAGGTCATCATACTATAAAAATATCCTGTAAGTTTCAGAACTGAAAACTTCCTTGGAATGTAAAAGACCGCCTCTAACATTACTAAATCCTAATGCTAGGAATGTGGTTATTTATTTTCAACAATGTGAATGGCTCAGTTGAGCATTATCTATTTGTATTCTTTACATTTCACTGTGGATTCTTTGGTAAATCAGTCGCAACAGAATTGGGACAACATGTAAGTTACGGTGTAATGCCTGATCTGTGACCAGTGATTTCTGATAAGTGAATTATTCATGAACAGTCTGATGTTCTTTGTCTATGTGTCAGTAAATCAAACCAGTGACTAAAGGGTCAACCTCACATTGTTTCACTTAGTAAAAAAATAATCTATATATATAGAAAGCGATCAAAGAACACTACCTTTGCAATCGCTGGAGCTGTCAATCAAACAGAGTTCTGGACTCAAAACGCCAAAACTCACGTTATAATCAACAAATCTCTTATTAACATCATGTTTGCACTGTTAGTTGTGATGAAAGAATTCGTCAGAAATCGAGAAATCGAGTTGCAAAGACGAGATCACTGCATTCATGCGCCCAAACATGTCTGTGATTGGCTACAACCTTTCATGCCACAATGTAAATATGATGCTATAGATCTAAATATAATGCTATAATCACACTTTCCACGTTTAGTCAACCTTGAGACCTGTATTAGTAAAAACGTGCTAAAAGTTTTTGAGATAGTTCCACATATAATACTCGTCTATTTCATATGCAAAGCTCTTAGCCAATCCCAGCAGTGGGCATTCACACTGAAGTCTCACACAGACAGAGCCTTTTTCTATGTTGTCGCAAGTCTGTTTGTAAAGCCTGCGCCGAAATTGCGACTGATTTACCAAAGAATCCACAGTGAAATGAAAACATTGCACACAAAACTGGGATGCACTTGTGTAAATAAACTAATAATAATAATAATACTCACACATGCTTCAATCACACTGCACTGGTTTCTGATTTGAGTAATTACCTTATTCTGATCTGTCCAGTAAAGGAAATATCCCTGCGGATCCACGCGCAACGTCACTGGGGTCACAGTAGAAGAATCCTGAGCAGAGAAATGACATTTTTAAGTCTACATACACAGCAGATATCATATAAACATGGTTATGGACAACATATTCACAGCATGCATTAAAGGTCCTGAGAAAAGACTTTTTCCCTGCATTGATATATTTCATATTGGAACAGGGTCGAAATTCAAGACGCTGGAAGACATGAAGCAATGACGTAATCTCCCCTTAAATATATACATCTTTAATTGTTTTATATTTCTTTTTTTTTTTTGATTAGGCAGTCGCAATGCTTCATGGGATTGTAGTTCTTTAAGCTGTCAAGTATGCAGTCTTTATTCAAACACTTTTTTGCTTCAAATCAAAGTTTGTAGTGTTGTGATTCTCCTTGGTTTATAACGCTTTCACCTCGACTTTTTTGAAATCCCTATGGGATAAATAAATGGAAAAAAATATGCTGAAAAAGTGGACAGGCACTGTTGACCTCTAAATCTTTAGTTTGCATGAACCATGGTTTACAATCCATGAATATATGGATCTGAATGCAAAATGATGTCATCGGTACAGCTGGAGGAGAAAGATATCATTTCAAATGCTAAAAGTTTCCTTTCACTCCAGCATATAGAAGATCTCAGAGCTAACAGATGGAATATAACCCATGATTCTGATATCAAGGGTCTGTAAAGTCGACTGCAGGAGGAGTTATTTTAAGCCCACTGAACAAAAAGCGCAGCAAAATCAAAGTCTTCAGTGAACCGACGTCATGTTTCTGTGGGAGGTAAAGAATAATCTTGCCTCGCGCAAAAAAACCCACATGGGATTTGTGTGGCAATCCACTTGAAAACATGTTTCTCGATACGGTCTCGGGACGGACCGAAAGTCGAGGTTTGACTCAGACATTGCATAAGTGCTCTATATTAGTGTGATTCATGCTGGCTTGTAATCATCATTTCCCACTGGTAGAAGTCAACAGAATTTCAAGAAGCCGGAAACGAGACGTCGGTCCTGTTTTAAGCGCTTTTAAGCGGATCATTTGAACAGACAAGCAGCTGTGCTGTGAGGAAAGAGGAGCAGACGTCAGGCGTCCCTTCAGAAAGAGATCTGGAATTGATTGTGTTATTTTAGATCTTGCGTGGGTCTGCACACATTCTAAGTGCACGTCGAAGTTGGGCGGCGCAGCATGTCTTAGCTAATGTAAGGCAGGCCAGGAAGACGGGCATATAAAGCATGAAAGTTGCCATAGCAACAGGCCAACATTTCCAATTTTATTTGCAGTGAAAAGCTTTTAAACGTCAACATTTTCAGCATAAGCTCATGTAAAGCTGTGCTGATAGCAGTCAGACTCCTCCAGAATACTGCATTTATTTGAAGTGATTTAAGCTTCTAAAGGACCGCATAATTAAACAGACCTCATTGAAAATATGGGGGTTTTGTCACTTTTAAACCTGGATAAAGTAAAACCAAGAATAGTAAGAAATATTTCAGATCCTGCACAATTTCTAGGTCAAATAATTAAAGTGGAGATATTGACTCTTATATGATCTTCAGGTTTTGTTCGTGCATCTCCAGTGCTAAAGAAACACGCCAACACATTCACAAATGCATCCTAGTGTTTCTTGTCTGCTGAAAATATGCAATTAAAAAATGATTTAAATTAGAGAAAATGCTGAAAATAGTATCAGATTTAAATGCACTAACAGCAGCTTTGTTGGACCAAATTTATAGCAGCAGTTTCTAAAAGCCTGTATGATTAAAATAACCAAGAATTGCTTTTATATTTCGCTTTAATGTATTACTAAAGACAAAAGTACTGATGTTACCAACATCAACAAATGTTTTACTTTGGATAATTTTACCGAACCACATCAAAACCTCTTAATAGTTGAGTTACAGTTAATGTTTGATTAAAAATAAAACCAAATATTCATTAAAAGTCCAAGAATTGGACATTAAAAACATATTTGATCAACCATGAAATGCAAGGAGGACATTCTTAAAACATCCAGTCATGTAACAAAATAAAGCGTGTCAATGCATGCTTTAAAACAAATATTTGACAATTGTCTTATATCAACGTGTCTCAATTCCCAGAGTGCAGTGAGTTTTTCCTGCTGACAAACTCTCATCCAACAGGTGAATGTGAACATCCAGTGCTGATCCTCAATCAATGCTCATGCAGCACTCACAAAATGCGACACATTCAGTCTCCAAATGCATGCTTCTTTCTAAAGGTTTTCATATTACAGAACACAGTGAGGAATCATCTGAGCTTGTTGCATTAATGCATTAGGTTTCTGTAAAGTGACAGCAGGGCTGAGATGTAGTGATACATGACTGCACATAAAGTAACCTGATGTCATTCTCATGAACCTCTGCAGAGACTCGGACAGATGGAGTCTGTGGAACATGCTGATGGACTTGAGAACTGGAAACTGATCTTAGTGGCTCATTTCTCTCCCCTATAACGCCTATAAAGGTCGATCAGGAGCTGACTGAGCGGGTCTGCGGCGTTTAATGTTGGACATGTTCATGTAGGCTATATAATGCAAAATCCGCGCGAGCGATCAAACAAACAAACAAACCAAACGCCACGCGCGTTCACCGCAGAAGCATCATCATCGCCATCATCATCATGTGCATTCATCCTCTGACACACAGGCTAATAGTGACTTACCTCATCCCATTTCATAAACCTACTGCCTCGCTTCAGACTCTCGGACACGCGCACCGGCTTGAGTTGAAGCGCATGAACGCCAGGTTGAGCTCCAGCCATTCAAGCTTCAACATTTACACCCAAAACAGCGTGGGGAAAATCAAGTCACTCTTCTTTCTTCTCCGGGAAGAAGCCAAAGCGGAGCGCACAGGAGGACAGCGGAAGAGTTGTGGTGAATGGAAGCGCTTTACGCACGCGGATGCCCTTGGCATATGGACACATTACATGCCTGCGGTCTCACTCACTGAACGCCGCAGATTTGTGGTTCAGAACGGAAGGAGCAAATGAGCAGCAGAGAGAACCAGCGATCATAAATGATGGAGAGAGAGAGACTGAGTGTGTGTGTGTGGTGTGTGTGTGTGTGTGTGTGTGTGTGGGTGTGTTGTGTGTGGTGTGTGCTGTGTGTGTCCTCCGCACACTGACTCATGCGCGCGCTGAGATCCGCGCCCCTAGTGCCAGCGCGTCCCTCCCTGCTCAACAAACCCTCACAATTAAACATTTCATAACACCTCTGCAAAGAGAATGCAGGCTGGACACGTTGGGGGATTTTTTTTTCTAGCTATTTTATAAATTCAGCACTGAAGACATTGATTTATTTATTACAACAATTGCAAATAAATCAAAGTTTAATTTATGAAAAGCACAATACAGTATGCAGTAAGAAATAGAAGGAATATTATAATGTATGGCCTATAAACTGCCTCGCTGTTTAGATTTAAATAGGCAGATACTTAAGAGTATATGACTGGATCATTATTGCAGTGCTTATTATGTTTCTAGCATGTTATAGGTTTGGCAACAGTTTTTCTAACCCTCATTGATAGAAGAGTGTTCTTAAACAACCATGTAGAAAGATGCCCATATTCCAGGATGACAATGTAAAGATTCATCAGGCTCAAACTGTGAAAGAATGGTTGTGAGGAGCATGAAGAATCATTTTCACACATGAATCGGCTCCTCTGAGTCCAGAAGTCTTTGGGATGTGCTGGAGGAGACTTTACAGAGTGCTGGACTCTTGCATTGGCAATACACGATCTTGAAACATTGATGCTCCTCTTGATGGAAATAAATGTTGTGATGTAATTTCCTTCAAGATCTTATTTTGACAATGCAAGAGTCCAGCACTCTGTAAAGTCTCCTCCAGCACAAACATAAAACTTGCTAGAAACAAAATAATCAGAGCAATGATGATCCAATCATATACTCTTAATATTTGCCATTTAAATCCAAACTGGGACTTTTTTCCCTTTGCATTTTGACAATTTTCATGACATTTAAGCTTGCACACACTTACTTTCAGAATCTATAGTGTGAAAAATGTAAAGTATTTATACAGTACATCATGGTATTTGTTTTACTGAATTACATTTATTTTTAATTTTTTTTTGCTGTGGAAAAAATACATGTGTCCTGAAAATATAATTCTCATTAATGTGATAAGCATATTTAGGGCAATGACAAATTTATCTTGTAATGTAATCACATTTAAATCATAAATATGTCCCAAAGTCCTTTTTTTTCCCCTGTTCCACATCTGGGAATCTAAATCCTATACAATTCAACACCGAATACAGTAATTAATAGCTTCTCTTCTTTTATCACTTTACACAAATCTAAGCTTATTTATCTAATGCAAAACAATAGGATTCATTTCTAGAAAATTACCTTGTTCTTCATGTTCAGTTAATGAATGCAATTAAGCTGCACCAATATTAATTCAGACCAACAATAATAGGCCTATGATATACTAATATTGTCAGATACACCATTACTGTTTATAATTATATACGCCATATTAAAGCATCTTGTTTCAGTTCCACATCTGGGAAGAAGAACAGCAATTATGTTATTGTTTTATATCAGCTTGCATTGACTAAAGTACATAAAGATGAATTTAGCTGTTATATAATGATATATATGCTTCAGGTGTGATTTAACAGAGTAGTTTAAAAATCTCACTGGAGCAAAATATGTTAAAATTATTAGGTCTACACGTCATCCGAGCATTTTAGTTTTTATCATTTCTAAAGCAAACAGGTTTTTGAAAGTTACATACCGTGGTGTTGTGTGTTATGTAAGGCAGTTCCTGAACAGTGCACACAGAGGAAATGCGTAAAATCCACCCCTAATTCATAGTGTGTGTGGGTTAGATTAGATAACACACCCTGAAATAGGTTTCTTTGAGGACACTATTGTATAGCCTATAGTTATATACTGTACAGAACGGTTTCTTGCCACACTAACAAACACTCCTATAAATCACCAAAATGGATCAGCCATCAAATTTAAACTTTTAAGAGCTCCTGGTTAACAGAGAGTTTTTTTTTTATATTATATTACATGAATAAAAAACGTCATATATATATATATATATAATATATATATATATATATATATATATATATATTAATATATATATATATATATATATATATATATATATATATATAAAATATATATATATATATATATATATATATAAAGGATTATTAGGAACACCATACTAATACTGTTTGACCCCCTTTCGCCTTCAGAACTGCCTTAATTCTATGTGGCATTGATTCAACAAGGTGCTGAAAGCATTCTTTAGAAATGTTGGCCCATATTGATAGGATAGCATCTTGCAGTTGATGTTCAGTTGACAATGCTCAGGTAGGCCGTGGCATTTAAACGATGCCCAATTGGCACTAAGGGGCCTAAAGTGTGCCAAGAAAACATCCCCCACACCATTACACCACCACCACCAGCCTGCACAGTGGTGACAAGGCATGATGGATCCATGTTCTCATTCTGTTTACGCCAAATTCTGACTCTACCATCTCAATGTCTCAACAGAAATCGAGACTTATCAGACCAGGCAACATTTTTCCAGTCTTTAACTGTCCAATTTTGGTGAGCTCTTGCAAAGTGTAGCCTCTTTTTCCTATTTGTAGTGGAGATGAGTGGTAGCCGGTGGGGTCTTCTGCTGTTGTAGCCCATCCGCCTCAAGGTTGTGCATGTTGTGGCTTCACAAATGCTTTGCTGCATACCTGGGTTGTAACGAGTGGTTATTTCAGTCAAAGTTGCTCTTCTATCAGCTTGAATCAGTCGGCCCATTCTCCTCTGACCTCTAGCATCAACAAGGCATTTTCGCCTACAGGACTGCCGTATACTGGAGGTTTTTCCCTTTTCACATCATTCTTTGTAAACCCTAGAAATGGTTGTGCGTGAAAATCCCAGTAACTACTCAGATCGGCCCGTCTGGCACCAACAACCATGCCACTCTCAAAATTGCTTAAATCACCTTTCTTTCCCATTCTGACATTCAGTTTGGAGTTCAGGAGATAAGATAATCAGATAATTTCATAATTTCATAAATGAGAAATTGAACAGGTGTTCCTAATAATCCTTTAGGTGAGTGTATAAGCTACAATATGTCATTTTTTCCACCACTAGGGGTCGCTAACCTCTTACAATAACAAAGGCGTAGGTTGATGACGCAGTGATACGCGGAATGATTGGACTTGCTGTCATGCTGATGAAACTAATAATGTTTATGGATGAGTGAAAACATTGATGTTTTTAACATGACTGACTGTGGTATGAAGCAGGTCGCGATTGCTAATAAGAGACAGATATCAGCGCCACATGCGAGATCAACATTAGAATAACATACTGATCATATTCTAACATTTCACCATGTTGAGATATAACATTGACTTGTTTTATGTACATTTGCTCACCTGTCTAATAAAGCACATGCAAGAGCGGCGTCTCTGTCAAGTCCACGTTAGTCGTAGACGTGGAGCTCTCGGCATCTCGAAAACGTCACGTCGATATTAATCCTCGTTCTATTTCTACTTTTGTCCCAAAGTCTGCTTGCCGTGGTCTATACTGTTTGAACGAAACAACAACAGCGTGAGCGCGCCTAGACATAATGCAGTTGTGCACGTCTGTTGCCATGGTTACTATGGCAGTACAAGCGGAAACCATAACGTGGATATTACGTCATTGACAGGCGACAAGTGAAGATGGACGAGCCAATATTTAAAATTGTGAATTTCTCTGAATTTACAAATTCTTGGAAACATTTAGGATAATGAAAGTACACAATTGAAAGAAATATGTAACACTGTGCAAGTGGTTTTTTGGATATTTTGATACAAAATTCGTACGAATACTGAGTGTAATAATATTGTAATAATACATGTAGGAATTAATTATGTGATAATAATAATATAGTAGTGATAATAATAATATAGTAAATTTATTTAATTGAATTATTATTTAACAATAATATAAAGATGAATGTGTGTGTGTGTGTGTGTGTGTGTGTGTGTGTGTGTGTGTGTGTGTGTGTGTGTGTGTGTGTGTGTGTGTGTGTGTGTGTGTGCAGAAGCGCGTATAACCCTGCACATCTGTCAGCTGTGCTTCTGCTGCTGTTACTGTATTTCCTGCTTCTGCTGGATCATGTGCTCCTGCAGCGGCAATATGGCGGGACTGACACGCGCGGAACTGCAGGAATATGGCAGAAGTTCATGTTTCATGTGTATCTCTGCTGTATTTCTGCTGCTCGTGTGTCGTGGAAACGCTCAGGCGGGGGATCATCATGTGCTGACAGTGGCCGATGCGAACTGGACGCTCATCATGCAGGGCGAGTGGATGATCAAATTGTGAGTATGTGTGTGTGTGTGTGTGTGTGTGTGTGTGTGTGTGATCTAGTGTGAATTATGCGTTGATCAGATCATCAGCGCGCGATTCTATGACGCTTTGATCTGCCGCGCTGCAACAATGAATCAGTTTAATAATGTTACAATGTGTCGAAATAATAACAATGTTTGTTATGCAGTGAAGTACGTGCTGAGCTGCAACCGGAAGTGTTTATAAAGTCTGCTGCAATACTGTGCATGTAAAGAAGCGCAAATCGTCATGTTATGCATTATGCATCTAAATGCACAAATATTGTGGATGTTATTGTGTTTTTATACCGGCCTTCACTGAATATGATCACATCATCAGGGGGTTACGCCCACATTTACATCCAGTATGCAGGAAGTGAAATTATAGCCTGTATTATTTATGCATGCATGTAAATGAATCGCTGCTCTGTTTCATGTGTTTTATTGCAGTTATGCACCTTGGTGCCCGGCCTGCCAACATTTACAAGCAGACTGGGAGAATCTAGGAAGAAAAAGTGAAAGTCTAGGCATATCAGTGGGCAGGGTGGACGTTACTCAACAACCAGGTTTGACTGAATATCCATCTTTCCATCTTAGGGGCAGCATGAAAAAACAGTTTGGATAATTTTCTGGCATGCAAACAAAATATTTATTTAGCTACTATATAGTATGTTATATATGAAGTAACCATGGTAATGCATATAAATTGGCTAATCCAGTGAATGCAATTATTTGAATACACTTTATTTAAAGGTGATGATGTAGTTACATTGTAATTACTTATATTAATTATCTACATGTACTTACTAAAGAGTTATGGTGGCTTAGAGTTAGTTACTTGTAGAAGTTATGCATAATTTACTGTTATTACTATATTAAGTACATGTAGTACTGTTTAACTACACCTTAAAGTAAAGTGTTACCGATTTTTTTCTTATTTTTTCGGTTGATGAATAAAAGTCATCTGACATCAATGCACAAACAACTTCACATCATGCAACAGTTGAGTTAAAACAAAAGTTAAAGGACAAGTTCGATATTTTACTCTTAAAGCCCTGTTTCAAGATCGTTTCTGATGAAATAGAAGAACAAAAACCGAAATTTCTCGGGACAGTAGCATGTGTCCAAATTTTAATCTTAACCGTTCTATTTCATCAGAAACGATCTTGAAACAGCGCTTTAAGTGTAAAATACCCAACTTGTCCTTTAATACTATAAAACAGAATGAGCCACATTCAGAGCTGTTGAATCGACTGTAATTCTGCGCGTGTGACTCCATCAACAGCGCGAAGGCCTCGTTTGCTCATGGTTTGATCATCTGCAGTGTGTCTGGCATTTCAGAAGGAAGGAACACTGCTGGATTGTTTACACACACAACACACACACACACACACACACACACACACACACACACACACACACACACACACACACACACACACACACACACACACACACACACACACACACACACACACACACACACACACTCTTTTACTGACTCGCTTTAAGAGCTGTCTTGGAGCTCAAATTAACTCTAATACTGTTGTGCTTTAAACATGACTGTCACTAAATTAAATTCCTACTGCAGTTTTTATCAGCCATGTTTGTTGTGTACCATCATTGAGTAACATCATAAGTTAGCAGATGAAAGCCTTTAATATTAAAGAGGCCCTAGTATGCCCTTTTTCAAAGTGTTGATTCTGTTTTTGGGCTCACAACATTTTTTAATAATGCTGTGAGCCCAAAAACAGAATAATTTTGTCAATAATAATTAATTTTCAAATATTTTTCCTCATATTCTCCATTGTTGCGGCTCCTCTCTTCCCAGTCTGTCAGTAACGCTCTGTTTAGTTCCTGTCTCTATGAAGCCCCTCCTTCTGAAAAGCACACTGTGCTCTGATTGGTCGGCTGAATCAGTGTGTTGTGATTGGTCGAGCGCTTCGAGTGTGTTTGGAAATGTCCTGCCCCTTACCATAACCGCCAGTTTAACACACTACTAACTCAACCAGACCCCGCCCCTTTATTCTGTGTATGAATTATTATAATGAGGAATATTGTGACGTGTTCATTCCCGGAAGAAACTCAAGACTACAATGGAGGCGTTTCAGGAGTTCAGAAACACTGACACTGATATAGAGAAGAACTGGAGCTTTTTCATGATCAAACAGCAACATTACACACTAAAGAAAGAGGAACATGGAGAATAGCATGATAGGTCTCCATTATATCCAAACCAGTTAAGACGATTCCCTTTTGAACACAATTACAATTTAAAGACAAGCAGAGATAGCATGTAAGCCAGTAATGATGCACATGTTCCTGCACCTGCAGCGGGTCTGAATGCTGTTTCTCAGAGAAAACGCCTGTTACTGTGTCTCGCTGTCAGAAAGCTGTCAGGCTTTACTCATATTTCAGCTCCGCTATAGACCGTTATACCGCTTTCCCATGCCGAAGGGAATTTTATGCCCAGTATAGGATGTGCTTTCTTTTCTGCATCAATATACCCGTCCTCTCTTCTTTTGTTCTGCAGGTCTGAGTGGGAGGTTTCTGGTTACAACACTGCCGACTATTTTTCAGTAAGTCCTCAGATGGCTGAATTTATATTCTCTCAGGTGTTATGAGAGAACTCGCTTTCACAACTCGTTTAAAATGATCTTTCAGGTTCCCTTTTTTTAAAAATTAAAACAGTGCAAATGTATTTGATTGTAGTATAACAGAAAAACCCATCTCACCCACAGCGCTAAAGATGGGAATTTCCGCAAATACGTTTCATCGCGGACTATTGAGGATATCCAAGCTTATGTTGAGGACAGAAAGTGGGCGACGGTTGAGCCGGTGCCAGGATGGAAGTCACCATCCTCTCTTCTGTAAAGAAAACCTTTCCTGTCTGCAAAAGTGCTGATGTGTTTGCATCATTCATGATGAAATTCTGTATATCATTTTTTCTTTCTTTTACAGAATGTCAGGAATGGCTAATCTGTTTCGTCTCTCCGTGTGGATCCGAGTAAGAAACATTTCTGGAGTTTTGCCTTTAAAACTGGCATCATTTACTCATTCTAATCCCTTATGGCTTGATTTTTCCCGTGGAACACAAAATAATATATTTTAAAGATGTTTACGCGGGTCCAAAAAGGACGAAAAACACCATAAAAATATCAAAGTAGTCCATGTAACTATATTAATGCATCATTTTCCCAGTCTGCAGAAATACACTTGAGACATAGAGCACTACTTTTATTATTCAGGGTTTGAAATTAACTTTTTCACTCACCGGCCAATTTAGCCATGACTACTACATTTTTAAGTTCCGTCAATATACTTCTAAAGCATTTATAAATCTCAGTTAATGTTAATTTCGAACATTTACTAATACATTATGTTGTATCTGCTAATATAATTTAATGGACCTGAGCTGTCATGAACTAACAATGAACAGTTGTATTTTTATACTAATGTTAACAAATATTAATAAATAGTGTAACACATGTATTGTTAATGTTACTCAATGCATGTTAAAGGATAATTCGGGTATTTAGCACTTTGAGTCTATTTTCTAGTGTGTTTTGGATGAACTAGAGTGGTGGACACAGAAATGTTGACGATGGGTCCTGTCTCGACTTTTTGACTCTTTTAGAATCGCCTCTGAGCGCTTCAGAGTGGCTGTCTATGGGCATGCACAAACATGTGCTTAAAACAACCCTTAACGTTCGTTTTCAAAACTGTGCAACTCACCGAGTGGTTAGTCGTGTTCGTTGATGATTAAAAACAAATATATCGGCGCAATGTATGATTTCAATCCGTGTTATTTGCTATAGTGGAACTATTTTTTCAGATACCTCACAACCGCATATAAACTTCCGCTCGATATTTGAGTCTGAAGCGTTAGCACACTCCGGTAGCGCAGTAATATCAACGAGCAATGAGTCCTCCAACAGACATCAATGCGATTTTACAAAATGCCAAATAAAACACAACAGAAACTGTATTTCGATACGCTACTTGCTTTGGAACATCAACGAACACCACTAACCACTCGGTGAGTTGCACAGTTTTGAAAACGAACGTTAAAGTAACACTAAGTAGTTTTTCAACCTTCATAATATATTTCCAAGACCCTTGTGATGGTACATCGACTTAAAATAAGTTAAATGACTCGTCTGCCATAGCCTGACGTGGTCTGTATCGCTTTTACTGGCACTATGTAACTTCGGGTTTCGGGTAGGAACCCGTGCACAAAAAGAACTACAAAATTCGACTGCTTTACGTCAAGCGCTACAATAGTCATTATTTCGTTTTTCTTCGTTTCTGATGTCGCAATACATCATCCTTTCATGAAATCATGTAACATACTCTACCTTGTCTGTGGACATCGTTCATTCTAAAGCCGGTGCTGGGTAAACAGCGAGCGTGCGTGCGACGGTATAGGCTAAATTATTTACAAAAGCGGCAATGGACAATTTCATTTCCAACCAGTAGGGCGACCGAAGAGGAAAAGTTACTTGGTGTTACTTTAAGGGTTGTTTTAAGCACATGTTTGTGCATGCCCATAGACAGCCACTCTGAAGCGCTCAGAGGCGATTCTAAAAGAGTCTAAAAGTCGAGACAGGACCCATCGTCAACATTTCTGTGTCCACCACTCTAGCTCATCCAAATCACACTAGAAAATAGACTCAAAGTGCTAAATACCCGAATTATCCTTTAAATAATGTGACCTCATTGTAAAGTGTTACTGATACTTCTATGTCATTTTTGGTGCTTCATGCTTTCATTCACTGAACTGAGCTTTATTTTATGAAAAAATGATCTTTTACGTATATTGAATATATCCCTTTGTTGTCCATTTAACAGCAAATCCACACGTACCTGACAAATGCTCTCGGTATTCCTTCTTGGGGTTCTTATGTGATATTTGCCATCATCACACTATTTATGGGACTGATACTCGGCCTGGTAAGTCTAAAAACATAATTTTCACAGTTTAGATGGGTTAATGTATTATTCATGTGTAAAGCATAATTTGATATACTTTACTCTATGCATGAAAGTATCTCATGCATAAATCTTCCTGCAAACGGACCATCCGTGGTACAGATCTAAAAAGACCATTTACCAAAGGGACCCAACAAAGTGCACTTGACTTCATCTAACGCGAGCGCTCATGAAGCAGATCGCACATACAGACACATGATGACTTGCAGCAGAAGGAATTATATAATGCATGTTGAAGTAAAGATGTTCCTACATTATACAACTGTGAGTTGCGTAATACTGGTCGATTGTGCGGCTCTTTTGAGGATACTGTGGGTGGTTCTCGCATGTAGTGGATCAAACTTTTAAAAAGTGAACTTCCACTGGTGTGTTTGACATAATTACTCCATCTAATTGTAAATAATATCTCTATATATTAGATGCTGGTTCTGATCGCTGACTGCATTTGGCCATCCAGACCAAAGCGTCGAGAAAACAAAACAGGTGAGATTAGAAACACTTTTATTACTTACTATGCTTTTATTGACTGTAAAATGTTGTAATTTTCTTTGAATATCACACTGCTGTTTGAAACTTTTATCATTATATATTGCATGCTATTTTTGGTATCACATTACAATAATTTAAACCATTAGTTAGCAATAGTTCAATCTTGGCAACTGGTTTGAGCATAAGCTTGTCATAAGCTATAATTCCATCCACACGTGTTTATCTGCATTAAGTGATATCGAATGAAAAATGTCTTATGGAAACAGTAAAATTCGATTGAATTTCATGAATATCGACTCAAATGAAATGCGTTCGGTCTCATGGGATTTTATCTTGATGGATATTCGGCTTATGCGATAAACGCTGATGGAAACGTTATTATGGCGCGATCCATTTTATCTGGCAAAACCTTGTTCGCAAATGTTTGCTTGAATGTTGTGCAAAAATGAATGGAAACACCTTAAAATGTCTCAAATCAATTCGATATACCAATTTGATCGCAAAACAGCATGTGACGCCATTACGCACAGGTTTTTATTCGTTTTAAAGGCGTTGGATGGAAACACACTTTCACCAGCTTTATTCACATGAGTTTTTTACCGAACTTCAGATAATTCGATTGACAAGTGGATGGAAACTTGGCTATAGTTAATGTATTAGATCTGCTATGCTGCTGTTGATTATTGCTGCTGCTCCAGAGTAAGGATGGACATGGTTCTGCTAATCGAAACACAGACTCGCTGCTGTGAGCATGTAAGATATGATAGACATACAGTAATCCTGTAGCAGATCTAGGCAGGTGGAGCTGGGGAGGTGGAGGGGTTCAGGGGATCTCGGATAGTTGCTGCAGGACTAGATTACAGCAAACAATTAACAGACTATTCAAATGTTGAGCAAGCAATCTCATTGGCTGCAGGATCAGCAGAGGCCAATCAGCTTGTGCCATGCGCTAATGATGTGATTGCTTGCGGACTGTCTGTAAAGGACGTATCCTCTAGAGTTTCATGACCGAATGCATTCATTGACATTAACAATAAGCAATACCTTTGCTACAGTATTTATTCATACAACTGTTAATGGTTTGATCATGTTAGCTCAGGTTTAATAAATATGAAAAGATAGCTTTTGATTTTAATAAAGTATTAGTAAATGTTGCAATTAACAATCAATGCCTTTAGAAGTGTCATGTAAGCTCATTTTAACCAATATATTTAACTAAGTTAAGTCTAGTCTAGGTCTAGGATTATGAATTTCTTTGTTATTTTCCCGTACAAATATATACACACACTTTCTTAAATCAAGATATATTTATTAAAAAATTCCTAAAAGAAGAAAAAAACGATAAAAAATAAGTACGTTTAAGCTTAAAGATAGAAACAATATCTGCCAATGTGGTTAGAAAATTACATAATTCAAAGGGAAAATAGATTTTTTCTTGTTTTAAGGAAAAAGTCACTTAATTTTGATACTTTTTTGAAAACAAGACTGAATATCTTAATATTATGCTTCTCAAGTAAATGTATCTTGATTTAATAATGTTTAGATATTTATACTGGGAAAAAAATACCATTTTATTTGTTTATTTTTTGCAGTTTGTACTCAAGGCAAACATAATTATATATATATATATTAAATGAACATGCAGTTGTCAACATTAGAGATGCTTTGAATCGATTCACTGAAATTGACACTTTGAACTGATGAACAGATGGAAATATTGTTGCTATATTTTGAAATCATTGTAAATATTTTGTGCATATTCCATAGTAACGCCCAGCTCTACATGCAAGTGCAACGTTACTTGGTCAATAAACCACAGAGCTGTTACTGAACCTTCCCTCATATAATGAATCATTTCAATCTTTGTACCTCTGCAGTTGTGATTGTGAAAGAGGAAGTGTCTGAGGAAGAGGTGGAGGAGAAACACACGTCTGACCTGGACAACGAGAGCGAGAGAGTGTCTGGAGACGACTCGACTGAAGAAGAAGGAGTGATGACAGACGGAGCAGATGAGCAGATGCTGTCAGCAGAGAGTTCAGTGAGGAAACGCAAACCACAGGGACCGGACACTGCCGAGGGAACCTAATGTGCTCATCTCCACCGAGTGCACTTACCGCCAAAAACAGGAGGAAGCAGCCATATCTGTAGATATGCAAAGCAGCGCCAGCTATCGGCTGATTTCTGCGCCATTCATGCAGAACACGGTTTGCCCATTTGACGCTTTCCTCGCATTTGACTTGCTTCTCGCTGCAGTTTAATTCATTTCAGTTTTTAAGACTAGTTGCTTAAAGTTAATGCTAAAAGTTGGCAACAGACCTTTTAGATTTGATTTTTCTATTTTCTACAAACACCAAAAATATGAATCATTTTAATGCTGAAGTTACGATAAAAACATGTTTACGATGTGTTTGGATGAATCTTACAAAATCTGTCAAGAAACATCGGTCTCATATTTTACCTCAAAATCAGAAGAAAAATGCAGCATATTAAGTATTATTGTTTTTTTTTACTTTGTGATATTTTTTATTATGATTAAGCACAACAAATATTTTCATCATTGTAGTATTTGTTGTACTCCCTATGCTGGTTTTAATAATTGTTTTAATAAATTATATAGCTGTAATTTTTACATTTCTATATCTCTGCTGCAATATCCTGTTTTATACTGTAAAGTATAAAAAAATACTGTATTACAGTAATATAAATTGAGAATTACAGAACTCAAAACTAAAATGTATTGATGCATTACAATAATGACTATATTGATATTAATATATTAGATTTGGAAGAATTGTGCTTAACTGCATGACAATTTCACAATGCAAAATATCTTAATGATCCTATAAATATAAATTTTGTGATTATTATTTAATTTAATTTTTAAGTGAAATATGAAGGACATGTTCTTAGCAGGTTTAATGATTCATCCGTTACACTGTTGTTTTACCACAATTTCTTAATTATTCTATATTTGCTGTAATGATGAACACTTGTATTCATGTTTCTGAAACTGAATTCCTGCATTTACAATCCTGACTGTTTTCAGAAGGAATGGTTCTTAAAGTATGAGAAATATGAAGAGTATTTTTTGCACTATTGCATTTATCCACACATGATTCATATAGAGTTGAACAGCACAAACTGTCCGTAATCATCTTTACATAAACACGGCAGATTATCAGAAGGATGTTTTGTGCTCCAGGTCTCAGGATAAGTATTTCTCTATGGTATGACGACGTTGTTTTGTACAGTGTAGATTTGTAATGTATTCCCCGTAATTGCAAATGAAATTCATAATTTGCACAGTAAAACATTGACAGTTGCTTTAGTATTAAAATTGGTGCAGTCTTTGACTGGTGATTCAACGGTCAATTGCCTTTAATTTTTGATACTATTAACAGACTGTTTAAATCTGTGTAGTGTAGCAAATATATATTGGTGATTTTTGTCAGTTTTGTAACAGGTAACCAGCACAGAAACACACCAGCACATCTGTAAAATGTGTCTGTGTCATTTATCATATGCTGAACATTTGGTCAATTTCATTGTATTGTGTGACAGATTGTTTTATTCTTAATATTGTGTAATGTGGTCATAACTGATGGTTGTATGTGTTCATTAAACATGTTTGACTGGATACTAAGTGTTTTTAGTTTGCCATGTGAGCATTAAAAACAAATAATTGCGTGCAATGTCTAAATCCCCTTAGACTTTCATTATAATTGCATTACTGACTTAAACCTGACATCTATGGGCCAAGAAACTGCATTGGGATAATCATTGAAATAATGAAAGCATCACCAAAAATCCTTGATTATGCGGCACGTTTTCTTAAATAATGCGATGGAATATGCGGGATATTTATGCAATTTTATGCAATGACATTGCGGGAACTTGCAAAAACTGCGGTTTGATGAAAAAGAAGAAAGTGATTCCTCCAACACCCTGTTCTCACTAGCCTACTTCTTTAATGTAAAGAGTAATTTCTTATTTTTTATAAATGAATAAATAAAATATAAAAAATAAAATGTGTTTTACAGCTTTTCGATGATGTTCACGTCGCGTAATTACATCACTTCATAACGTTTCCATGGCAAAAGGGGAAAATGGCTGCTCTTGTGTGAAGCAAATGCAACATTTTTCAACTTTCTGCTAAGATATAGCCTTGGTGACTTTTTCGCAACGAAAATGCGGGGATTATGAAATCATGTAAGCCCCGCATATTTTGCGCGGAAATCGGCAATTTATGCGGAAAAAGTGCGGCGTATTTGAAAAAAGGCGGTCCCGCATAAACATGAAGACTTTGGCTGATTATGCATTAAATCATGCGATCGCATAATCGCGTTTTCTTTTGGCGTTAAATAAACGACTGGAATTACTAAAGACACACAATGAAAATTGGCGCTAAAAGGGCATGGCCAGTTCATTTTGCGTCTGACATTATTGCATAGCATTCATTTGAGTTTCTTTGTAGATGAAACATGTATGGGCAGAGAGTATACAATGAATAATGCAACGTGATTTACTAAGGTTTGTGGTAGGGGGGGGGGGGGGGGGGTATCTATATCTTAGATAATCATTCTAAGATTATCTTGTCCCGGGCCCAGGCAAGACTGTCACTGGCCGGGTGTTCACCAGTTATGATGTTATACGAGGGGTTCATCACAGTTTATGATGTTCACTACCGAGGGTGTCATCAGTTGTGTCATGAGGGTGTTCACAGTTTGTTCACTCGAGGGTGTTCATCACATTTTAGGATGTTCACTACAGGGGTTCAACAGTTTAGGATGTTCACTACGAGGGAGTCTGTGTTCATCAGTGTTGTCTTAAGACATTATTTTCCTCCAGCAATTTCTTCGATGCCATGCGAACATGAATCCACGGAGAGTCGGTCTGATCCAACTCCCACCTTACATCTAAACTCCAGCTCCCTTATCTAACCACCCTAAACCTACCAGCTCACTTATCCTAACCACCTAACTCCAACCCACCCCTTATCTGGATCGATCGCCCGGATCTCGTTACTGCAATGAGGTGCTATGATTTCTTCCAGGAAGATGCAGATTTAATTTCACATCCACATCAACTGAAGGAGTACAACAGTGTAGAAATTGAACAGTATTTAATTGCATTAAATGCAGAAATGCAGGTTGATATGCAGTTAGTGTTATTGAGACAGTCTTTTATTCAACCCTTATTGGTAGATAATTTACCAATTGATAGACTTTACCAATCAAACACACCTGATTCAGTTTATGTTGTGATAGTGATGAAAACATCACCAGACAAGAAAAAGCTCAAATATAAGTTTTCTTTTTTGTCACGTTTTTATCACTATCATCCCATACTAAAAAATGTAATGTATAGTTAATTATGAAGCAGTCAGTTTAACCATCTGGTGCTCTTAGGACATTTTTTGATCAAAAATGTTACTTATTTGTTTACTTCATCGAAATGGTATGAAACTTGGTAAAGGTTTTGGCACTTGCTGTGTGAACACAAAAAGGTTTAATGGTCCTGAAAAAAAAAATCTAACTTGTATTTTTCGCGTTTAAAAATGAGCACATTGGAAATGAATGGGATACATTTCATCTAGAGGAAACTTTTGGTACAGCGCCCAGATCTTACTGAAAGCTAATTTTTTATATATCAACCTCAAATTTGGAAAACAACTTGTTTAGATTTATGGCTTTGATTTTCTCTTAGTTTTAGAGTTAAAAACTCTAAATGTGTCGTCTATTTATAAAGTTGAAAACACTAAGTAACTTTTCCTCTTCGGTCGCCCTACTGGTTGGAAACGAAATTGTCCATTGCCGCTGTCGTAAATAATTTAGCCTATACCGTCGCACCACGCTCGCTGTTTACCCAGCACCGCTTTAGAATGAACGATGTCCACAGACAAGCTAGAGTATGTTATATGATTTCATGAAAGGATGATGTATTGCGACATCATAAACGAAGAAAAACGAAAATGACTATTGTAAGCACTTGACGTAAAGCAGTCGAATTTTGTAGTTCTTTTTGTGCACGGGTTCCTACCCGAAACCCAAAGTTACATAGTGCCAGTAAAAGCGACACAGACCCCGTCAGGCTATGGCAGACGTGTCATTTAACTTATTTTAAGTCGATGTACCATCACAAGGGTCTTGGAAATATATTACGAAGGTTGAAAAACTACTTAGTGTTACTTTAAAAGAGAACTTAAACTTGGTGTGTGATTTTAAGCATTCAAGATTTATGGACAGTTTATATTGAACTTTATATTTTATCTATGATAAAGTGATATAATATTATATATAATATATAATATATATATATATATATATATATATATATATATATATATATATTATATATATATATATATACTGCATAAATATATTTAGTAGTACATTTAGTAAAAATACAAAATATTAAATTAATGTAACAAAACATTATTGAAGTAAAATCGAACTTTACATGGAAGGGGGAATCTCCTAGTACATTCCTTTCATTGATATAATAAAGAAAACATTCTGTCATTTCTGACTGTCATGCGAGGAGCTCCAGAAGTTATGAACACAGTAAATCAGTGAAGGGTGTGTGTGGAGTGTGTGAAGCTCTGAGAAGCTGTTACGTGAAACTGCAGAGGAGGCACATCTGAACATCCCACACACACACACACACACACACACACACACACACACACACACACACACACACACACACACACACACACACACACACACACACACAACACACACACACACACACACACACACACACACACACACACACACACACACACACACACACACACACACACACACACACACACACACACACACACACACACACACACACCACACACACACACACACACCACACACACACACACACAACACGTCAAGGAGAATCTCACCTAGCATATTGGGAATATATCTGCAACATATTCTGCACCCCGCAAAAAAAAAAAAAAAAAAAAAAAAAAAAATTAAGATAAAGCCGACTGAATAAAGCCTATTAAGACATTATATAACATTATTTGATGACACTTAAGACACAAACCAATAACTTATATAGTAATTATTACAATTAAAGTTAGAGATTTGCATTTGTACCTGTGTTTTTTTTGCTGATTTAAACACAAAAGTATATTATAGTTATGATAATTGAATGATAATTACCATTCCGTCATGAACACTGCAAACAAACACAAAATATTCCTGTTTTCCAGGAATTTTCAGGAAACTTGAGATATTAAGTCTTGTTTTCTGGAAATTGTACCAACATTTAAGTGAGTTTATGATTGAAACAAGAACAATTCAACTTAATTCAAAGGAAAAACCAGATTATTTTTCTGACTCCATTGGCAGATTTAAGCAAAAACTCACTTTTTTTTATACATTTTGTCAAAAAAAAAAAAAAAAAAAAAACAAGACTTATAATTTGAGTAAATGCATGTTGATTTAAGAATGTTTAGATATAGTTGTACTGGAACAACAAGACAAAAATTCTAAGTAAGTAATAATTTTTTGTGCTTAACTGTAATAAATATAATTTATTTTTCTGTTTTGACTCAAGCACACAATCTTTTTTCTGTCATATGCAATTGTTAATTTCATGCATATTAGTAATTTTTAGTAAGTTTTTTTTTTATTTGATTAGAGCATTGCCCACGGGGCAAAGGGACCCATGCTGGATAAACATTAGCAGAAAGTTAAATATTCATCCGTGGTGAAATACAGCAGTTGAAGAGGTTTGAGTCTCATCTGTGGAAACATGTCAGACACGCTGGTGTGTGTTAGCGATTATGAGCTTCAAGCTCAGAGACTTTTGCCAAAGTCAGTATTTGATTATTATTTCTCAGGAGCCGACGAGCAGGAGACTCTGCGTGATAATGTCGCCGCGTTCTCCAGGTACGAGACCGCTTACCTTCATACAAGTGCAATTAATATAATTAGAGATATATAAGTGTGAATCACACAAACACATGTCCAGGTCATTCGCTATACAAATGATTTTTCAAATTTGTAAGTAAAGCAATGATTATTGAAGCATGTTTTACAAGAAAATACTATTTCAGTTTTTTCTACTTAAATATTTCATGTTTAACTAATATGTTATGTGGGCATTCTACAGAAACATCCACTTTTGTTATGGCAAGATGTCTTCAAATGTATTTAAAGCTTACCTTATGCGTATTCATTAAAGCCAAAGGGTAATTAATAATGTGTGTAAGTTTAATGATTTTTTATATTTTTTGTGCATTTATTTAAAGGCCGCATGTACCATTTTTTTGTCACTGGTGTTACCTTACATCTTTGGCAATATTAAATGTTTTTATGAAATATTATTTCTAATTTTTTTCAGCACATGTAGTCAGAGTTACCAAAAAATAATAATAATGCAACAAATAAGGAAATTATGTTTTATTTATTTGAATCAGGTTTGTTAAAAGTGTGCTTCAATGCGGTTAGTTCGTTTGTGCAACCTTGAAAATATTTGAAAACCAGTTAAAATCAAGTAATGATGCAATCCTTTAAATCTTAACTTTTGAGTGTAGCATAATTAAATGGATGTAAAATTATCATCATGTCACATGTGGCATTGTATTTAATGTGACACAAAAAAGACAGTAACACCAGTGACACAATGAATCACCAATGACATCATAAGACCAAATATCATTATTCTTCAACTATAATTAAGTAGATGAGACTAAATTGTTATATGTGGCATATAATCTAAATGAATAGCTTTGAATAAAGTCTATAAATGGGAGTTACTGGTGTTACCCATAAGAAAGTTCACACCAGTGACAATTTTCATTAAAAAAATTCATTTTACAAAATGGCTGCTGCAAGGTATCAAACCACATGTTGTCAATCATGGTATAATAACTAAATTAAGTAGTTTAATCCATTTGTATTCTCGTTTTTTTTTTTCAATTACCTAACAATAAAGTATAGGTCATGCCAGGACGACCGCGAGTGCATTCTGCGCTCTAGGCGAAAAACAATTGTGCCGCCCCTCTATTTGCAACATATGCCAGCAACAACACACAAAGACCAATAAGCCATAGGCCTACATAAAATGCACAAATAATAGTGTCACCAAAATGTCAACAATATTAAAGTTTATGCAGGAGGCAATGCCTGCTGGCATTTTTCTTCAAGCAGTCATGACAGCACTTTTCCAAATACTGACATTTCAGCTCCTCAAATTACCACTGCACATCTCTTTACATCACTTTCTTATGTGCGTATAGCTGCACACACAAATGAAATGTCCGCAAACACATATATCATCACCAGGTTCAGCATCTTAAACAAGGACTATAAAGAGCAAATAAAGCTTAACTTACTTTCAAAGCGGCAAATAACCGACTCCCTGAATCAATATATTTAAACAACGAACTTCATGATCGATCCGTTCATTGCGTGTCACGTGACAAATGAACGAAAGACTCGAAACTGGTAAAGAATTGCGGTATTTATGTTCCCTGTAAATTATTTTTGACTGCATTATAATGATTTCTTAATTCAGAATATGATCAACATTGCATAGGTGGATTTAATCAGGGAATTACATTAAAGCCTATAACATTAAAGCCACGAAATTAACGAAATGACTCGAATAAAGATTCGTTCATTTTGATGATCGAGATCGAACAATAGTGTATCATATTTTCTTTAGTGTGTGTTGTCATGAGTTCTATCACAAATAACACCAGATGCAGATTTAAGTTAAAGTAGGCTACCTAAAAGAAACATACATTTCAAAGTCATGTAAACTGTTTCAACAAGTTGCATTTATCGATCTGCATAGGGCCCATATATAGCCTGATTTTATAATGGATCTATTATTTTGATATAAAAACACTTATCAGCTTATTTTACTCTTCTATGATATTTAGATATCTTTTTTGAACAACCAGCTCTGACGCGTCTGTATCATTTTCCCTGGAAATAAAGCAGCAATGCTTATGGGTCATGAAGTTAATTATCTCATGAACTTGTAACATTTTCAACAGCTTTATAAAGTAAAAAATAATTTCTTTGTTTTTTTCTGAACAATTCTGTATTTACTACTGCATGTTCTTAGAAGCTCATTTATCAAGTGATCAAACCATTAGTCTATGTCAAGCATTCCTGTAGCTCGAACAGTAGAGTGTTTGTGCTTACAATGCCAAGGTCAAGGGTTCGAATCTCAGGGAAAGCAAGAACTGATAAGACTTTAACATGTGTACCTTGTTGAAATGCAATATACGTCACTCAAATGTACATATTATGCTCAGTAGCATGAACTTGAATGTTGTGTATCCAATCTCTTGTATTGGACATTTAGAGAACACTTTGTCTTTAGTGATTAAAGTCGTGTGAAAAACACAGAGTGGCAAGTGCAACCACAAATTCTATTACTGAAATAAGCTGAACATATTATATAGTGATGATGAATTATTACAAATATATAGGCCTACTGATATTCAATATGGCAAATTTCCTACATCACTAATCATTGTCACCTCACATGAATAGCATGACCCTCTCTAAAACAATAGGAAATGCTTTATTGTTTACAGTTTTGCTGACCTCTTTAACAAAATAAATATGACACAATGGTCTATGAGTTTTATAAATAAAATAAAATGTAATGGGTTTGGGCCTCTTTTTATGTAATATAAATTTGAATTATGCCAGTTCTCTTCATTTGACTGGTATGAAACTCATTAAAGGTGCATTGCGCAACTTTTCATGTTAAAAATACCCGTTTTCTACACTGTAAAATCAAATCGTACTCCTTACTATAAAAATACTAGTAGGTTTACTTGATTTTAACCAAAATGTTGAGTTTACTACAAATTTTTTATTGTTGCTGAAATATTAGAAAATATAGTTCCCATAACTAACGTGATTTAAGTAAAATTACTCAAAATGTCCAAGAGGTGCTGTTACGCATGCGTACTGGTCCACAATTTCCCCTCCCCCACACAGCACAGAAGCACATGCAGCTTTTGCAGAGAGGATCGCACTTCGTGAAGTTCAAGGTAAACTCTTTTAATTTAAACCTCATTTTCTCATTTTTTTGTGTGCTAGTCTTAATAATCGTTACATTTTCTGCACTATGTTAGTTGCATTTTGTTTTGTTGAATATTCGGTATGTTAAGAACACAAACACGTTTTGACCACTGCCCATTATCTGAAGCAATTTCTGCTCAAACTAGTTATTTGCCGCTTTATATCTGTGAATCCAGCTGCCTGGTTGCCTATTAATTACTATTAATTCATTCATTTGTTTTAGTGATGGGCAAGGTTAACCAGTAATTTGAACTGATGATTGGTCATGAACGGTTATGCAGACGCGAATGTTTACAGAATTCAAAATTCAGTGACAACTCTACAAAACGCGTCACCTCGTTTTGAATGTTGTGTTTATGGAATGATTTTCGTTGACGCTCAACATATACTAGGGACGCGCCAATTTCGAAAGAGGCAGCAGACACGGTTGCATTCACTCTAGAGAGTGCGCAATCCAGGCAAAGTACAAATTGATGGAAAAGACCGCCAACGTTACATCTCCAGATCAGTTATTTATTTATTTTTGAAATAACGATTTTTAACTTGACAGGGCACGTTAAAAACGCAATGATAAATGCTGAACTCCAGTCAGGCCGGTTGCTTCGAAAATTAAATGCGTGCTTATTATGATAATTACGGCAATATGCAGGCAGCAAAGAAATTGTGAGGTGTTTTTCTATCGAGTTTGTTACGGAGTATTTAGCAGACCCCTTATCCCACCACCTCAAGCAGAGTATAAACATATAATATAACATATTTAGGGGTTCAAGCACAAAGTGCTGAAACCCCATTGTTATTTATATAACATTTGTATAAACAACGTATTTAAATATAAGTTTGCACGTACATTTTAACAGTCTAAGTTTTAAAATAATACCTAATGCATGTGCTGTTTCAATTTAACTCATTGACCAACTGCTTTGCATGTGTCCCACAATTTGGAGGAAAAAAAAGAGGGAGATAAACACTGGTCTATGCATCTGATTATGTTGTTTGTTCATTGACTTTTGATTGATGGAATAACTTTATTTTTTATTTTTAGAATTCCAGTCGATAAGCTGCTATGCAGTGGAAATGTAAGTTCCGGTCATGCTTTAATTTGTTACAAGTGCCATGTTTGTGACTTAACTGAGCCATGTAGCGAGTAGACGTGCTTTGCAAGTAATGATATTGGTGTTTCTGCTTTCTTAAATTGCCATTTTGTTTTATACCATGAGAGTATAGCTCATGTTAGATATTAAAATATTAATTCTGGGTATACTTTTTTTGAAGTAGATACTATATTTGTCTCTTGTGAAACAATTCTGATTTGTTTTCTTCTCTACTTAGGATGTGGATGTAGAAGCTGACTTCAGTGAAGTAGATGTTGGCCTGCTCACAATTTTACCTGAAGAAATGCCTACCAAACGTCCAAATGCCATCAACGTGGACGCAATGAGGGCAATCGTTTTGGAGGGAACAATTGTTGTGGATGATGTCCCAAATTTGCCACACACTGTATGTCTCCTTTTTGCCTTGATCTATGCTCTAAATTTAGACTACCCAAAGACAATGAGGAACATATTTGATTTCATTCAGTGGGTATTTCTGTCTTTGGGAGGGAATAATCTCAAACCCAAACTCCAAACCCTTAAAGAGAATCTCCACCTTTTTTTCATATTAAACTATGTTATTCCCTTAAGGGTTAGTTCACCCAAAAATGAAAATTCTGTCAGTAATTACTCACCCTCATGTTGTTCCAACCCCGTAATACTTTCGTTCATCTTCGAAACACAAATTAAAATAATTTTTATTAAATCTGAGAGCTGGATCACTCCTCCATAGGCTTCCAAGGGACTGAAACGTGTTCCCCCGAAAAGCTAATAAAGACATAGTTAAAACAGTCCAAGTGACTACAGTGGCTCAATCTTCAGTTTATTAAGCGACGAGAATACTTTTTGTGCGCAAAAACTAACAAAAATAACGACTTTATTTCAACTATTAATTTCCTTCTCTGTGGGCATCGTCAGTGTGATATCGTAGGGCTACGTCACACGCAGGCTCACTATTGGCCGACGCTGGTCATGTGTCTACGAGAACTATCTCGAGGCCCACGGAGAAGGAAATGAATACTTGAATAAAGTCTATATTTTCGTTTTTTTTGCGCACAAGTAGTATTCTCATTGCTTGATAAACTTGAGATTGAGCCACTGTAATCACTTGGACTATTTTAACGATGTCTTTAACTTTTCGGGGGAACAAGTTTCAATCCCTTAGAAGCCTATGGAGGAGTGATCCAGCTCTCAGATGTAATCAAAAATATCTTAATTTGTGTTCCGAAGATGAACGAAAATCTTACGGGGTTGGAACAACATGAGGGAGAGTAATTACTGACAGAGTTTTTCATTTTTGGGTGAACTAACCCTTTAAAGGATTAGTTACTTTTAAAAAAAACTTTTGCTGATAATTTACTCACCCCTATGTCATCCAAGATGTCCATGTCTTTCTTTCTTCAGTCGAAAAGAAATTAAGGTTTTTGATAAACTCGCATCACAGAACAGAGCAAGGCGAGCATTTGTGCTTATAAAACAAACTTTTTTATTTATTTTTTAAATGACCGATCGTTTCGCTAGATAAGGCCCTTATTCATCGTCTGATATCGTTTAAAGCCCTTTGAAGCTGCACTGAAACTGTCATTTGGACCTTGAACCGTTTGGGTCCCATTGAAGTCCATTATATGGAGAAAAATCCTGGAATGTTTATCAAAAACCTTAATTTCTTTTCGACTAAAGAAAGAAAGACATGGACATCTTGGATGACATCGGGGTGAGTAAATTATCAGCAAAAGTTTTTTTTTTAAAAGTGAACTAATCTTTTAACTAAGACGAGTTGATACATACCTCTCTCGTCTCAGTGCGTGCATTAAATCGCTTGGTCTTGCGGCGAAACTTTGGTAGCACTTAGCTTAGCCCAGTTCATTCAATAGGATCCAAACAGAGAAGTGACCAAACACTTCCACGTTTTCCCTATTTAAATACAGTTACTCGAGTAGTGTAACTCGACCAAGAACGGTGACACAAAATAAAACGTTGCGCTTTTCTAAGTGTGTAAAATGGATAACTATATTGTATGGCAGAATACCAAAGCAAGTGCTTTGGAGCACTTCGACTCGGCGCAGTAATATCATCTCTCGTGAAAAATCCTTGGTTCTATTGACGCAAATGAGAGGGAGGGGGAGGAGAGGAGCGGGGGGAGGATTTTTCACGAGAGATGATATTACTGCGCCGAGTCGAAGTGCTCCCAAGCACTTGCTATGGTATTCTGCCATACAATATAGTTATCCATTTTACACACTTAGAAAAGCACAAAGTTTTATTTTGTCACCGTTCTTGGTCGAGTTACACTACTCTAATAACTGTATTTAAATAGGGAAAACGTCGAGGTGTTTTGTCACTTCTCTGTTTGAATCCTATTGAATGAACTGGGCTAAGCTAAGTGCTACCAAAGTTTCGCCGCAAGACAGAGCAATTAAGTGCACGCACTGAGACAAGAGAGGTATGTATCAACTCGTCTTAGTTAAGGGAATAACATAGTTTAATATGAAAAAACGGTGGAGTATCCCTTTAAAAATCAGCTTTTAAGCTAAACTTGTGTCTCCTTACTTTCTGCCTTGGATGCCTAAGCTGCCGTATTTAAAGGGTTAGTTCACCCCAAAATGAAAATTGTCAGTAATTACTCTCCCTCATGTTGTTCCAACTTGTAAGACTTTCGTTCATCTTCGGAACACAAATTTAGATATTTGTGATTAAAAAATCTGAGAGCTGGATCACTCCTCCATAGGCTTCTAAGGGATTGAAACCTGACAGGCCCAGAAAAGTTATTAAAGAAATTCTAAAAATAATCCAAATGACTACAGTGGCTCAATCTTAAGTTTATCAAGCGACGAGAATACTTTTTGTCCAAAAAACAAACAAACAAAAATAACGACTTAATTAAAGTATTCATGTCCTTCTCTGTGGGCCTCTGATTGAGTCTACGTAGTGCTTCTGTGTTGTACGTCACACGTAGGCTCACTATTGGCCGACGCTGGTCATGTGTGTGATGCGTGTGACGTTTAACCAGAAGCGATACGCACTATCTCGAGGCCCACAGAGAAGGAAATGAATACTTGAATAAAGTCGTTATTTTTGTTTGTTTTTTTGCGCTCAAAAAGTATTCTCGTCGCTTGATAAACTTAAGATTGAGAACTGTAGTCACTTGGACTATTTTAACGATTTCTTTAATAACTTTTCGGGGCTGGCAAGTTTCAATCCCTTAGAAGCCTATGGAGGAGTGACCCAGCTCTCAGATTTAATAAAAAATATCTTCATTTGTGTTCCGAAGATGAACGAAAGTCTTGCGGGGTTGGAACAACATGTGGGTGCGTAATTACTGACAGAATTTTCATTTTGGGGTGAACTAACCCTTTAAGAAGTTGGCATATTGGCATATTCATTTGCACTAATTTCAAGTGGCCACTAGTTTAAATGGGTTAGGGTTAGTAAGCCACATACTGTGTCAAGGTATAAAAGGTTTTATTTTAATGTTGTAAAAGCCTATTCAAGGTAGAAAAGGTCTGTATTCCTGGGTTGTAAAGGCCTATTTTATGTTATTTTAGCTTGTTTTGTTTGCATATAGTGCCAGTTTTGAAAATGTCATGACAGCAGAATGCTGCTAGTCAAGAGAACACAGATGTTTTAAAGTTTAGTTTTTATTGTGATGGTCTTAATTTTTCTGTAAAACATGTTTTTTACAAAAAATAAACAGTTGAGAATTTCACCCTTGTGTTAAGTGTATTCCATGCTAGTTGAACTACTAAAAATACGTTCACTTTACTTGAAGAAAATGTGGAAACCGATTGCACATATTTTTTTAAGTCTGTGTAGCTTAGAATGGCAGATTAAAACCATGTTGAGAATAATAGTATTTAAGATGTTTGCAGAACACATGATAACACTGTTAGTTAAATGGAATTACTCAAGTAATCTTACTATTAAATCTTAAGTAGTATTAGTAAATATTATTGAGTAAGTAATAATTTATAAACAAACTTGATATTTATTATTTAATTTACTTGGGAAGAGTTTGGTTTCTTTACTTTAAGCTGATTATTAACTTAACTTCAGTTTTCCCTTTAAGTTTGCTTTGCAAAAATAAGGCAATCGGTTTCCAAACTTTTTTTAAGTAAACTGAACTTATTAGAATTTACAGTGTATCCTATACATGCTTAAAGAACTGCCTGATGGGATGAATGAGCCCTTCTCTGCTCACTGAGATTGCCTCTATAATCCTGTACAGTAAAATATATAAGAGGGATTCGGGCTCGAATCTGAGACTGGGCGTGACGTCATGCGCGTTCACGCTCACCTGGCTATGGCTGGCAGGTTTGTGTATTCGCCGCCATTCTCCATATCAGCGAAGACAACTCCAGCGACAAAACTTTAGTCAACTTTAAACTACTTCAAAAGTTGAAGATGGATTCAAAGAGACTGGCTTAGTTCATTCCAAACCCCCAACGCAAACTCCACGTAAGACAAAGAAAAGAAAACTTTTGTCTAGTTATTGACCAAAAGGGCAAAATTGGAGTCAGACAGGCGTCGGAATAAGACGAGACGAGAGTCAGCATCGGAAAGGCTTTCAACAAATGGAGAGATCTCCGGTGTGCTCTAGGACTCAAACTGGATCCTCGGTTGGCTTTTTTCTTGATAAAACGGTAAGATATAGCCCAGTCTCTAATGTCTGATACGGCAAATCTATGACAACAAATGACGATACGTAAATGCTTTATTGTAATGCTTTAGCGTAAGCTAAATGTACAATCAGAATTGATTTTATACCATTGTCAGTGAACAGGTTCATAAACTAGGAATTGTCTTCGGAAGAATCGTACAACATGAAACATAAAACATGTCCCATAATAGATATAACTATGTTTTTGTGTATGGCCTACTGGTAACGTTAGCCTTGTGTCCTTTGCCTGCGCTCTGCTCTTCTTCTTCCATCATATTACTTAAGATTATATTACGCTGGAGCCTTCGTCTTCTGTGTTTCTCTGTACAGAACTCAAGCATAGTCTTTAAACGCCGCCATTCGTACTCCGTTATTAAGGTCCCGGCGAGGTTGTTGTTGTTGTTGTTGTTGTATGTGGCGCCGCCGCTGCCATGCTTGCGTCACTCCCTTACCCCTCGGTTCCTATGGCCACTGGCGGCCAGTGCGAACGCAAACAGCAAAACCGAGTTTGGGGGAGAGTCGTTCTTAGAACTGTTTAGAAGTGGACAGTTCCTATAACTAATTTCCTGTAACTACTTGGTCGGAAAGCGGCTATAGTGTCATTTGATTGTTATTACCTTGAGACATTTGAGTGTACTTTGTTGACCAACTGTGTATGGTATGATTATTATTTTGAGCTGTTACAAAGTAATAACTTATATTGTTCATGAACGTGTTTCCATAATAATACAATCATAAGTGGATACAGTAAACACATAAAACAGTTCAACATGGAGATAGATGGAAACAAAAACCGAAGTTTTCTTTTACCCCCGTTTTCCCCTCACACACACATACGTGTGTAATTTACTCAAATGCCTTTCCTTTCATATATTTAAAATGACTTGCAGATTTATAACTTTCTTACATCTGAAGACATTATGACTGTAAACAAAAGATTTGTGCGGCTGATGCTGCTTTGGTTATGAACATCTCGTGCTCGTGCAAGCGTGCGTGTGCGTGTGGTCCATGAGCGTGCACACCTCTGGTTGCAGTTTCGCTTGTCGCCAGAGGGGGGGCGTAGTTCTGCAAAAACTCAGAGACCTGCGTTATGCACCTTTAAAGGATTAGTTCACTTTAAAACTATTTTTTGCTGATACATCTACAGCACTCATGAATGTTTTCCTCAAAAACCTTAATTTCTTTTTGACTGAAGAAAGAAAGACATGGATATCTTGGATGACATGGGGGTGAGTAAATGATCAGCAAAAATGTTTTTTTGAAAGTGAATTAAACCTTGAACATATTCTCTTTACTTGTTATTCGTCACATCATGTGCCTTCATTGTTGTCGTCTGCTATCTGTTAGGAACAGATTAAAAAAGGTCTATAAATTAAGTATCATTATTGTTACTGGTGTCAGACCATATACTACCACAGCAAATGTATGCAATTAAAGTTAGACAAATCAAAAACTTTGTAGGATAACCAATATCCTGACAGCTGCTCAAGAAAGGAACAGTATTATATAAAGACTGAGGAGATGTGAAAATCTCACAATGAAGGGTAGTTGTGTGTTAAATTGGTCTTACTATAAAAAGGTAAATACAACTGTGACTTTGATTTATTTTCTTATATAACATGATTACATTAGATGGAGAGCAGCATAGGTGAAGGCCAAACTGGCCAATGGGTAAGAAATGTATACAAAAACAAGTAACTGTTCTTCATTAGCATGTAACTTATTCTATAGTTTGTTCTTCCTTGATTGAATGTTCATGAATGTGGACGGTGGGACTGTGTGGTCAAATACAGCTGTCCTGCATGCATGCACATTTGCCTATTGTTTTCTTTTGTTATTGTTGCTTTCATGTTAGCTAATGAATATGTTTGTTGAACGTTCCCCTGAACATTTATGGAGTGTACTGTATGCTTTATGCTTTAACTCATTTCTCAGCAACATTAAAATAAATAAATAATAAATAAATAAATAAATAAATAAATGCTTGACATGTCCCTTTAACCACAGCAGTATTGCTGCTCAATTTAAATTTAGCACAAATTGGGATCATAACAATAATCTGCGAATACACACGCACTGCAAAGACACAATGTCAGTAGCATAATTTATTTAATATTACACTTGTCATCAGATACAAATTTCATTGAAACGAATGGAACAAAATAATGTGGGCGTGGTGTGGTCTGTGTGTCGCGAAATTTAGGCAAACTTCCCTTAAAGGTGGGGTATGTGATTCTCTTTTTTGTCCATTTTTTAAAAATAACTTGAAATCCTATTCCTACTTACAGCCACTGAGTTAGAAGCACTGAAATGAAAATTAAGCAATTTAATCATCTGTGGAATGGGCAGGACTCGAAAAACTCCAGCCAATCATTTCCAAGAATGTCTAGAATCATTGGATAGTAAGTTTGTCAATCAAACGGTTGTACCACACCCCCCTCCCCCCAGCACGCGTGACCCAGTCAGGGCCAGCGTTGGAGGAAAGAAGGTAGAACCATTTGATTTGTGTATTTTCAAAATCTGCCGGTCGTTTTCCAAATCACATACCCCACCTTTAAATGCGTCTGAAACATACAGCGGAGCAGCGCAGAGTAAACAACAGAGCCCTAATATGATACAAACATTTAACAATAACGTGGAAAGCTTTTAAATCTGCTCAGTGAAAAATGAGCTGTGACGAATCTGTCACCGTTTAACATCTGCTGGAAATCCAGGTAAAACTGTCTTTGTGCACGCGCACTTCCCCAGTTAACATGATCCCCAGTTGATCCGTAACACCCGGCCCTGCAGTGACTTCAACTAAAAGCTTCATAATATGAAATCATGAGATAATGAGAAAATTTCTGATAACTGAAAAGAGACAGAGGATTTACTATGGGCTTTTCTTCATAGATATTCAGGAAATTGGACGAAGGAAGTCAAATTATGTCATCAGTGTGATTTTTATTTCAAAATAAGAGATTTTTGTTTAACGGTACAGTTAACACCAGTGACACAACTCCAGGGGACCACTACTTTCATTATACATTTTATAATATTTATTCTGCATTTAGTTTTTTTATGTCATTTACATAATATATTACATAGTTATGTATACATAATTGTATTTTAAATGATGTAAAAACCTGTTACTGACCTGAATTTTATAGAATTAATAAAAAAATTTAATATTGCCAGAATTTGCCACTTAATGGCTCAAGAAGGTTTAATTGTTCAAATAACATATTGTTTTATTTTAAAATGTAAAGAAATTGAAATTCTAAAGTGTTATTTTTAGTGTAATATTTCTGTAAAGGCTATAGGGACAGAAAAATGGACCTTTCCATAGAATGACCCATTTGCTGTTCCTTTGTAATTATTTGTAAAATGTAAAGAAAAAGTTTTTCCCTTTGTGTTTTTGAAAAGTTTCGCGAACAGACAAGTTATCAAAACGGTCCGTTCACACGGATCCACGAAAACGACTACAAACGCTGTATTGTTCATGCCAGGCCAGTAGCTGGCGATATGACTCTGTAAAGACACAATACACGCCTCTGCTGAACACTTAATACACATGTACAGCTGAATTTTCACCCGCTATACTCTCATTCACTATTCCCTACGTTAATCCACTAATTCACTTCACTTGAAGGAGTGCATGAAAACAAGTGAGCGAGTTCGGACCACATAATATATAGGCCTATGTATATATTATGTCTATGGTTCGGACAGCCGTTGAGCGTACATCGGCTGTACACTCATTATTACAGTGCATTGTGGGATTCGATAATGTCCACTATGGTTTCGGACACCACTACAAATGGCTTGTTTATAGGGTATAGGGGGCGATTTCGGATTCAGACACCGTTTTTTTTACAAATGCATGGTAACAAATGCACAATAAAAGGTATAATTTTCAAAAACTTGCACTTTGTTTTTAAAAGTTTTTATTTTTAGGCCCCCAAAACACTGTTGCCGTGTAAATTAGCGGCAAAAAGGCATAACATTTTTTTTTTGTTGAAATGGTGACGTGTAAACGGCCCTCAATCTAACACCAGTCTATTTAACTCAAATAAAGCCTATTTCTAAAAGCGTTAACATGTTTTTCAATTGACTAAGCACAATTTTCTTCTAATGTATTGCTCTGTTTTACTATTTAATTCTCATTACACTCTATTTAAAGGGATAGTTCACACAAAAATTTAAATTCTGTCATCATTTAAGTCATCTCTCTATGTTTTAAGAATGTCAGTAACACAACTTTTGGGCCCCATTGACTTCCAGTTCTTTTTCCCTCATACTATGTAGGTCAGTCAACCATCAACTTTTTCATCTTTGGGTCAACTATCTCTTTAAGATCAGATCAAGTATTTAAATGTCAGATCAACACAATGTTTCACAAAATAATGTTTAAAGCTTAACTTTCATGAATCCTACTGAAGAGAATTACCTTTCAATCACTTTCTGATATACTCTGTACTAACAAGCTGCTAGTTTATGTGATTATAAATGTATATAAGACAACCTTAGTTATATAAATCTAAACTCTTTACCACTGAGGGTTTTCTGAACGCAAGGTTTGTGTAAGCAATGCTGTTCTTGTAACCCACGGGTTGAAGGTTAAAGCCCTCGAGCAGAACATGTGAACGCCTGTTTCTCCAGCTGAAATACCGAAGCGGATCCACACCAGAAACTGTCTGATAATGAGCAACAAATGCATAATCAAAAGACCCAATTATTATCTGATACAAAGAAATCTAGTAAGTGAGACTGGGGCAGTTGTCAGTCAGTCAATGTCTCTCAGAGTTTAGTTTAAAAGTCAATCTCTGTACAGACACAAACCTTGATATATGGACTACAACAAACTGACCGTTTCTTTAAAAAGAATTTATCTCACAAATTATGAGATGAAAAACAAAAAAAGGTAAAATTATGACAAAAAATGCAATATCACAACATTGGTCCATCAAAAAGTCTTAATTATGAGGTAAAGTCAAAATAATGACAAAGTAATTCATAATGATACAAAGGTTCAATTTTGAGAAAAAAATTATGACAAAAGTTTTAAAATGATAAAAATATTCAAAACAAAATTAATTTTTTAATGTTATTGTAATGGGGCTCTACTGGTTATGAAAATTAGTCACCAATATGGGGTGTCTAGTCAGGACACGGAAGGCAGGGATACTTGTTGAAAGGTTTAATATATATACTTTTGGAATACAGATGCACAGGCACTATTTCTTATATACTTTACAGTGTAGGTGTGTGGTTCTAAAGAAAAGGAAATAAACATTGACGTTGACTAACATAACACAATTGAGACTGATAACTCTCCCTAGTCATTTAAATAAATAGTGCTAAAAATGTCCTGAAATGTGAACTACAATAAGAATGTCATACAAGCTAACTTACACATACAACAGAGATAAAGGCTATCACTGACTGTAAACTCGACCATAAATAACTAATATTAACTTATCTATATAATATAATATAATTGTAACTTACTTGTGGTCACTGACGCACACGAACACAACCTGAAGCTTAACTTAGAAACTGAAACTAAACTGACAGCCGTTCTCCGCAAGCCAGGCATGTCGCAACATGTCGAGAAGGGGGCGTGGTCTGAGCGAACACTCGCTGCACATGCTCTGTCCAGACTCACTTCACTTGATCCTTTTGCACAGCCGCCCCATAATTCACGGTGTGAATTATCTCCTGGAAAGGCTCAACTATCCACAGAAGCTGTTGTCGAGGCATTATCCGGGATGGCCGGCAGTTCAATGAGCTTGGCCACCGGTCTGGTGTAGGTTCTCTCGTCCACCTGGACCTCAGCAGTCCTCACTTTACCATCGACACTCCTAATGGTCTTCGTGACTCGTCCCACGGGCCACAATGCACGAGGTAACCTTTGGTCAATTACCATCACCACTGTACCAACAGTGAGATTCTCTGTGTCCTTTAACCATTTCTGCCTTGACTGCAAGAAAGGTAAGTAGTTCCGTATGAAATGGGTCCAAAACTGGTCAGCTAACACCTGACTGTGCCGCCATCTTCTCCGACTGAGAATCTCAGACTCAGGGTACACCACTTGAGGAAGCGAAGAGTCAGGCCGCCCCATGAGGAGATAGTTGGGAGTTACGGGATCCGCATCGGCTACATCTGTCGACACGTAGCCCAGTGGCTTGGAGTTGAGGATTCCTTCTACCTCAATCAGAACCGTCTGCAAGACTTCTTCGGTCACTGTCTGTGCTCCCAGAGTAACATAGAGTGCAGCCTTAATGGATCTGACTTCCCGCTCCCAGGCTCCACCAAAGTGAGGTGCATTTGGTGGATTGAACTGGAAACGGATCTGGTGCTTAGCCAACTTGATCTGCAACTCTTCGCCCATGGCCTCAAAACTTGCTTTGAGCTCGCGCTCCCCTCCACGGAAGTTGGTCCCAGAGTCAGAGAGAAGCTCGAAGGGAGTTCCCCGTCTAGCCACAAACCTTCTGAGTGACATAAGGAATGAGTCGGTATCCATGTTGGGCAGCACATCTAGGTGTATGCACCTGGTGGTCATACACTTAAAAACAATTCCCCATCTCTTTTCCGTGCTCCGACCTCGCTTGACCTGGAACGGGCTAAAGCAATCTACTCCTGTTGAATAAAATGGAGGCTTCAGGAGGCGGAGACGACAAGGGGGCAGATCTGCCATCTTAGGAATAACAGGCTTTGCTCTCCATTTCTGGCACTCTGGGCAGGACCTCTGATGACGACGCACAGCTTCGCGGCCTTGGAGGATCCAAAACTTGTAGAGTTTGGTAGACTTCTTCCAGACTAGTAGAACGGCGCAATCTACCACCTACTCGGATAAGGCCCCTAGAGACGTCGTACTCTGGAGCAAGTGACAACAGCCGACTGCTAGATGGAAGTGCTTTCCCTGTTTTTAGGCACTTAACTTCATCTGGAAAGCTATCATATTGTGCTCTCTGAAGGATTTGAAGTTCTGCTGCTGCGTAGTCATCTGCACTGAAGGCACTTGACTGGGAGGCCGCCCCATGCAGTGACCTACTCGTTGCCTCAAGGAGATCTTCAAAGGTAGAATGGTCTTCAGCGGCTGGGATCTCTGGAGCAGTAATGGCTGACATAATGCCACAGAACGCAGACCTCTTCATCTCTGTTTCATCTGGGACCTCCATGAAAGAATTTGTAGCTGACCAACTCTCACGTGGTAGCTGAAGGAAGGCAGGACCTTGGCTGAACTGGTTTGGCTTGGCTAGGTTGGATAGTGTCATCCCTCTTGTAATAGGATCTGCAGGGTTATTCTGTGTGTCCACATACCTCCATGACCGGTGATCCGTAAGCTCCTGAATCTCAGATACACGAGTCCCTACAAACACCTTGTATCTGCAGGACTCTGACTGTATCCAGGTAAGTACCGTGGTGGAGTCAGACCACAGCACTGTGTCCCTAAACTGAAGGGTGAGCTCTCTCTGGATCATCTGGGCAAGCTGAGCTCCGGTAAGGGCAGCACAGAGCTCAAGCCGTGGCATTGACTGTTGTTTCTTCGGTGCCACTCTTGAGCGTGCCAGCACAAAGGCTACATGGACTTGGCCATGAGGATCCTCACCACGTAGGTAAGCAACTGACCCATAGGCAGTCTCTGAAGCATCACAAAAGACGTGAAGCTCGAGGGTGATGGCACTTACATCCATGTCCAGTGGGAAGTAACTCCGGGAGAGACTGACCATTGGGAGCTGGGGGAGCTCTTCTTCCCATGTAGTCCAGGCTTGCAGGAGGTCGACCGGTAAGTTTGGGTCGTCCCAGTCGCGGTCTTTGGCCCACAGTCTCTGGACCAAAACTTTGGCCCTTGTGGTGAAGGGCAGGATATGACCTAGGGGATCATACTGGCTTGCTAGTATCTTATAGATATTTCGCATGGTCGTCTGGCTTGGGGCAACCGGGCGATGCCTGTAATGGAGTGTGTCCTCCATGAAGTGCCAACTGAGACCTAGCGTCATCTCTTGAGCTTCACCATGCATCTCAGAAACCCATCTTTCGCTCCTATCAGTGTGCAAAAGGCTAAGCTTTAATGACGCTGGTGCCCTCTGCTGGACATTTAATTTGTTACACTTTAGTATATACTTAGTATTTCTGAATCATCTGACTATTATTTCGGCGATTTCATTGGTTTAGATCAGAAGAACTGAATGTCAATAAAAGATCGTTCATGCCCAGACATGTAACTGTTGCTAAAGTTTGCGGCAGTTTTGTGGCGATCTCCGTGCCGATTTGGTCCAATTTCTAGTGGATTTTCGTTCATACTGTGTGCGTACATCTTAAAAGTAAGTAGTTAAATACTCTTTTATGTATATATTAGTAGATTTATCTGCTGCTGTGTTATATTGTAACGCTAAAAGTTCGTTTATTTCTTTGAGGTATCAATGCACACGTAAGCTCGATCGCACATTCATTTCAGCATAAAACACGCTGAATTAGACTTTGAATGTTACCTTGTGATTATTATGTGGAAATATTCAATTCCGTTTCATCTGATAGTTATTTTAAGTAAATATGTGTATAAACCTGAGGAAACTTACAGCTGCTGGACTTAGTATAAATGTCTTTATCTTCATGCCATTGCATTACTTTTATATTGTTCAGTTATTGTTTCTGCCTCATTGTATTTATATTCATTATTGTTATTATTGTTCATTTATAGAACCACACCCATACTGATGTATGAATCGAAAGACAACAGTAAAGAAACTTTATTGTGGACATGGATCATGTGATTTATTGTTCTGCTTGAACAATCTGTAGCGGTTGTCACCTAGTTTAAGATCCGCACCTCAACAACTTTCATACATAATTTGGTCCTTCGAGCCGGAGCAGACAGCTACTACAGCATAAACATCTCCAGAACAGAAAGACAGGCTACATCAGATTCACCAGTGGTTCGACCACGTCGACAAGTCATCCCACCAAGATACTTAGATGACTTCTATGTTGATTACACAGTGCCACATCAGTTACTTCATTCTGATGAACAGCACACAAATGGTGCCACTGGAACTGAACCAGGTAAAAGCGGACCAGAACCAACAAAAAGTATGAGTACTGGATCAAGTGAGAGGAGTTCATTTGTGGAGACATATCAAGATTTGCCGCAGTCACCGCCGCAGCCAATGCCCCGTACTAGGACTTCTCCAAGGCGAATAATTTATGCAGATCAGAGAGTTCTCTCCTCAAGTCCATATACAGCAGCCACTGAGGGCAGGCCAGTTCTGCCTAAAGATCAAGACGATCTTCCTCAGCCCATGAGGGCACTGCCTGTAGATTCACGAGGTGACCTTCTGCATTCTCATTCTGTCAATCACAAAGAGATTGATTATCTCACTGATAACCTAGGAGAACTGAGACTACCAGGCTCGGCAAATCGGCAAACTTCAGGTCATCCCTTCTCTTCTTATGAACCAACTCAATCCCAGCATAAGCTAGCTCATCAAGAAGATGCTACATATCCTCAACTTGGTATTAGGCATATAGACAGACCACGTGGTTACTACAACACGGACCACAGAGGCCATAACTATATGTCCACTGACCACAGAGATCGCAACCAATATCCCGCAGCTGTCCAGTTTATGCCTGAGGACTACAGCCAAGAGACAGCAGCTACTTATGGGACTTATGAAGATCATAGTCCGAACTGCAAACCCGTCAGCTATTTCCCTTCCACTGAACCACACGGTTATCAGCAACCTTATCATGGTTATTCAGCTACAAGTCCAGTCTATCAAGATGAGAGACCTACTCTAAGGGATACATTAGCTCACCATGCACACTATGAGAGACACTCAGACAGCTATGGTCAATCAGCTCCTAATCCTGCAGACAAACCAAGATTCTTGACCCCACGGCAGTACGCAGATTACGCTCAGCCTGAGACATATCAGCCATACCACCCCGTGCGCCCTCCTTCTCTTCCATATCCTCATGTAGAGCCTACCTATAGAGGTCCCATTCCCACCATTCCTCATTTTTGCAGTGAGGATCCCAGAGAGTTTGCACGACTCAAAATTGCACTGGAGAATTTGCTACCTGCTGAGGCTACAGAACGTTTCAAGTACCAACTCCTTGTTGATCATCTGAAACAGGAGAATGCCTTGCTCATTGCAGACTCGTACGTCAACAGCAGGTACCCATACACCAACACCATGAGGTCTCTAACTGCACTTTATGGTCAACCACATCAACTCGCACTACAAAGAATCGCAGAATTGATGGATGGCCCAAAAATCAGGAGTGGTGACATTAAATCCTTTAGAATGTTTGCCCTCAAAGTGCGTGCATTAGTTGGAATGCTGGACCAACTTGGAGCTAAAGGATGGACAGAGCTCAAATGTGGGTCACATGTTTCACGTCTTCTTGCCAAATTGCCTCATGATCTTAAAGCAAACTTCAGAAGGTTTGTTAACCCCATTCAAAACCCAGTTCCAACACTGATAGAACTCAGTGATTGGCTTGAATATGAGCTCAGAATACAAGAGGATGAGTCACAGTATGTTAGTAATGTAAGCAGAGCCTACTCTCAGCCACAGAGAGAACAGCAAAGGAACTGCAAGCCAGTTCAACGATTTGCTACTGTCTTGCATGGTGGCGAACAGAGTAAACCGGCAACAGCAGTCAAGAAGGAGAAACCGACAAAGTACTGCCCCTTTTGCAACACTGTGCAGCATTACTTCAATCAGTGCGCTAATTTCAAACTGCTGAATCAAGATCAAGTGGAGTCCTGGCTGAGGTCAAATCAGAAGTGCTTTAAGTGTGGTCGTGATCACCAGATCTCACAATGTAATCTTAAAGCCAAATGCAAAAAATGTGAAAAGAGACATTTAGAAATACTGCATGACTTCAATGCCAAAGGTAAACCTGAAACACAACCTTCAGCAGAAAACAGTTGTCTTGTGAACTCAGAAGTAGAGACTTTGTATCTGGACAGACCAACTGCAAGCAGTAAAGTTCTTTTGAAGGTCAGCCGAGTGATCTTGAGGAATGGAGAGAAGGAACTTGACACATACGCTATACTGGATGACGGATCAGAGAGGACAATGTTACTGTATGAAGCAGCACAGCAACTTGATCTTCAAGGACTTCCTGAAGATATAGCCCTCCGTACTGTGAGACAAGACATACGGGTTGTTCATGGGGCGGCTGTTTCATTCTCAGTAGCTTCTGCATTTCAGCCAAACAAACCTTCACCATTGAAAGAGCTTTTACAGCCAAAGAACTGAGCCTCGCAAAACACACTTACCCTGTTAAGTTGCTGCAGAAGAAATACAGATATCTACAAGGTCTGCCCATCCCCTCACTGCAGCAGGCTCAACCACTCTTACTCATTGGCTCAGATTATCCGCATTTAATCACAGCCACAGAGCCAGTACGTCTCGGACCGCCTGGTGGTCCTGCCGCTGTGAAAACCAGACTCGGGTGGACTCTGCAGGGCCCCTCAAAATTCCTTTCCAGTCAGCTTTCACCACAGCAGTGTTTATTAACCTCCACTTTGTCACCAGAAGCCGAACTGTTCAACAATGTACAGAAATTGTGGCAAATGGACACACTTCCGTATAGGAGTGAGAAACTGATCACAAGATCAAGGCAAGACACAGAAGCGGTGCAAATCCTTGAGGAGAAAACAATCAGGGTGGCAGTCGGAGACATTCAAAGGTATGCAACACCTCTCCTCTGGAAAAGAAATCTTCCACCTTTGCAGTCAGCTAAAGAGTCAGTAACAGCTCATTTAAGAAGCACAGAAAAACGCCTTTTGCAGAACACAGATCTTGCTTCAGTGTACGTTAAAGAAGTGCAGAAACTTGAAAATGCGGGCTATATCTCAAAGCTGACACCAGAGGAGACAGATAAAAGCCATCGCGCATGGTACATACCACACCACATTGTTCAACACAACGGAAAGCACAGAATTGTCTTCAACTGCTCATTTAAGCACAAAGGAAGAAGCTTAAACGACCATCTCCTGCCTGGCCCTACACTTGGACCAACCCTCTTAGGAGTACTTCTGCGCTTCAGAGAAAATGCTGTCGCTATTAGCAGCGATGTGAAAGGAATGTTCCACCAGGTGGTACTACTGCCGGAAGACAAACCCTTTCTCCGTTTCCTTTGGAGAAACTTGGACCAGCAAAGAGCCCCCACTGTTTATGAGTGGCAGGTATTGCCTTTTGGGACAGTTTGTAGCCCCTTTTGTGCGACCTTCGCTTTGCAGAAACACGTTTATGATCACAGCACTCCAGAAGAAGATGTGCATGCTTCAGTAGAGCACAACTTTTATGTAGACAACTGGTTGCAAAGTTTCCCATCAGTTGAGGAAGCTCAGACTCTGGTAACTAAGATGCAGAAACTTCTATCAGAAGGTGGCTTTGAATTGAGGCAGTGGGCTACTAACACTCCATCAGTCATCACTCATTTCCCGGATGAACTGAAATCTACGAACAGTCACCTTTGGTTCACTCAAAGTGGAGCAGACCCACAAGAGATGACTCTGGGCCTACGCTGGCAGTGCTCTTCAGATGTTCTTGGTTACAGATACAAACAACAGGAAAATTCTGTTCCAACATTGCGGAACATTTACAAAACCCTTGCAAGCCAATATGACCCATTGGGCTTCCTAATTCCATTCACAACAAGAGCCAAAATCATTATACAGCGCTTATGGGACAAGAAACGTGAATGGGACGACCCAGATCTTCCTAAAGATCTACTTCAGGCTTGGTTGACCTGGCAGAGTGAGCTGACACAACTACCACATGTTACATTCCCAAGATGTTACACCAAAGCAAATGCAGAACTATCAGCTAACAAACGAACCATGCATATATTCTGTGATGCATCAGAACGTGCATATGGATCAGTTGCATATATCAGTACAAGTGATAAACATGGTGAAACTCAGGTTTCATTTGTTGCTGCGAGATCGAGAGTAGCACCCAAACGACAACAGTCTATACCGCGACTTGAACTCTGTGCTGCCCTCACTGGTGCTCAGCTGGGTGCTACTTTGAGGAAAGAACTGACCATCAGGATTGATCAAGAACTGTACTGGACTGACTCCACAACTGTATTGACTTGGCTTCAGTCAGATTCATGCAACTATAAGGTGTTTGTCGGAACGCGTGTGGCTGAGATACAAGACCTTACAGACCCAAAAGCCTGGCGTTATGTCAATTCAGAGTTGAACCCAGCAGACGACATTACCAGAGGACTCACTCTCTCTAAGCTCTCAACACAAAGCCGATGGAATCAAGGTCCACAGTTCTTAACTCAGCCAGTTAGTATTTGGCCCAAACAGCCACATGATGTTGTAGGCGATGACATCCAAGAACACCGCAGTTCTTCTTTCTGTGGAGCGCTATCCTCCAGTCAAACTGATATCCCAGATATCTCTCAATACAACTCACTTCAAGATCTGATTAAGGCTACTGCTATTTCCCTTCATGGGGCAGCAGACGAAAGTGAACTCTCTGCTGACGACTATACACAAGCTGAACAGGAACTTCTGAGACGTGCTCAAGTTGAAAGCTTCCCAGAAGAAACAGCCCAACTCCAGTTAGGTAAACCGGTATCTCACTCTAGTCGTCTTCTAACTCTAGCCCCAGAGTATGATCACAAAGCCAAATTAGTCAGAGTAGGTGGACGCCTCCGCAGATGTAATCACTTGGACTCAAACACTCTTCACCCTATTGTCTTAGATCCTGCTCACCCTCTTGTAAAGCTTCTGATTCAACATCACGACAACCTCCTGTTACATCCAGGACCTGAGCGCGTGTTCGCAGAACTGAGACGAAAATATTGGATTATAAGAGGCAGAGAGGCAGTAAAAAGACACCAGCGCAGTTGCTTTGAATGTAAGAAATGGCGAGGGAAGCCAGAAATTCCCATGATGGCGGATCTCCCCCAGTCTAACCTTAGACTGTTTCGTCCAGCTTTCTATTCGACGGGCATCGACTGTTTTGGCCCCTTCCAGGTTAAGTTTGGACGCAGATGTGAAAAACGTTGGGGAATACTGTACAAGTGCCTTACTACCAAAGCTGTTCATATTGAACTTCTATCGAGCATTGACACAGACTCCTTTCTACTGTCATTAAGAAGGTTCATAGCTCGCAGAGGGAAACCATATGAAGTGCTTTCTGATAACGGCACAAATTTCAAAGGAGGTATTACAGAACTTCAGAATGCCTTCAATGCACTTCACCCAATCTTGAAAGAGAATCTGGCTTCTCAACAGATTAACTTCCGCCTAAACCCACCAAATGCACCACATTTTGGTGGATCTTGGGAGAGAGAGGTTAGATCTATCAAGACTGCACTGCGTACCTCTCTCGGTTCTCAATCTGTGCCAGAGGAAGTACTGAACACGGTACTTGTGGAAATAGAGGGAATATTAAACTCCAGACCATTGGGATATGTTTCCTCAGACATAGCAGATATAGACCCAGTGACACCTAACTCCCTCCTCATGGGACGTCCAACTTCTGGATTACCACAAGTTGTTTATCCGGAATCAGAAATGCTCAGTCGAAGGAGATGGCGCCATAGCCAGATTCTAATTGAAAATTTCTGGAAATGTTTCATACGACATTACCTCCCCGACTTGCAACGACGACAAAAATGGCAAAGAGAATCAGACAACCTTCAAACTGGTGAAGTTGTGATGATTGTGGACCAGCAAGCACCCAGAGCCCTATGGCAAATAGGTACTGTAGCCAAAGTCATTCCCGGACAAGATGGACGAGTCCGCACAGCGGTAGTGAATGTCAAAGACAAAAGTTACACAAGGCCTGTGGCTCGTCTGATTAAACTGCCTGCCCTACCTGATGACACCAACAAAGACTAATAAGCCTTTTCTCTAATTACAAATTTGTTAAACAAATTCGGGGGCGGCTGTGCAAAAGGCTAAGCTTTAATGACGCTGGTGCCCTCTGCTGGACATTTAATTTGTTACACTTTAGTATATACTTAGTATTTCTGAATCATCTGAGGCCCCATCCACACTACTACGTTTTCGTTTAAAAACGGAGACCTTTTGCTACGTTTGCACCTCCCGTCCACACTAAAACGGCAAAAACGAAGACCTAAAACGGAGAAGTTTAGAAACGCCGCAGACCCGTTTTGCGTTTTGAATCTCCGGAGGGCGTTTTAGTGTAGACGGGTCAAAACGGAGGACTTTAGAAACGATGACGCAGAGGCTCGCGCTCGGTTCTCTGATTGGGTGTCGTCATGGCGTATCCTTACCTGATGCTGTAACGTTAACTGCCAACATGCGCCGGAGGCAAGCTATTATTCCAGCGATCTGTGACAATTCCCGTGCCGTGTGCAGCGGCGGTATCGACCGTACATGGAGCGTCGGTTTTGGGTTAAGCCGGGAAGAACCAGCGCATGCGGGATAATTTTATCAATGAAGTTGTGGTTCCTGAGTAATGGTGTTTACACCGGCACGCGCATGCCCAGTGTAGGTGAATGGTCACGTGATGCGCGTTTTCAGTCGTTTTTATGTGGACGGAGATCGCAGCTAAAACGCTGGTGTGGACGGAGATCGTATTCGTTTTAATTCTCCGTTTCTAAACTAAAACGCAGTAGTGTGGATGGGGCCTGTCTATTATTTCGGCGATTTCATTGGTTTAGATCAGAAGAACTGAATGTCAATAAAAGATCGTTCATGCCCAGACATGTAACTGTTGCTAAAGTTTGCGGCAGTTTTTGTGGCGATCTCCGTGCCGATTTGGTCCAATTTCTAGTGGATTTTCGTTCATACTGTGTGCGTACATCTTAAAAGTAAGTAGTTAAATACTCTTTTATGTATATATTAGTAGATTTATCTGCTGCTGTGTTATATTGATACGCTAAAAGTTTATATCTTTGAAGTATCAATGCACACGTAAGCTCGATCGCACATTCATTTCAGCATAAAACACGCTGAATTAGACTTTGAATGTTACCTTGTGATTATTATGTGGAAATATTCAATTCCGTTTCATCTGATAAATATGTGTATAAACCTGAGGAAACTTACAGCTGCTGGACTTAGTATAAATGTCTTTATCTTCATGCCATTGCATTACTTTTATATTGTTCAGTTATTGTTTCTGCCTCATTGTATTTATATTCATTATTGTTATTATTGTTCATTTATAGAACCACAACCATACTGATGTATGAATCGAAAGACAACAGTAAAGAAACTTTATTGTGGACATGGATCATGTGATTTATTGTTCTGCTTGAACAATCTGTAGCGGTTGTCACCTAGTTTAAGATCCGCACCTCAACAACTTTCATACAATCAGACTTGGCCTCCTTAGGCACGTCGCAAATCACCTCTGGCTGGTTACTGGCCCACTGGCGAATATCGAAGCCACCTGCAGCTAGAAGGGTTCTAAGCCTCATCACAAGGTTCCTGGCTTCTACTACAGTCGGTAAACTCTGCAGGCAGTTATCGACGTAGAAACACTGTTCTACACTGTGGCGGACATTTTCCCCTGGTTGACTTGACTCATTAACGTGTTTCTGGAGAGCAAAGATCGCGCAGCAGGGACTGCACGTCGTCCCGAATGGCAGGACCTCCCACTGGTACACTGATGGCTGTTCGTCCGTCTTTAGATCCCTCCAAAGGAACCTCAGCAAGGGCTTGTCTCTGTCCAGCAGGCGGACCTGGTGAAACATCCCTTTAATGTCTCCACTTACTGCGACTCGATGCTCTCTAAAGCGTAGGAGGACTCCAAGGAGTGAGGGTCCTAAGGCTGGACCAGGAAGGAGGTAGTTATTCAGACTTTGTCTGCCCAGCTGGAAGCTGCAGTTAAAAACAATCCGTTCCTTGCCATTGTGTCTGACCATGTGGTGAGGCAGAAACCACGACTCCTCTGATGAGTCCGCCTCGCAGGAGTCAATCTTGGTGGCGTACCCAGCAATCTCCAGTTTCTTGATCTCCTCCTGGTAGGTAGATGCACGCAGTGGATCTTGTACTAACCTCTTCTCTGTGTTTCGCAGGTTCTTCATCACAACTTCCTTTGGCACTTGCAGCTTGGGCATGTTTGGGACTCGTAGAAGGGGTGTAGCGTACCGATGCACTCCATTTACTTCTACATGAATGGTCTCGGCCTCTAATAGGTCCACTGAGTACTTGTCCTGTCTGGATCTGGTCACCAACCTCTCACTTTTAAAAGGCAGTGTATCTAACTGCCACAACCGTTCAACTTGACTGAACAGCTCAACAGAAGGGGAGGAAACTGTGGTGAACAAGCACTGTGTGGTGGGAAGCTGTTGCTGCAGGTATTTTGCTGGGCCTTGGAGTGTCCAACCGAGCTTAGTCTTGACTGCTGCAGGACCACCAGGGGGACCCAGATGCACTGGCTCAATCGGAACGATCAGATCAGCATGATCCGATCCAATCAGGAGGGTTGGCTGAGCTCCATCGATGGCTGGGATTGCCAGACCTCGTAGATGCCGATATCTGGATATCCGATATCTCTGGAGCTGGGTAACTGGGTAGCTGTACTGAGAGAGGCCTAGGTGTTCACCTGTGAATGCTCCTTGAATGGAGAACCTCTTTGTTGGTTGGGAAGCTGGAGAAATCGTAAATGACACACGTGAGCCTGACAGTATCTTGATGTCTTGGCGGATAGTACGTAGTGTGAGGTCTTCTGCTTGGCCCTGAACTCCCAGATGGCGTGCTGCAGACGAAAGCAGGATGGTTCTCTCAGAGCCATCATCCAACACTGCATACGTGTCGAACACTTTATCCTGATACTGCAAATTGACTCTGACAATCTTTAACAGCACCTGGCTATATCTATTTGGCTGATCCAGGTAGTGAGTCTCTGCTGTTGACATGATGGTGGGCTCATTTTCACTCCTCTGGTTGACCTCATGTAGCACGGAAAGGTGTTTCGACTTACAAAGGTGACATGGCTTCTTGAGATCACAGGCAGAGGCTAGGTGAGAACGTCCACATCTCCAGCACCTTCTCTTGGCTTTAATCCAGTCCACCATCTCTGCTTTGGTAAGCTTAGCAAAACTCTCACATTGGCTGAGGTAGTGTTCTGCTTCGCAGTAAGGGCAGTATATCTTACCCTTCCCTTGGGTTCGGATAGAATGAGCTGCTTGGGAGGGCGTGTCGGATGGATGGTTACTGGAACTGCCTGTCCCATGCATAACAGTAGTGATCTTAACCTTGGACTTCTGCTGCTTGAATTCTCTCCTATCCTTCTCACTGTGAGCTTGAAGTGAGGGCTCAATGTCCAGGCATCTGACTTCTGCCTTTAGCCACTCTGAAAAGTCAGTGAGTGTTAGCTTCAATTTATCAGGGTCCTTCCTATACTGTTGACGACGATATCGCTCTTGCTGGTGCTTGGGGAGCCTGCTTAGAAGGCGCTTCACATTTGAGCCACAGTGGAGTTCCTCATGGCCTTCACCTCGGAGTGCTTTCAGCATCCCGACAAGCGACTGCACTCTGATGGAGAACTCGTCGAGGGCCCTATCATCTCGGATGGGAGGTAGGCGTTCCATGTCCTCTATCTCCTTCAGCACAAACTGATATGGACGTCCATAACGTTCATCCAGTGCTTTCAGAGCTTCAGAGTAGGGCATATTAGACTCTGCATGAGCTAACACAAGGCGATGTGCTTGTGGCACTTTGACATGCTTCAGCAATATGGCATACTTGTAAAGCTCGGACTGAGAAGGATGAAGGAGTATGCTAGGGAAAGTCATAGCTCCACATATTGAGCTCTATCTTCCTTGATGAAGTCAGGAAATGTTGGGCCTTCTATATTGAGGGGTGCATGCTGATACCCGGTGGAGGGATAATGGGCCAACATGGCTGGGTTTCCTTGGTAGAAGGGTTGAGGTACATAAGGAGGCTGATGTATTGACTGGTGCACGGGTAGAGGCATCATCTGATCGATAGATGGATTTACATGTTGCGATCTGGGAGGAGCCACATGTGGGAGATAAATATGAGACTCAGGTGGCACCAAATGTGGATTTCCCAATTGAGGCTCTCTACTCTCCTCGTGCTGGCTGTTGGTTCCAACTGCGTTGGGTTTACAATTACCTGAAATGGGGTAGGACAAGAGAGTGCTATCTGATGAGACATTTCTTAAAAAACCTAATGAATGCTGTAGCCCCTGGGGTGACCCTTTAGGATGGGAGGGCTGAAGGTGAGCTGGTGGATCATGTTCAGTATCCTGCTTGATAGCCTGAACGTCATAGCGTGGATCCAGCGTGTGCCTAGGGGGTTGAATGACTCGGCTAAGAGGCGGAGGAAATGTCATCTGTTCTAGCTGATGGGTAAGGTCTGCAGTTACGCTTGGGTGATCCTCTGTTCTGTGGTGGTGAGGAGCAAGGGCTGGGGAAGGCTGTGGTTCACCTCCTCTGTCTGGGTAGAGTTGGCGTACTGGAGTCTGATGCCGTGATGACCTCCTTGACCACTGAGCTGAGGTCTGAGGGGAATGGTGCTGCAGGAAAAACTCCAAAAGCTCTGTTTGTTTCTTGGCCGTTTCACTCTGTTGCCGCGCTGTCTCCAAAGCCTGATGAACAATGGCTTCATTTGCATTCTGCATTGGTGTCATTGAGGAAATGCTTCTAGCAGGACTGAGTAGCTTCCTCTCCTCTTCGTGCCTGTGCATCTGCGCTAAGCTATGCTGGTCTGTATATTCGACTAAGAAATCATCCAGATATCTTGGGCGTTGCACTGAGCGTTTAGGGCGCACAGGTGAAACAGGGAGGCTGATTCCTTCTTTACTGGTTGCCATATCGTTGACTCTGATCCGGCTCGAAGGACCATAAATTGTAATGGGGCTCTACTGGTTATGAAAATTAGTCTCCAATATGGGGTGTCTAGTCAGGACACGGAAGGCAGGGATACTTGTTGAAAGGTTTAATATATATACTTTTGGAATACAGATGCACAGGCACTATTTCTTATATACTTTACAGTGTAGGTGTGTGGTTCTAAAGAAAAGGAAATAAACATTGACGTTGACTAACATAACACAATTGAGACTGATAACTCTCCCTAGTCATTTAAATAAATAGTGCTAAACATGTCCTGAAATGTGAACTACAATAAGAATGTCATACAAGCTAACTTACACATACAACAGAGATAAAGGCTGTCACTGACTGTAAACTCGACCATAAATAACTAATATTAACTTATCTATATAATATAATATAATTGTAACTTACTTGTGGTCACTGACGCACACGAACACAACCTGAAGCTTAACTTAGAAACTGAAACTAAACTGACAGCCGTTCTCCGCAAGCCAGGGCATGTCGCAACATGTCGAGAAGGGGGCGTGGTCTGAGCGAACACTCGCTGCACATGCTCTGTCCAGACTCACTTCACTTGATCCTTTTTCACAGTTATCATTATGACATAATCTCATAATTATGACTTAGTATGTCATAATCTTGACTTTTTCCTCATAATTGAGGAGGGTCCAGCTGCGGCTTGGGCGTTCCCGTAATGACACAAGAAAGCCCATCGGGCGTTCCTGATAGCGTTTCATCGTCCAATCACGAAGAGTTTCGCAAGTCACGCTGGGACTGATCTCATGAAATAGCGTATGTATGACACGCCAATTCGTATTTCCATTTTTGGCGTGCTATCAACACGCATAATCGCTTTTCAGCGTGTTTATGAACGCCGTTGACTTAACGTAGGCCTACATTACTGTATATATAAATATATGACCTACCCCAAACCCGTCCCTAAACCTACCCGTCACTGGGGTCAATACCATTTATGAGTCTTCCCCAGCCATCCTAGGAAAAAAAAATATCGCTCGCCAGATGTAGATCTACATTTTTCTTTGTTTTTCTCGGACATTTGACGGCGTGTACATACACGCGGAATCACTAGGACATAATAACTGGAGAATGTTGTTATATTAAACTTCTGTTTGAGAAAAACTAACGGTGTTGGCAGTTTGCAGTTCAGCAGAAGAGGGGGGCGTTTCAGTCTGCGAAAACGGGAACCCCCACCAGCACGAGAACACCCATTTGTGGCCGCAGTCGGATGTTATTGGATAATTATGACCTGTCATACTGCTTCCATTCTGATAATAAAAAAATTAAAATTGAAAAACATAATGGGGGATGTTGTCACACACTATGGTGGAAAGTACTCATTAAAACTTGCTGTTTATTGATATTTGGTTATCAATTTGAGAACACATTTTTTTAAAATATGATTTATAATAGTCTAAACCCTATTCAGAATCATTGAACTATACAGAGAAATAAAACAATGTTAACAAATATGAACCAGTCATCAAGTAAACAGTCAGTTCGAGTCAGTCCATCAAAATGTTGACAAGTATTTCACTTTTTCTAAATGCCTAATTTGAGAGCAGTGTGGGCCAGTTCTAAGTGTGTGTGTTGATCTTGGCCTGGAGCGCTCGTGTGGGTGAGCAGACCTCGACTTACAGCACTGTCCAGATTAATAATCATATTAGTCATATATATACATATTTATAAAATGTGCAAACAAGACGTCCTTCAGGGTTACAGACACGCGTTGTGAAAGTTAAGCGAGCTGTGGTCAGACGACCCCGTGAGTCACGAAAGCAACACAAATATTATAAGTCAAGGGTGAATTCATACGGCAATACGGTGCACAGGTTATACAGCACGAAATAAGCAAACATGTGATCTATTTAAAATCTGAGTTCCCACAATCTGGTTGTAGTTGTGTTTCATAATTGTTTTATTGTATACATTTCGCCGAAAATCACCTGGAATATATTTTAAAGTCATGTTGTGGATTTGGGTTAGTTTTGACCTATAAGAGTGACCTATAAACAAACAGACAAACAAACAAACAAACCGTTTTTAGTATGGGAACCAAACCATTTTGATGACTTTCAAAATATACATCATTTATTTTTTAAAAAGAGTTTTTAACCATTTCACTTTATATTGAATTTCATTTATCACCAGTTTTCCAAACCCCCTATACTGTGACAACATGCCCCATGACAGGGGTAAATGTGTTCAATTAACAGTTTAATTAACAATTTTTTTCCCTGAGCAATAACATAAATGCAAAATAGTTTTTTTAGCCAAGGATTGTGTCTATAGAAATTCACTTAGTATTTTAGTAAAAAGTAATTTTTCTCTTCATCATATAGCATAATATGATCCTCAATAATATGGAATATACTACATACCACTATATACCCATATACTATAATCATCAACTTTTTAATCCCATTATTTTGAATGAATATCATAATTTCACATATATTTTCTCACTTTTGCTCATTATTCTAACTTTTTACTTCATACACTAAAAAATGCTGGGTTCTATCAACACATGTTTGAGTCAAATATGGATAAACCGAACTGTTGGTTTAAAATTTTAAACCCAGCAGTTGGGTTAGTCCATTTTTAACCCAAACATGGAATTAAAAAAAAACAGAATTCTTTTGTGTAATTATGGCATTTTGTGACAATTAACCAGCCCCGGTGTCGTCATTTGTTATTTGTGAAGTATGAAGAGTGAGAGTCTCTCTCTCTCTCTCTCTCTCTCTCTCTCTCTCTCTCTCTCTTCTCTCTCTCTCTCTCTCTCTCTCTCTCTCTCTCTCTCTCTCTCTCTCTCTCTCTCTCTCTCTCTCTCTCTCTCTCTCTCTCTCTCTCTCTCTCTCTCCTCTCTCTCTCTCTCTCTCTCTCTCTCTCTCTCTCTCCTCTCTCTTCTCTCTCTTCTCTCTCCTCCCTCCCTCAGGTGGTGTCTTTACCCTCGTGTGCTCAGAGACGTGTCCTCAGTGGACATGTCCACCACAGTGCTGGGTCAGCGGGTCAGTATGCCCATCTGTGTGGCAGCTACAGCCATGCAGAGAATGGCACATCCGGACGGAGAGACGGCCACTGCCAGAGGTCAGACACCAACAACTATATTTATTTGAATTATTAAATGCAATTATTATAAGCAACCACATGGTGGCGTCATCAGTCCTTCCTACACACTGCATTATCTCCTGCTCCCTATCACACTCTATTATCCCTTACAGGAATGAAAACATTTAGTTTTGTGTGGCCATTGTATGGAAGCCCATTTCTTTATGAGATAAAATATCAATATTATTTCAGACTATTATGACAGTTATAACTATTACAAAGTCAAAATTACAACACTAATACATAATTATGAGACAAAGTCAAAATGATGGCATAAAAAGTCATAACGAGATATAAAAAGTGAACTAATTTATAATTTTGTGATATAAAGTTAAAAATATGACTAATATGAGAAAGTCAATGTTATGACATTTATAATTATGAGGTATTATAATTTGAAGTTGAAATTATGACATGTTAAATAATTATGAGGAAAAAAGTTACAATTATGACATCATAATTATGAGATAAAAAGTCAATTTATGACTTAATATGACATAATTATAACAGTCAAATTATGACATACCAAGTCAATTTAGATAAATAGTCAAAATTCAGAAGTCCAAATGACATGCTAAGCCAATTATGAGATAAGTCATAATTATAGCAGTCAAAATTATGACACTTATTAATTATTATGAGAAAATTGACATACCAAGTCAATTATGAGTCAAAATTATATCATGAGATAAAAAGTAAAAAAAAAAATGACATTATAATATTAACAGTCAAAATGACATACTAGTCAATTATGAGATAAAATACTGTCATAATTGTGCATGTATTTTTTCTTCTGTGGCAGACATTTTACACTTATTGTTACCGTCAGTATCAGTGAATACAAACTAGCCCAGCTTTACTGAAGTAATAATGCTCCTAACTGTAGTGCTCAGGCTGACACTGGTTAGCATGGCACTTTGTTTGGGATCTATATGAGCGGATCCCACATGATGGGTCACTCCTTCCTGAAGGTTTGAAGGTGTTCTGTTCTGACCTGTCCTCAGCCTGCCTGTCCTCGGACACGGGGATGATGTTGAGCTCCTGGTCCACCTCCACCATAGAGGAGGTCGCGGAGGCCTCACCTGGAGCCGTGCGCTGGATGCAGCTGTACATTTATAAAGACCGAGCGCTGACTCAGTCTCTGGTCAGGAGGGCAGAGGACGCTGGGTATAAGGGGATCTTTGTCACAGTGGACACACCTTATCTTGGCAGGCGACGTGATGACGTGCGCAACCGATTTAAGCTGCCCTCTCATTTGAGGTAAACGCAGAGACAACCACACGTGACGCGCGTGTGTGCCAGCTGCATGCTTTACAGACATCTCTGGTGTGTGTGTGTTGTGTGTGTGTGTGGATGTAAACTCACCAACACTGTGAATTCTTCATCAGTAATAATCTGACTGCATCTCTTTAACAATCAACACCTGCTGATTAACTGTCACTCTCTCTCTCTGCTGCGCTGGAGGTTTCTGTCCTTATGTGTATCTAAGGAACAAGTGATTTTTGCAATTTTAACAGCATCGTATGACTGGACATATTATCATTGCATATTTGCTTACTCTGATCTTTTTTATCTGATTTTATCAACCACTTGGCAACAGTTTAGCAATCACAGAAGCTCACGGCCACTCAGAACACCTAGAAACCACATAGCAACACCCTGGAAACCACTTGGCAACCGCTTAGCATTCACATAAAAAGCTCACTGCCACTAAGAACACATAAAAGCCACATAGCAACACCTTAGAAATCACATAACAACTCACGGCACTCAGAACACCTTGAAACCACATAGCAATACCCTGGAAACCACATAGCAACAGCTTAGCAACACATAATAAGCTCACGCCACTCAGAACACCTAGAAACACCCTGGAAACCACTTGGCAAAAGCTTAGCAATCACATAAGAAGCTCACTGCCACTAAAAGCCACATAGCAATGCCTTAGAATCATATAACAAGCTGACGGCCAATCAGAACACCTGAAACCACATAGCAACACCCTGAAACTACATAGCAACACCTGAAACCACTTGGTAACAGCTTAGCAATCACATAACAAGCTCACGGCCACTCATCAGAACACTTAAAACCACAAAGCAACAGCTTAGCAATCACATAACAAGCTCACAGTCACAGCCACTCAGAACACTGAAACCACATAGCAACACCCTGGATACCACTTGGCAAAAGCTTAGTAATCACATAATAAGCTCACTGCCACTAAAAGCCACATAGCAATGCCTAGAAATCATATAACAAGCTCACGGCCAATCAGAACACCCTTGAAACCACATAGCAACACCCTGGAAACCACATAGCAAACACCCGGAAACCACATAGCAACAGCTAAGCAATCACTAAGAAGCTCACGGCCACTAAGAACACCTAGAAACAATATAGCAACACCTTGGAAACCTACTTGCAACAGCTTAGCAATCACATAAGAAGCTCAGCCACTAAGAACACATAAAAGCCACATAGCAACACTTAGAAATCACATAACAAGCTCACAGCCACTCAGAACACTTGAAACCACATAGCAACACCCTGGACAACACCCAAACCCTTCACTCAAATTTGCATGACATCACACCCCATTTTTAAAGCATCAAATATCTAATTGAAACCAGACTTATTGAAAAACGATAAGAACCCTATGCTGGATTTTTCTTCAGAGGCATGATAAAGAAAACTCACAAGACTGATCACATCAACTCTTTTTACAATTCTTCTGAGGTTTCTCTATAAACAAAGCCTCAGTTTTCTCTCACTCATAGACATATTATTTTACTGATTTCTTGTCCTGAAAACCGAAGCGCTCACTGAAGAGCTTTATGTATTTATGGAAACAGAAATCTCTCTCTTGAACACGGGAAGCGTTTACTGCCGCCGTACAGTCGATCACGCCGCTCATGGGGATTAATACTCACCGCTTCAGCTCCGTCAACACTCGCTACATTATACTTTTTATGTGGGGAAACATTCAGATATCAGCAGTTCTACAGATATATGCCAACAGCGGCCCGCTATAAAAATGCCCTCATGAAAGTAAAGCCTTCCTGTTCCGGATCCCACGAGAAGAATCGCGGCAATTAGAAATCCAAAAAAGCATCACGGCCCACCGTATATTTCAGCACAACTGCCTCCGTTTCCATCAGCAGTGACACAACATGAACTTCACCTCAACCCTCCCGGAGACCCCACAAATCAAAGCGCACCAGCGGCAACAAGGTGCCATTGAGCGCGAGCGCCCGTGTTTGGATAAAACCCCAGCTCAGTTTTCATACACTGACCAAAAACAACACTCGCAGGACTAATTCCATTTTGCACTCTCATTTTTTTCCCACAGGATGGCCAATTTCGAATCCCCTGATTTAGCGTTCTCCTCAAAAGAGGGTTATGGGGAGGACAGCGGCCTGGCGGTGTACGTGACCCAGGCCATCGATGCCACGGTGAAGTGGGACGACATCGGCTGGCTGAAGAGCTTGACCTCCCTGCCGGTGGTGGTCAAGGGCGTTTTAACAGGTGAGGGTCGATCCTCTTTTGTTCTGGGTCATCTACCGTGGTTGTGTGTCTGAAAGCTGTCCAGTCGGTCAGTGACTTCACAGGAAGAGAACTGGATTCAGACAGGCTTACAATGCGCTTACATCACGTCTAAAGATCTGATTCTGAAACAAACTAAATTGAGTTTTAGAGACAACCAAACAAAGATGTAGTGGCAATGTTTGCTTTTAAATAAAATAAATAAAGCAAATTAAATAATAATAATAATAATACAAATGTAATAAAATAAATAAAAAAATATTTTTTAAATAATAATACAAATGTAATAAAATAAAATATTTTTAAAATATTAATAATAATAATGTAATATATATATATATATAAAATTACTGTAAAAATAAACAGAAAATGAAGGAAATAATACATATTAAATTAAATTAAAACAAATATAAAATGAAAAATTAAGTAAAAAAAATGAAATAAAAGTAATATAATAAATAATAAAATACAAAAAACAACAAACATACGGTACAAAATTAAGTAAACAAATAAATAAAATAACAAATATTAAATTAAGAAATATATACTAAAAAGCTAAATAAAACAATATTTAATATCTATTAAAATATTAAAGTAAAAAATTAAATAAAAAACAACAAAAATACAGTAAAAATGACAAATGTTAAATTAAAACAGATAAAGTAAAATAAATAAAAGAATGAAGAAAGTAAATAAAAAAAGAAATTAAAAAAAGTTGAATCAAGAGATGTTTATGAATATTTACACCTACTGCCACAGGATTGTGGGATACTTTAAGGGCAGTGAAGAGCACATTGTGCCTGCAAAAAGCAACCAGAAGGTTATGCAAACATTCTATATTTAAAATGTGAAAACTTACTCTAGTAGATGACCTCAAAACATGAACTAAAAGCTACAAAAGTCCAGTTTGGATTTCATTCACTCTCGAACGTCTCTCTCACACGTGTCTTGCAAAATAAAGGTTTTTGAGTTGTTTTTGATTTCAAAAGAACCATATAACCATTCTTGATGTTGCATTATAAGTTTTTATGATCAATTTATAAACACCATAGATGTTTTCTAAAACACTACAGAGTAAAAGTTCTGACTTTCTGGTGCTAACTAGAACCTTTATTTTTAAGAGTGTGGGATGTTCATCGTCACTGATATAGAACGAGATATTTGCATAATGTAATCAAAAGAAAACGTCCGTTGACCCCGTCTGTCAGCGAGGGGCCGCTAATTAAAGATAATGTGTCATTTATCTCTCGGGAGGAAGACGCAGCCAGACCGTGAGCGTGAGGTTATCTCGCAAACGTCTACAAGCTTTACTGCTGTTATTGTGTCTTCAGATAAACTTTTATCTTCTCTCTGGCTCTGGAAATGGCACATTCTGTAAAGAAAAGAGCGAGCACAAAAAAAAAGTATTTTAATTTCAGCACAGACCGAAAGATATAAATGTATTCCCTGACAAACTCGGGGGGAGTAATTGGGGAACGCCATTAGATATTTTAGCTCATGCGTGGAACATAATTTTCCTTAAAAAGTGGATCCTTTCCTCTTGGCCACGGCTTAAAGGAAAACGCTATTTAATTATTTTTGGGACTTTTCCGAACAGAACAGTCTTAAATCACAGTAGAGTACATGCAAAGCTACATTTTCACCTTTTTTGAAGATACTTTCCAGTGAAAAAACTGGCATCTTATAAATGAATAAATGCAATAGTAACAGTGACTACTATGCTTTTTTCTATGTTCCTCTTTCTTTAGTGTGTAATGTTGCTGTTTAATCATGAAAAAGCTCTAGTTATTCTCTATATCAGTGTCGGTGTTTCTGAACTCCTGAAACGCCTCCATTGAAGTCTTGAGTTTCTTCCGGGAACGAACACGTCACAATATTCCTCATTTTCATAATTAATACGCAGAATAAAGGGGCGGGGCCTGGTTGAGTTACTTAGTAGTGTGTTAAACTGGCGGTTATGGTAAGGGGCGGGACATTTCCCAAACATACTCGAAGCGCTCGACCAATCACAACACACTGAACCAGCCGACCAATCAGAGCACAGTGTGCTTTTCAGAAGGCAGGGCTTCATAGAGACGATCTAAACTGGGGTGTGTTTCCCAAAAGCATCGTTAGCCAACTATGATCACATGTTCCGTCGTTATCAGCAGTTCGACGAGTCTGTGTTTCCCGAAACCATCGTTCCAACAAACATTCGCAGACAGCATCGCAAGGTTGTGTGTTTTGAACGACAGATCTCGAGCTGTGGTTAGAAGCATAGTTTCTAAATTGCATGACATGAGGACTTAATAAATCTGTATCTTGATCAAAATAAGCAAGCTGACATTTGTTAAGATATTAAAAGCACAGTTTTTTGAAGAGTGTGCATGTGTGAACGTGCTCTACTACGTAAGAACGAGCCTATGATTGAGTCTGGAAATAAAGCAAAATAACTGAGAAAAATGAGAAATAGTCCTCAGATGATGTGTCTAATTTATATCAAAACATCTAGTGTTAATTCGATCTCAAACAGTTTCATTGAAATAAGTTATTACTCCACCACGTGCGTGAAATCATAAACCAACGTGGTTGAGCAACCAATTTGCGACAATATGGTTTCGGGAAACAGTCGTGACTAGCTAGTTGATTTCTCCAACGATGCATCGTACTATGATAGTTAAACAGCGAGTTACGGTGTTTTACGGAAAACACAACCCAGTGTTACTGACAGACTGGGAAGAGACGAGCTGCAACAATGGAGAATATGAGGAAAATAGCGTTTTTTGGACATTCAAGCATAAAAACCAAAAGGCATAATAGTTACTCTTTAAATGCAGATAAAGACAGCATTGCAAACCATAGGCATTCAAAAGATTTTGCCTTCAAATTGCAGCTCGCTTGCAGAATGAGTAAACGCAAAACTGCTTTAGAAGAAGCACAGTAATAATGTTCTTCATGGTGAATCTTGCCGTTTCAGCTGCAGATGCCAGAGAAGCTCTGAAGTACGGGGTGGACGGGATACTTGTGTCAAACCACGGAGCAAGACAACTCGATGGCGTCCCAGCCACCGTAAGTGTCTATTGAAGAGATGAGACCTCCAACCCACAAGTCCTCTTTGCAGACTATCCTCTGTGGCCTTTAAATTGCATCTTTGATTGTGTGAAATACAGTCACGGGTTTACCAAAGTTTGATTGTGTGAAATACAGTCACGGGTTTACCAAAGTGGATGCCAAACAAAGGTTTGGATGCAACCTCAAGTTTTATGAGCGCAGAACTCAAATGAGCGTGAAGAGATTTCTATAGACACACAGATGTGGTGTATCTGCTCCTGCAACATTTGTGTTTTATGCTATGATCTATAATGAGTGCTGAGATGATCTACTGAAGCTTTATCCTTCTAGAACTTTCTGTGACACTGTACCAGTTCTAGTGATATTACATACTGTAATACTGCAACTGTACACTAGATTTTTTTATACTAAAATGCACTGTTTGGAATAATTATGATTTTGTGAGTATCTTCTGCTCACCAAGGCTGCATTTATTTGAGGAAAAATACAGCAAAAACTGTAATATTGTGTAATATTATTTTAATACAAATTATCCGTTTTCTATGTGAATATTTAGTTAAATGTAATTTAGTTCCTGTGATCAAAACTGAATTTTCAGCATCATTACTCCAGTCTTCAAAGTCACATGATCCTTCAGAAATCACTACAATATGATGATGTGATGCTCAATTATTTATAATGATTCTTATTTTTATGCATATTGGAAACAGTTTTACTGCTTAATATATTTGTGGAAATCATTATATATTTTTTCAGGATTCTTTGATGAAAAGAAAGTTCAAAGAACAGCATTTATCTGAAATAGAATTCATTTTGCATCATTATAAATATTTCTTTTTATTATTCTTTCTTTCTTTCTTTCTTTTCTTTCTTTCTTTCTTTCTTTCTTTCTTTCTTTCTTTCTTTCTTTCTTTCTTTCTTTCTTTCTTTCTTTCTTTCTTTCTTTCTACTGTAAATTGGACTGTAAGTTGGATTAACTTAAAAAAGTAAGTTACCTGGTTGCCTTAATTTTTAGTTAATTGAAATTAAAACTTGAGTTAATACAACAAAGGAGATTGGTTTAATAAATAGAAACTCAAAATATTATGTTATCTGAACTACATTAATTATCTAAGTTGATTTGACAAAATATAAAAAGTTGTGATAATAAATCATGAAAATAATTCATATGTGTAATATTTCATATATATCACTGAAGACTGGAGTAATGATGCTGATAATTCAGCTTTGATCACAGGAATAAATTATATTTTACAAAAGATTTGCATAAAAAACACAAAAAAAATTGCAAAAATTTCACAATATTACTGTTTTCACTGTATTTCTGATCAAATAAATACAGCTTTGGTGAGCAGAAGAGATTAAAAATCATGATTATTTCAAACCTTTGACCGGTAGTGTACACCTGAGAATGAAAGAGCAGTAACATACAGTAATGCGCTGGTGTACAGTAAATACAGTAATGCGCTGGTGTACAGTAACATACAGTAATGCGCTGGTGTACAGTAACATACAGTAATGCGCTGGTGTACAGTAACATAAAGTAATGCGCTGGTGTACAGTAACACAGTAATGCGCTGGTGTACAGTAACATAGTAATGCGTGTGTACAGTAATACAGTAATGCGCTGTGTACAGTAAACATACAGTAATGCGCTGGTGTACAGTAACATACAGTAATGCGCTGGTGTAAAGTAACACAGTAATGGCTGGTGTACAGTAACATACAGTAATGCGCTGGTGTACAGTAACATACAGTAATGCGCTGGTGTACAGTAACACAGTAATGTGCTGTGTACAGTAACATACAGTAATGTGCTGGTGTACAGTAACATCAGTAATGCGCTGGTGTACAGTAACATACAGTAATGCCTGGTGTACAGTAACATAGTAATGCGCTGATGTACAGTAACATACAGTAATGCGCTGGTGTACAGTAACATAGTAATGCGCTGGTGTACAGTAACATACAGCAATGCGCTGGTGTACAGTAACATACAGTAATGCGCTGGTGTACAGTAACATACAGTAATGCGCTGGTGTAAGTAACACAGTAATGTGCTGGTGTACAGTAACATACAGTAATGCGCTGGTGTACAGTAACATACAGTAATGCGCTGGTGTACATTAACATAAGTAATGCGCTGTGTACAGTAACATACAGTAATGTGCTGGTGTACAGTAACATACAGTAATGTGCTGGTGTATGGTAACATACAGTAATGTGCTGTGTACAGTAACATACAGTAATGTGCTGGTGTACAGTAACATACAGTAATGTGCTGTGTACAGTAACATACAGTAATGTGCTGTGTACAGTAACTACAGTAATGTGCTGTGTACAGTAACATACAGTATGTGCTGTGTACAGTAACATACAGTAATGTGCTGGTGTGTGCCAGTGCAGATTGACGCTCTCTCTGAGGTGGTGGAGGCTGTTGAAGGAAAGCTGGAAGTCTTCATGGATGGAGGGGTTCGTAAGGGCACAGATGTGCTGAAGGCTCTGGCGCTGGGAGCTAAGGCTGTTTTTGTAGGAAGACCCGTCCTGTGGGCGCTTGCCTGTGAGGTAAAACACTGTAAATATGAAATTACTGGACAAGCACGTTATTCCTGATGTCTAACAGGACATCACTCTTTCTGTTTGCAGGGTGATAAAGGAGTTACTAATGTTCTAGAGTTACTGCGAGAGGAACTTCACCTTGCTTTGGCACTTTCAGGTATTTTGGTTTGAGCATTAATTTGTGCATGGGTGAAGAAAAAAATACAACACAACAATTAATAATACAATACAATAAAACACAATACAATAAAAAACACAAAATAATAAAATCAATTATTTGAATTAATTTAAAATAAAAGATAGAATTACAATAAACTAGAAAGAGTACTGAACTATAAAATACTATATCAAAATATTTGCTATATAATATATATATATAATATTTGTATATATATATACTATGTATATACTACTGTTCAAAAGTTTGGGGTCAATAAGATTTTTTTTTTAAGAAATTAATACTTTTCTTCAGAAAGGACGCATTAAATTGATCAAAAGTGACAGTCAAGACATTTATAATAATGCAAAATATTACTTTTTCAATTAAATGCTTTTCTCTTGAACTTTCAAAGAATCCTGAAATAAATTAATCAGGGTTTGCACAAAAATATGAAGCAGCAAAACTGTTTTCAATTGTGATAATAATCATAAATGTTTCTTGAGCATCAAATCATCATATTATAGTGATTTCTGAAGGATCATGTGACACTGAAGACTGGAGTAATGATGCTGAAAATTCAGCTTTGATCACAGGAATCACAGGAATAAATTACACTTTACTATATATTCACATAGAAAACAGCTGATTTACATTGAAATAATATTTCACAATATTAGGGTTTGTTTCGTATTTTTAATCAAATAAATGCAGCCTTGGTGAGCAGAAGAGACTTCTTTTAAAAACATTTAAACTCTTACCGACCCCAAACTTTTGAACAGCAGTGTGTGTGTGTATATATATATAAGTTACATACTTTGAGATGAATCAGTGTGATTGTATTTGGCAGTGATATTGTTTTTACAGTGTGTTGTCTTCTGGCAGGGTGTCGCTCACTGAAGGAAGTCAATAGATCCCTTCTGAGAAGATCTGAGTTCATTTCGAGGATCTAATGAGCAGAACTGTTGCATGCTGGGAGATTTCATGTGTGCCAGTGACTGGACCGACTTGTGTGATTCAAATGAACCCAGAGGATTCGGGAAAGACAGATTTAGCATCATGAATAAAACATTTGTGTAAGTCATTTGTGTAAAGTTTTGAATAAATGCATCAAAAGCATGTGGTTTGTACAACCCTACCGGGCATGACAGCAGTAATCCTTCCTGTTTACTGCAGACATGCAATGTTTAGTAACCCAAACCAGTTTTGTAACTCATCCAATCTGCACAGGGACTATTTTCTTCACTCTCCGGGACACTGGGAACAGAGCGAAGAGGATATTTAAAGGAATATTTCACCTTAAAGACAGGGTTTTTCTAGTTAAAACTAAAACCATAAACAAATATTTTTGCACTTGAAATAAAAATTCAGCTAGTTGCCAAGAAAAGATTTTTAATTTTCATTTAAAATTCTTACATATATAGACTATTTATCTAATGCAAGTGATTTTATGATTTATGTGAATGCTTTTTTCTTGCATGCACAGGAATTCAGAACTGATATCACCACACTTGTCATTTACATTCCTCTATTTCATTACAGTAATAGTCAATTTGCTGTAAACAGGTTCCCTGCTGTGCGGTCACTGGAGAGACTTTCTCATGAATATGCATATACTCCCTCCACGGGGCCCGAAAAGCAAATAGGTTTGTGAGAGGTTCAGAAAGGTCACACACAAGGCATGGGATTTCTTCACTGGCTCTTTCCATGGCTGAACCACAGGACCTGAATGAAGCCATTATATGCATTGACTCTCCACAGGAAAACAAACTTTGTCAGGGCTCTGTTCATTAGCACCTAACACTTTGTTTGAAACGCCTACTTGTGCAGGGGCCAGAAAGGGGAAGTGAACTCCTGCTGAAATCAAACAAAACACAGCGTTTATGAGCTTTTAAGAGGTTTCGCATTGTTTGCATGCACTGTAGATACTTAGAGGATAAATATATAGTGGCCCCAAAAAAGTATTTGGACAATTTCATCATGTTTTGCATTTGATAAAAAGCTATAAAAACAAGTAATGAATTACTGTAATTTAATTACTGTTCTCTTGAAAACGTAAAGTATTACTCTTAATTTGTCTGCAATTTAATTAGTTCTAATGTAATTGCATTAAATACGGTATACTGACTACTGAACAGTTCTATGTAAAACAACGGTGGATTTAACATCAAAATTTAACGTCTAATGTTAAAATGCATGCAACCTTCTCCCTTAAAGTAAACTTTGGTCAGTTCAAGAATAATTTATGCAATTTAATTGTATTTATTTGAAATAATTAAAAGTGCTGTTTCATGTCTATCCTTGTATTGTTCAACTGGTTGAGATTGAAAAAGTGTTAGTAATAAGTAATGCAATACATTTTAGAGATAGAAATTAGTAATCTAATTATTTTGTTGAAGAAATTACCCAACATTGAAAACAATTTGCATATGCATACATTTTTTTTGCCTTTTGCTTTAATGCTTTGTTTATCCAAAGCAATGACATTTACACATTTTTATGTGTGACCCAAGCATCCAAATACTTTTTTAATTATTGCCAGCTAACAGTGAATGTTCTCAAAACTTTGTCTAAAATCCTGGCAAGGTTCTCTCAGAGTGATGACCAAAACGTAACATTAGAACAATCGTTCAAAGTTATCTGGTCTTGAATAATGCATCTGAAGCTGTCAGATCATGCAGACACAGCAAGTCCCCAGTTATCTCAATATAACCTCGCCAGCACACCGCAGAAATACAGCTACATTGAAGGATATCATTTTGAAACACTGTGTGGCCATGAAGAATCTAACCCAAAAGCGCCCGCATCACACAGCTGTTATTCTAATTTGTTTGAGCGTTTGCAAATAGCACCAAGACCGCATCACCCCTAAAAGTTAGCAAAGGTTTTGCTTAACAAGGCACTTTTGTCTGACCAGAGGAGGGCACTTGTTCAAACAAACAAACCTAAGTGAAGAAAACAAAAGTGGCTCATCTAGAGAGAGAAGAGACTTTCGTTCCACCAGCCCTGCACGCAGATACACAGAATGGCAAACTACAATACCTATTATATTAATTTTGCTGTAGTATTGTGGGAATAGAATATCTAATGTGCATATAGAAGAGTGATTGGTTGTTGCGTTACATCTTACCCGGATACAATAGTGCTATTTTCTGATTGGCTATAGCTCGACGAACAACACCAGAGGAGACGCGCTTGATTCCTGCCGGTTCCACAGTGAGAGCGGCGCGTTTTGGGCGCTGCGGCATATTAATTATATATCAAATAGTTTTTCAGCGTGAGAAATACAATGTGTGGCGGTGGCAAAAGACCGAAATGAGTGACTGTCACGCTCAATGCGTGACACTTGAGAGCCCTGGCTTCTGCTGCTGATTACTGCTGCTGCTGATTACTGCTTCTGCTGCTGATTACTGCTTCTGCTGCTGATTACTGCTGCTGCTGATTACTGCTGCTGCTGATACTGCTTACTGCTGCTGCTGATTACTGCTGCTCGCTGTAGCTGCTGCTGATTACTGCTGCTGCTGATACTGCTGATGCTGAACTGCTGTGCTGCTGATTACTGCTTCTGCTGCTGATTACTGCTTCTGCTGCTGATTACTTGCCTGCTGATTACTGCTGCTGCTGATTACTGCTTCTGCTGCTGATTACTGCTTCTGCTGCTGATTACTGCTGCTGCTGCTGATTAGCTGCTGCTGCTGATTACTGCTCTGCTGCTGATTACTGCTTCTGCTGCTGATTACTGCTTTCTGCTGCTTGATTACTGCTGCTGCTGCTGATTACTGCTTCTGCTGCTGATTACTGCTGCTGCTATTCTGCTGCTGATTACTGCTCTGCTGATATTGCTGCTGATTAGCCCGCTGCTGCTGATTACTGCTTGCTGCTGATTACTGCTCTGCTGCTGATTACTGCTTCTGCTGCTGATTACTGCTGCTGCTGCTGATTACTGCTGCTGCTGATTACTGCTTCTGCTGCTGATTACTGCTTCTGCTGCTGATTACTGCTGTCTTGCTGCTGATTACTGGTCTGCTGATTACTGCTGCTGCTGCTGATTACTGCTTCTGCTGCTGATTACTGCTTCTGCTGATTACTGCTTCTGCTGCTGATTACTGCTGCTGCTGATTACTGCTTCTGCTGCTGATTATGCTCTGCTGCTGATTACTGCTTCTGCTGCTGATTATCTGGCTTCTGCTGCTGATTACTGCTGCCTGATACTGCTGCTGCTGATTACTGCTGCTGCTGCTGCTGATTACTGTCGCTGATTCTGCTTGCTGATTACTGCTGCTGCTGATTACTGCTTCTGCTGCTGATTACTGCTGCTGCTGATTACTGCTTCTGCTGCTGATTATTGCTGCTGCTGATTACTGCTTCTGCTGCTGATTATTGCTGTCTGCTGATTACTGCTGCTGCTGATTACTGCTGCTGCTGATTACTGCTTCTGCTGCTGATTACTGCTGCTGCTGCTGCTGATTACTGCTCTGCTGCTGATTGCTGCTTCTGCTGATTACTGCTGCTGCGATTACTGCTGCTGCTGATTACGCTTCTGCTGCTGATTACTGCTGCTGCTGATTACTGCTGTCTGCTGATGATTACTGCTTCTGCTGCTGATTATTGCTGCTGCGGCTGATTATTGCTGCTGTTATTGCTGCTGCTAATGATTATTGCTTGCTGCTGCTGATGATTACTGCTGCTGCTGTTATTGCTGCTGCTGCTGATTATTGCTGCTGCTGATTACTGCTTCTGCTCCTGATTACTGCTTCTGCTGCTGATTATTGCTGCTGCGGCTGATTATTGCTGCTGCTGGTGTATGCTGCTGCTGCTGTTATTGCTTCTGCTGCTGTTATTGCTGCTGCTGATTACTGCTTCTGCTGCTGTTATTGCTGCTGCTGCTGCTGATTACTGCTTCTGCTGCTGATTACTGCTTCTGCTGCTGATTACTGCTGCTGCAGCTGATTATTGCTTCTACTGCTGATTAATGCTGCTGCTGTTATTGCTGCTGCTGCTGTTATTGCTTCTGCTGCTGATTATTGCTGCTGCGGTTATTGCTGTTGCTGCTGTTATTGCTTATGTTGCTGATTATTTCTGCTGGTTATTGCTGCTGCTGCTGCTGCTGTTATTGCTTATGTTGCTGATTATTTCTGCTGGTTATTGCTGCTGCTGCAGATGTTATTGCTTATGTTGCTGATTATTTCTGCTGGTTATTGCTGCTGCTGCTGCTGTTATTGCTTATGCTGCTGATTATTTCTGCTGGTTATTGCTGCTGCTGCAGCTGTTATTGCTTATGTTGCTGATTATTTCTGCTGGTTATTGCTGCTGCTGCTGTTATTGCTTATGTTGCTGATTATTTCTGCTGGTTATTGCTGCTGCTGCTGTTGCTGTTATTGCTTATGTTGCTGATTATTTCTGCTGGTTGTTGCTGCTGCTGCTGCTGCTGTTATTGCTGCTGCTGATGAGGATTATTGCTGCTGTTGATTATTGTTGCTGATGCTGCTGCTGTAATTGATGAGTATGCTGCTGATTATTGATGCTGCTGCTGTGCTATTGCTGCTGTTGATTATTGCTGTTATTGCTGCTTCTGCAGACCAAGTACGGGATTTACTACTACCAATCTATACAGGTGGATCTGGGGATGGTGGAGGGGTTTCTGAAAGTGCTCTGCACTGCCACAGCAAATGCTGAAATGTATTTGAAGGTTGAGCAGGGAGCTTATTGACTATTAGATATTAATGTGACTGCAAGCAGATTGAGTTAAGGACCAATCAGCCTGTGCCATCTAGAGTTTCATGACAAAACTTTGTATTTAAATAGTACTAAAATAACACTGCTCCAGTGTGATGAATAAACTGTAAGCTGAAATATGTTTTCATAAAAATCTACAGCACTATAAAATAAATATAAATAGATCAATAATGTGATTTGTTTAGTGAATATTTGTCCGCTGCATTTGATCAATGTTAATTACTTTTAAATTTATTTCATTGGATTTCATATTTAGTGGTAAAGAATCACTTTTACTATTTCTCATACTCATTAAGGGGTTGTTCAAATCTATAACCCTAAGTTTCAAACATTTACAAACATTTTGGCTTGTGAAATAAACCCTTGGTATATCTCAGCTGTAGACTGTTTAGATTTGTTCAGCCGTGATCTGGCAGGAGAAAAGCTGCAACGCTCTGTGTGTCTGTTTCTGAAATACAGCCTCTGGCTGTGGCCCAGCGTCTATGGCTTTAGCTTTGGTTTCTGCACACTGAAAGCCTTTGGGGGAAGGCAGTGTGGGACAGGGTGTGTCCTGCTGAAGCTGTGGTCACTGTGACAAGACAGTGAGTGTCTCTGCACAAGGGGCCTGGAGAACCAGAGATCTGCACCTGTGTGTCTAGACAGCCACCCGACGAGAATAAGAGCGCGTCAAGGGACAACTTCTCCACACACTATTTCTTCCCTTTTGCTACAACTGAACATAAATATATGAAGTGAATATGGGAAATGCTGAGAGCATAGTTCCCTAGATTTTTTTGCCTGTGCAAATCTCACTGAGTGCTGCGAGTGTTCGCCAAAGTGTTATGTGGTTGCTAAGGTGTACCAGGGCATGCTTGTCATGCAAAACTCGCCACCATGATGCTAGGGTGTTGATATGTGGTTCCTACGGTGTCCTGCGGGGTTCTTAGGGTGTTGCTATGGTGTTCTACATGTTCTTAGGGCATTGCTATGCAGTTGCTAGGGTGTTCTTGGTATTTACCCGGGCATGTTGGCCAATGCAAAACTCGTAATGATGCTGGGGTGTTGCCATTTTGTTCAATGCATTCTTATGGCATTGCTATACTATTGCTAGCTTGTTCTGGGTCCAAGGTGTGCTTACCCATGCACAACTCACTGCCATGTTGCTAGGGCGTTGCTATGTGGTTCCAATGGTGTTCTATGCATTCTTAGGGCATTGCTATGCAGTTGCTAGGTTGTTATGGGTAGTTTCCAGGGCGTAACTGCCCATGCAAAACTCACCACCATGATGCTAGGGTGCTGCTATGTGGTTGCTATGGTGACCTGGGTTGTTCTTGGGGTGTTGCTAGGGTGTTCTGGGTAGTTACCAGGGGTCTCATATGCTTGTTCTCTAACAAGCAAATGCGATGTCATTCATGCCTGTAGCACAATTGTTTGTTTGAACACCAAACCCATAGTCTGGCAATGCACATCTAAAAATAAACTAAAATAACTATCTGTGCATGGTCACAACCTCAGATACCAACCAAAACCTTCAAATAAAACACTCTAATATACAGTACATAAAAATACTCAACACACACGATACTTAGATTGAAGAACTTATTATTGAATGAATTATATTTTTAATCAACATTTCTCAAGCTTCATCCACCATCTTCGATGGATTTTTTTGAGCTTGCTTCAATGCATTTAGGCATTTGGTTTTTCATTAAAAATGCTGTGGCCAAAAGAAGATATCTAAGAAGAACGTATAATTATGCTGCCTACGTTCTGAAACGCACTTCACTTAATGTCCTCCTACGAAGGAGCTAAATATCTGCTCCGACTTACTGGATCATCAAGAAAGTGATTCAAGTCATATATCCAGGAGAGGGCAATGTTTAGCTTCTCATCTCTGAAAAAAAAAAAAAACTGTCTGATTATTGGGTTTCCCCAGTAAAGACAAGCATGTTCTTATTTAAAACAACTGTTCTGCATTGAGACAAACATCTTTTCCTCATTTTTCCAGAAAACATCTTTGCAGGATGCGATTAATGTGCTCCAAATTATTGCTGCAGTGTGGGATTAAACAAAAACGCATTAAGCACAAAAGAAACAAAACCAAAGCGCAGATTGTTGAGTTATACCCTCATTAAATGTCAACAAATGCATCTGATTGACTCTTTTATTGCTCTTTCAAGCCCAACTTTTGATGGAAAACCAACCTAGTTAAAAGATCTGGCATGGGCGATACGGCAAACAGAACAAGGCAGTTCCTTCCTGTGGCACAGAATGTAATGGCCTGGAAAACCATATCAATGTGCAAGTAATTACTCCATCATACTTCCCACAGTAGTCATCTGCCCGGGGATCAGGCATGATTGTTAACCCACCAGAACTGATCTCAAACTAACACTCAGGGTCACTAAAACAACTTTGGACTGACACTAACACTCGGCCGTCAAGATGGTCTCTACACGTAGGGCATCCACAAAAAGAGAAGAAGGGGAAAAAGAAAAACAAGCAGTGCATGCTGTGATTTCATAAGTTTAGGGACGGCTCTGCTTCTGAAGGCTTCCCACGTGTTTCGCAGATTTTCGCAGAAGAGAATACTAGCTCGCTGTATACTGCATACTCGTTTTTAAAAATACAATGTGCAATTGGCATTCCTGTAGCTAAAAAAGTAGAGCATGACTCTATAGCAATGCCAAGGTCATGGGTTCGATATACCCTGAATTCAGTGTAAGTCACTTCTGATAAAAGCAATATGTATGCAAATATAATGCAAACAGTATCATGCTACATTAGTGCCACATGATTTCATTATGTTGAATGTGGCTGATATTAATGGAAGGTCAAGTCATGTGCATTTCATTAAGAGATACAGTATTACACACAGTGTGTGCTGGTTGTGTACTGCACATTTTAGCAAACCATGCATGCAATTCACAAATCTTAACCTACTGCTGAAGGCACTAAAAAAATTGGTTTTGAAACAATTCTCAATGTTAGTAAGTTTCACAATTAATTACAAAGAAATGGCATTGAATTAAACATGAGAGACTGATTTTTTTATTGTAAATCCTACTCTGAAAACTTTTTTTTTTACAGTGTAGCAAGTGATTTCAAATGCAGCCCACATTTTTGGTTCATCAGACAGAACGCTCAAATTCTTTGTTTTCGTACTCTACGTGTAAGAATGTGCGAGTTTTTCAAATGACCGTTTAAGTCGTACCAGGTGAAGAAATATGATTGCGGGGAAAGCAGTTTTGAAAACACTCTTGTGTCTCTTTAACACTCAGTGACAATTGCCCCAAATTATCCATTTATTTTCGCACAGGCCTGGTGACAGTACGTGTTTTCAGATATGGAACTCACAGCTGCGTCCAATTAATAACAACTTCATGTGCAGCGCTGCAGCAGGCCACAGCCGAGGGAGGGGGTTCGGTTCGAGTAAATTTAGTTTCAGAACAAGAGAAAGAAAGAGGAGGAAAAAGGAAAAAAGCACACATCTGTTGACATCAAAATTGTGGAACCTTGAATTCTTCTTTTTTTCAGTCATTGTGGTGTTTTACTACCACGAGTCCGAGTCCAACATCTGGGCCTGTTGTTTTACGAAACATTTCCCACAGATCTTTCTGTTTTGTTTGTCAATTCACGGACGTTTAGTGCATGAATCCATAAGACATGAAAGCAAGAGCGTTGTATGTGGTCTCGCGCTCTCCGCCTGACGCAGCTGTGTCTGTTCGATATCCATCTAAAATCAATATCTGTTGATGATTACGTCCAACACTATTTATTCTTCTTGGGCTGGGATGTGGCCTTTGGTCAGCAGATGTTCGGCTGTGATTTGCATTCCTGTTTTCTTCCCATTTACCAGCAGATGTGCAGATGTTCAGAAATATTAAAGTTGTGTTCGTAGGCCTGGCTGCATTCTGAATAGCACACCATCATACTAGCCTTACTATTTGGACACTTAAGCCACACTTAGACACAAGATTTGAAGCCAATCATTTGATGAAAATATGTTTATACATATTGAAATGCTCTAGCATTGAAAATGAAGATAGAAAGTATTGTGTCATACAGTGGAACATGTTGATGATCTACACCTGTGATTACACTGCTAGGACACCTGTGTGAACTTGAGATGAACTGACTTCATGCATTCACTAAAAACCCCCAAAACACCAGCTTATTCAAATACACAAGAACAAATGATGAAGTAATGTGGATGAACTATGATATCTGCCAAAATGTGCAGTATAAAACCACAACATACTGCATGGAATAGTGATGAACGAGTCAGAACCTATACACAACCAGCTTTGAGCGGGATTCGAACCAGCATAGGAGGCGGGCGCGGTAACAAGGATGCTAAAGACCCCAGATGCTAACATCAGTCGCTAGCGTGCTTCTTGAGGCCAGGGGAGTGAGGTTTATGTGCCCAGCTTTTACATGCTTGCCTCTGTTACACTCACTCTCATCCGGGTCACGGCACCAAATGCAACTGATTCTTCTCGCCCTGCTCTGAGCAGGATTCGAACCACCGGCATGGGAGGCGGGCGCAGTAGCAAGGATGCTAAAGACCCCAGACGCTAACATCAGTCGCTAGTGTGCTTCTTGAGGCCAGGGGAGTGAGGTTTATGTGCCTAGATTTTACATGCTTGCCTCTGTTACACTCACTCTCATATGGGTCACGGCACCAAATGTAACTGATTCTTCTCGCCCTGCTCTAGAGCAGGATTCGAACCACCAGCATGGGAGGCGGGCGCGATAACAAGGATGTTAAAGACCCCAGACGCTAACATCATTTCGCTAGCTGCTTCTTGAGGCCAGGGAGTGAGGTTTACGTGCCCAGATTTTACATGCTTGCCTCTGTTACACTCACCCTCATCCGGGTCACGGCACCAAATGTAACTGATCCTTCTCGCCCTGCTCTGAGCAGGATTCGAACCACCGGCTTGGGAGGTGGGCGTGCTAACAAGGATGCTAAAGACCCCAGTTTCTAATGTCAGTCGCAAATGCCTATTGAGGACAGGGAAGTAAGGTTTACTTACCCAGCTCTTACTAACTTGCCTCCGTTCCTCGCATTCTCATCTGGGTCACTGCACCAAATGTAACTGGTCCTACTTGACCCACTCGGAGAGGGATTTGAACTGGTGTCTCCGGCAGGTGGCTGGGCACGCTAACAAAGACGCTAAAGACTGCAGTCACTAGTGTCAGTCGCTAACATGCCTTTTGAGATCAGGGGAGTGAAGTTTACTTGCCCAGCTCTTACTAGCTTGCCTCCATTACTCTCACGCTCATCCAGGTCACGGCACCAATTTAACCAGTCTTACTCAACCCTCTCCAAGCAGGATTCGAACCTGCATCTCCGGCATGGCAGGGACGCTAAAGGCCACAGTCTTTAGCATCAGTCGCTAGCACCTCTTGAGGCGAAGGGAATGAGGTTTACTCACAGAGCTCTTACTAGCTTGCCTCCGTTACACAATATCAGCCAGACTTTTAACATTTTGTTTTTGCCTCATTATTCAAGACTTTACAGTATCATTACATTCAAGCGTAAAGTATATACTGCACAATATTCAGAAAGTAAGCTAATACTTAATTATGGACACAGTCTGTCTGCATGTCTGGCAGGTGGAATGTGTTCATGCAGTCCAAAGTTTAGAAAATAATGAATTCATTAATTGAGAATGTTGATGCACTGCTTTAATTAGTTGAAATATTTTATGGGGCTTACTCATAACTGCAGACATACTCAAAAAAAAAGAAAGGCATTAAAGTGTCTCGTAAAGAAATGCTTTACTGTTATCCCTCTGAGAGTCTGGGACTGGAATATAACAAGCACGTTTAAATCATCCGAACTTCTCTGGTGGACACGGCATGCTTGATGTAAGAAATATTCTCTGCAACAACAAAAAAAAAAAAAGAAGAAAAATAAAGTCATGAATATAATTAACATAAATGAGAACTACAGTACTGCAGAATGAAATATGAAAATGTGTTCTGGGTGATTGTCAATCCACCATCATGTTTCTAGTGTGTTACGGATGGTTGCCGAGGTGTTGCTAAGGTATACAGCAAGGGGTCGTTAGTGAGTCCACACATGCAAACAATGATAGCATGTTATGGGTGGTTGCCATGGCGTGTCTATGCAGCTGTTCAGTTGTGTGTCAGAGTGATTTTTAGCATGTTGCTATGCGGTTGCTAGGAGGTTTTGGATGGTTACTTACTGATTCAAGCAGAAAGAGTCCTGCATACTCACTGTGATCTTCTGGTCTATTTATATGACAAAGAACAAAAAGCATCAAATGCATAGAAAAGTATAGCACAATATTATGCACTAGTCAAGCTAGGCCATTCATCCACGACTTGCTAAATGTCAGCTGACCGTTCATCTTGGCCGGAAGAGAAATGAGCTGACTAAGTCTGGTTTCATCCAAGGTTTTTTCTCCATTTCTGTCACCGGATGGAGTTTGGGTTCCTTGCCACTGTCGCCTTTGGCTTGCTTAGTTGGGGTTTAAAAGACGCTTAATATATTAATACAGCATTTATCGATTTGACTGCTCTGAGTTTATATCTCACAAATCTGACTTTTCAGGTTTTTTTTCCTCTGAATTGGAGTTTATAAGTTTCAGTTGCTGAGAATATATATTACAAAAAAGTCATAATTGCGAGATACAGTGCTGAGCATAAGTGAACACACCCATGCTAAAGTTGACTAAAAAGAGGAATAAAACATCATCTTTTGGAAATTGATCTTAATGCCTTAATTAAAAAAATGAGGAAAAATACAACCTTTAAGTACACACATTTTCTCTGTGAATGAATAATGTATAGTAAATAGTGGGTTGATATTTTAATTCCAAAAGCCAAGGGAACTTTGTCCGGATGTATAATATCCTGGATCTATGAAATAAACTGGCCTTTAAAAATTGAGTTTGAGTAAACGCAACACAAACGGTGCAACACATGTGGTTATTGAGTCCTACACAAACATAATAGAAACAAGCTTCCATAGAATCGACTTTTTGCTGAAACAAATATTGCAACATCAGCAGTTATTGAACTAAACTGAATCAACATTGAACTAACTCGACCTGAAACACTATTGTCTTCTATTGTATTGCATTTGAATTCAAATCCCATATTTCCATCATTGATTCTGTTACTTTGGTGTTTATTACGGTGAAGCTGCTTTGAAGCAATCTCTATTGTATAAAGTGCTATAGAAATAAATGTGACTCGACATGACTTAATCATAGGAATAGTAACTGTAGTACTTGACTTAGCAAACACATACATTCAGCTCATTTATCTCTGCTTGTTCAAAAGGCTTCTCCCACACTTCATTGATATGACACACTAATCTGGCTTTTGTTTTGCGGTTTTGCCCTACGAGGAAGTAAATTCACTTAACAAGCTATTATCATTTGATGTGATGTGACAGTGGTTTGGACGAGTGTCAAAAGAAAGTGATGCAGGCCAGATAAAGCCGGTGCATATGTTTATGGCGTAATGGTTGATTATGAACTATACGCTATAGCTGCCTTCAGGTCATGATGTGTGAGTCCATTACCTGAGTCAGACTTTGGCAGGAAAGCCAAGGAAAACACTTACACACACACACAACATGTATCCACAACAACAAACAAATTGGGGTGGGACTGTTTGCAAGGAAAAACTGAGACGTGTGTGGACATTGGCTCTCGGGCAATACTGCGCATAAACAAACCCAGAGGAAGAGACCATCAGCCATAGTACACAAATAAACGTAAACTACACAGCTGGGCGTCTTTGGCTTTGCACCAGAATGAGAGGTACACAAATATTTAGACAGGCAGTGTTGGATTTCAAGAACGAAACGAAAAGTAGCCATAACTATAAAATGTTAAACTGTTCTTGGCACTCTGAAATTGAGATTTATTTCACAGAGCCATCTCTATCATACTATGTGCATAAATTGGAAATTATTCAAGAAATAAATCCCTAGAGAAAAATGTTATTGCTCAGAGGTGAAATAAGATATGCAATGAGGGGGGAATAGGGTGGGATGGGATTTTATCCATCAGGAATTGATTGGAAGGTGAAAAACGTTGATGACATCAGCTGAAAAGGAAAGGTTATAGAAACAGTATTTATCTTTGAAAAAAAACATACACCAGAAACATGGATATGAGTTTATATCTGAAATTATAGGCTATATATATATATAACAGAGATGTCTACTGAAACCGAAGGACACTTCAGCAAAATCTCCATTTAAGCTTTATCTAATATATATTGCTGTCTAGGAGAAATGGGAAAATATCTCTAATCTCTAGGATAATTTTAGTTTACTATGAAAAATGTATGCATCCACATCAGAGCCATATACAGAAAGCATGTATTAGTATAGTGGTGTCCGGCCTTGGAAAATTTACCTTTACCCTTTATTCAGGTATTATTAAAATGTGTTAAAGATTTTATGTGCATATTGTGTAATTGAGCTTGGAGTCTATTTGATTTGGATTTGACATAGTTTTGACATAAATTGTGGCCAAATCATTTTTGTCCCAACCGTGTATCACATGAAATACGTTCTGAGGAAACTATTTTGCAAATCGCAATTACGTTACATGCCAACATATAAGCAGTGCTATTACGTTGGTCCTTAACCTAATCTATTGCAGTGCTATTACGTTTGTCCTGAACATAATACATCCAAAGCAGGTTTCTTTTCACACGTAGCAGCACAACGTAATTTATTTACGTATGAAGAAATCTACCGACGTAGAAATTTATACGTATTACTATTAAATGCATAATCGTGGTATTAATGTTTTGACTATATTGCATCCAACTGTCTTATCAATTAAGTTTTCATTCGCATTTATTAATATAATAGGCCTACGTTACTTATAAATATTAACATTTCGCTCTGTGCCTTCTGCAGCAAACTCGTTTCGGAGGACTAGCCTGCGTGGTTAAAAAGGAATACACTTTTAACCTTAAAAATACCTTGTTTAATCGTTTAACAATTTTGTAGTATTTATAGTGTATTTACACAAAAAGCATTTTCTCCAATAAAACACAACATACTACTACTGATACATTCACAAAAGACATACATTTTATTAGCTTGATGTAATCCAAATCCTAGAATCCATACGTTGTTTGCAAGAAACAGATCCAAATTCAGCCTTTTATCCAGCGATCTTCATCTTCATTTCTCAGCAGCGACCGCAAACGTCAAATCTATCCGGCGCTGGTGATGAATTCAAATTCAAAAATTGCGCCTTCAAGAAGCGTTACGACATGTTTTACGGCCGTGATATCAAACGCTCATTGGCTCTCGCCTGCTTCGTCAAAGATTGCGACATGCCGTGTTTCAGTCGGTGTAGTACATTTGAAATGGAGAAGCGCGCGCGTCTTCAGAGAGCGAACCGAAATCGGGTTAAGATTTTCATGGATTAACGTTAATAACTTAAATTCTGATCTGTACCTCATATCATACACAACTACTATAATACTGCCAGAGAGGACTGCGACTGCAACGCATCATGTGGACTTTTGGTAATGTTAACGTTACCGGTTTTGACATTTTCGCAATAAATAAAATATTGTGAAATGTATAACTTGTCTCTGTTATGTTTTTTTTCTTCATAATTGTGTTAGCCTACGTAGTTTTAAGGAATGGTTATGGGTAGGTTTAGGGGTAGGAGCAGGTTAGTGGCTCAAAATATAATGATATTGTTAATAAAACTGCCATTTACGTACATCTCTGTCCAATTGTTTTATCCTTTTTATATTCTGTATAAAATGGATATGTTTAGGTTTTCTGTCTTTGAAAATAACGTATTAATACCTACATATTAACAATGAGACCAGGCTGCTATATTAGGTTAAGGACCAACGTAATCAATAATGCTATATTACGTTAAGGACCAACGTAATAGCACTGCTTATATGTTGGCATGTAACGTAATTTCGATTTGCAAAATAGTTTCCTCAGAACGTATTTCATGTGATACAGGGTTGTTTTGTCCATGGCTTGTATACAAAGAAATCATAAACACATGCAAAAACAAGAGAAAACCAACACAATATATAACTGATATTGTTGTAGTCAATGTATGCTTTTTGTTTTTCTTTTGTTTTCTTTTTCGCATGCATCTTTTTAAATAAAGCTTGTAGCATGCAGCTAGTTTGCCTTTTTTGCCAAAAATGTTTGTCAGCTAAACACTTAAACCAAGTTTAGTTTTTTGTTCTACCCTCATATTTAACATAATTAAAAAATATTAAGTATGCCTATTTTCCTTTATTTTGATGGTTGATCTAATCGGTCATTAAAACAAATATCCCCTCTGGACATATTTTTTTTTACATCTAAAGGCCAATTCACACTCACGACAGACAGAAACAGACACTTTGTGGGGTTTTGTCGGATCCTGTGGGAGTCTGTCGGAGCTTGAACATGTTTAATCGGAATTAGAATGTAATCTAGTGATTGTTGGCGTTGATCTGTGTCTGTCAGTGCAGTGTGAATTAGACTAAATATTTAAATTCAGTCTCATTATCTTAGACCACACAACTCCAAATGAAGTCATTTTATCCAAATAATGCTCTATGCTAGAGACTGTCCTTCCTCCTGTGCAGCTTCTCTCTCTCTCTCTCTGTGTGTGTGTGTGTGTGTGTGTGTGTGTGTGTGTGTGTGTGTGTGTGTGTGTGTGTGTGTGTGTGTGTGTGTGTGTGTGTGTGTGTGTGTGTGTGTGTGTGTGTCATTAAACTGGCTGAGAGCTGACAGCAGACGTGCACCTGCAGCGAGCTCTATAAAGTGTGACGCTGTACACATCCTCAGATCAACAGCATGACTGGCTCTGCCTTACGTAAAGCTGTACATTTACAATGCAGGTGTGGAGCTCTGTCCGATTACACAGAGCTGGATCTGCTGCCAGACAAACTAAACCCTCTGCCAACTCTCTGAGGAACGACTCGGCCCACTTTTACACAATGTTCCTGAGCACTAAATCATCCCTCAGTTCTGTAATGTGGCTTGCAATGAGACAAATATTTCAGAAATCATCTTTAAGATAATAGACTTTTCATTAATGATCTCTTTTTTACATTTAGTGGTGAACAGATCTACAAATAATTTAATTAAATATAATGAGAGGGGGTTCAATCTTCAGCTGGCTGGCAGGAGCCGCCACTGACAGGTCACGTGACCTGTCAGTGGCTGGCTGGCAGCTGCCAGTCTGAGCCTGGAATGTCACGTGACCTGTCAGTGGCTGGCTTTTCAGAAACCATTGATTTTTGACAGTTATTGTGTTTTGTGTTCCTCCCTTTCTAGCTCATTTATTATGCATATGTTGATATGATTATGTTCTTTAGTATGATTGATGTTTTGGAGACTGTTATCCCAATATAACCAGTCAAATGGCCGTGATCCGACTGGCAGCGTACAGACACTTGCTGGACGATCATCCAGTCAGCCGCGGCTGATACTGCGAGTATAACGCGTTGCCTGACACTCTCGCTGCAAGGAAATAATTTGTTTTTTTTTTTATAATGAATGGAATGTCATGCCTTTATTCTTGTGTATGATTGATGTTTTGGGGACTGTTATCCCAATATAACCAGTCAAATGGCCGTGATCCGACTGGCAGCGTACAGGCACTTGCTGGACGATCATCCAGTCAGCCGCGGCTGATACTGCGAGTATAATGCGTTGCCTGACACTCTCGGTGCAGAGAAATAAATTGTTTTCTTATTATGAATAGAATGTCATGCCTTTATTCTTGTGTATAATTGATGTTTTAGAGAATTTTATCACAATTAAAGCAATCAAATGGCCCTGATCATGACTGGTTGCTTACTGTAGAACTGTTGCCTGCCTCTCATTCTAAGGAAATAAATCTAATTTGCGAATACTGCCTTAGTTGTGACGATTTTGATCCTTGTGAAAAAGTTGTGTAATAATGTAGATGCAGAGTAGCCTATACAAACGTGAATTAATCCCAATAACATGAATCTTTGTCATTCGATAAAAGAAAGCTTTTTAATAATTCAATAAAAGAATGCCAACTTTAACGGTAAAATCACTTAGCACAGACTGTATCACTATTTTCAAATTTACAAAGACTATTTACAAATAACGTTACAAACAAGTTTATCTAAATATTTAGTTCAATTCATTATTAAAATACATATATATGTAATTCACAATATAGTTATTGAATATATTTATATAATTAGTGAAAGTGTTTAACCATTAGGGAACAATAGAGAAAGATTCACTCACTGTTAGGCCTAGGCTACTACTCTGTGAATAGATGGATACAGCGTCCATCAAGTGTCTGTACGCTGCCAGACGGATCACAGCCATTTGACTGGTTATATTGGGATAACAGTCCCCAAAACATCAACTATACACAAGCATAAAGGCATGACATTCTATTCATAATAAGAAAACAATTTATTTCTCTGCACCGAGAGTGTCAGGCAACGCATTATACTCGCAGTATCAGCCGCGGCTGACTGGATGATCGTCCAGCAAGTGCCTGTACGCTGCCAGTCGGATCACGGCCATTTGACTGGTTATATTGGGATAACAGTGCCCAAAACATCAATTATACACAAGAATAAAGGCATGACATTCTATTCATAATAAAAAAACAAATTATTTCCTTGCAGCGAGAGTGTCAGGCAACGCGTTATACTCGCAGTATAAGCCGCGGCTGACTGGATGATCGTCCAGCAAGTGTACTGTACGCTGCCAGTCGGATCACGACCATTTGACTGGTTATATTGGGATAACAGTGCCCGAAACATCAATTATACACAAGAATAAAGGCATGACATTCTATTCATAATAAGAAAACAATTTATTTCTCTAAAGCGAGAGTGTCAGGCAACGCGTTATACTCGCAGTATCAGCCGTGGCTGACTGGATGAGCGACAGCAAGTGTCTGTACGCTGCCAGTCGGATCACGGCCATTTGACTGGTTATATTGGGATAACAGTCCCCAAAACATCAATCATACACAAGAATAAAGGCATGACATTCTATTCATAATAAAAAAACAAATTATTTCCTTGCAGCGAGAGTGTCAGGCAACGCGTTATACTCGCAGTATAAGCCGCGGCTGACTGGATGATCGTCCAGCAAGTGTACTGTACGCTGCCAGTCGGATCACGACCATTTGACTGGTTATATTGGGATAACAGTGCCCGAAACATCAATTATACACAAGAATAAAGGCATGACATTCTATTCATAATAAGAAAACAATTTATTTCTCTGCAGCGAGAGTGTCAGGCAACGCGTTATACTCGCAGTATCAGCCGCGGCTGACTGGATGAGCGACAGCAAGTGTCTGTACGCTGCCAGTCGGATCACGGCCATTTGACTGGTTATATTGGGATAACAGTCCCCAAAACATCAATCATACACAAGAATAAAGGCATGACATTCTATTCATAATAAAAAAAAACAAATTATTTCCTTGCAGCGAGAGTGTCAGGCAACGCGTTATACTCGCAGTATCAGCGCGGCTGACTGGATGATCGTCCAGCAAGTGTCCTGTACGCTGCCAGTCGGATCACGGCCATTTGACTGGTTATATTGGGATAACACTCCCTCAAAACATCAATCATACACAAGAATAAAGGCATGACATTCTATTCATTATAAAAAAACAAACAAATTATTTCCTTGCAGCGAGAGTGTCAGGCAACGCGTTATAGGCTACTCGCAGTATCAGCCGCGGCTGACTGGATGAGCGTCCAGCAAGTGTCTGTACGCTGCCAGTCGGATCACGGCATTTGACTGGTTATATTGGGATAACAGTCCCCAAAACATCAATCATACTAAAGAACATAATCATATCAACATATGCATAATAAATGAACTAGAAAGGGAGGAACACAAAACACAATAACTGTCAAAAATCAATGGTTTCTGAAAAGCCAGCCACTGACAGGTCACGTGACATTCCAGGCTCAGACTGGCAGCTGCCAGCCAGCCACTGACAGGTCACGTGACATTCCAGGCTCAGACTGGCAGCTGCCAGCCAGCCACTGACAGGTCACGTGACCTGTCAGTGGCGGCTCCTGCCAGCCAGCTGAAGATTGAACCCCTACTGAATATAATTTTTGCACTTCCATTTGATCCAATAGCAAATCAAAAAATCAGAGTTTTTCTGACTTTTCAAAAGAGGAAATAAATATTGAGGTGTATTAAAAACACTCAACGTTAGTTTTCTGTAATTTCATGTCAAAGTAATTAAAGTATAGTGTTATAAATTTACATTAAATAAAAAAGAAACATTGATAGTTTTAATAAATGTGAAAATACATCATCAGTCTGTAAAAAGGTCTATTGAAATAAAATAAAATAGAAATATTAGATGAAAAACTGAAACTAAACAAAAATGAGAAAAGTTGCCTGAGAAACTAACTGAAATAAAACAAGTTTAACTAAAACTGAAATAAAACACAGAACACTGACAAAAACACAGAACAAAAATGACTAAAACCTGAACTAAATTTAAATAAAAACCAACTATAATAGAATCTTAATAGTGCTATGAAGAAACATTGGTTCATATGCACAGACACCTCTGACATATTTAAAGGGGGGGTGAAACACTCAGTTTCAGTCAATCTCATGTTAATCTTGAGTACCTATAGAGTAATATTGCATCCATCATATCTCCAAAAAGTCTTTAGTTTTATTATATTTATAAAAGAAAGAAAGGCTGTACCGAGTCTTTCCGGAAAAAGCCGAGCGGGTGGAGGCGTGCCGTGTGGGCGGGGCTAAATAACCACGAACACCATGTCATGCGCGAGTTTTAGAACATTGTGTGTGTGTCTACTCGTGGTTTATGAAGACATGATTTGGTTTTACAATAAACAAACAGACACTACAGTAGCCACCTAAACAAATGTATTTAAACAAAACACACACCATACATCGCATGCTCCATAGATACATTAACTATACGTGATCATGTTGTTTAGCCCACTTGCTGTGCTTAAGTTACACGCGATAGACACACACAGATATTTGAAGCAGTTCTACTCACCGCCTGCGGTTCCAACGCAAGACCGTTAACTTTAGTGTGACTGCTCCATCCTTGAGACCTAAACGATTAGCAAATCCGGCTTCGATACTGGGCATTGTTTATACAAAAATCATTCCTCGAAATGCATGGAACACACAAAGAAACATTTTTACAATGTGTCGTGCTCTGGAAAAAACAAACTCCATCCACTGGATTCTTAACACTGATTCTTTGGGAATCTGTGCAGTGGTGTCTTGCCTTTGGCAACCTGACAAACACACTTCTTTGGTGGACATATGCAGCGCAGCGATGCACAGCGCTTTGATGGGCGTAGGGTTACGGCAGTCGCTTCTACGGGCTCGCGCGGCGCGCCCCTTCCGAGAGAGAAGTGCCTTAGGACCGTATATAAAGGAAAAATTCCGGAGCACCTGACGTCAGACTCGCCCCTACTCGGAATAAAACTTTTCCGAAACTTGTGACAACCAGGAAGGAGTATTTTGAGAAACAGAAAATACTCAATCAAACATACACAATTAATTTTTGAAACTTTGTCCATGTTTAGCATGGGAAATCCAACTCTCTAACAGTGTAAAAACTCACTGATGCATGAAATAGCATTTCACCCCCCCTTTTAAGAAAGGAAATTCATTCAAATTGTATTTCGGACTGTGTGGAATACTGTGAACATGATTTTAAAGGGACAGTTTGCACAATATATCAGTCAAGTGTTGTGCTGTATCTCTGTGTGTAGCTCTCACAGACTTACTCTGTGTTGTTCCTCACACTGTTTCAGAAGACTCGAGTTGCACGAAGCGTTTAAGCTGGTTTTGGAGACTTTGACATCATTAGCAGGAAAGAGCAGTGCCGATCTTTCTTTACCATTTGTGTTCCACAGAAGAAAGAAAAACACACAGGTCTGAACATCTATGAGGCTAAGTAAATGCGGAAGCGAAATGCAAATTCACACCACACTCAGCATGGAGTATCACGGACGCGTTCCGCCAACAAAGGTCAGACGACACACATGGCAGCCTCAAAACACACACGCGGCGGGTGATGATGTAAACTAGAGGAACAGCGGTGTGTACCCGCTTTGGATACGCATATTCAACTGCTACCGGTTTCCATTTCCATTTAAAACAAATTCCTTGATAATGAATCCCACATGCGTTATAATATGACTTTGAGAATTGCTCACTGGCTTCAGCTAGCTGGATCGCAGCGAACGCCGTGTGGTTTACTAACCGTCCCGATCTCGGCGTAACACTGTGACATGTATTATGTGCAGCTCTTACTGCCTTTTATTGTGCCTTTGATTGTATGGTGGCGAAACCAAGTCAAATGACACAAAGAGCCAAAAGTCACATGCAAAAACTACAATGCTTTTCCATGCCGTTGCTAAGGGCTATCCTGTTTGATATATTCAAGCAAGTCTATGGGATTTTTTCTTTCCCAAGAACATCTTGTTGGTTATCAGCATTCAACACATTCAACTGTCTGTTTATCAGGACACACTAACAAACGCTTGTCCTTACAGACGAGTCCACGCACAACACTTTCCATCAACAATGTGATTATAGCTTCACTCCTTCTTAACACAAGCCTGTATCATGACTTATATGTAATTCACAATATAGTTATTGAATATATTTATATAATTAGTGAAAGTGTTTAACCATTAGGGAACAATAGAGAAAGATTCACTCACTGTTAGGCCTAGGCTACTACTCTGTGAATAGATGGATACAGCGTCCATCAAGTGTCTGTACGCTGCCAGACGGATCACAGCCATTTGACTGGTTATATTGGGATAACAGTCCCCAAAACATCAACTATACACAAGCATAAAGGCATGACATTCTATTCATAATAAGAAAACAATTTATTTCTCTGCACCGAGAGTGTCAGGCAACGCATTATACTCGCAGTATCAGCCGCGGCTGACTGGATGATCGTCCAGCAAGTGCCTGTACGCTGCCAGTCGGATCACGGCCATTTGACTGGTTATATTGGGATAACAGTGCCCAAAACATCAATTATACACAAGAATAAAGGCATGACATTCTATTCATAATAAAAAAACAAATTATTTCCTTGCAGCGAGAGTGTCAGGCAACGCGTTATACTCGCAGTATAAGCCGCGGCTGACTGGATGATCGTCCAGCAAGTGTACTGTACGCTGCCAGTCGGATCACGACCATTTGACTGGTTATATTGGGATAACAGTGCCCGAAACATCAATTATACACAAGAATAAAGGCATGACATTCTATTCATAATAAGAAAACAATTTATTTCTCTAAAGCGAGAGTGTCAGGCAACGCGTTATACTCGCAGTATCAGCCGTGGCTGACTGGATGAGCGACAGCAAGTGTCTGTACGCTGCCAGTCGGATCACGGCCATTTGACTGGTTATATTGGGATAACAGTCCCCAAAACATCAATCATACACAAGAATAAAGGCATGACATTCTATTCATAATAAAAAAACAAATTATTTCCTTGCAGCGAGAGTGTCAGGCAACGCGTTATACTCGCAGTATAAGCCGCGGCTGACTGGATGATCGTCCAGCAAGTGTACTGTACGCTGCCAGTCGGATCACGACCATTTGACTGGTTATATTGGGATAACAGTGCCCGAAACATCAATTATACACAAGAATAAAGGCATGACATTCTATTCATAATAAGAAAACAATTTATTTCTCTGCAGCGAGAGTGTCAGGCAACGCGTTATACTCGCAGTATCAGCCGCGGCTGACTGGATGAGCGACAGCAAGTGTCTGTACGCTGCCAGTCGGATCACGGCCATTTGACTGGTTATATTGGGATAACAGTCCCCAAAACATCAATCATACACAAGAATAAAGGCATGACATTCTATTCATAATAAAAAAAACAAATTATTTCCTTGCAGCGAGAGTGTCAGGCAACGCGTTATACTCGCAGTATCAGCCGCGGCTGACTGGATGATCGTCCAGCAAGTGTCTGTACGCTGCCAGTCGGATCACGGCCATTTGACTGGTTATATTGGGATAACACTCCCTCAAAACATCAATCATACACAAGAATAAAGGCATGACATTCTATTCATTATAAAAAACAAACAAATTATTTCCTTGCAGCGAGAGTGTCAGGCAACGCGTTATAGGCTACTCGCAGTATCAGCCGCGGCTGACTGGATGAGCGTCCAGCAAGTGTCTGTACGCTGCCAGTCGGATCACGGCCATTTGACTGGTTATATTGGGATAACAGTCCCCAAAACATCAATCATACTAAAGAACATAATCATATCAACATATGCATAATAAATGAACTAGAAAGGGAGGAACACAAAACACAATAACTGTCAAAAATCAATGGTTTCTGAAAAGCCAGCCACTGACAGGTCACGTGACATTCCAGGCTCAGACTGGCAGCTGCCAGCCAGCCACTGACAGGTCACGTGACATTCCAGGCTCAGACTGGCAGCTGCCAGCCAGCCACTGACAGGTCACGTGACCTGTCAGTGGCGGCTCCTGCCAGCCAGCTGAAGATTGAACCCCTACTGAATATAATTTTTGCACTTCCATTTGATCCAATAGCAAATCAAAAAATCAGAGTTTTTCTGACTTTTCAAAAGAGGAAATAAATATTGAGGTGTATTAAAAACACTCAACGTTAGTTTTCTGTAATTTCATGTCAAAGTAATTAAAGTATAGTGTTATAAATTTACATTAAATAAAAAAGAAACATTGATAGTTTTAATAAATGTGAAAATACATCATCAGTCTGTAAAAAGGTCTATTGAAATAAAAATAAAATAGAAATATTAGATGAAAAACTGAAACTAAACAAAAATGAGAAAAGTTGCCTGAGAAACTAACTGAAATAAAACAAGTTTAACTAAAACTGAAATAAAACACAGAACACTGACAAAAACACAGAACAAAATGACTAAAACCTGAACTAAATTTAAATAAAAACCAACTATAATAGAATCTTAATAGTGCTATGAAGAAACATTGGTTCATATGCACAGACACCTCTGACATATTTAAAGGGGGGGTGAAACACTCAGTTTCAGTCAATCTCATGTTAATCTTGAGTACCTATAGAGTAATATTGCATCCATCATATCTCCAAAAAGTCTTTAGTTTTATTATATTTATAAAAGAAAGAAAGGCTGTACCGAGTCTTTCCGGAAAAAGCCGAGCGGGTGGAGGCGTGCCGTGTGGGCGGGGCTAAATAACCACGAACACCATGTCATGCGCGAGTTTTAGAACATTTGTGTGTGTCTACTCGTGGTTTATGAAGACATGATTTGGTTTTACAATAAACAAACAGACACCTACAGTAGCCACCTAAACAAATGTATTTAAACAAACACACACCATACATCGCATGCTCCATAGATACATTAACTATACGTGATCATGTTGTTTAGCCTACTTGCTGTGCTTAAGTTACACGCCGATAGACACACACAGATATTTGAAGCAGTTCTACTCACCGCCTGCGGTTCCAACGCAAGACCGTTAACCTTTAGTGTGACTGCTCCATCCTTGAGAACTAAACGATTAGCAAATCCGGCTTCGAACTGGGCCTTGTTTATACAAAAATCATCCTCGAAATGCATGGAACACACAGAACATTTTTACAACTGTGTCGCTGCTCTGGAAAAACAAACTCCATCCACTGGTTCCTTAACACTTGATTCTTTGGGAATCTGTGCAGTGTTGTCTTGCCTTGGCAACCGAAAACACACTTCTTTGGTGACATATTGCAGCGCAGCCGATGCACAGCGCTTTGATGGGCGTAGGTTACGGCTATCGCTCTACGGCTGCGCGCGCGCCCTTCCGAGAGAAGAAGTGCCCTTAGGACCGTATAAGGAAATTCCGGCGCACCTGACGTCAGACTCGCCCATACTCGGAAAAAACTTTCCGAAACTTGTGACAACCAGGAAGGAGTATTTTGAGAACAGAAATACTCAATCAAACATACAACTTAATTTTTGAAACTTTGTCCATGTTTAGCATGGGAATCCAACTCTCTAACAGTGTAAAAAACTCACTATGCATGAAATAGCATTTCACCCCCCTTTAAGAAAGAAATTCATTCAAATTGTATTGGACTGTGTGGAAATACTGTGACACGATTTTAAAGGGACAGTTTGCACAATATATCAGTCAATGTGTTGTGCTGTATCTCTGTGTGTAGCTCTCACAGACTTACATCTGTGTCTGTTCCTCACACGATTTCAGAAGACTCGAGATGCACGAAGCGTTTAAAGCTGGTTTTGGAGCTTGACATCATTAGCATGGAAAGGAGCAGTGCGATCTTTCTTTCTCCATTTGTGTTCCACAGAAGAAAGAAAAACAAACAGGTCTGCAACATCATGAGGCTAAGTAAATGCAGAAGCGAAAGCCACATCACACACACTCAGCCTGGAGTATCACGACGCGTCACGCCAACAAAGGTCAGACGAACACACATGGAAGCCAAAACACACACGCGGCGGGTGATGTAAACTAGAGGAACAGCGGTGTGTACCCCGCTGGATTCGCATATTCAACTGCTACCGGTTTCCATTTCCATTTAACAAATTCCTTGATAATGAATCCCACATGCGCTAATAAATGACTTTGAGAATTGCTCACTGGCTTCAGCAGCTGGATCCGCTGGAACGCTCGTGTGGTTTACTAACAGTTCACGATCCTCGGCGTAACACATGTGACATGTATTACTGTGCAGCTCTTACTGCTTTTATTGTGCCTTTGAGTGTATGGTGGCGAAACCAAGTCAAATGACACAAAGAGCCAAAGCTCACATGCAAAACTACAATGCTTTTCCATGCCGTTGCTAAGGCTATCTCTGTTTGATATATTCAATGCAAGTCTATGGGATTTTTTCTTTCCAAGAACATCTTGTTGGTTAATCAGCATTCAAACATTCAACTGTATGTTTATCAGACACACTAACAAACGCTGTCCTTACAGACGAGTCCACGCACAACACTTTCCATCAACAATGTGATTATAGCTTCACTACTTCTTCAACACAAGACTGTAATGCACTATAGTTGAATTTAATGTAGACAATTACTCACCTACATGTAGGTTCAGATGGATCATGCAGTGTAATTCATAAGGCCTTGTGTAGAGGAATTAAAACATCACGAAATGGCTTTGACTTATTTCCTGTTGAAACAGGAAGTTATGGCAAACCAAAGGGCTCATCCCTTTTATTTTAAAAAAGCCATGAACATTATTTGCAACTTGCATTTGACTGAGACAGACATTTGTAAATGCACATGAGTGTAAAATGATTTTCTGGGAAGAGGATGACTGCAGATTATAAATGCATATATCTGATATTTTGCCAACTTTAATAACATATAGATGAGCACAAAACAAACTAAAAACCATAAAACTCAATTTTAACTGACTTTAAAAGTTAAAAAATTAACAGATATTTTATTAAACTAATGATCAGAAGTTTGTGGTCGTCTGTAAGATTTTCTTGTGTGTTTTTGATATAAGTCTCTTGTGTGAATAAAAATAGACAAAAATCTGTAATTTTGTGCAAATATATTATAAAATGTAATCCTGTGATCAAAGCTGAATTTTCAGCATCATTACTCCAGTCTTCAGTGTCACATGATCCTTCAGAAATCACAATAATATGATGATTTGATGCTCAAGAAACATTTATGATTATTATCACAGTTGAAAACAGTTGTGCTGATTGATATTTGTGTGGAAATGTGATGCATTTTATCAGGATTCAAAACAGCATTTATTTAAAATAGAATCTTTTGTAACATTATAAATGTCTTTACTGTCACTTTTGATCAATTGAATGCATCCTTGCTGAATAAAAGCATTAATTTCTTTAAAAAAATAACATTTGTGCTGACCCCAGACTTTAAACCAGGGATATGCATTAATAAATGAATAAGTCTTGAACTGTTGAGTCTCTTCTCACTCACTCAGAGATGAACATCAACTAAGGAGAGACGAAGCTCCAGCCAATCACGTCTCTTGACTTCACGTCTTCACTATCTTCAAGCAAGCTTTGTTTGCTCACAGCTGAGGATTCAGATGAAAAGAGAGATTATAGACTCTAGCGTTGCCATTTTACACACAAAGAATGATCTGTTGTCTAACAGTGGTTTTCCTGTTGGAGAAGGTTTACACGCTTCCAAAGGCACATTTCATGGAACAGTTAACAAGGTCAAAGCATCCCATCAACGAACACGATACTAAACAAAACAGGGTCCGTGTGATGCTCAGCTTCTCATTCAGACGGACGACGGGTTTTTAACTGCCCACAGAAATCAACATGTACTGCGAGACCTCACAAACACTTCACTTTCTCGTTTCTCCTAGCCTGGAAGTACTTCCATGTGTCCAAATACCAAGCAAAAGTCATGTAAGCTGTAAGGGAAACACTCTTTGCTTTCGTACAGAAAAAAAGTGGAGCCATTAGAGAGGCAAACAAGAGCTTCTCGAGTGTCTTACGGTTTATTTGTGTAAGGTTTTAATACTATTGCACAGATATGCTGGTCTGCCTTGAAAAATAAGCAACCCTGTAATTGCTTTCGAGTTTGCCTGAAGTAAAGAGGACAAACTCGAACAAAAATATTGCATTCAAATAACCAGGACAAAATTAAGAGGTAACAGTTTTATAGCAATGCTACTGTGGCTATATACATACAAATATAAACACAGATTGCGTGTGGCAAAACACACTAAACTTTAAGCAAATGTAATAGTGATGCTTGCACAAAAATGAAGTAATTGTACAGTAATACATCTTGGTAGCATTTGCTCTATAATGTAAATAAAGTTGTAAATTGGAGTAAATTCACAAGAAAATACTATTTCAGTCTTTCTCATTAGAAAAAACGTTTAATGGTATTCTATATATAACTCTAGGGTTCTTGACTCAATTTTAAAGAACCTTTTATGCCAAAAAGGTTCTACATAAAGAGAAAAGTCTTAATGCATTATGAAAAAAAAATTTCATGTTGGGTTATTTCAAGTTTTTTTCCAGTGATAAAGTATATCTATGAGCTGTTTAATTAATGAAATGTAATCAAAATAAAAAAAAAATATAAAAAGAAAGAATGAATTAAAACTAAATGCATAACTACCGTAAGTAACACTAAATGTGTTACTTGCCGTTTCTTTTGTAATTATTCAGACAATTTATGAGTGAAAATTGTTTCAAAGTAAAGAGCTTTATTTAGATTACAAATAAATTCTAAACTAGAAATTCTAATTCTAGACTATACTGTCACATTACAGAATGAGAATTTAGGGGAAAATGTGTAGATGAAAATACAACACAAAAAGACTGAAAACTGGCTTTGTTTTCTTTATATCTTCAAAATAGGGCACCTTCTTATTTGTTTTCCTTTTAATGGTGGGATGATCCTGGTTCCATTAAATAAATATTGTCCTAGTTCTGCTCATTATATTGATGATATCACTCAAACCAAACTAGCCTTTTAAGTGCTGTTATTGCCCTACTTTTCCCTCCCTTTCCTTTTCCCACTAAATTTCAATCCCGTTGTAGAAGCCCAGGAACACAAAGAAGAGAAAGGGACATGCAGGGGGACAGTATCGGGGACTCTAATGTAGAGAAGTTCAAGTGTGAAAGGCCCCGCACCTGGTCCCGCGACATAAAGAGCCACATTCATCTCACTGACGCTTTACAAATGTCAGCGGACACAAAAGCCTATCGCTTCAGTCAGAGCGCCGGCTCATGTACATCATACACAGCTTTTTTTCTTGCATGACGTGACTGAGTGGACGCAGATACACACCAGCAGAAAGAGCTGCGATCGATCGAGTCGAAACTGAAGCAGATCCAACAGAAAACGGGTTTAATTGAGTGGACGTAGAAGCTGCCAGATCACGAAATCTGTTTAATTGACACAGAAGTGTTGTGCCAGAAGTTCACAGCTAACAGATTGTGGTTCGTGGAAAAAAAAAGAGGAAAGCATGACTTTTGGAATTAACACTGTGAAGCTTTTCTTGCTAAAAAATGTTTCGCTTAAACAAGCCCCAATTTGGTCACTGTGGTTTTGCATATTTTGTTAATCCTACAACAACATTCTTGCCCGAAAGTATCCTAACCCTAACCTAACTTCTCCCTAAAACTAGAGTGAAATGATGGTGTATAACATTGATGTAAAAGCACCTAACCCTGATTGTAAGCCTTAATTTGACATAAACTGTAAACTTGTCCCTCAAATCTGATTGGTTGGATGTTGTTTCAGGATCAACAAAGATGTTGATCAGGAACATGTTGGACTCGGTGAAATCACATTCACCGACACAAATCAGAGGCTGTTTTCTTATCCGAATGTGTCAAGTCAAGTCACCTTTATTTATATAGCGCTTTTTATAATACAAATTGTTTCAAAGCAGCTTCACAGAGATAACAGGAAAATAATGTTATAATAGTATTGTTAAATTCAAAATGTGTCACAGCGGTGGAATGAAGACTGTCCCAATTCAAGGCTCCTTCGAATGCTGTCCTTCTTTTCCTGAGCCGTGAAGGATAGAATATAGAAGGATAGATCCTTCTCAGCATATCCCAAGATGCATTGTGCACTGGTGACAACTGGATTACAATTTTAAATGTTTTGGGTTTCACCTTACTCAAAAATCTAATGATACAAAGGTTTTTTTTTTTTTTTTTTTTTTTTAAACATGCAAGAGATTTTGTAGCTACATAAATAAACTTGGTGAATATATTCACCCTAACCCTGTCTTCAAATAGTTAAATAGAACAATCGTCCGCTAGACCGTCCCGTTCATCAGCACTCGGTCCGACCTTGACGTCCTTCGAAGGGTGCAGTCTCTGAACTGGGACACTTTCAGCGGTATCAATGGATTTTGGGAACTTTGGTGATTAATGTGCTTAACTCTTTCTCTGCCAGCGTTTTTGATCATTTTCACAAATGTTTTGTGGCCACCAGAAACAGACCATCTGCTTTAAAGGACAAGTTCGGTATTTTACACTTAAAGCCGTGTTTCAAGATCGTTTCTGATGAAATAAAATGGTTAAGATTAAAATTTGGACAAATGCTGCTGAGAAATTTCGGTTTCTGTGGTCGCACCCCCCCCCCCCCCCCCCCCCCCCCCACCTCCACAATGGTTGCATAGGTGCACAGAAACAATCCTTCATAAAACACATTAAACTTTAGTTTACAAAGACGTGAAACTCACCGAGTGGTCAAGGGTGTTCACACAAAATCGCTGCAAAAGATGCTTTCCAACAGGTTTATCGTAGTTTTTGTCCAAGTCAAGTCAAATGGAGTCGGACAAAAACTACGATAAACCTGTTGTATTTTGTGGAAAAAATCACAAAATATAGCTGTGGAACAAGCAATATTTAGTTATAATAAATGCACTCTAAACAATGCTGGGTTGTTTCAACCCAAATTTGGGTCAAATAGGGACAAACCCAAATGTTGGGTTAAAATTTTAATTTAAAATTTAAACAACTTCAACTTTCACTGTCAACTGTAAATTTTATAATTATATTTTTAACCCAACATTTGGGTTTGTCTATATTTGACCCAAATTTTGGTTGAAACAACCCAGCATTTTTTAGAGTGTGATGATAAATATATAATTGATAATAAACAGTGTTGGGTAAGTTACTCTAAAAGTGAATTATTAGCTACTAATTACATCTTCAAGTGTAATTAGATTATTATGCTCATGCATTATTACTAATTACTTTCTAAATCTCATATCAAAACTCGACCAGTTACAATGATGAAACTGCTCTTTTAATTCTAGCGAATAAATAATATAAAATTAAATGGATTGTTTTGAGTGTAATATGTCTATAACTGTCTTCTGCCTTTTCTACTTCGATGCTTTTAATTGCACATTGTAGTTCTATACACCATTTTGGTGCAACTCTGATGTTTTTAAATGTGCTATAGAAATAAAATTGAACTTAACTAACTTAACTTGTTTTATTTCGAATTGTTGTCTTTATTCAGTATTTAATGCAATTACATCAGAGGTAACTGTAATTACACTACATAAAAAAATGTAATCCATTAATTAAATTAAATTACAGTCATTAAGTTAATTAAATAATTAATAACACCCAACACTGACGATAAATATTTAAAACTGGTTATTGTGCATTTAAAACACATTTAATTTATTAGTATTATTACAGAATCCATTTATGCACGAGTTACAAATATGCATCACATATTTTAGTTGGTTTATGGAAATTTTATATGCAATTCAAATACATAAATTGTAAAATTCAGGCCTAAATATTTCAGGAAAAGATAACATAAGATAATTTATCAATGCAGTGACAAAAAACAAAAACAGCAATAAATATAAATCTTGCTTGTGTGTGTTGACACTGAGTTAGCAAGACATGTCATGACTCACAACAATAGTTGAGTGAAATGATTATCATCTGCGAGTGGCATGTTTGTGGTCGTAACCCAACACACATCATGTGTCATGCACACGGAGGTGTCTAGGATGCCCGGGGTTCCCTGTCCAATCCCAGAGACGTCTCTGTCTTTGATGGCCAGAGCTCAGTCATTAGCGTGTGTGTTGGGATTAGCCACTTCCGGAGGCCTTTGAGATTTATTACTCATACTTCGAGTGGACTTGTTAAATCAATTTCCTCTTAGCCTTCTATTGTGGCTGTGCTCATCAAATCAGATTAGATTGTGTTACAGTTGACAGATGTGTGAATGAAGGCTTTAGGACAGAGGTGTGAGTTTTCCACATGAATGGAAGTTTGAGGATTGAATGCGGTCATCAGTTTAACCCAGTGTTTCCTTCAGAATTGTGTTTTTTGGAAAAGAGCCTCCATCCCCCATAAATAGTCCTAATACTAAAGGACTAAAATACATATGCATCTTAAAGAAGATTGTTCAAATGGTATATTCAGTAAGAAAATAAGGGGGGTAAGAAAATTAAGTCAAGATTATATTATATTATATTATATTATATTATATTATATTATATTATATTATATTATACTATTTTATATTTAGAAAATCAAATAAAAATATTTAATCAAATTAAACAACTAGTTTTTAATGGCTATCAATGGAGAAAAACGTTTTATATCTATAAAGTATATATTAAATAAGAAAATAAGAAAATTAAATAAAATAAAATAAAAACATTTCATCAAATGAAACTAGTTTTAATGGCTATCTATAAAATGTATATTCACAGACATTAAAATATGTTTACAAAAACAGTAATCAGATGGATGGATGGATGGATGGATGGATGATGAATGGAGGGATGGATGGATGATAGAGGGATGATTGATGGATGTATGGAGGGATGGATGGATGGATGATAGAGGGATGATTGATGGATGATGGACGGATCGATGGATGGGCAGATGGGTGATGGATGCATGGATGGATGGACGGATGGATGGATGGATACATGGATGGACGGATAGATGATGGACGGATGGACGGATGGATGGATGGATGATGGATGGATGGACAGATGGGTGATGGATGGATGGATGGATGGATGATGGATGGACAGATGGGGGATGGATGGATGGATGGATGGATGGATGGATGGATGGACAGATGGGTGATGGATGGATGGATGGACAGATGGGTGATGGACGGATGGACGGATGGATGGATGGATGGATGATGGATGGATGGACAGATGGGTGATGGATGGATGGATGGACAGATGGGTGATGGATGGATGGATGATGGATGGATGGACAGATGGGTGATGGATGGATGGATGGATGATGGATGGATGGACAGATGGGTGATGGATGGATGGATGATGGATGGATGGACAGATGGGTGATGGATGGATGGATGGATGGAGGGATGGATGAAGGATAGATGGAGGGATGGATGGATGACGGATGGATGGACAGATGGGTGATGGATGGATGGATGGATGGATGGATGGATGGATGGATGGATGGTGATGATGGATTGGACAATGGTGATGGATGGATGGATGATGGATGGATGGACAGATGGGTGATGGATGGATGGTATGATGGATGGATGGACGAGGATGGAGTGATGGATGGATGGATGATGGATGGATGGACAGGGATGGATGGTGGATGGATGGTATGGATGGAGTGGATGGATGGATGGAATGAGGATAGATGGGAGGATGGATGGATGAGGATGGATGGTACAGATGGGTGATGGATGGATGGATGGATGGATGGAAGATGGGGATGGATGATGATGGATGGATGAGGATAATGAGGATGGATGGATGGATGGACAGATGGGTGATGGATGGATGGATGGATGGATGGATGATGGATGGATGGATAGATGATGGATGGATGGATGGATGGGATGGATGAAGGATGATGGATGGATGATGGATGGATGGAAGATGGATGAAGGATGAGGAAGATGGTATGATGGATGGATGGATAGAATGGATGAAGGATGATGGATGGATGGATGGATGAAGGATAGATGGATGGATGATGGATGGATGATGGATGGATGGATGAAAGGATGGATGGAGGGTATGATGGATGATGGATGGATGGATGGATGATGGATGGATGGATGGATAGAAATGGATGGAATGAGAGGGATGGAGAATGGAGAGGATGGATGATAGAATGAATTATGAGGATGATGATGGATGGAGATGGATGAAAGATAGATGGAGGATGAATAGATGATGGTTGGATGGAGATAGATAGGAGGGATGGGATGGAGATAAGTAACCATTTGTCAAAACAAAGCCAAATGAACAAACATATTATAAAAATAAATATTCAATTCGCACAGCAAATAAAAAATGTTGTGTAATATAATTGAATTTGCTGTGAATATCGTGTATCTACTGTAGATAATTACTGTAGATATAATGTATTTCCCCTTAATAACCCGTGCAGGAAACCCTGTTTGATCAGTGTACAGTTGGTTCTGAAGTCAACGCAATCTTCCTCAATAGAGTGAAAACAACAGAAGCAACAGGTACAAACACTGAGCGCTCATTCAGAGCCGCAGACAAACAGGCCTTGTGGTTCTCCATCTCACAGTCACACTGCCAAAACACAAATGAGCCCAAACGCGCACCTGCAGCTCCAAACATCCAGCAATTACAGCAGCGTTTCTCCTAAACCCCACAGAACACCCCTCTCCGTGGCCTTTCAGAGCCTTTAACCTTTAGCAGTGAACATAAACTAATTACATTCCTCCTCGGGAACGCCGTGAATGGGAATCGCCATTGACGACTTAATTAGCGTTTGCCGATGTGGAGCGTGTAATTCCGCTGGACTTGTTCTGGTGAATAACCTCTCATTATCTCAGTTCTCCTGCTGAACATGGCACTCGCTGGGATGGAGGGACATTCATATTGCTGGAAATGTCAGCTGGGAGTCCCGCTCCTCCGGCAGACACAATGAGGGCCATTGTCGAGTGTCACTTAGCCATCATTTCGGCCCGTCAAAACAGCTTCTGTTTCAGCAGCGACGTGTTAATGGGCCTCGGCTGGGTGTGAGAGCGCTCTGAGCCACACACATCAGATGGAGGGCACAGGTTAACACACACTCTCTGATTCGGGTGGCTGGGATTTTCCAAACGGAAGCCGGGGAGGGAAAAGCAACGGGGCTGATAATGTGATATAATTAGTCGGAGAGTTTGTAGGTCAGACTCATCGGGACAGTGAATGTGCACAGACGGGACACCTGGAGCTCAGCGGCCCGGCAGGTGAAGCGCGTGAGAGCACTCCTTCATTACACACTCCGGGACGCTCAGCACAGGCAATGCACTGAAGAAGAAGAAATATATACAGGGGAGACCGGGGATGGTTGTAACAATTTTGACCTTTCTGTCTATATCTTGTAGTACTTTGAAGCCAGTGTGTTCAAAATGTGATCCAAACTAGTTACAAGTGTCTGCTATTAAATGAGATAGCTATTATCTTTGCAACACAAACAGAAAATGCATGGTTTAGTTTCAAACACGAGGAGTGAAATGTTACAATTCACCCCATAGACTGGGTTAGTTGTAACATACCCTGGGGTGAGATGTAACATTATGATATCCACCGGGGTGATATGTAACATAATGAAATAAGGATTTTGACCAAAAAAATATTTTGAAAGGTTTTTATTCAACACTGACTTTCAATATAACTGATGTGTGTGTGTCACTCTTAGTCTCAGAGTGTTTGTCACTCTCAGTTATGATTGACCATTATAAATTGAACTTGAACACAAACATTGTTTGTTTGTAAGCATGTTTTGTACTGCCAGTGTTAGTATTGGCCATAATAAAATATTTTGTGTGTGTGTGTGTGTGTGTGTGTGTGTGTGTGTGTGTGTGTGTGTGTGTGTGTGTGTGTGTGTGTGTGTGTGTTTTGTTACTCTGGCATTGTTGTTACAACTAACCCAGAGTCTTGTTGTTACAACTAACCCAGAGTCATATAGCCATGAACTAGCTCACCTTACAGCTAACAGGCAAAACATTAGCACATAACAACTTGCATGGAAAATATCTACACAGACACACAATAAACATAATAAAAGTTTGATGAGTTTAACTACAAAGCAGAAATTCCCATAACAAAAACAAAAAACTTAAAAAAAGTAACTTTCTTACCTCAAAATTGTTTTTTCTACTCTAGCATGTGCTGTGTCTGCCACAGGGATCTACTTTATCACATGTGTAATAAGAACTAAACTTAGCATGTGTGAAGTGAATCAGGTGATTTGTAACTAGTTCCTGATTGGACAAATTGGAATTGTTACAACATCCCCGGTCTCCCCCACTACTGTTCAAAAGTTGGGGTCAATACGATTTTTTTTTTTTAAAGAAATGAATACTTTTCTTCAGAAAGGACGCATTAAATTGATAAGACATAATGCTACGAAATATAATTTTTTGAACTTTCAAAGAATCCTGAAAAAATGAATCACGTTTTGCACGAAAATATGAAGCAGCAAAACTGTTTTCAACTGTGATAATAATCATAAATGTTTCTTGAGCATCAAATCATCATATTATAGTGATTTCTGAAGGATCATGTGACACTGAAGACTGGAGTAATGATGCTGAAAATTCAGCTTTGAACACAGGAATAAATTACACTTTACTATATATTCACATAGAAAACAGCTGATTTACATTACAATAATATTTCACATATTTTTGTCAGCAACAAACAAACTTTGGGTTTGTTTTGTATTTTTAATCAAATAAATGCAGCCTTGGTGAGCAGAAGAGACTTCTTTTAAAAACATTACAAATCTTACCGACCCCAAACTTTTGAAAGGTAGTGTATATTCTTGGTATTTTTATCTTGTTTTCTAGTAAATGTTGAATGACATTGATACAGTACTGGTCAAAGTTTGGAAACATTAATTTTTTTTAAATGTTTTTAAAAAAAAAAAAAGTTTCTTATGCTCATCAAGGCTGCGTTTATTTAATCAAAAATACATTGAAAACTGGAATACAGTGAAATAATCTTACAATTTAAATGATCTGTTTTCTGTTGTGATATACTTTAAAGTGTAATTTATTCCTGTGATCAAAGCAGTATTTTCAGCATCATTACTCCAGTCTTCAGTGTCACATGATCCTCCAGAAATAGGATCAGCTATCATCCAGGCAGCTACAACTGTTTTCAACATTGATAATAATAATAAATAATAAGAAACGACCTAATGAGATGATTTCTGAAGGATCATGTGACACTGAAGACTGGGTGCTGAAAATGCAGCTTTAATCACATGAATAAATTACATTTTACAATATATCACAACAGAAATCATGCAGTTAATTGAAATTGTAATAATATTTCAGAATATTACTGTTTTTACTCTATATGTTGCTCATTCCAAAACGCCCTTTTAGAGCTTGTGACAGACTGATAGCAGACTAATGCAGTTATTAATTTAAAGTTATGAGAAAGAGAGAGAGAGAGAGAGAGAGAGAGAGAGAGAGAGAGAGAGAGAGAGAGAGAGAGAGAGAGAGAGAGAGAGAGAGAGAGAGAGAGAGATTAAGCGTGTGTGAATTACCTCAGTCTGTGCGTTCGGCAGCAGCGAAACTAACTAATAGCGAAGCACCTCGCTAGTGAGAAACGTCATGTAGCTTTTAAGTTGAAAGCTACTAAACTTTTTTATTGATAAAACGCGATTGGTTGTTTTTGTCCTATTGTTTACTATATTTGCTCAGTAAGTGTTTCTGTGGGTTTTAGTTCTTCGGCTGTAAAGACGTTTGAAATAATCATGTGGCGAAGTGATTTGGTTTTGTATTTATATTTATACTACGGGGCTGTTGAATGCTTGATTCTGATTGGTTGACGAACGTTCTGGGTGATCAATGATTTTCAGGAAAACGCACGACTAAAGTAGTTCCAGGCAGGTCTTGACCGCATTACAGTTTTATATCACTTCGCCAAATGATTTCAGAGAAATCTACGGAAATATATTTCAATGCTTTCACGTTCTCTTCCAAATCCTTTGAGTTGTTTGAGAGCAAATGTTTCTCAGGGAACTCAAAAGTTTTGCAAGAGAATGCGAAAGCATTGAAATATATATTTTTTTCTTTATATGGTCATTTAGGGGCTTTGTAGATTTCTCTGAAATCAAGACTTATTCAATAATTTTGCTTCTCAAGTGAAAATATCTCAAACCATCTAGAATTAGTGTAGTAAAACAAGACTTTTAGGGTAAGAATATGATTTTTTTTGCAGTGGCAGTATAACCTCAAGACGTTGTGACGTTTTATATCCATTGCCTTTGAGAGGAGACCAGAACAGAAAGCTCACGTGAAGCATGAAGCAGGTTGAATGCATGTCAGTTATGTGTTAACCCCCATAATTACAGAGCGATTAAAGCAGGTTTGTGTTCAGACTTGTCCTGGTCTTTGAACTGTACTCATCTACAGTTTAAACCCGCCAGCTTTGATCTAATAAATACAGTTTCGAGGAGTGGAGAAATTAATTATATAAATGTCAGCATGTGTTTGGATCGGTAACCTGCCAGGATGAAAAATAGATGCTATTACATTTGCATGATGAAGCGTCATCAAAGAAATTTTGCTTTCAAATTATTAAAAAAAAAGCCTGTGATTGTCTAATCATTTTTTAGAAAGCCAAATCAATTAAATTGAGGACTAAAACAGTTTACCATCAGACAAAACAAATTGGACTCATATTAATACTCAGAAGTTGTTAGAAACCACATAGTAACGCCCTGGCAACCACTCATAACACCCAGGCATGATGGTGGCACATTTAGCCCGGTCAAACATTTAATAAAATATATGGTTAAAAAATAAACACTTATTATAATAGTCAAGTCAAGTCAAGTCACCTTTATTTATATAGCGCTTTTTACAATACAAATTGTTTCAAAGCAGCTTTACAGAGATAACAGGAAAACAATGTTGTAATAGTATTGTTCAATTGAAAATTAAATGTCCCCAACTAAGCAAGCCAAAAGGCGAAGGCAACAGTGGCAAGGAACCAAAACTCCATCAGGTGACAGAATGGAGAAAAAAACCTTGGGAGAACCCAGGCTCAGTCGGGGGGCCAGTCCTCCTTTGGCCAACGATATGAACAGTGTATGATTATGAGTTAGGCAGCATAATGTCAGGAGTCAGATGGGATCAGAACTTTCACGATATTATCCAGTTCATCTGGTTGGGTTGGGTCATCCGGCCGGTGAGGAGATGAGTGTGGTGAGGTGTCCATGGGCCTTCACAGCCCTGATAATGCGTGTCGACGTGTCCATGTGATGGTCCTTCATCAGATCTGGATATGCCCTGGATCCGGCGGTCTGCGGTAAACCTCGGGATAAACAGAGAGACTAATATTAGCGTAGACGCCATCCTTCTTATGATGTACAAAGTACATCAGGAATTATGGGAAGTGTTCCCGGTTCCGGCTGATCTAATCTATGCAGCCTAACATTGAATTATAGAAATCTATAATGTGTTATGTGTATGCTAAGCCAAAGAGATGTGTTTTTAGTCTAGATTTAAACTGACAGACTGTATCTGCTTCCCGGACCGTGTTAGGAAGATTGTTCCAAAGTTTTGGTGCTAAATAGGAAAAGGATCTACCGCCAGCAGTCGATTTTGATATTCTAGGTATTATCAACTGGCCAGAATTTTGAGATCGCAATAGACGTGAAGGACTATAATGCGTTAAGAGCTCGCTCAAGTGTTCAAAAGTTTTGCAAGAGAATGAAATCATTTAGTGCTTAATACCATTTAATACTATTTAAATGGTGCATCAATACCATTTAGTGCTTTGTAAGTAATCAGCAATATTTTAAAATTTATACGATGTTTAATAGGCAGCCAATGCAGTGTTGACAGAACCGGGCTAATATGGTCATACTTCCTGGTTCTGGTAAGAACTCTAGCGGCTGCGTTTTGAACTAGCTGTAGTTTGTTTAATAAGCGTGCAGGGCAACCACCCAGCAGAGCATTACAATAATCTAGCCTTGAGGTCATGAAAGCATGAACTAATTGTTCCGCATTTGTCAGTGAGAGCATATGACGTAATTTAGATATATTTTTAAGATGGAAAAATGCGGTTTTACAGATACTAGACACGTGACTTTCAAATGAAAGATTGGTATCAAAGAGCACACCCAGGTTCCTGACTGACGTCGCAGACTTAACAGAGCAGCCATCAAGTGTTAGACAGTATTCTAGGTTATTAGGTGAGGAAGTTTTTTGTCCAATGATTAGTATCTCTGTTTTTTCAGAATTTAGTAATAGGAAATTACTGGTCATCCAATTTTTTATATCAGCTATGCATTCCGTTAATTTTGTGAATTGGTAAGTTTCGTTAGGTTTTGTAGAAATATACAGCTGAGTATCATCAGCATAACAGTGAAAGCTAATCCATATTTCCTAATTATATCTCCTAATGGTAGCATGTACAGAGTGAACAGCAGCGGTCCTAGTACTGAGCCTTGTGGTACGCCATACTGAACTTGTGATCGATAAGACATCTCTTCACTTACTGCTACAAACTGACATAGCATGGTGAATCAGGGTAAAGACAAAAACACGTTTCGGACGAAGGGTTGATGATGCATTGACTAATTGTTTACATTTTGTTAATAAAAATAAAAAGGTTACAAGGTGAAACTTTAAATTGAGTAAAAGTCCATGTTTAGTGATGCACCTGTAGCTCACCTGAAACAGGACCTGATGTTTATATCCAAACCCACAGGTCACGACCCTGGATCAATTTGTTTATTCACTTCTCTTTATTGTTCGTGTTCAATGGACTGCTGTGGAGTGACATTAGAGTTCACTGTAACGAACATCGCATGAATATTTAAACGCCGTTTATTAGCCCGACAGCACCAGGTACAATGCATGACTGGAAAAAAAAAAAAAACACAATCATGGTGGACAAAAAAATCCATAATCCTTTCTAATACCCACAGTCATTGTCTTTTACAATGGTAAGTGACTAAATATGGCGAGAACAATGGTGTGATATCTTCAGACAGTGATGGCGGAGGTCAAGTGGATATGGTTACCGTCTGTCCTCTGGGACGGGAAATGAGATCTGTCATAGACCGGATGACTTTCAAAAATGCAGTCCAGATAAACGGCCATGGACAGTATTAGCTTGAGGAAATTGCACTGTCTTTAAAGGACCATTTATTACACTGAATGTGCATTTGTTGGTATTCATCTTGATATATAAGTCATATTCTGCAGAACCTTTTGAATTAAAAATGTGTTGGAATATAACTTTGTCTTTACATGCATAAAGCAGATTTTCAGAAATTCATGCCAATAACACTTCAACTTCATGTATATATCTTTTGAAATGTTGACTTATTTGTGTAATTCAATCAAATGAAAAACCAACTAACGCTATAAATAAAACAAGCAAATCCAACATGTAATGCATTGGTAATACTGATGTTTGTGCTGTTGTTTTCCCTCCAAAATGATGTCACTTCCTGGATGATGATGATGTTATTGAGGAAATGGCTAAATAAAAAAGTGATTTTACAAAATATTAACAGAACTGAAAATGATTTGAGAACAAAGGAAGAACCTATACATTGATCATCAATTAAAACAATATATACAAGAAAGTATTTTATTTGAAACATTTATATCACACACTGTAAAAAAATATTGTAATTTTAACGGTAAAAGAGCTAAAAAAAAGTTTCCGTACTATATACGCTAAACGGTACATATAATAATGAAATTACTGTAAATTTAAGAAGTCTGTAAAATCTAAACTGTTGCTACCGTATTTTTACGGTAAATTTCTGGCAACCAGCTTCCGTTTTTTTACCGTTAATTTAACAGAATATATAATGAGAGCATGAACAAATAAATTGAATTGTAATCCTACAATTCAATTTATTTTTTCATGCTCTCATTATATATGTTAGCAGACTGGATCATATATTTTAGATATTTTTCCATGGGTGCAGCTTGTACATTAAAAAGATATTAAGATATATTCCCTTTTTTCTTTCTGTGTGTTATGCATGTACTGGCCAATGTTTTTTCTATATTAAAACATTTATCTGTACTAATAAATTTAGGTTATACACAAGTGGCAGATTGACGTCAAGAAGTATGCATTTAAATGTTGCGGGTTCAACCATGTCACTGGAAGCGGAAACTAAGATGTGATATGTGTGAAGTTTTGCTTAAACAAATAATGAACTGCATCCTTTGACATTTGGCCATCGGTGCTGATGTCATGAGCACTGCTTTCCTCAAAGAAGCCCTGAGCAATGCAAAATACCCAAACTAGTGTTGCTTTCGTCAACGAAAATTATGACTAAATATCGTCGTCAACGAACCTTTATCACGTGACGAAGACGCAACGTAAATGCTGGTCATGTGACGATGACGATAATTAAATGTATAATGCAATATTGTTGACGAATAAAAACGAGACGAAATGTGGTTTACAAAATAAAAACTATGCTAAAATGTCTTTTCATTTTCGTTGACCAAAACGAGACGAGACTAAATGTTATTTAACGTTATTTCGTCTCGTTTACTTGCGTGCAGCATTTCTGTGTCACTTGGGTCTGCATCAGATCGCACTGCGCAGACGCAGGCGATCACATCCTCAAGCCCCACTCGCGGCATTATTTAGATTAGAAGATGCAGCTGCGTGAGTTACGCCTGTTTCACACATACTCCGTGTGTAGTGTGTGTTGCGGTGTGTATGCAGGAGCAGCACGCGCTATTGTGTTCACATGTGCTGCGTTTGCAGTGCGCAACTGATCTACGGCTGTACCACAATCGACATTTATTCTCTATTTTTTTTATTTCAAATCAATATTTCTAGCCTACATCCATTATGTCGCGTTGTTGAGGTATTGTATATCTCTGCTCTGCTGTTATGCACGCACCGCTCCTGGAGCGCATTGCCTCCGCGTGCGGTGTGAGCGCTCTAACCTAATATGGGTGCGGGAAAAAAATACACACCGCAAACGTATACATTCATACACATGTGTGAAACAGGCGTTAGCATAAACGACAACAAACACAGTTAAGTCTGACACATAGAAAGGGATTCGTCTTTGGGAGAAAAAGAAGAAATGACATTTGGAAAAACTTTCATTTCATCGTGTAGGCCTACTTCTAACATGTTTGGTTGTTAAAATAAATATGTTGTAAATTCATATCAGAGCGTTTTCATGTGTCTGGAATATTCTTGAGTCTAAGGTAACAATAATATAATAAGATAGGCTAACTATAATAAGATAAGATTTTTTGAAATGGGTTTGGCTAAAAGAAAATGTTGGTTTCGTCTATACTACTAGGTATACTTATACTATATTGACTGGGTTAAATACATTTCCTTTACTAAAAAGAGACTAAAATACAATTTTCATTGACTAAAACTAGACTATGTCTTTCATCGACTAAAACTAGACTAAAATGTCATCAGTTTTCGTTGACTAAAACTAGACTAAAATGTCATCAGTTTTCATTGACTAAAACTAGACTAAAATGTCATCAGTTTTCGTCGACTATAACTAGACTAGACTAAAAAGAGTATGAACGTGACTAAAACTAATAAAAACTAAAATGACAGCTTGACACAAAGACTAGACTAAAACTAAAATTAAAACAGGCCGCCAAAAACAACACTAACCCAAACTAATGTCTTTCAGCTGATTATATGCCATATAGTGGCCCGAAAAACTGTTTGGACACTTAAGCATTAATATGAGGAAATTTGATTGAACTGCAGAATATCAAAGAAATTGTAAGTATAAGCAAGTTAATTGCCTCATTAAAGAGATAGTTCACCCAAAAAATTAAATTCTGTCATCATTTACTCGCCCTCAAGTTGTTCCAAACCAGTATGAATTTCATTCTTCTGCTGAATAAAGATGTTTTTCATTTTGCTAAAACAACACATTTAATCTCTGTATAAACTTCAAGTGCAACATTGCTCCAAAAGACATTGCATTGCATGCTTTCATTAATACCTCAATTTGTTCAACTTTTATCACAATAATAATGAATGTGAGCCTGAGCTCAAGCTCCTATCTTCACCACAAATGTCACTATAACAGAAACTCTTCAAATTGAACACATCCTCTCATTTTCATCTTGCACAAAAACACTCAATTTTAGAATTAATTATCCAAATCCAGTCCCATACAAAGCATGCTGGGAATTCCAAATCCCCGGAGCGGTTTTCAGCAATTCAGCAACACTCGCTTAAAAATAAAGGTTATTAATTGGCGTCGATGGTTCCATGAAGAACCTTTAACATCCTTCACTCTTAAAAATAAAGCTTCCAAAAGACGGATTTTTGCTGCAATAATACCAGAAAAAACATTTTTTTGGTTCCCCAAAGAACCTTTCAGTCTTAAAACATAATTTTTTCTTATTGTGAAAAACATTTTAATATTCTAAAGAAAAATGTTCAATGATAAAGAACCTTTAGTAGAGTAGAAAAGGTTCCAAGAACTTTAAAAGTTATTCATGGAACATCGAGGCCAAAAAAAGAACCTTTATTTTTAGAAGTCTTGGAACCTTTCCCTTGCACAATAAGTTCTTTAGAGTAGAAAAAGATGTCTTCACAAGAATAGGAACCAAAAATGGATCTTCTATGGCACCTTTTTGGAAGCTTTATTTTAAAGTACTGTATAAGTGTGTAATTTAAGTGAACAAACCTTTTGGTGCAACGGCATAACATTTATAAAATCTCACTATTATTGTCTCTGACTTTCAAAAACTAAATGCACATTAGTTTAACTTCACTTACACGTAGAGAGCAGATATTTTTATTGCACACAGAAAAATCCGTAAAATTCTTCCCCTGCAGCATATACGTCTTAAATAAACAGTTTACATCATGGAAATGATTCTTTAGGGTCATTTTCTGCGGTGGCTCATCAAACAGGAAGGGCTTACGCCCAGCCAATAATTACCAGCTAAAATACTTCCTCGGAAAAGACATCAGCGGTGTTTGATATTTCCTTTTACAGGCAGCCGGGGGTGAGGCTCTCAGCTCTGTTCCCCGTCTCGTAGGCTGGTGGAGCGAGGCCTACACAAACAGATCTTATCGCCACCGGCGCGCACTCTTTCATCAGGATGTTGCGGCCGCTATGAAACACATTTATACTAACCAGCGAGTTTCAGCCATTTTTATTGGTCTGGATCTTAGAGTCGTCTCTTCGACCCAGGCTTCTCTCTGAAGGAAGTGTTGTAGAATGCTTGCGGTTACTCCAGCCACAATAAAGAAACTCAGTAAATATACGGAATTAGCTAAATGTGACACAAGTAAGGTTTGCTGCCCTAAAGCACAATGTAGTGAACAATAGAAATGCTTTTGTTTTCAGATAAAGAAATCAGATTTAAATCTTGATTTTGACGGTGCAAACCTCAGAGCTAAGCACAACTTAGAGTCAAGGGCTTTCTCAAATAACTAACTCAAAGTATGAGCCGAAGTAGTAGCTATTCTTATCTTTGTCATGATATTGATCTAAAAAACCATGACATTTGAAGAGCATGACATTAGCAACACTAAGGTCATGAATTTGAACTGTTAAAATAAATGCATGGCTTGAACACAATGTAAGGTATTTTGGATAAAAGCATCAGCCACATGTATACATGTAAATGCATTTAATATTTACTGCAATTTACTGTAGCACCCTTGTGGTCGTGCAGAGATTGCAACATGTACTTGCATTGCATTGTAAATTGCATTTGGCGCATTTTAGAAAACAACACAAAGTAAAGATTGTATAGCAAGAATTGTGTAAAGGACATTTTAAGAATTACATATAAAACTCATAACAATGCAGGTAACGCTTTACAATAAGGTTTCATTTGTTAACAATAGTTAATGTATTAACTAACATGAACTAACAATGAGCAGTATACATTTATTAATGTATTTGTTAATATTTGTAAACGTTAGTTAATAAAAATACAGCTGTTCATTGTTTGTTCATGTCAGTGCATTAACTAATGTTAACAGATGCAACTTTTTATTTGTACATACGTATATTAAATGTTGAAATGAACATTAACAAAGATTAATAAAAGCTGTAGAAGTGCAGTTCATTATTAGTTCATGTTAGCCAATGAAACCTTATTGTTAAGTGTTACGAAAATGCATTAGCAAAAACACTGTTTTTCAACATTTCATTTTTCTTCAGGAAAACTAAAATGTGTCTGTTTTTGGTGCCAGAAACCTTGACGAAACTTATAAGATTCAAGAGAGCTTTATTGTCACGTTCATCCTTATACAAGTATACAGATGAGGTTAACTGGTATTATAAGACAATTTTCAAATTGACACAACATAGAGAGAGTGCATATGTTGAATTCAGGAGGGGGGGGGGGGGGTGGGGGGGGGGGGGGGGTGGGAGGTGCAGAATAAACCTATATAATAGTCCAGAACAATGTCTGTCCTTCACTCATCATGTAGGCCCAGCTGGCCACGAGATTTTTTCCCTCTATGAAACATGGCATCTCATAATCCCGTTTCGCTCATGGAGAGCAGTAAATTAAACTGTGGGATCAAGATGGGCGTTCATTCATTCAGCTTGTGTGGTAGACGCTCTCTCTCTATAACTTTCTTTTTATTGCCCATGGTGAAGGGTGGAGTGTGACTGGCAGGTGTGATGATAAGTCAGCGTACCAGGGGCCTGTGAAACAGAGAATATAGTGGACTAACAGGAAAGCAGTCATCTGACAGCTTGACAATAGCGTCCAGCCCAGGAGGACACCAGACCTGCGCTGAGCCCAGACAATAGAGCAAGAACCTCTCCCTTCAACTGGTGACAAGATACCGTAATGGGAAGGTAATCATCGAAGAAAAGCGCCATCAAATATTCAAAAGCTGCCGCGGCATGGGGTTGATTAAATATCGAGTCCTCTGTTCCGCTGTCATGCTCGGCTTTGACTTCTCGCGCAGGTCCCGCGGCCTCAGCCTGTTGTCAAGCTCGAAGGCATGCGAGACTTTCCCAGCGACTCTCCAAACCGTTCTCATCGAGAACCCGCTTTTAATGGACTTATCTAGTGCCACAAAACAGCCTTCTTTCACGGTGGCTCGTTGCCTCTGAGAATCAGTGTGGGGTTTTTCTGTTTCGTGTCTGAACAGCTTCGTTTAGGCAAAAAGTTCTATATGCAACCATTTGATTCAATTCTACACATTGTCCAGGCCTGCATGCACAATTGTAATGCTACGTTCACACCGGACGCGAATAGCGCGTCAAATTCGCGCCTATCGCGTCTAGTTATACGCTTGACCACTTTGAATCCATTCGCGCGTCAAGAGCGAAATTGACGCGCGTAAAAAAACAAAAGTTAAAGCGAAATTTACGCGCGTCACGCGCGTCAGATTCGAAACCCTTTGGCGGCCATGTTGATCGAGCATTCATCGAGAGTCACCGCTCTGTATTTGCTCTAAATACAGCATATATTCTGAATACGAGAGCAGAACGGCGGTGTAGGGGTAATCGTCGCCGTATTTGTGTCCACCAGACCCTTTAAAGGCGAACCCAGTGTGGCGAGTTTCACCATTTGCTCGCTCCAGGAGCTGCGCCTGGATGACGGCCGCTGTCAGCGGTACTTCCGCCTGTCCCGCGCCCAGCTTGATGACCTGTTGTCCCGCATCGGAGCGAGGATCACCCTCGCCCTCATCCACCTAATCTGTCATTTATATTTGTTTTGATGATAAATGGAGCCAGCATGCAAAAGTGATTAATCTGTCCTGTGATTTTTTTCTCTCTCTCTCACACATCACTGTCCAGACCCTATGGTCCAGACACGAACTTATATGTTGGTTGTCTTTACATTATAATAATGTTTCATATAATCTAGATATGGAATAAATAGCATTCAATATAAAATGAATATATCTAATAGGCCTATATTGAAATCAAGTTTTATGTGATAAAATTTGCTTTGTTGTGCATTAGAACTACATTAGAACCACTGTCATATTACAAAATAATTTATTGAAGCATCCAGATACTTAACCACGTGACAGCAGCAAGCAGCTAGGCTCCTGATTGGTTAACGCGGCGCGAATTGACGCAGAAGTTCAAATTTTTCAACTCGGGCGGCAGACGCGAATTCGCGTCAAACGCGTGAATGCACAAAATGCACCATACGCGCGTCACGCGCATAACGCGCCAGACGCTCAATTCGCGCCATTCGCGCGAACTTGACGCGCGAATGAGGCGTATTCGCGTCTACCGCGCCGCGCTCTACGCCTCATTCGCGCCGCAGGAATTTTTTACGCGCGTAACGCGTCTTTGCATTGACTTAACATTGAAATCACTCGCGCCTGACGCGCTATTCGCGTCCGGTGTGAACGTAGCATACAAGTCCATGATATTTTTAAAGGAAAATATAAATCTCTTAACAGCATCATAAATGAAATAATTATTATATATATGCAAGTATATACTAGCAACAACATAGCAATTTTCATTGGAAAACTGACCATAGAAGAAAATACTGGTACTACATATTGGTTATACCGATTACTGCATGGGTAAATTTGGTACATGCTGATAGGCGCTGCTCTCATTCATGGTTGTTTGAGCACTCTCTGAGCATAAAAGGTTTCTATTTACAAAGGTTTTTAAAAAAATTTTTTATACAAGTGTTGAGCATTGTAGCCAATCACAATCATATCTTAAAGCAACACTATGTAACATTTTTTACCTTAAAATAATGTTTACAAAATCTTATCAGTGGTTCATCAAGTCGTAACAGGGTGAAAGGCACTTCTGCATCGCCTGACGGGGTCTGTGTCGCTTTTACTGGCACTATGTAACTTCGGGTTTCGGGTAGTAACCCAACCACAAAAAGAACTACAAAATTCGACTGCTTTACGTCAAGCGCTACAATAGTCATTATTTCGTTTTTCTTCGTTTCTGATGTCGCAATACATCATCCTTTCATTAAATCATGTAACATACTCTACCTTGTCTGTGGACATCGTTCATTCTAAAGCCGGTGCTGGGTAAACAGTGAGCGAGCGTGCGACGGTAGGCTAAATTATTTACGACAGCGGCAATGGACAATTTCGTTTCCAACCAGTAGGGCGAGCCGAAGAGGAAAAGTTTCATGGTGTTGCTTTAAGAATTTGATCGCAATGGCCAATCAGAAGTGCTTAGTAAGTCATTTTGAAAGAATCTACTAAACACTGCAGAAAATGCACAAGGTTTTGTTTTGTTCAACGCTCGCCAATCCTTTCATTATAACCAACAAAGTGCAAACACGATAAAAATATGAGATTCATTGTACAATTATGACAGCTTTTTTATTAATTTAACGAGAGGTTTCGTGAGAGTGCAGAATTGAGATTGACAGCCTTAGTGATTATTGATTTTTATTTGTTTATAGTAAACAGGGACGTTGCACAGGGCTCCTACACATTTTCCATTTCAAAATTCCATACTTTTCCAGACTCAATTTTTCAAACCTCTCTGTAGATTTTCAGACCATATTCAAAGTCGCCCTATTATGCTTATTCGAATATTCCCTTTCACACAATGTGTAATGCAGCTATCTGCTAAGTTATGAAGATGAAAGAGCATTCGATAAATAAAGTTATTGTTTCTCAAAAGAAAGAATCAAGGGGGTAATCCATCGACCGGAAGTTGAAGTCGGCCGGGTGCCGCCATCTTGTAGCAGAACTTCACTTGCGTTAGCATTTTCATTGACTCCCATTCATTTTGGCGTCACTTTGACGGCGAATAACTTTACATCTGAGGCGTTTAAAGACTCCATTTGTCCATTATTTATTTCTAAAGAAACACGACAATGTATAAAAGGCTCCATTACCTTCTATGTTACATTATGGCCCCGTAGAAACAGTTTTTGTAATAGGCTAACGACTGCGTCATAACCACTCGACTCTCTGTTGCGCTGTACAGAAGTTACCGTACAGACAGGAGGAGAAGCTCGCAGGCAATCGGGGGGACGTCCCGTCAAGGGAGAAGCCCATAGATAATGAGTCCATAAAAGCAATGGGACAAAATATTTCAACAACATTTTTGGGGAATTGGAAATAAATCGGTATGAGAACTCTTTGCTCAAGTTCCCCGTCTCTGCAAGATTAACGTTGGCAATTTTCACGCACAGCTACTAGAAGATTTACGTCTGTCACGTCATCAAGCGTAGTTTGAGTCGGTTTGAGTCTGCGCGTCAGGAACGGAAGTGCTCAAAAATCGATTAAAATGGGTTTCAACTGTCTCAACTGTGTTCCAATGAGATGGCTCTGTCCACTTCTTATACTGTCTATGGAAAGAATTGACTCTGAACAGCCTAAACGAGTCATCAGGAATTCGAATCCCACTTCTGTGACGGCTACACGTCACTGGGTAACACATTTGCCTAATGCCCACCTTAATGTGCGTTCAGCTTCCGACAAGCACAGTAAGTGGTAGACCAATCACAGCAGACTGGTCCATCTGGCCAATCAGAACAGAGTAGGCTCGCGACAAGGAGGGATTTAAAGAGACTGAATCATCGGACCTGCGTTTGAGAATCATTGAAAAATCTGGTGATGTGCAATTTGCAGATTAATAAAACATTTCTGTAAATGCACCAGAATTAGCCAGCGGCTGTTATAAAGGAAGGATCTTCTCTTTCTTTTTGTTCATTATCCCTTCACAATCTGAATCCAAGTTTAGTTTTTCATGTTGATAAGTAGGCCTAAACTGCAAAATTTTTGGATTGACAAGCGTATTTAAATGTGCGATTGAATCGGAAACTGTGATGATTGACAGTTTTTGCTCTGGTACCAAAATTGCACTTAAAAAGAACAATACACTGAAAAAAGGTTTTCAAGCAGTACTTCATTCAATTAATAATTTTTCTTTCAATTCAGTTTACTATTATTTGTTTTATTTTTTAAGTTATATTTTATTAGTTCAAAACATTGTTAAATATAAATATTTTTCATTAAGATCTTAAATAAAAAAAAATTGTTTCGACGAAGTTACAATTTCAAGGTTATACACAGGCCAGCGCATGCGCATTAAACACAAATCTCGACAGTCACCTCACTAGACCCATAGACATAATATAATACAAAAATGTATTATATTATGTCTATGACTAGACCGCTCTTCAAGTCAGCGCCTCGGCGCCGGTCGCTTCGTGGATGGATCACAATACTTTACTTTTCTGCACCAGACCAGACTCAAGTTACATCGCAGAAAAACTCTGGTAAGTGAAACAAACAACCATTTAAATGTGCTGTTGTATTTAGTAGCCTGTTAATTTTATGCCAGACATGGCACACTGACTTTATCTGGTAACGTTAGATAAGTAGGCCTATGTACGTTCATTTGAAAATGTTAACTTGGTGTTAGCTAGCTGAGTTTACACAATATGTCGACGTTAATTAATTCCTGACCGATTTCAAAAGGGAACATATGTTAAAAGAAAACCTGTGCCTTTTTGGTAACGTTAATTAACTTGAACGTTTAAGCATCGAACCGAACGTTATCTCGAGTTAGCCATAAGAATGACGTTAAAACGTTAAAAACAGTTAACCTGATCAACTAACACAGTTAACTTAAGTGAATAAGCTAACGTTACATGTTAAGGGACTGGCTTAATGTATGGCTAACGCAGTTATGACTGACGAAATACAACATTTATTTGTGTCTAATATTGCTCCATTGGCAAACTTTTTTTATATTTTAAATTCGGGCGGGCGATGTCGGTTGGTTTAAAAAAAAGTCAGAGGACACAGGGGGGCAGTAAAGCCACGACGCAACAGTCAGTCATTAATACGTTTTTCAAGGTTAGTAAAATACTTCCGAATTCAGTTGATAATTAATATAAATGCTTAATATTTTAACTTTGTCTGTTAATGTAGATTACTTGTACTTAAGTGTCAAAACCCTACGTTAGGCTGAGATTTTAAAAAATGTACCGTTATGGCCCTATGGCCTTGTATTGGCGCTTGGAGACACGTCTAATGGCGGACAATTTACCCATAGTTTAGAATAAGAATAAGCCGTCACCCAACATCACTTAGAGCACATTTAACAAACCTTGATCGACTTAACCAATTTCATTTGATATTTTTTACTATCTTGATGCAGGATACCGACATTGCTGTAAAGAGGGAGATTGCACTAAAAAGTCTTATTTTCTACATGGGAGAAGCAGTGGAGGACCTCATCAAGGATTTCCTGGTAAGACAAGATTAATTTAGCGATGCGAAAATTCTAGCTAAGGCTGTCAACTTCAAAATTAGCCATCAGACTATGTTCATATATATGTCTGAAAACAGTCTGTAAGCAAAGTTCAAATAGAGATACAATACCTTTCCACTAGAACCAGAGTCCCATGCGTTGGTAAGTTTATGATTGTAATGACTGTTATATTTCTATTTCAAAAACGAATTGGAGCAAAAACATAATTTTATAATTAGTTAGAAGTAGATGCTAATTATACAATGTTGTGCATTTGTGTTTGCATTCAATTTGGATTAAGTTATTTTTTTGTTATCCAAATAAAAAGTACCATCTGAATGTCGTCTAATAGTTTGGGCTCTGTTGTTAACCTTTAATCTGCGGGAAACCCAACCTGTATCCATTCCTTATTCTTTCTTTCTTCCTAAATTCTTTTCCAGGTATCAGAAAAGAAAGAGGATGAACAATTTCTTCAGCAAGAAGCCATGGCAATCTTTATCATCAGATATGCACAAGGTGTACCTACAAACATTGGCATCATTCTAATCTAGAGGGACAAGAGGTTCTGAGCTGCTTGCCCTCTGTCGCAAATGCTGTGCCATTCTCCTGAGCCTTCTTTATGCCTTCAATCTGGAATATCCCAAGACATTGAAACTGACTTTTGAATATATCCAGAAATTCACGGTGTATATAGCAACACTCTGTACTTCATTCCAATGTCTGACTTTTCAACAATGTGTTGTTTTTTTTAGTTGGATATCATTGTAGCAGAGATAGTGAAATACTTATCACAGCTGCATTTACTGCATTTGGTAGTGTTGAGAAATTCTTGCATTTCCCTAATTCACTGCATAGTTCTCGGTTAAGTTTGCCAGCCTTGAAGTTAAAATATGACACTTGAGCACTGAAATTGTGAATGTGTGGAATATTTTAAAATCTTTATGCGATGTAAATTATTTGTCTTTTTTTTTATTAGATTTTGGATCAGATCAAATATTAATCAATGTTCTGGATGGGAAACATGTTTTATTAAATCCATATCTTTTTGTTTGTTTAAAATTAATAATTTCTATTAACCTTTATTTTTAAAATTGATACATAATTGTTTAATTAAATCTATATATATTTTGGAGGAAACATTTTATTAAATCAAATGAGAAATTAATATTTCTATTAATTTTTTTTAAAAAGAATTTGTTTATTAAATCTATTATTTTGTTTAGAAAAATTAATTATAGCTGCGAGCAGCGATTAGGGCCCAAGCCGGGCGCACCGCAACCCTGGTGCACCAGGGTGGCGGTACCGCCGGCTTTGGCCCTTCATCGCTGCTCGCAGCTATATTTATATATATATATATTTATATATATATATATATATATATATATATATATAAGCCGGTGGCACCGCCACCCAGTTCCCTTTAGGGTTATTGTGCACGACGTGACAAAATATCTGCTCGCTATCTGCCGAACGGCTCTGGTAGTCCCGCTTCAGCACTGATGATGTTGTAGAAATAGTGTGCTCTGGTTGGTCTGGATTATTCAGGTTTTATTATTTTATACAGAAATAAGTTATTTATAATTCAGATGAGAATAAAGTTAGTGTTGATTAAAATGAAGGAAAACAAATATATTGATCTGAAATATAGCACATTCATTTGACATTTATTTAGGTTCAATTACCAAATATACAATCTTAATTTAATTTAAAGCAAACAATACATTTAAACGTACAGTATGTAACTTTTGGCCACCAGGGGTCACTCAATCAAAATAATAGCAAAAGACGTATTCTGATGATGTCGTGAAAGAGCGTGTGCTCATGGGAGTTGTTGTTATTGTCGAGAGAGAGAGAGAGAGAGAGAGAGAGAGAGGGAGTGCGCGCGCGAACCAGCTATACGATGTTCATTGGGACACGCGCGATCTGTCATTCCCCAGCCATCTAGCATCTCCAGCAGATAACATGTTCACTGACGAGGTAATGTGTTGTTATTTATATTATATCTCTATTCTTGTTACGTTTAGTTACGGCTATTCACTTTATGTAATGCCATTGTAATGAACACGCGCGCGCTGTCGCTCTCCACATTCCTCACTCATTCTAACTTAGTGTTTTTAAAATCACGTCTCTTCGAACGGAGAGATATATGAATTATCAGGGCTATTGAATCAATATTCCACCTAGCTAGTATTAATAGATGTTAAAAACACGCTCACCTTTCGTTAATAATTATTAACGGACAGCATTCAAAAGACAACTGAAAACTCATCTCTTCAGGGAGCACTTAACATAAAAAAAAAAAAAAAAAAAAAAAAAAAAAAAACCTTCCCTTTCCTTTAAATCCTCCCTTGCTTGGCTTATACTACTCTGGGCTATGTGTGAACTTTGTACTTTGAGCACTTCTTGCGTTGTTTTTGCCTTTTCACGATGACTCGCTTGGTTTTGTCCTCAGTTGTAAGTCGCTTTGGATAAAAGCGTCTGCTAAATGACTAAATGTAAATGTAAATGTAAATGTATAATTATAATTACGTTTATACTATGATATTGAAAAAGATGGTGAACTGCATATGAAGCTACTTTCTGCAGCTATATCTACAACAAATGTGAATTTACATTATACTGTACATGAGAGCTAGTCCGTCTGCGTTTTACACATGCCATCATCGTTTCACAACATATAAGTTACGGATAGATATAGTTAGCTGAATGCGTGCTTACTTGTTTATTAGAATGCAAGCGAGATCGGCATCTCTCTGTAGTTCCAGTTTGTCACTAAGCTTGTGGAAATGCAACTCCAATGTTAACGCGAGTCATGTCTCTTCTCCTGTCCCAAACCCTTCTCGAGTCATTTCTGTCACCCGTGCTTCCGCTTCACGGATCTGCCTCCAGCAGCAGAACGTGCAGGCAAAGCATAATCATGGTCCATTATTGATATCCAACTATTGATTCTTTATCGTCTTCTTTTATTTTAGTGACGTGCGTCCGGTGTTTACATTTGCGTTTGGCAGTTTTTCGCCGGGATCCGCACGAAGTTAGAGAAACTAGAGTCAAAGGTTATATGACGTCATAGACGGGCGACGAAACGGAAATAAAGACACGGCCCGTGTCTTCAAATTAAAATATAAATTTCTCTGGATTTGAAAGTTGGTGGGAACTTTTGGGATAATGTTAGTACACAACTAAAAGAAATATATAACATAGATACGGTTATTTTTGCTATTTTGAAAGCCGAAAAGTTCCATATTGTGCCTTTAAAATACATGGGTTGTATGCACATTTTTTTTAATAAAAAAAAATATATATATCCAAAAAGACAAGGCTTAAAAACTCTTGTCACTGTAACAGACACAATCTCTCTCAACACACACACACACACACACACACACACACACACACACACACACACACACACACACACACACACACACACACACACACGTCAAGTCACTTACATTTTAGATGCAATATTGAATAAGCAGAAAAATCGGATTTTCTGCTCTGAAAATATAAATAAGCATACAAATTGAATAAGCACTTTGAATATTCTAAACAGAATAAGCACTAGTCGCTAATGAATAAGTACTAGTACTTAATGGAATAGATACTAATATCTAAAAAATGAGTACTAGTAGCATGAAAATAGAGACTAGTATGTTAAAATGATTAAATGTTAAAACGGCTTGCCATATTGGCTCAGAGAGAGAGAGAGAGAGAGAGAGAGAAAATGACATTTTAGATAATAGTAACTATTAAAAGAGACTAGTACTTATTCATTAGCTACTAATACGTATTCAAAAGAATATCTAAAGAATAAGCACTAGTATCTAAAGAATAAGCATTAGTCGCTAATGAATAAGTACTAGTACTTAATGGAATAGATACTAGTATCTAAAAAATAAGTACTAGTAGCATGAAAATAGAGACTAGTAGGTTAAAATGATTAAATGTTCAAAGCATCAAACAAGAATATTAAAGTTTGATGCGTTGCCACGGCAACAGTATCTAAGATATCAATAATCCTTTCTCAGGTCTACATCTGCCGTGTGTTTACATTATACACATAAAGTTTGAAGCAAATTGGGTAAAAATAAGAGGGTGATTTCAAAGCCTTTAGGAAGTGACACACTTCCTGCTGCCAGTTGGTGGCGCTATAACTTTGACTCACAATAGTCACATCCATGTGATCGGACACTTACACCGAACACACTGCTGAAGTTTCATCAAGATCAGTTAATGTATGCAGTAGTTATAACACACTTCCTGTTTCCATTATTCGCCATAAATTCGTTTCCTCGCCACGGCCAAACCGTTCGAGATATCAAAAATCCCCTGGCAATTTTTCATCCTCAATGTCTTGACTTCATGCTGACTGAGTTTCGTGGCGATTGGTTGAATTCTCTAGTATATCGAATAACAGGGGCATACGCTTTCAAACAAACCATAATAGCCGACTTCCTGTTGGGCTGGGGTAAAAAGTAAAAGTACAAAGGATATATGAATCGATGAGATCTACATGTGTACCAAGTTTCATATTATTACATGCAAGTGTGTTTGATTTATGGACCAAGTTTTCGGACCCCGTTCCAGGGGGCGCTGTCGAGCCCCCTGCCACGCCCGGGTACCAGCTTCAGCCCGGCCCTTATGGCCGCGGGTTCTGACCCGTGTGCAAAGATTCAAGAGTTTTTGAGCACGTTAAGGGCCCCAAAGGTGCGCTGAGAGTCTCAAAAGTATCCAAAAAGAATATTAAAGTTTGATGCATTGTCACGGCAACAGCATCTAAGATATCAACAATCCTTTCACAGGTCTACATCTGGCGTGTGTCTACATTATACACATCAAGTTTGAAGCAAATCGGGTAAAGCCTGTTTGATTTATGGACCAAGTTTTCGGACCCCGTTCCAGGGGGCGCTGTCGAGCCCCCTGCCACGCCCGGATACCAGCTTCAGCCCGGCCCTGATGGCCGCGGTTTCTGACCCGTGTGCAAAGTTTCAAGAGTTTTTGAGCATGTTAAGGGCCCCAAAAGTGCGCTAAGAATCTCAAAAGTATCCAAAAAGAATATTAAAGTTTGATGCGTTGTCACGGCAACAGCATCTAAGATATCAACAATTCTTTCACAGGTCTACATCTGGCTTGTGTCTACATTATACACATCAAGTTTGAAGCAAATAGGGTAAAGCGTGTTGGATATATGGACCAAATTGTCGGATCCGTTCAAGGGGGCGCTGTCGAGCCCCCCTGCCACGCCCGGGTACCAGCTTCAGCCTGGCCCTGATGGCCGCGGGTTTTGTCCTGTGTGCAAAGTTTCAAGAGTTTTCGAGCACGTTAAGAACCCCAAAAGTGCCCGAAAGCATAAAAAAGCATGAAAAAGCTTAAAAAAAGGAATATTAATGTTTGATGCATTGCCATGGCAACAGTGTCTAAGATATCAATAATCCTTTCACAGGTCTACATCTGGCATGTGTCTACATTATGCACATGAAGTTTGAAGCAAATTGGGTAAAAATAAGGGGGTGATTTAAAAGCATTTTGAAAGTGACACACTTCCTGCTGCCAGTTGGTGGCGCTATAACTTTGACTCACAATAGTCACATCCATGTGATCGGGCTCTTACAACGAACACACTGCTGAAGTTTCATCAAGATTAGTTAATGTATGCAGTAGTTATAACACACTTCCTGTTTCACGTTTCTCGCCATAATTTTGTTTCCTCGCCACGGCCAAACCGTTCGAGATATCAAAAATCCCCTGGCAAATTTTCATCCTCAGTGTCTTGACTTCATGCACACCGAGTTTCGTGCCGTGTGTTTGAATTCTCTAGGAGGAGTGTTTCACATTCCATTGCATGCGTTTTCCAAACAACCCTTAATAGCCGACTTCCTGTTGGGCTGGGGTAAAAAGTAAGAGCATGAAGTATATATGAACCGATGAGATCTATATGTGTACTGAGTTTCATATTATTACATGCAAGCGTGTTTGATTTATGGACCAAGTGTTCAAACCCCGTTCCAGGGGGCGCTGTCGAGCCCCCCTGCCACGCCCGGGTACCATCTTCAGCCCGGCCCTGATGGCCGCGGGTTCTGACATGTGTGCAAAGTTTCAGGAGTTTTTGAGCATGTTAAGGCCTCCAAAAGTGTCCAAAAGGTAGTAAAAAAATAATAATAAATATAGCTGCGAGCAGCGATTACGGGCCCAAGCCGGTGGCACCGCAACCCTGGTGCCTTTAGGGTTATTGTGCAGGACGTGACACAAAAGATCTGCTCGCTATCTGCCGAACGGCTCTGGTAGTCCCGCTTCAGCACTGATGATGTTGTAGAAATAGTGTGCTCTGGTTGGTCTGGATTATTCAGGATTTTTTATTTTATACAGAAATAAGTTATTTATAATTCAGATGAGAATAAAGTTAGTGTTGATTAAAATGAAGGAAAACAAATATATTGATCTGAAATATAGCACATTCATTTTACATTTATTTAGGTTCAATTACCAAACATACAATCTTAATTTAATTTAAAGCAAACTATACATTAAAAATACATGGGTTGTATGCACATTTTTTTTTATAAAAAATATATATATATCCAAAAAGACAAGGCTTAAAAACTCTTGTCACTGTAACAGACACAATCTCTCTCTCACACACACACACACACAAACAAACACACACACACACACACACACACACACACACACACACACACACACACACACACACACACACACACACACACACACACACACACGTCAAGTCACATTTTAGATGCAATATTGAATAAGCAGAAAAATCGGATTTTCTGCTCTGAAAATATAAATAAGCATACAAATTGAATAAGCACTTTGAATATTCTAAACAGAATAAGCATTAGTCGCTAATGAATAAGTACTAGTACTTAATGGAATAGATACTAATATCTAAAAAATAAGTACTAGTAGCATGAAAATAGAGACTAGTATGTTAAAATGATTAAATGTTAAAATGGCTTGCCATATTGGCTCAGAGAGAGAGAGAGAGAAAATGACATTTTAGATAATAGTACCTATTAATAGATACTAGTATTTATTCAATAAATACTAGTTCTAAGTCATTACATACTAGTACCTATTAAATAGATACCAGTACTTATTCATTAGCTACTAATACGTATTCAAAAGAATATCTAAAGAATAAGCACTACTATCTAAAGAATAGGCACTAGTACTAAAGAATAAGCACTAGTCGCTAATGAATAAGTACTATTACTTAATGGAATAGATACTAGTATCTAAAAAATAAGTACTAGTAGCATGAAAAAAGAGACTAGTAGGTTAAAATGATTAAATGTTAAAACGGCTTGCCATATTGACTCAGAGCATCAAAAGCATCAAACAAGAATATTAAAGTTTGATGCGTTGCCACAGCAACAGTTTCAAAGATATCAAGAATCCCTTCACAGGTCTTCATCTGCAGTGTATTTACATTATACAGATGAAGTTTGAAGCAAATCGGGTAAAAATAAGAGGGTGATTTCAAAGCCTTTAGGAAGTGACACACTTCCTGCTGCCAGTTGGTGGCGCTATAACTTTGACTCACAATAGTCACATCCATGTGATCGGACTCTTACAGCGAACACACTGCTGAAGTTTCATCAAGATCAGTTAATGTATGCAGAAGTTATAACACACTTCCTGTTTCCATTATTCGCCATAAATTCGTTTCCTCGCCACGGCCAAACCGTTCGAGATATCAAAAATCCCCTGGCAATTTTTCATCCTCAATGTCTTGACTTCATGCTGACTGAGTTTCGTGGCAATTGGTTGAATTCTCTAGGAGTAGTATATCGAATTCCAGGGGCATACGCTTTCAAACAAACCATAATAGCCGACTTCCTGTTGGGCTGGGGTAAAAAGTAAAAGTACAAAGGATATATGAATCGATGAGATCTATATGTGTACCAAGTTTCATATTATTACATGCAAGCGTGTTTGATTTATGGACCAAGTTTTCGGACCCCGTTCCAAGGGGCGCTGTCGAGCCTCCCTGCCACGCCCGGGTACCAGCTTCAGCCCGGCCCTGATGGCCGCGGGTTCTGACCCGTGTGCAAAGATTCAAGAGTTTTTGAGCACGTTAAGGGCCCCAAAAGTGCGCTGAGAGTCTCAAAAGTATCCAAAAAGAATATTAAAGTTTGATGCGTTGTCACGGCAACAGCATCTAAGATATCAACAATCCTTTCACAGGTCTACATCTGGCGTGTGTCTACATTATACACATCAAGTTTGAAGCAAATCGGGTAAAGCCTGTTTGATTTATGGACCAAGTTTTCGGACCCCGTTCCAGGGGGCGCTGTCGAGCCCCCCTGCCACGCCCGGGTACCAGCTTCAGCCCGGCCCTGATGGCCGCGGTTTCTGACCCGTGTGCAAAGTTTCAAGAGTTTTTGAGCATGTTAAGGGCCCCAAAAGTGCGCTAAGAATCTCAAAAGTATCCAAAAAGAATATTAAAGTTTGATGCGTTGTCACGGCAACAGCATCTAAGATATCAACAATCCTTTCACAGGTCTACATCTGGCTTGTGTCTACATTATACACATCATGTTTGAAGCAAATAGGGTAAAGCGTGTTGGATATATGGACCAAATTGTCGGACCCGTTCAAGGGGCGCTGTCGAGCCCCCCTGCCACGCCCGGGTACCAGCTTCAGCCCGGCCCTGATGGCCGCGGGTTTTATCCTGTGTGCAAAGTTTCAAGAGTTTTCGAGCACGTTAAGAACCCCAAAAGTGCCCGAAAGCATAAAAAAGTATGAAAAAGCTTAAAAAAAGGAATATTAATGTTTGATGCATTGCCATGGCAACAGTGTCTAAGATATCAATAATCCTTTCACAGGTCTACATCTGGCATGTGTCTACATTATGCACATGAAGTTTGAAGCAAATCGGGTAAAAATAAGAGGGTGATATAAAAGCATTTTGAAAGTGACACACTTCCTGCTGCCAGTTGGTGGCGCTATAACTTTGACTCACAATAGTCACATCCATGTGATCGGGCTCTTACAACGAACACACTGCTGAAGTTTCATCAAGATTAGTTAATGTATGCAGTAGTTATAAAACACTTCCTGTTTCACGTTTCTCGCCATAATTTCGTTTCCTCGCCACGGCCAAACCGTTCGAGATATCAAAAATCCCCTGGCAATTTTTCATCCTCAGTGTCTTGACTTCATGCACACCGAGTTTCATGCCGTGTGTTTGAATTCTCTAGGAGGAGTGTTTCACATTCCATTGCATGCGTTTTCCAAACAAATAGCCGACTTCCTGTTGGGCTGGGGTAAAAAGTTAGAGTGCGAAGTATATATGAAACGATGAGATCTACATGTGTACCGAGTTTCATATTATTACATGCAAGCGTGTTTGATTTATGGACCATGTTTTCGGACCCCGTTCCAGGGGGCGCTGTCGAGCCCCCCTGCCACGCCCGGGTACCATCTTCAGCCCGGCCCTGATGGCCGCGGGTTCTGACATGTGTGCAAAGTTTCAGGAGTTTTTGAGCATGTTAAGGCCTCCAAAAGTGTCCAAAAGGTAGTAAAATAATAATAATAATAATAATAAATAATCCTTAGTAAAACAATAGGGCCTTCGCCCTTAGGGCTTGGGCCCTAATTAATTGACTTTCTTCAACATGAAAAATTTACTTTGTACCAAGTCATATAAAATAGTTTTCATAGACATAGAAAATATTGGTTAGGGTAAGTTATTTATTTTTCATTGGATCAAGTAATAAAATATAGATGTGAACCATTACCCTAAAATTTTTTAATTGGATGAATGAAAATATTTTTTCAGAGTGTAGCCAATTAAATTAGATGATAACTAAAGATTTGAATAACTTCCACAAGGTTTCGAAGTACAGCTGTAAAAGTATTCTTTATGTTTGAACAGCATCATAAATGCAATAATCGCTATATGCAAATAAAGATAGCACCCATATAGCAATTTTCTTTCATAAAACTGACCATAAAAGAAGACGTTTGCTAATATGCACTATACCAACCCTTGTGGCAACTCTGGAAATACAATGTGCAATTAAATATCTTAGATGAGCATAACTAAAATTGCGTTCTAGAAATTTGAATTACTTTTTAAGATTTTATTAAAAAGTATAGTTTTACAGGTCTGGGAAGCACAATTTAAAAAAAGTCCCTGATATTTCCAAATTTAATATTACAATATTTATTTAGTTTCCCAGACAAATGGACAGCTAAAAAGCCCTTTCTATTCATTTTCTGAACAGCATCATAAATGCAATTTAGTTCTAAATGCAAGTAAATAATAAGTAAACACCTATAAAAATTTATAACAAGCTCAGCTATTTTTCTGCATAGTTACACATGAATGTATGCTTTTAAAACCCGCCAAGTAATGTTAAACTAAATATTTTTTGAGTGCCCACAACTCAAAGTCCAGCATGTTTCATACAGTGAGTGGTGATATAGATTCAGAATCGTATATCCTTGATTAAACCCAACAGTTTAGGCCGCAAAAAAAAAACCCACAATGCAGGTGCTTGCCATGCATTATTAAGCTCAAATAGTTTCCAGACCTGTGGACAATTTGTTATCTGAAAACAGTGCGTTTCTGTAGTAATATCACAAATGTGTAGCAGGTTGAAAAAACATTAAAAAGGTTCAAGCTCCAGTTAATTCAGAATGACGCATTTATGATCAGTTAAGATACGTTTTTACATGTGTTGCATGTTTTTTTCATATCTGCAAATTTCATAGCTAAAATGAGCTGCAAATTATGGAACTTTAAAGATGTCTTTTTTTTCAGGGTTCCCACACTTTTTGACCAATGAATTTGGTTTTCAACAAGTTTCAACAAACTTTTTTGTTGATTGTGCTGGGTAAGTATTACAAAAAGAGCAATCTTAAATATTTTATGAGCATAACTAAAGGTATGTGTATTCTTTATTGAAACGTTTAAAGATTTCATTAATTTAAGTCAGACACATTCAAGTACACAAGCACTAAAGCCTAAGACATTATGAGAAAACGAAAAAGAATGGAAAAAGGACTATAGAAGAAAATTAATGTCTGTATATATATATATAATATATATATATATATATATATATATATATATATATATATATATATATATATATATATTGTACATTTAATTTTGCACTTAAAAGAGCAATATCTAGCCAATTCAATGAAGCAAAACTAAAAATATGCATATGGAACATTTATTTAGACTGTAAGATTTGATTAGTCAGAAACTCTATGCAAGTGCACAAGGGCTGTGTCCGTAATCGCATACCTCACTACTAATATGGTAGGTGGAAAAACAGTATGTGACAAAAGAAGTATGTCTGAATTCACAGTACTCATAAAAGAGTAGGCGAAAAGTATCCGAATGACCCCTGAGATTCTGAAGTATGCATATATGATGGACACTTTACCATCCCATGAGACCAAGGGACAAGATTTATGAATGGAAGTGAAGCGACGCAACTGACGCTGGCAGCCCTTACAAAAATAAGTATACTTAATAAAGTATACTTGTAAGTGTACTCTTTCAATATATTCAGGACTAAATTGTCCCACTTTTTAGTAGTATATTTTTAAGTATACTTTAAGTGTATCAGTGGTACATTTTGAATACACAACTAGTTTTTAACAACGTTTTTCATGTGTACTGCAATACAAGTGAACTTATATAGGCATACTGATAGGTTACTAGTCAAATACTTGTAACACATTTTTCTAGTTTGTGAAAGCACACTTTACTCTCAGTAAAGCCTACTTCTACTCTAGTGCCTCTTGTGGCAACACTTGAAAATGCAATGTGTTATTTTTTGTTTTAATATTTAATTTAGCACTTAAAAAGAGTCCTGCACATACTGTAAATATTTGATGAAAATATATAGGGTATATCATGGCCACAACTTATTAATTAATTCTCGTGTTGTAATAAACTGTGACCAGATTTAACTAAAACGAATGATTATCAAATGAGCACGATATAGTAAAATGAGGGAACTAATTAGATGTGCTGACATATTAGTAATTCTTGGGAATTAATTGTTCATTTATGGCCACGATACACATTTCCCCCCTGCATATCATGTGTGAGGCTCTGTAAAAAAAGAACAATACATAGCCAATTACATATTTTAGAGATGAGCATAACTAAAAAAAATGTATTAACTTCTACAAGTTTCCCAGACCTGATATTTCCAAGTGCACAGCTAGAAAAGGTTTTTTTTTTTGTGTGTGTGTGAAAATACAAAACCATACGTCTATTTGTAAACACTGAGAATTACATTACATTGCATATTTTACATCGGCCCCATTTCTCATGACAGCTGCGTTTCGATGACACTTTAGCAAACACTGCTGAAAGATCTGTGCATGTTCACTGTCCAGGCTGCACTATCAGCACAATCGCTTTGTTAACAGGATGTTTATATATCTTTCATTTGCGAAGAGAAATCCAGCCCAGCTCGGAGGTTGACCTAAAAACTAATTGAGCGTTGAGCATGGTTGTTCTCACAGCGCAAGACGTGTTAGGAAGTCCAGGTCAGAGGTCACGCTGACACATTGTCCACCCCCAGTGTGAATATAAACATTTTAGAAAGCCTTTTGACCAAATTAACGGCTCTTATGAAAGCAGCGAGTACAGACAGAGATGTGTGTGTGGCCGAGGGGTCTCGGGAGGAATGCGCTGGACTTTAGCATGCGAGATGTTTGCTTCTGACACAGGATGCTTGTGAAATGCTTTTTGGATAGACTCTCAACAGAAGCTGTTGCAACTGTTCGCCGCTGACGGCCAAAGCCTTCTGTCATTGTTTTACAAGCTGACTAACAGTCACTTATCTCGTGGAAAAGAGTTCGAATCAGCAATAGCTCAGGCATTCAAGTGCTTCAAGTCAACACGACATCTAAACTGACCTTATTTACTTTCTTAATGCACATTCCTGTCGTGTTGCGAACGGTACTTCAGTGCATGATATTACAAGGACAAAAATTGTTTGTCTTTTTTAATAATTTTGTCACAATGCCTTCTTATTTTTAACTGCTCCATCCACACAGTTCACCAACTCAAAATTATTTAAAGAATATGCACAACACACACACACACACACACACACACACACACACACACACACACACACACACACACACACACACACACACACACACACACACACACACACACACACACTAGGTGATTTCAGTTGGTCCCAAAAATGTAATATAAATCTGTACACACACACACCAACACACACCACCCCACAACACACACACACACCCCACACCACACACACTAGGTGATTTCAGTTGGTCCCAAAAATGTAATATAAATCTGTACACACACACACACACACACACACACACACACACAGTATTCATGGTTCCAAAAATTAATAAAATCTGTACACACACACACACACACACACCACACACACACACACACACACACCACACACACACACACACCACACCACACACACACACTAGTGATCAGTAGGCCCAAAAATGTAATATAAATGTACAACACACACACACACACACCCACTATATTTCAGTGCAAAAATGTAATATAAATCTGTAACACACACACACACACACACACACACACACACACACACACACACACACACACACACACACACACACACACACACACACACACACACACACACACACACACACACACACACACACACACACACACACACTAAAGTAAGAAGAATGAATCATAGAAGAAAACTAATCCTAATATCCCCTATAGCGGAAAATAATGCACTTAAAAAACAATATCTATAGTCAACTAAATACTTTTAGACATGAGAATAACTAAAAATGTACATGAAAATCTCAATAACGTTTTAATATTTTATTAACTTCTACAAATTTACCAGGCCTGTCAACTTTAAAGGACTTCAACTTTAAATTATATAAATTAAAGTCAGGTGCAATGAAAACTTTACTAAAGTTTTGACCAATAATGAATGTTAATGGATAAATGGTGCATTTTATGATGCTCTCTCTCTTTATATATATATATATATATATATATATATATATATATATATATATATATATATATATATATATATATATATATATATATATATATATATTATATATATATTCATTCAAGTTCATTGCTTATGAAAATTCTTTGAGTAAATCACTTCACTTTAGTCGGGATCCGCCCACTTTTATTTGTCTGAGAGTCGTGACTCATATAGAACGTGAGTGACCGTTACTAGTAAACACACACACGACTCTGATTCACTATAATTAACAGTTTCGCCTTATTTCACAATTGGATTTGTAAACATGTTTGTGTCATATCTAAAGCTGCAGGCCTCCAGAGGAGAAAAGCTAGTTTGCATGGATGCTGTTCGTAAAAAATTTAGTTGGAAAAAATTACAACAAATCTGAGGTGAAGAGGAAATGACACACACTTCAAACTACAGTTAGACACACACAATGACAACATAAGTCCCTTAGTGTTTGAGAAAACAACATTCCCAAACAAGCTCTCGACAGGGAAACATTTTCAGGACAGTTTTTTCTGCTGTTAATGTTTAGTCTTTTACATAATTTAAGAGGGTGAAAACAACTATTTGAAAAGCCTATCTAATGTTTCTGCTCAGAACAAGAAAAAAAATCTGCCAATTGGGTACAATTTTTTTTTAAATAAAAACATGTTTTGAACATGATTTTTTGCAGTGTGGAAACGTTTGGCGGTGGGCTCTTTCAACTGAAACCACTTGATTGATTGATTGATTGATTGATTTTATTTAACCACTTAAATATAAAAAATATGGAACAGACTCTGTGTCATACATTAAAAATACATACATAGACAGAGATGACACAATAAACCCCAAAGATTTATTTCCATTGTGGTCCCTAAAAACTTTCAGCACATATAACATTCAATAAAACAAAAACTTCCTGAAAACTTCACTTCCTTGGAAACTTGCACACAGTATCAGTAATAAAATAATACAGTAATACTGGTAATGCTGCAAGCGGGGAAGCCTGTGAGTCTTTTTTCCTTCATAATAAATGACTTGCACCTCAGATTAAATGCAGTAAGAAACACTATCATGTTATCTTGTCTTTGGATGACTGATGTTTGGAGGCAGAATCGTGAGAGACCGTTTTGGAAGGTTATAATACAGGTTTGATGGCAGACTTTGGCTCAGGCATTTCAGAATGACTCGAATAATATACTGAAGATGGTGTGCGATAGTGTGCAAAAACTTTAAAAATGGGGGAGGAGAGAACGATTGCTATTCTGATTGCTATAAATTTTTCCACAACAGCTTCATTAGCTTGTCTTGTTGTTAAAGAAATGCATATTTACATATATGGATAATAGGGGTGTAACAATATATTGTGCCACAATAAATCGCAAAATTACTATGTGAGAAAATTTTCAGAGTTTTAGTGTCAGTACTACATTAAACTACTATATATAATGTTGATTATAATGTATAATAATGCAATGGGGGAATATTTGTGGGTCTTGATAATACCAAATGTTACCTGACCAGTAAAAAGTGTCCAACATTATTTTAAATATATCTAGCCAGTGAAAAAGTGCAAGAATATTCATCTAAAATAGTTCTGTACTTTCAGCTTCAGCTTCAATTTTAGCATTTTAATCACAGTACATTTTTTTGTTAACCTTTTATGTCTTGGAGTATCGCAATAATATCGTATCGTGAGTTCAGTATCGTGATATGTATCGAATCGCGTCATGAGGGTATCGTTACACCCCTAATGGATAATCATTTAAAGCATATTGTGTGATTTATACACAGCAAAAATAGCCTGTGTTTGACTGTATTGAATCACCAGCAAGCTGACTATCTACAGCGCAGTGATTGTCAATATGGTTTTAACTTTTAACTAAATATAATTTTAGTAAATAAGCAAGAATAAACCTGGTGTCCTCCATGATTTCTGTTCTTTCTGACAACAAAGCACTTGAACTCGACAGAATCCTCATCCCGACTTCAAAAGTAGGAAATTTTTCCGATAGCACAGCATTGATCCTGTTATCCAATGATCTGCTGCTTTTTTTGGTAAGTGCATGTCGTCTTACTGAATAAAAAAAATATATAAATCTCAATTTTATGCACATCTTGCCATTTCCACCAGCGTTTTTTTAAGCGATACCCCTACATTTGCCTAAAAATACATGGATGGAAATTGAAACTTAAGAAAAAGACAAATATTTTCTTTATATATTTGTCTGAAAGGATGAGTTCACTTCAGAATTAAAATTTCCTGATAATTTACTCACCCTCACGTCATCCAAAATGTTCATATTTTTCTTTTTTCAGTCAAAAAGAAATGAAGGTTTTTGAGGAAAACATTCCAGGATTTTTCTCCATATAGTGGACTTCAACGGGAACCCTTTAAAGGGCTTTACACGATCCCAGCCGAGGAATGAAGGTCTTATAGCCAAACCCTCTGTTATTTAAAAAATATAATTCACAAATGTCTTGCACGTCCATGACTTTTTACATAATCGTCACGTTGGAAAGGTCGGTAAGGGCCAAACATTCCATCTAAGTTTCTCCTCCAACTTCAAAATCGTCCGACATCATTGTTTTACCTATTATTTAAATATTTGTTTGTGTGTAAATGGCATTTGACTTAGTCTGCGCACGTTGGCTTTGTAAACACTAGGTCGGTACATCCGCCAACATCACGAGTGTCCTTTCAAAGTGATTACGTAATGTGTGGCGCATCACAGCTAGTGCAAGAGGAGCATTTGTGGTTAAAAAGTAACATGATTTTTTACATGAGCGATGGTTTGTCTAGATCAGACTCTTATTTCTCAGCTGGGATCGTGTCGAGAGTTTGAAACTGCACCTTCAACCCGTTGGACTCCATTGAAGTCACTATATAGAGAAAAATCCTGGAATGTTTTCCTCAAAAACCTTTTCGACTGGAGAAAGAAAGACATGGAAATCCTGGATGATGTGGTGGTGAGTAAATCATCAGAAAACATTTAATTCTGAAGTGAACTAATCCTTTAAATCAAGATATATTTACTCTTTCCCGCCATTGATGAAGTTTTTGAGTATGGGGTCTCTGCAGAACAAAAGAGGGCGTTTCTAAATTGGAGGGTGTTTTCAAACTGGTGGGTGTTTATAAATCATGCAATGAAAATGTCCTCTCTTTATGGCCTCTTCCACTGATCTGGTAACTCCTATTACTGTCCTGCAGAGACTGATACTTGGAATTTTCCAGCTTTCTGTGTTTTCACTGTTATTTTGTAGTGGGCGCTATCAGGCTGCATTTACACTGCAGGTCTTGATCCCCAAATCCGATTTTTTGACTATAACCGATTTTTTTGATGACCCACTTACATCATCTTTTAAAAGTGACCCGTATCCGATTTTTGCATTTACACTATACACTGCTGAAACTACCAAATGTAGACGTTCTGACCCGGAAAAGGAAGTAAAACAGCACGAAATGCAATGGATGCAGATGCGAATAAAATTATCCAGTGTTTTGCTTTCCACAATATTTTGAAAAGTCAGCAAAACATTGGTCTCGTTTTACATTGGCACTGTAGCCACGAGTGCTTAAACCCGTGCCTCCCCATATCTCGTGAAATGTCTTCAAACACGGATTTGTTTCTGTAACAACCCTGCACTGTCTCTTCGCCCCAAACACTCAAAACACATGAAACCTCCGCATTGCTCCACTGTGTGTATCCTTCGTCCTCCATCACGCCTATAATAAGTCATGCGATCTCAGTTGTGGTGTCCCCCTGAGTTGACGTCACTTTTTTAATGACGTACAACTCGCATTTACTGGGGAATATCCGATTTGTCTGCTTACATGGCACACGCAAATGCACTATCTGATTCATATCTGATTTATTACCACATATGAGTGAGGCCTGAATCTGATCTGATAAAATCGGAATCCATGCATTTTTTTCCTGCTTACACGTTCATGCGTCATATCCGATCTGTGCCACATGAGAGGAAAAAATCGGATTTGGGTCACTTGAACCATAAAGTGTAAATGGGGCCTTAGGCATCTTCTGAAAGATTACTGAATCTCCTGATCAAAACACAAGTGGTGAAGAAGATGCAAAACCAAGTGATAACATATGTAAGCAGATGCATATCTAAAATCAAACACTACATATTTTCTTCGGATATGTATAATTCTAGTGACTACTGCCATCATCATTCAGTAGGCTACTCAATTTCAGTAGTAATTGAATCTTCTTTTTCAGTCTCAGTTCTTCAGTCTGTGTGTTCTCCGCCGTGGCGGTTCATGGCGCTTTAAAGCACAGCAACGGTCCTGTCGGTGAAGGCCAAAAGTGTGTGTGACAGGGACATGTGGGGACAGACTTGACTTCCTCGCACACGCTGACTTTATTAAAGGCGTTTGACCGTGGCACACTGCAGTTCTCTTATTGTGATGCATCAGCCTACATTAGCTGGGCTTTCATGTGGCCGAGTGTGTTTAGCACATGACCGAACGGACTCAAACGCTACACACACTTGGCACGTTGGCTGATCAGTCAGTGCCCTATTTTAGAAACTCAGATTAAAGGTTTCTGTTTGTCTTTGGTTACTTACAAGTTATTATAGGCTGACTATGACCTTGGCATATTCTAAATTAAAAAGGTTATGTCATGCGTTGAGTGTAAAGGCATATAATCTTCTCCCTCTTTGCTCTTTCTTTTTGTTTTTTATCCCTCCAGTCAATCACATCCATATAATCGGCGAGGCTGCAGTCAGAGGAAAAAGTGAATCAAACGCTGAGCGCCATCAACTCAATTACATATCTCAGGATTACTGTCATCTTTAGTAGTAGTTGTGTTGATTTGGACAACAGAAGACTTCAATACAATGATCAATTTAAAGGCCTGTTCAAATGAGCTCCATGTGCAAGTAGAATTTATAATGAAACTAGACTTTTGACATTTTCTGAAGAAAATACTGTAGTGGTGTTTAATCAAGTAATCAAGCTAACGATGTGCAAGGCCTTTAGTTGTGGCAATCAAAGTCAAACAAAAAGATATGTACAAAAATACAATTGGCATTCACAAGTCACATAAGTTGTGCAGATGTTGTTTAAGTCGCAGTGTCTGGCGAGACATTAGTCGCAGAACAACAGCAAATGCCTCAGATCAGAGATAAATACACAAATACACTTCAATCGTCACTCCGTCTGTGCATCAAAACTATTTGTCAATTGAAATGAAGCTGAAATAAGATAATATATAAATATTAGAGGAAAAACTTGAACTTAAAAAACTTAAACGAAATGTTGAGTTTAAGTTAAGTTGAAGTACTAAATGTAATAAAATGTTTTATAAAAATTAATTAAAGCTATGTTAATATATATATATATATATATATATATATATATATATATATATATATATATATACACACACACACACGTCAAAATTACTAAAAATAATTCAAACAAAAACTGAAATCAAAATATTAATAAATAATACTAAAATAACTGCTTAATATTTAAATGCAACTAAATTAATTTAATCGCCACTCAAAAGTGCTGTGCAAACACAGAGTAAAACAAAAAAGTTTAAATTATACATAACATATTTAATTTATTAATAACAAAAGTAAAATACTATTAATTCATACTTATGTGAACTAATGCAATGATATTCAGACGTGTGACTTAAATAGATAAACTTAAATAGTCGTAAGGTGTACAATGTTTTTTGGACCTCATTGACTTTCATTACATGGACATTTTTGGGTGAAATATCCCTTGAAGTCACACTTTTAAAATGACTTTCATAATATCTTCTTTTGTGTCCCCACATGATCCCCGAATATATTTTTTCTATGAACTGTCCCTTTAACTGTCCAAATAGCCAGTGTATAATGAAATATTATCTGTTAACCCGTAAACTGTCTGTATGTCCATACGCTTCCACTTCTTCAGTAAGATCAATGACTTTTCTGTTCCCTCGAGACCGTGGAGCTAATTCAGATCTACACTAATGACCGGTCGCTCTGCACAATCAGTTTAGACGTTTGGACAAGCAGAACAAATCCATTGTGTGTGTTTAAAGAAACACTTCTCAATCCAGCACGACATTCTCAGCGTCTGGAATGAAATGACCCTCATGCCTGTTGATTGGATTTGTTCAGCTGTGATCAAAATCCTTTCAGTTGAACAAATCTGCTTATTTTTAAACCTCTAAACCCTTCGCTTCCTTTCAGGCCGCTTCTGAAAAACGACCAACACAATAGTTCACTTTCACCAAGACATGATGAAATACTGTTGCAAGAGAAATGAGTGGACAATCTATACGGCATGCATATCCTTTCTTTCCGACGCATTCTTGTCCAAGCAAAGTCTCGGAAAGCAAATAAAAAAATAACAGGATTAACAATCTTTTTTTTTTCATCCGCCGCGAGCACAAAGATCTGTTTCTGAATTCCTGCTGAAAGCGAGCGGCCTATGTGTTCATGCTCAGGCTCGAGGTAAACATTTGTAAACACAGCTAATCAATTTCATGGAGAGGATATGACAACGATCTCCAGCTGTGTCTGCAGGGTGTCCAACTGCGCAGTTACGGGACTCGCCCTCCAACTTCCCGATGTCGCATTAAATGCATAATCATTCATTTCACGGAGCAGCCAAAACTTTTCAGGCTTGTTTTCGTCGGTCCTGCCCCTTAAACTCACCGTCAAACTTTTTTAAGAAGTGACAAGTATCATGGACAAGCTCAGTGTTCAAGTCTGTCATCCATTATCCAATACCGTAGCGACTGTAAGAAACACTAAATACTTAACAGGCCGCTGTAATTGTGCTGCGCACTGCCTCTCGGGGCAGATGTAATTAAGTGAGCCAAGTAAGAGCTAGTAAAACAGTAGGCCCAGATGGAAGCTCCATAACTCACTCAAGTGCACCATTAAAACGTTGCAGAAACAAGAAACTTAAAGCATTTAGAATTATTACGACTTCCTTAGGAAAGGAAATGACGATTAACAAACTCTTGAAGGGCTTGACTCAGAGCTTAAACAACAACACCCTGACATATGCAAAAAAAGCATTTTTTGTAACATAAGACAGCTTGTGAAATATAATATGCATTCATACACCTAGCTGATGTTTTAAGGGTCATTGTAGAAGTCAAGGCCAATCAATGCAATGATTATTGGACCTGAATCTATAATTCAGGTCGATTGGGATACTTTCCCCAGTCATCACAATGGCAAAAAGTGTCCCGATCAACCTCAACTCATTCCCACTGTAGCGATGCATTCTCAAATTCAGGTTATTGCATGATATAATGTTTCTCTACATGGGGGTGATATAGGTGCACCTCTGTCGGTCTTGGCGGAGCAACATGGCGATATCGCTCTGTTTATTCTAAAGTGCAGTTGCGGTTATTTCATCGTTCAGAAAGTGATTCCAGCGATGGCCCTGTTTTCACCTGGGTCCTATACCATGAAGCCGGTTTCGGTGGCTAGCCAGGTATGTCTCAGTTTAGTTTGCGCCAACTCTGGGTTTTAGGCATCATGAAACTTTAGGCACTTTTTTGCATAGGAAATGCTTTTTAAAGACAAAATCGTCTGGCTTTAAGTAATGCTTATTTAGAATAATAATTTTGTATGATTTCGATATCATTTATATAATTATTATACACTTAATCGATCAAACATGTACAAATTATGCACAGTTTATTATGCATAATTATATAAAGGTAATATAAATGCTTTAGAATCAAGCTATAAAATGACTACATGTGAGCTTAAATGTTCAATTCTCTCTCTACCTTTATCAACTAACTTCACAAATTTTACTTGCACTGATATAGCAAGACTTTTTCTTTTAGTTGTCCTCTTTCATAGACAGCTTTTTTCTTCTTGCTGAGTAAATTTGTTTCTCGTAATATTCTGCAGAAGAGAGAAGTGGATTGCGCTGCTTCTCTCGCGAGAAATGAATCTCAGTTTCACTACTGATGCCACATCTAAACTCCTAAACTCAGGATCAAAGCCTGAGTTAAAAGAGAAAGTTGATGATCAGCATCATGGTACCAACAAAGCCTGGTTGGATTGGTTAGGTTTTGTCAACTCAAAACTAATCCTGTAACCCTGAGTTTGTTCCACTACCATTATGGTACAGGCCTCTGGTATTCAGATTAGTTTTGGTTGGACACAGATCACACGTGGACGACACTAAATACAGGTGTAAACAGAGTCTAAAACATTTTGAGCTTGTCCACTTTCGGCCACTTTCAGAGGCAGCCGAAAACACATTGACCGGATTGCTTTAGACGCTCATGTTGTCAAATGTGTTCAAACCGCCACAAAAGCCCGTCTACTCTCAGTCTACTGACCTAATGCTTAAACATCATGGGAAACGCACTAGCCAGACGGGATTTACACTATCAGCTGAAGACCCAAGTTTGGTTTGAAGAGGAAAAACATTCCAAGCACAATGTTCCCTTCTAACACACAGTTCGGCTGGTCTCGCGGCTTCAGAGCCGAAGCGAAAGCTGATTCTCTCTGTATGTTTTTTCGTCGTCTCATGCAAATGGAACAAGCTAATTTTGTCCATTAGATTGAAAGATCTGAAAAAGCCCATACATTTATCCGTCCGACCCCTCTTCAGGACAGAAGAAATCAGGACAGAAGAGGTTAAAAGTGGTCAAAAGAGAAGGATTAAAACACCAAGTTTAAACAGGAATGTCGACCTCGTCTACTTGTGACCCAAAACACATCTTAAAGGGACACTCCACCCATTTGCATTAAGCTTTCCAGTGTTAGAAACCCAGTCATACTATTGAATGGTCGTGCAACACTCTCTCATTTTCCCCTGAGACGAGAGAAATCCACTATTTACCTTTTTCACTTCCTCCTACAATGACGCAAAAATCATCATTTTACGTCATTGTAGGAGGAAGTGTAAGAGGGGGGAATTTCTGTAAAGACTACAAGCACCATTTCAAACCCGCCCATAGGGGGTTGGACCTAATGCACTAACAGACCTATCACAGATCAGTGGGTGGGACTTCACTTGCAGATACTGAAATCAATATCAGCCATCTTGTTTATAAGCTAAGCTAACAAGCGCTGTGGAGATAGGAAGTTACGACAATGACGGAATAAACTAAACATAATATGGAAGAAGAGGATTTTGAAATTCTGCTGCTCGAATCCGATGTTCGTGGCTATCTTTACGAGCCGCAGTATAGTGAAGAGCAGCTGAGGCTGATGGAGGAACAGGAGGCGGCTGCTTGTCGCGGACTGAGCCCGGACTGGCTCGAGCTGAGGCGGACTGCTGGTGCCTGTGCTGTCGCTGTGCGCTTCGGACACAGATAGAGTCCGTCTGCTCTGCTGCAGAGAATTTCAACGATGGCAATTTCTCCTGGACAAAATTTCTAAATCAGACGAGCACACGGACGTTTGTGTTGTGATGTGAACCGTCCTAGTTTCGCACCGCATATGTTCTGACTGAACATCCAGGTATCATGCAATAATTCACCATATAGAAAGAAATACAAACGAGGAGTAATTCGCTAATGAGTTTGCCAATGTAACGGGTTCGTTGTTGTGGTAAGAGGAGGCGGGAACCGGCGAACATTTAAACATTTTAATAGTCAAATAAACAAATACAAAACAAAAGTTTAAGCCAGCTGGCCACACACAACAGAAACAAAACATAACATAACATCAGGCCTGTTCCTTTTATGCCTCCACTCCTCCGTGAGAGATATAAGACCGCTGCGTCTCACAGGTGTCATTCATTATGACTCGCGCCGTCCTCTCACGTCCCTCGCCCTCGTCCTGCTCGCCACAGCCAACTAACTAGACACATACATGCCAACCCTCCCGATTTTTCCGGGAGACTCCCGAATTACAAAGCCCCTCCCGAAAATCTCCCGGACCGACCTTTCTCCCGAATTTCTCCCGATTTCCGAGTGCGGGTGCGAGAGTGACATTTTTTGATTGGCTAACAACACGAACAACACCAGAGAAGACGCGCTTGATTCCTGCCGGTTCCACAGTGAGAGCGGCGCGGCCAGAGTTTTGGGCGCTGCGGCATATTAAATATATTACAAATAGTTTTTTCAGCGTGAGAAATACAATGTGTGGCGGGAGAGCGTGACAAAAGACCGAAATGAGTGACTGTCACGCTCAATGCGTGACACTTGAGAGCCCTGACTGATGTGTGATGAAAGCACAAGCAGAAACACGGATAAAGTAGGCATTTTGTATTTACACTTCTCTTGTAAGTAATTCGTGGCTCCTGTCAGTGAAAATAGCTCTCTATTATACTATATATAGAGACATTTTGTGTGAAATGAATTTCAAACTCTTTTGGCAGCTAACGTTAGCCTTGTAGAAGGAAGAGTGATTTCTCTGATGTTTGCGCTGTTCTGGATTAGTGGGAGTGGCTTGAGGAGCTGTGCAATGTGGTGCATTGTGGGAGTTGTTGTCTTACATACAAATGCGCCCTTCAGTTATTTTCTGTCTTTTCTCGGTCAAGATGGCACCAAATTCAAAATTTCTTTTACATTTCGACTACATATATGAGCCACTTTCAATAAAGATTAATGTTGAAATGGGTGGAATGACCCTTTAATACCAGGAGTAAACAGGGCCGATGTTTCACTGTGTGTAGTTCTAGTTGTGGTGTGGACTCTGCTATTCTTTTATATTTAGAACGATTTTTACAACTTTATCTTTAGGGTTATAGTTATCGTTCTTTGTGTGAATGGGTCTTAGACTCCCAAGTAAAAAAAAAAATTGTTTAGTAGTGCAGCTAAATGCTAAAACAAATATAGATTAGTCAGCCTTTATATTCCAAAGAATTATTCAAATTCCAAAACCTTTATGACAAAGAAATGTCAGGGATTTCTTACTGTCCTCCTTTGTTTTCACAATTATCAGCCACAAATAACTAGTGAGTACAAAAACCTTGCAAACACTGGAAAAAATATATACAATTATCTAAATATTCTTAAAGCAAGATCCATTTATTTAAGAAGCAAATATTAAGTCGTGTTACATATATATAATATATATATATATATATATATATATATATATATATATATATATATATATATATATATATATATATATATATATTATTCAAAATTAGTTTAAACTTAAAACATGAGTAAAAATTTGCCATTGGAGTCAAAAAAATAAACGTAAAAAAAGCCAAAAAAAATTATAAAAAATTTCTGATTGTATTGACAGATATTTTTTTCTTGTTTTCATTTTTTTCAGAAAACAAGACTTAATTTGCTTCTCAATCTTGTTTTAAGAATGTTTATGTTAAAACTAAAACAAACTAAAACAAAAACATATATATAAATATATAAAATAAATGCTAATTCTAAATGTATATAAATACTATATAAAACACTGCTGTGTATTTTCCAGAAAACAAAACTTAATTAGCTTCTCAAGTTAATAAATTTTTCATTTAAAAAAAAAAAAAAGACAAGAGTATCCATCTATATCCATCCATCTATAGCGACTACATTAATTCTCCACAATCAGACAGTTGATTTAAATCCACAGGCTCATCCAGAAAGCAAATAAGATAATGAGCGTTCAGTCAAAACCACTAATCCACGATGATTAATGGCGCAAAGCCTAAACTGGCACTAAACGTTCTTCCCAATGCAAATTGCAGCACTGATTTGTCTTTTAACACTCGTGTAGCTTGTAGAATGGAAGGCTTTTGGAAAATCTGCACCACCACCACCACCACCACCCAGGGAAACCGATCCCGCCCCTCCCAGCTGCCTCTGGACGTCCCGTAATGAGGCACAAAGACAGGGTGTAAGATACTTGCATTCTTCCCAGGGGCAACTCCAGCTGGGAGCTTGACACTAATGCAAAACCCACAGCCGAGAGACTGACATCTCCGCCAACCCTGCTAATATTAAAGCCCTTTGAAACCAGGCCCTGTTTTAATGGGCTGGATGACAGGGGAGTTGCCTCTGAAGGCTTTATACCTGGACGAGCGCGGGAGATAATTAGACCTTAGTCACAGCCACTTTTGATAGCACTTTAATAAGCCTTTATGCTTCATCGTTTTTTAGTGCACGTGAAAGGTGAAATCAGACTGCGGGTTGGAACGGTCCATATTTTGGAGGTGATGTCACTGAAGCATCATCGTGCAATAGTTCAGGATGACGTAACGTGTTGAACAGCACATTTACTGGAGAAATGCCTCTTGCATGAATGTAAGCAAAAGGATAGGTCTGCATTGGAGAATCTGCATTATTAGCGCTAAGAATAACTGAGATTTGCATCTGTCAAAAAAAGTGCAATTCTAAAGCTTGGTGAGAAAATGTGTGCATTGATTTCTTAATCTGTAAACGCCAAAGTCAACATTGACATATTTGCGAGTGAAAGAGGATACTGAGAGAAAGAAGTGCAGGGCGGGGTTTGATTGGATCCAGTGGGGATTGATTGGAGGACTGGAAAGAGAGGGCTGACGTCAGCCGAAAAGTTATTGGAGCAAGTGAATTCATTTTGATGAAAGATTACAATCGTTAAAAAAAAAAAAATTGGAATAAGGTGCACTAATGAATCATTCACTGTAAAACCAGAAACATGCATGCAAAAAAAGGGTCAGTTTTTGTGTCATGTTGACTTTAAATCTTATAATTTGAAGGCCCGGGCAGAAGAAATGACAGGTGGTGCTGCATGCATTCTGGAAAAGTTTGGCATGTGCAAAATGCAGGAAAGCATGACTCAAGAAAACCTAAATGAGATGAGCTAAATTCAGCTCTCGTATTCCACGCAACTCCGGTTTGAAGAGCTGATCACACACGTCGAAGCGGTCGGCACAAAAGTATTTATATCGGCCTGTGTTTTGTTTCAAGTCAGATGGACTAATGGTTGCCATCTGCTGGTGAGACCCAGTGGAAGTAAAGCATGTATTTACACAAAATAAATCTCCACTGGAGACAGCCAACTGCACATGAAATTACAGGTCTGCATCTACAGCTGAGTGTCAGAGCGAGAGGAACCGGAGTGTGTTTGTTATGGTGGAGGAGGGTTCCTGTTGCTAGCCGATCGAGCGCACCTCTGGAACGTTCTTTGAGGCCTTTTGAAAGCGAGGTTTCGACTCAATAACTGCGATTTTCACAAAGCGAGCGTGTCCAGAGTTTGACAGTGACAAAAAAGTCCTAGCGTATAATTTGTTTAGGTTCCCATGGTTGCTCCGTGACCTCAGATGTTTATGTTGGAAAGGGAAACTGACAGCTTTAGAAGCACTTGTCTGAGCGCACGAGGCATTTCGGCCTTCGAGTGTGTGATGCGCAAGCTGACGCGTCACGAACGTCTTCACGTGAAAGCAGTGATTTGAGCCATGAATCATGTGCACACACTGTTATCTTTGCACAGCTGCACTGAATGATCACGTGTGTGAAGGTGCAAAACCTGATTTGGCAGGTTGCAATCAAGCTTTTTTCATCATAAAACTGCACATCTTTTGAAAATCTTTTAAAATGAAACATAGAATTTCAGGATACATTCAGCAGAATTAGATTAAAAGTCTGAGACCACAATGAAAATAGAATTAAGACATGGAAGTTCTTGTGTTTTGATAAAATGTAAAATAGAAACATTATGACATAAAATTAAGATTTATTGGTCACTAATACAATAGTGACATTGACATTGGCCATAAGAACAGTTTTGGTGATAATATAATTTTATCAAAATTTGAAAAAAATAAGTTTTTTATTTCAGTAATATAAAAGTATAATTATTTAAAATGATTAATTTACTATAATGATTAATAAATGCATTTCACTTGGAATTCAAAATCGAATTAAATCCTGATCATTTTAGAATATTTATAAAATAAAATAATAAATATTATGGCATAAAATGAATAATATATTTGAGATTTTTAGGTCAGTAATACAATAAATGAATTGTGACATTGCCCGTATTAACTCTTTTCACTCATTTAATTGATAGGAAAAACGGGGGGGGAAATATTTAAACCATTTAAATAATGTAATAGGGTGATAATATAAAGTGATTTAGAAAAAAAGCGATATAATTGTTCTAGAATCTGGAATTCAAAATTGAATTAAAACCTGGAAATTTACAGATATAAATAAAATAATAATACAAATAAATATTATGGCCTAATATGAATAATATTAAAGATTTCTAGCTCAGTAATAAAATATATAAATTTGTGACAGTGGTCATATTAATTTAGCCTGGCTACGCCGTCCGCTCAATTTTTATTTTCCTTCAGTACTACTTCTGGGTTTGCGCATATTGCAGTATATTCGTGGGTTTTCTCCCATACATATAATAAATGTAATTATTGTGTCTATTTTCTCCAGTTACCGGTCCAATCAGCGAACAGAGGGAGTGGCTGAGAACGATGATTTTTTTTTTTTTTTTTTTTTTTTTTTTCAGTATTTATTAGTAAATAATTTTATATTGTAATTATATTAAACGATTCTTTTAGAAAACTGCGAAATAGAAGCATTTTCTCCAGCAGTGTCGGAGTCCACAGTAGATATCAGACACAAAGCAACGATGCAGATTTTTGAAGCACATTCTGTACACAGACACGAGATCATGGCACATCAAAGAGAAGTAACTGAGTAAGTTCAGCTGAAGGGCGTGTTGAATGAGCAAACAGGCCTTTTGACTCATGCACAGGGTGGTATTTGAGGATTTATGCGTAAGAATAGTCAAATGACACAGTAAGAGCTCATCAGCCGGCTGTGTCACTGTGGTTTGGGAATTTCCTCTGTAATTACCTGAGCGATCCCTCTGCACCTGGACACGATGCTGAACAAACCCACGGCTTTACTCCGACCGCTGGAATGTAAACACACTTCCTCTAGACGCAAGAGACAAAAACGTCAGAGAAATCAATAGGAGACACGCGATGTCAATAATTGCTAAATAAATGTGTGGTTTTCTTTAAGGGAAAAAAATGCAGCCATTATTTACTCACCCTGATTCCGAACCCATTTCTCCAATGCAACACAAAGACAACGCTTTTAAACGTTCATGGGCTAAAAAGGCACCATAAAGATAGTCCACACAACTTGAATCCATAAAATTTGAACTCATTTGTGCATGCATGCATGCATAGCGTGACTAGATGCACGAGAGCCGTGCCATTGGTGTAGTAGGCTAATGCATGAATGAGATTTGAGATCAGAGACGGTTTTCAGTCAAAACAACTTAACTTTGGGTCTCTTCCTCACTAAAAGCATTATATTTACCTCTATTCATATAGCAGATGCTTGCATATTCTCATGACTGACAGCAGAAGGTCTGTCTCAATCGCAGCTCTCATTGGCCAAGGACCACCGTTTGACTGACTTGTACAGCAACCAATCACAGTCGTGTGTCATGTTTAGGGGCGTGGAAATGTAAAGTCGATGCAACTACAATAACAGAAAGGCATGTGAAACTTTTGGACGTACTTTAAAGAGTGCTGTGAACTTTACACACTTCAAATACTTTGAAAATCCAGCATTTAGTTGATCCTGATAAGCCCTCATTAGCCGCGTTTCCATTACCCTTCAAATTGCGCAAATTGAAATTGCGAATTGAAATTACGCTCAATGGAAACACGTCAATTTCGCAAAAACTCCCATTTATCGCAAAAAAGTTTTTACGCTCGCATGAGGAGGTTTTTCAGGCAATTCGAAAAAGGGATATTTCGCAAAACTGCAATGGAAACAGTTTTTGCGCAATAACAGTCACCTGACTTATAAGACGCGGTGTGTTTGGGGTCCGTGGTATACGCAAATAATAATAGGCCTAGGCTAATAAATATCATCATTATTAAACAGTTATTAGGCTACATATTTAGAAGACGCTTTTATCCAAAAAAGGAACAAAGCAATTCGTCAAATGTCATACATAATGGTTAGACAACAATAATACAGGGCTAAGATTATCACAATTAAACACAAGATTTTGATGCATATCCAAGTGTTTGCTGAGCTGGCATGCGATTAACGCGAATAGTGCTTTTTCCTATCAACAGTAGAAACAACTTAAAATAGGCATACTCTTCTGGTCATACAGAAAATAATAATACATTATTCGCAACTATGATTTTATTTGTGTAAACTCATAATAACAAGAAATCGTTGTGCTTTTGTAAAATAAAACAATTATGCGCTTTCATGATCTCCGTGAACTGGAGCGCGAGAACTGAAACAAAGTATAGCCTGGGCTAAAGCTTGAAATGTCCACTTTAAAACGAACAAATTCGAATCGAAAGCTAATACCTTCTGCTTATGTAATCAGTATGAAAGGTGTAGGCCTATTTCTCTCTGGTGCATTCGCGCGGCGCGCCTCAGCAGAGATGGTTTTTAGCCGACACTGATTTAGAAAAAAATAGTTTATTAATAAACAATTAAAATGCCTCGTTATTTTTTCAGAGACATTTATTATCATTAGCCTATAACTTACCTAAATCACCTTTCTGTATTCTGTGGTTCCAGAGACATAAATATGGCTCTTCTCATTCAGTATACTGCGGGAAAAATATAATTTCCAGGTTCTAATTTGGCCTTAGAAAACCATTACAATCGACTTTTTTTTTCGTATTAAGTTGGGAATATTATAAATGTTTAATAAAGGGGCAAAAAGTCATAAACAAACATCTGAAATTTAGTCGATATATTATTATTTTTGCGCAGCATTTGTGTAGCCTACAGTTAAAAAAAAATGGTGTTCAACTTTGCATTTAAAAAAAAAACAACCACCGTTAATTTTTCGTTTTGAACACGGGTTAAATAAGGAAAAACGAATGGAAACAAATGTACACTGAGTTTGGACAGAGTTCTTTATTAAATTCATAAAAGAAACAATAATTAGGCTAGGCAATACTGGATTCTAAACCTCAAAGAAATGCCACAATCAAGACCTCGGAGCAGAAATGAGAGAGAAACACCCAGAAACTCCTTATGCCGTTCGCAGTAGGCTATACGGGTCTTTCCCTGCCATTAATGCTTGGATAAATGCTATGCACGTCTCCTTCCATTAATAATAATAATAATGTCTAGTGTGGATGTGTAATGTCCCGTTGTCATGATGTTTAAATGACTTATCGCGAGAGGAAAAAAAGGACGTTTTATCGCATAACATCAGTTAATGGAAACGCCGTCATTTCGCAATAGTTTTTTATCGACATTTAGAAAAAATCGCAAAAGTTTTGCGCAAATCTGTAATGGAAACGCGCCTATTGTCACAGCTGTAAACATTATGGATTTCTTTTTCCATGAGGGGGTTTGGCTTCACAACGGCTTTGTTAAAGAACACACGCGTCTCCCGGAAATCCTGTACAATTCAACCAATCAGACGACGACTTTGGAATGTTTCCCAGCATGCATCAGACATTCAGCCAACGGTGTTGAGACTAACAAATTACGAACATCACAAGCAAAAACATTCATAATCAATGCCAACTTATTATACAGCAGAGCTGAAATTTTATAATTTTAGAAAAACGTGCAATGTGAACATTCATCTGGTGTTCTCAGTTGAAAGTAAATGACATGGGTTTGGATCAACGTGAGGGTGAGTAAAGAATTTTTGGTTGTAAACTAATCCTTATTTGTTCTTTCCCAAGACCACAAGAAAGAAACCAGCATAAACCTCCCCCATCGTATAGAGCGCAGAAGATTATGCGAGTATAAAAATGACAGCTCGCTCACTTTTTTGGCCAAACTATATGTATTCTTTTGCCATGGCAGGAGTACAAACCTTTCAGGCTCCTTATGAAGCCATATTGAGTAAATATACAGTAAAGACAGAGTCATTCTGTAGTCTGCATGTCCAGAAATTATGGCATTGCAAGACAGGACTTGGATGACGGAATATCTCCACTGCCCACAGCTGCGCATGAGTCCACACATTATATTCAAGCAGCGCGCGAACTCGCTGTAATGCATCATGAGAGAGGAGTTTCCACACTCGCTGGCTCATGCAAAGTTTATACACTTGGGCAATGAAAACAAACAATTAAACTAGCAAGAGTCTAATACCCTCACAGGCATAAACCTATTTTCTGGTGCTGGCTTTGCGAGGACTATTCAAAGTTTAATGTTTGCACGCATATAAATGAACACGTTGCCTCCTGAAGTAAATAAAAATACCAGCAATTGGCCACTGCCTCTGCAGCACTGCAATTCTGGGTCTATGATTTCCTTGCGCTGTGGTCAGGCCCCTACGGTGCAAATGCAGTCCAGATGAGTTCCTGGTTCACGGTTATGAGCTAAATGAAAGGCTTCAGGACAAATTCCCTCCATCAAACTCGCCTGAAATCAAGGCCTTCTGGTGTTCCAGCCGAGCCGGTCGCATGTGCACATGTGCAGAGTCGGGTCACGTGACTGACTGAATTTGACGGCATTATCTTGAATTCATATTGCATTAGTGGGTCTTTTCGGATCGGGTCGCTGACATGCATAGTGTAACTATAGCAAAACAAACAGGCTTACCAGTGTTTAAAAGGTTGTTGTTTATGTCAAAGGTCGTGTGACCAATCCAACACAGTCAAATTAGACAGATGAGATGTTGACAGGTTGTGCGACATGCCCTCATCCTCAAAAACCATGAACCCAACTACACAAAAAGAAAGTATGATCAAGGCAACATTAAATACTAAGATAAACATGGTTTGTACTGAACACAATGCGTTTTATGAGGTACGTTACTGGCTGCTGGAAGCATGAAAGCATACACAAATAATTTAAAGAAATAATCTAGATCTTGGAGCAAAAGCAGGTGAGAATCACTGCATTACATCATTTGCAAAATACATGCAGATAAAATAAATGGTAGCCCTATGATTTACACTGTAACGCATTATTATGTAATCAAAGGTAAAATGCATTATATTTGCAGATTACTAAATTACACTGGATGCTTGAAATATGTATTATAACTGTGGTTACAATTATTCTTGAGATCTTTCGATGCATTATAAGGTGCATTACAATGCATTAACGTACTTGTATAATGCATTATATATAAATGCTTCAAGTAAAGTGTTTTTTGATGGCAAGCAGTAAAAGCATGTTTTAGAAAACAAGTTATTTTTAATAAATTCTCCATTATAAAAGAGAAACTGTAATCATTCTCATGAGATGGAGGTCAGAATGTGGCATGGCACACGTTGAAGCGATATCTCCACGTGTTAGTCTGTGAATCACATGTGAAGCAGGTGTTTATTATCGTTCCTGCCATCAAAGAGGACGATTCTCTGCACCGGTTCTGGGCTCTTATCTCGGTCATTAAAGCAATCTCAACACCAATTATGAATCATAAAGACGATCATGTTGGCCACCTTATCTCTGGAATGCCACAGGAATGCAGGGCATGCATCATAACATCTGCGTGTTGCCATGAGCATTGGATTGGTTTTATCTGCTAACTGAAGCACTGCAAGCGCGTATCGCTCTCTCCAGTAACCAGTATCTTGATAGGTAGGGTGTGTCTCTCCCAACATCTGCAAACCATACATGTTCATTTGAAGCGTCCACATGCCCTATAGCGCAGCACCATACTGTTACCGACCCCTTAATGAACTCAAACTGTCCATTTTCAAATAGATCCACATCAAGGCATTTTTACCAGCGGTGCATAACACGTTACATTTCAGAGAAACCTGCCTGCGCGAGGAAAGCTGTACTTCCCACAGTCCTGCTTTATGATCCATAAGAAAGTCAAGTTGCGATTCCTTTGACGTGTGTTTAACCTCAAGACAACCCAATAAAAGGCTATATTTTCTAGGGCCAAAGTGGAGAATGATTCACACAGGATAAGTAGATGTTGCTAAAGAGCATGTACTCCTTCAATTTTGGTGCTTATAAAACTCTAGATTAGACTACAGTCATATTTTCACAAATCTGATTTTGGCTGTAAAACATCAGAAACTCAAGCGTATTGCTGTACTAACAGATAAAAGCATGTTTATGGATCAAATTCTGTTTTGTTCTTTGACTTCAAATTAAAGATTTTTAAGCTTAGCCTAGCAGATCATCATGTTGTAGTTGTTTCTGTCAACGCATACATTTTGCTTTCTGCACTCTTTATTTTGGGCAACTTAATTACATGGCAATCCTCACGTTTTAAACAACATCCCTCTAATTAAACACTTCCTAGCTCTCGACTTTAGAGCACCATGTAGTGAATGGCTCTTAATTAGCCAGACTCAATAAGCTGACTTCAGTATAAAGCTGGAGGAAGACACCTTTACGCTAGCAAAGCATAAGAACCTGTGAGAAGAAACACTACAGTCATTGTCTCCGGGCAATAGGTCGATTTCAAGAGCTCATACTGTGGGACTAAACTCACACCGGCTAATTTCCTGAGCATTCAGTGTCAACTACCTGTCACATTGGTTTGAAATAAGTGCATTCACATTTACTGCTGCGTAACAAAGACCCATCTCTAAAACACTGGCCTTCCAGTGCTGCATGCTCATTGTTTTAATGGAAGTCGGTCTAGTTCGGCCAGTGCCGTTCCAATGGTAACCCTCTAAGTGCTTTTACTGCATTTAATGCATTTACCCATATAGGCGAGTAGCTCTTGCATTTTGCATTGCTTGAAGAAACATAACTATTAATGACATATAGCTATTTTTTTCTTTGATTATGCATTAAACACATGGTAACACTTTACAATAAGGAAAACAACAATTAGTAATCTTAATGTTAATCTCGCCATTTACTAATACATTATTAAAATCAATAGTTGTATCTGTTTCTATTATTTAATGGACCTGAACTACCCATGAACAGCTGCTAATGTTAAAGGATTAGTTCACTTTTGAAAAAACTTTTGCTGATAATTTACTCACCCCATGTCATCCAAGATGTCCATGTCTTTCTTTCTTCAGTCGAAAAGAAATTAAGGTTTTTGATGAAAAAATTTTCTCCATATAATGGACTTCAATGGGACCCAAACGGTTCAAGGTCCAAATGACAGTTTCAGTGCAGCTTCAAAGGGCTTTAAACGACACCAGACGATGAATAAGGGTCTTATCTAGCCAAACCATCGCTCATTTCAAAAATAAATTAAAAATGTGGTGCGCGTTCATGTGACGTCACGTGATACGCAATTACATTGTAAAGGTCAGGAACAAATGTCACACGAACGCGCACCACAGAACAGAGCAAGGCGAGCATTTTTGCTTATAAAACTTAAACTTTTTTATTTATTTTTGAAATGAGCGATGGTTTCTCTAGATAAGACCCTTATTCATCGTCTGGTATCGTTTAAAGCCCTTTGAAGCTGCACTGAAACTGTCATTTGGACCTTGAACCGTTTGGGTCCCATTGAAGTCCATTATATGGAGAAAAATCCTGGAATGTTTTCATCAAAAACCTTCATTTCTTTTCGACTGAAGAAAGAAAGACATGGACATCTTGGATGACATGGGGCGAGTAAATTATCAGCAAAAGTTTTTTTAAAAGTGAACTAATCCTTTAAAGATTATTAAATAGTGTATTGCTCATTGTTAATACATAATGTTAGACATTATTGTAAAGTGCAACCAAAACTATTCTCTAAAAAGGAGTGCGGTAGAAATAAATACAGAATACGAATACTTCATGTACATTAGAAAATACCTTAGTTTAACTCACCAATAATGAACATAAATATATCTTTATATGTTTTTTTATATGTGTTTTCCTTTATTATAAATAAAGTTTAGTATTGGGAAAAATAAAGTGTGTGGAGACGTCAGCGGCATCCGCAGCCCTCCACGACCATGTCCTGGTAGTTTTTTAAGATCACCCGCTCGTACTCGTCCAGATAGAGCAGAGAAACGGGACTCAGGTCCGTGGGAACGCAGCAGGCCCGGGGGATGTTGCTGTTCACCGAGTTCAACAGTGTCTGTACAACAGCGTGGTTGGTGGAGTTCAGGTGGTCCGCCAGCGGGAACGGACACTCGCCCTGGCAGTAAAAGGCATGGTATCCCGGCGGGGCGACTATCCAGTCGTTCCACCCCACGTCACTGAAGTCCACATACAGGGAATGTCTCTTGCAGTTGAGTTTGTGCTTCTTCCGCTGGTTTTTGGGCCTCGCTTGCCGCTTCTCGCGCGAGTGTAGCACGTTCCCGTTGCCGTCGTGGCTGTAAGTCACCAACAGAGGCCTCATCTGGGACCACGTGTCCTCCCTGTCGTGCAGGGATCTACTGACCCGGACGTGTCTTTTGGAGTCCTGGTCGGGTGAACTATTTCCACCACGAAGCCATGGTTGGGCCGTCCGTCTGCGGTCCACCTGGTGACGGCGGGGCTCACGTCGAAACTCTCCCACTTGCTCAAGCTGTGCTGAACCAGCCTGGTGTCCAGGAGTCTTATGATGGGTTCCTGAAGGGAACCGGACGGTCTGATGATCTCGTGAATGTTAATGCGGTGGAACCCGTTGCTCGGAGAACTCACGATCTGCTCTCGGAAAATCCTTAGCTCCGCTGACGTCACGAACTCCTCGCCCGGGATGGAGGTCAGGTTGAAGAGGAACCGCTGAGTCGTCGTTCCGCTCAAACTGGACAGATCCTCCGTGGATTCTGGAAGAAAAAAAAAACAATTTAGGAATAAATATATGGGAAGTTTATGGCTGTTTGAATCAAAGCCAGTTCCTTGTACTGTGACAAATGTATTGTTTACACTCATTGACAGGATGTGACTTTTACTGACCTCTTACTGGACACACTGGTTTAAAACACTTAAAAATGATAACTTATCACGACATGATTACTTCAGAGGTGGTAAACTAACACAAGGGGCATTTCTAGTTTATTTTAATGTCATCTAAGACAATCCACAGGATTAGTATGCATTCTACATTTATGTTAAAAAAGCACCTGTCTTACAATAGTTTTGTATGCATTGTATTTACTTCATACAAATGTATACAGTATAGACAGTATAGGTAGGTATAGGTAGATAGATGAGGACATGTACCCCCTATATATAAACGTGTGTGTGTGTGTGTGTGTGTGTGTGTGTGTGTGTGTGTGTGTGTGTGTGTGTGTGTGTGTGTGTGTGTGGGTGAATTAGGTTGATGTGGATATTTTTCTCAGTCATTTTATGGCAAAAAGTGTCCAATCAGGCTTAATTCATATATTTTGGGTACAGTCCTATTTTACCTATCAAATGTCCATATCGTTAATTTGTATGAATAATACTATAGGGTGTAATTTTATTTATGTTCCATCTTATGTCTATACTGTATACATTTGTATGAAGTAAATACAATAGTTTTGTAGTTTTTATTTATTTGTTCGCAATCATTATATATATTATAATTATTATATATATATATAATATTATATATTATCTTTCTACTTTATTTCGCACACACACACACACACATATATATATATATATATATATATATATATATATATATATATATATATATATATATATATATATATATATATATATATATATATATATAAAATTATTTAAGAAAAAAAATTGGGAGTACAGAAAATGTGTTATCAACATAGGACTTTAAACAAATAAACTGCCACTTCCTCATTAAATAGCCTGCAGATAATGTCAGCTCCTGTCAGGAATGAGGGATAAAGCAGATAAGAAAGGAAAGAAGGAATTTAGGGAAGGTGGAGAGGAAGAATTCGTGAAGTAAACACTTGCTTACCATCATGATGGAAGCTCCTGATAGTGTTTGCGCGGCTGGCAGATCTTTCTGAGGCTTTCCCTGCTGAACTCTTGGGTCTGTTGCTGTTGTTCTGCTCCGCGTTCACCGAGTGCATCGAGTACAAGTCCATCATGTATTGCGGAACCACAGCAGACCTGCTGGGACTGGGTCTGTGTTTGAGTCCAAACATGCTCAGAAGTCGAAGTTCAAACGCATGTAAGACATCCTGAGACAGAGAGGACCGGCCGATCTGAGGTACGAGTCCACTGGAGCCTCCAAAGAACACCTGAGTGACCATCAGAACCATCAGAGCGCCAACGGACGAGACCATGATCACTCTAAAGCTGACAGATCAGTGACGAACGAGATCAGATGGGCTCGGGCCAGGAGATGGGAACATATTCCGTGTTTAAGTGAGCCATTGTAAGAGTTTGGAGGATCCTTCGTGCATCAAAGCCACCTTAAGAGCCGCTTTAAGGAGGAACGCAAACCTGCGCTAGAATCATCTGGATAGTCCAAGCCTGTCATAATACTAGATTTGCGCTCTTCTTAAAATAACACAAAGTGTAGAACTTGAACATTCGAACTCTTCTAAATAAGATGGTTTTACGCATCCGCAACGTTCCAAATAATAAAACAGAGGCTAAATCGAGCTCAGCGGTGTATTCGCAAACTTCTCCGTAGGTGTACAAGTGCAGGACCTGAAGATAAAGTCCAGATAAAGTTAAAACTCCAAACGCGCAGCTGATCTTCTGTTCATGACATATGGGATGATCAATGCAGGTCTTCATATAAAGCTGCTCCTCTTTTATAATTCCCCGTTTCACTTTGTTCCATCTTCGAGATCACCAAGGAAAGCTGTTTATCTGGAGAAAACAGTGGGAGATTTCCAGGAGAACGCCCGCGTCTTTTAACACGTATTCTACCGTCACTGCTGTATTAAGACAAGCTGTAGGTGCTGTAGCTGATATAAAAGTCCACTTCATTGACGAAACAAAAGTTTCTTCCTTTAAGAGCGCAACGCGTCGCGGCGAGGGTTTGGATACGTGTGTCCTTTACGCGCAGTGCGCAAGTGTGCAACAGCGTCTCTCTCTCTCTCTCTCTCTTTCGCTCTCTCTCCTCATGTGTCTTTATGTTTAACTCTCTAATGTCATGACAGAATTCATCACCTTTGGACATCAAGGGGTCTGTGTGGTCAAATGTTCCTTTTAAGAGCACATACATCATCTAATTAAGTAACAGGGAGAAAAATATGGGAAGTTCCAGATTCACTCCATTAATTGGCTTATTAAATTGGATACAACATAAGGCATTAAATCTCTGTTGAACATTTTAATCAGTCCCCACTCTATCACATATTATCACTAACGATATATTTAGATCCATAAAAATAAAATAAACTTTCATTAAAATATATATATATATTTTTTTAAAAAAGACACTCACTATCTAGCGCTCATATTCAGAGCCAGTGCGCCAACTTGTGGTAAAGTTGAAGTAAAGAAGAAGTAAAGACGTTTGATGACAAGTAGGAGGGACCGGGGTTAGTTATCACACTTATGCCGCGTTCCAGGCAACCTGTGGCTGTAACCCGTGTTTTTTCAACTCGTAACTGGGAGTACATCGATCTAGTACGAATTCACGGGTGGGAAGTCACGGGTTTGACTGACGTTCCAGTGCACTTTCACGGGTATAAGGTTGGAAAAACACGGAAAATCACAGGTTGCCTGGAACGCGGCATTAGTCCATTATCTATTACCAAGACTGAAAAATAAGAAAACAAATGTAAAATGTGATTGCATCTTAGGACACATGACAACTTGCCCCAAAATAAATATGTAAAAGGTGAGTGGTGAATAAAATGAATGCTAATGATTCATTTAAAATATAAATCTTTGTAACATTATACATTACCATTTGTTCAAAAGTTTAGGGTCAGTAAGTCAGAAAAGATTTCTATTTTGAATAAATTCTGTTCTTTTCAACTTTTTATTCATCAATAAATCCTGAAAAGTATCACAGATTCCAAAAAACAATAAGCAGCACAACAGTTTCCAACATTAATAATGACTGATATCAAATCAGCATATTAAAAGGAATTCTGAAGACTGGAGTAGCCTAATAACACTGAAAATTCTGCTTTGCATCATAGAAATAAATTATATTTTAAAGTATAATAAAATAGAAAACCATAATTCACAATATTACTTGTTCTCCCCTTTTATCAAATAAATGTAGGCTTGATGAGCATAAGATACATTTTTTTAAAACATAAAAAAAAGAAGTCATGTTTCCAAATTTGACCAGTACTGTACATATGCTACAGATTTATCTGTCGTGGTTTTGTTGACTTATTTACACAACAGATACTACAAAAATATTTCAGTCTGGATCGCAAAATTATAATTTAACACTAGGAATTTAATTTCTCCTTGTAATATGGATATTTCAAACATATTCCAATCCAGGTCTAATAACTCATTAAACATTAAAATGCATCTAGTCTAATATATTAAAAACCATTTAAACCATGTTTGATGGAAAAAAGCAATTTATTATAAAATTAAGTTTATTTTGAACACACATCACAGCTCCGTCTGCCTGCATCCACATTCTCCCATAATGTCCTCCATGTCTAAAAACCTCCACATTATCATTGTTAAACAAACATTAACCTTTTTAATCAATGTTTGAGAAAGACGTTTCGAATGAGTTCATCTGCATCCACACTCATCCACCACCATGTCTTCATAATGTCTAAGAACCACGTTATCGTTGTTGTCGTAGTAGAGCATGGAGATGGGGGAGAGCTTGATGGGAACGCAGCAGGGCTGAGGCGTTCCTTTAGGGTCGAACGAGTGAACCAGCGTCTGCAGGATGGCGTGGTTGGTCCCGTTCAAACTCTCACTCAGAGGGAACGGACACTCGCCATGGCAGTAATTGGCTAAATATCCCTGAGGAGCAATGATCCAGTCCTGCCAGCCCACGTCTTTAAAGTCAATGTAAAGCCTCCTGGGTTTGCACACGTTACTGGGGGTCACGGGTAAGTAATACGCCGCGCTTCTCTTTCTCCTGGACCTGCACTGAAGCGGGTTCAGCGACACCACCACCAGCGACGTGCGCACCTCTGGGAACCGCACGCTCTTCACGTACGCGTGCTCCTGAAGCATGTTGCTCAGATGCGTGAGCTGCATCTCAAGCTGCATCCCGTAGTTCTTCCCTGGTTTCCTCCAGGATTCAGCCAGGTCCGTCAGATTGAGCAGCACTGAGCCGTGCGCTCCAGGCCCGAGAGACTGAGACTGGAGTAATCTACGGCTGGACTCGGGACTCACTCCCTTCAGCGTGGTCCTCAAAAACCCTGTACAGGTCCACGCTGAAAACATGCTGTCCCAGCTGACCCAGGTCCTGCTTGAACTTCATTTCCAGCTGCGCGAAGGAGAGTTGCTCAACATCCTCCAGCACCGACATGTTGAAAAACAGATGCTTTCGCTCACAGGTAAAGCAGTGGACGGCCGGAGCGGAGATCAGACTACCTGTTCGGGGGAAAACATTGTGTTTTAGTGGTCATGGGTCATTCCTGTTCTGCAGAACCTTTTGAATTTGGTAGCATAAGGGTTATAATTTTAGACAAGTCACGGGTAAAAAATATTATATAAAACCTTTCATGGGAACCTTTTGTGGATTTACTTTTTTTTAAACCGCTCATTAATGTACTTTATCACAAAAAAAAGTTAAACAGGAAAGCATTATGCAATAATTTAATAATTTCCCCTTATAGAACCTTTTTGCCATAAAGTGTTCTTTAAAATTGAGTTGAGAATCCTAGAGTTCTATATAGAATTCCATTTAACCTTTTTTTTCTGAGTGTACTTTCCCAGTTGATTGGTTACATTAAGAATTGCATAATTTTTTTTGTATGTGTAATAGCAATAATCCTTCATACTTATTTCGGGCAAATAATTGACTCGGGTCTTCGTTCAAGTTTCATTTGTTTACTGAAAGTTCTTGCACAAATAGAAAATAAACAATAAATAAACTCCGGTCAAAAACTGTGTTGCTCCGTCTTTCTTTCGTTCTCTGAGGAAGTGCCAAATTCTTAAAGGGGACGTCACTTATTAAAGCGCTAAAGACAGTTCCAATACTAAAACAGAGCAAACCATTTCAACTTAAACAGGGGGGGCGGGGTGCCCAACTAATGTACATAAATAACAAATCTAAACTAATTTAAATACCTACTCAAACATTTAAGCTTTTAATTATTCCAATTATGGCTCTTACATCCCCAGCCCCTAATTGTATAGGTAGGCAAACTATAACAATTACCAAACTTGATTATCTAGAGCCATAAACCTTTAGAGTCTTTGAAGTCACACTTCCATTCAATCTATAATCAGACAGCTTCTTGTAGAAGACATATCTTTGAGATGGGTCGATTCAGCGTGTTGCTTTTCGTCTTAAGACACACACTTCGAACATTTCCCTTAGAGTCTGGCATTGTCTTGATAACGCGACCTATCATCCATGAATTCCGAGGTGCATTGGAATCAACAATCAGAACTATGTCTCCAATCTCGAAATTTCTTTTCAGTCTGGACCATCGCTGGCGTTCCTGCAGTAGGGGCAAATATTCCAGCGTCCACCGATGCCAGAAAAGATCCGCCAGGTATTGAATTTGTTTCCATCTACGCCTTGCATAGACATCATCTTTTTTGAACACACCTGGAGGTAAAGCTGGTTGTTTCCTCATCAACAACAGATGGTTAGGAGTCAAGGCTTCGAGGTCGTTAGGGTCATCAGAAATTTTGGTAATGGGCCTATCATTGATGATTGATTCCACCTCACACAATAGAGTATGTAAGCCATCATCGTCCAATACTTGCTGTCTCAGTACAGAATTCAGAACCTTTCTTACAGTGCGAATCTGACGTTCCCAGACTCCGCCATGGTGAGATGCGCCAGGAGTGTTAAATATCCACTGAATTTCTTTCTTTAGCATTTCTTCTTCAATTGTTGATTGATTCAAATTCTGCAATGCTTCACGCAACTCCTTTTCAGCTCCTGTGAAGTTCGTTCCATTATCCGAACGAATTATTGAAACATGACCTCTCCTGCTAATAAATCGGCGTATAGCGTTGACACACGCATCTGTGTCCAGAGAAGGTGCAACTTCTAAATGAATGGCTCTAACGGTGAGGCAGGTAAAAAGCACACCATATCTCTTGACCATAGAGCGTCCTCTTTTCACCTCAAACGGTCCGAAGTAATCGACTCCAGTATTAGTGAATGGTGGTTTGTCTGGCAGTAACCTATCTTCTGGCAAGTCTGCCATTTTTTGCACACCACTCTTTGCATGTAGTCGTCTGCAGACAAGACATGAGTGAATTATTTTTCTAACCGCCGAATTTGCTTTAGGAAGCCAGTATTTTTGTCTTAGCTTAGCAAGAACATGGTTTCGTCCAGAGTGACCAAGGCCTTGGTGAAAATGTTGAAGAACTAAAGAGCATATATGGAGGTCTTTATGCAAGATGATGGGATGCTTTGATTCTTCAGGCATCGCCGATCTGCTCAATCTTCCTCCAACTCTTAACACACCATCCTCAAGGTAAGGATCCAATCGGAATATGCAGCTGTCTTTCTTGACATGCATCTTTCCTTGTTGCAATATTTTTATTTCTTCCGGAAATTTCTGCTTCTGGCTGTAACGAATTAGATCCAGCTCAGCATTCACCATATCCTTCATGGTAGGTGTTCTTTTTTGCAAACTTCCTTTGTAGGTAGTCATTGCCTTTTGTAATAGAACGTTTTGAATATTTGGATCCTTTTCTGTTTGACTGATCCTTCTCTGAATCTCCTTCCTCTCGCGACTTAAATCCAGCAGGACTTCTTTGAAAAGCGTTAACCATGCTACGGCCTTCTTTAGACGATGCCAGCTTGAATAATAACCAACAAGATGTTCTAGTCCTTCCTTACTGTCCTGAGTGTATATTGCATTGACAGTGGAAACCTTTTTGAGCTCTCCGTCGTCCTCTGCAAATGACTTTGAATGCTCTGGTTGAACTGGCCACTCACATTGGGGCTTCAACAGGAAACTAGGTCCTTTGATCCAGTTTTTGCTTCTGATCAAGTTGTCAGCATTCAGACCTCTCGAAGCTTGGTCTGCAGGATTTTCTGAAGAGCTTACATATCTCCACTGAGAAGGTTTAGAAGCCTCTCTAATTAATGAGATTCGATTAGCAACAAATGTCTTAAATCTTGTGGAGTCATTCTCTATGTATTTCAGCACCGTGGTACTGTCAGTCCAAAAGTTAGACTCCTCGAGGTCAATATGAAGCTCCTGTCTCAGCATTCTATCTATTTTGACTGCGATGGTGGCTGCTGTCAACTCCATTCTTGGAATAGTAACCTGCTTGAGTGGCGCTACTCTGGACTTTCCCATCATGAATGTGCAGCTCCTTTGATCGTGATCGTTTGTCAACAAGAGGAATGTGACAGTCCCGTATCCGTTCTCACTAGCATCCGAAAAATGGTGCAATTGAAAAGTCTTGACATGCCCAAATTCTGCAGATTTGATGCATCTACTCACATTGAAGTTTTCGAGCTTGTGCAAATCTTCCAGCCAGGATAGCCATCTTTCAGCCTTTTTCTCTACAATTTCCTCATCCCATCCTACTTTCTCTTTACACAGGTCCTTCAGAATGAGCTTTGCTGGTAGCACAAACGGTGCTAGGAACCCAAGAGGATCGTAAACTGAGCCAACAACTGATAATATGCCTCTTCTGGTGAATGGTTTGTTTTGCACTTCGATCTTAAAATGAAATGTGTCCTTTTCTGTACACCAGTGAATTCCCAACGCTCTTTCCATGGGAAGTAACTCACTATCCAGATCGAGGTCTTTCACGTCAGTGGCTCGTTCTTCTTCAGGTATGGACGAAAGTACAGCTCTGCTATTACTAGTCCATTTTGTCAAATGGAACCCACCTTGCTTACAAAGTGCTCTGATATCCCTTGCAAGAGTGATTGCTTGTTCTTCTGTTGCCACTGATTTAAGGCAATCATCGACATAAAAATTCTTCAAAAGGGTCAGAGCTGCTTCTGGAGTAGTGTCGTTGATTCCATCTTCAGCTGTTCTTCGAAGAGCGTAACAACAACAACTTGGTGAAGAGGTTGCACCAAACAGGTGTACACACATCCTGTACTCCACTTCCTCTTGATCCAAGTTGCCCTGCTGCCACCAAAGAAACCTCAGGAAGTCTGCATCCACACTAGGTACTCGAACCTGATAAAACATTGATTCAATGTCAGCCATCATTGCAATCGGCTCCTCACGGAATCTGACCAAGACTCCGATAAGTGTGTTGGTTAGGTTGGGCCCCTGAAGTAACTGATCATTCAAAGAAAATCCTTGGTAAGATGCATTACAGTCAAAGACAACACGAATTTTCTTTTTCTTCTGATGATATACCCCGTGGTGAGGAATGTACCACACCTTTCCATCATCACGGTGCAACTCTTCATGAGGTACCTTCTCAGCGTAACCTTTCTTAATGATGTTGTTCATAAATCCAGTGTAATCCTCATGGAACTTAGGATTCTTTTTGAGTCTTTTTTGAAGGCTCTTGAGACGCTGTTCTGCTACATCCCGATTGTTTGGCATCTGAATCTTGTCATTCTTCAGAGGCAATTTCATGCAGTAGTGACCATCCAAAAGCTGAGTAGACTCGGTCACAGACATCATGAACTGTCTGTCTTCTTGAGACATTTCAGACTTATCCTCATAACGACGTTCAGGAAAATCAACATTGAACTGCTTCATCAGCAAATCTTCAATCTTCTCCACAGATATACGATTCACTGTATGGCTATGTACAGATTTTCTTGTCTTAATGCTCTCTTCCTTTGGTCCATTCACTATCCAGCCAAGAGCCGTCTTCACTGCATAAGGTCCATTGTTTCTGCTGTTTATCACCTTCCATGGTTCCATGGCCTTATAAGCGTTCACTCCAATCAGTAACCCAACTGTCGCATCAATATGTGGAAGACGAACTTCATGCAGGTAAGGCCATTTCTCAATATCCTTTTGTTTAGGAATATTTTCTTCCTTTACAGGCAAATGTCGCTGAGTCAAGACATTGGGTAAATCAATGAAAGTATTCTCTTCTAAACCACACACCTCTAAGTCAGATAGCAAGTATCCTTGCACCTTCCTTTGTTGACCCATAGTACAAAGCAGAAAATCAGTCTTCTTGCCCTGCATGTTTAGTCGATGCATGATGTCTTCCGTACAAAAGGTAGTTGTGCTTCCTGGGTCTAGGAAAGCATATGTCTCTACTGATCTTTCACTCTTCTTTGATTTCACCTTTACAGGTATAATGGAGAGGATGCACTCACCATCACCAGCCCCGGTGTATCCACAAGTTTCCTGACTCAGTGAGAGAAGAGCATTAGAAACTGAAAGGTCGTGGTCTTTAGACTTTTCACCTCTGTTACCTTCTTGTTTGATAATGTGTAGGACGCCTGGATGTTTTAGTGAGCAATCTGGACATGACATTCTTTTCTTGCAATCCTTACTCATATGTCCTTGAGTTAGACACCCAAAGCAGAGACCTTTGGTTTTAAGAAACTGAATTCTGTCCTTGTATTCCTGCATTTTAAGCTTATCGCAGGAATCCAGTGTATGTTCCTTATTACAGAACAAACAAAATCTTTGGACTGCTGAATCAGATTTCTCTGTGTTCTGTTTATATCGTTGTGTATATTCTGCTTTATCCCTGCCAGCCGGCGAGACATTTGTGGCGAAAATACTACCTTTGAAGTCACTCTTCTTTAAGCTCTTCCCCTCTGCAGAACTAAACTTTCCTTTTCTCTCCACTTTAACTTCCTGGATATCTCCAAAGAGTGGGTCATTCAAAATTTGAGCATTCAAGTCAATAAAATTGACCAAATCTTCAAATGTGGCTCTTCTTCCATTTCGTTGCTGGATATCAAAGGCTGCATTTCTCCAGCGTTCTCTGAATCTGAAAGGAAGTTTTGAAATGACTGTTCTCATGTTTGTGGGGTTGTTCATCTCATCCATGAATTTAACATCAGCCATGGTATTTTTACATCCAATAAGAAATAAGGAATAGGTCTTCATTCCCTTACTGTCCTCTACTTTGATCTGTGGCCATTTCAGAGCTTTCTCTAGGTAAGCTGTAGCTATCTTCAGTTCATTGCCATAATGTTGTTGAAGGAGACGTTTAGCTTCTTTGTATCCCGTAGCAGGACTCATATGTTCACAACTGCGAACAAGAGCTTGTGGTTCTCCACTTGTGAACTGCTCTAAATAGTACAATCTGTCTGGTGAGCTACTAGTCTTGTTCTCAATCAGATGCTCGAAGGCCCTTATGAAAGAAATATAGGCAAGGGGATCTCCAGAAAACACTGGAACATCTCTTTGAGGCAATTGAGATAAGCTCTGCTGATTGACCAACAATTCAGTTATTTCGTTTTGTCGTTGCATCACTTTGAATAGATTTCTGCCATCATCAATTGATTGTTGAGAATTACCATGATCTGACATTTGTTGAGATAGTCTCTGGGTAGAGCTCTGGTCCTGAGTGCTTGGCGTAGGCTCAGACTTTCTATAAGTGTTAGATATTGGCTTTATCTGACGTTTATTTCTGTCTTCACATGAATCACCAGCATGTGATCCAATCTGTGACCTGTAATAATCATTCATTCCATCTTGACCATCTTCATACTCTTTTAACACTTTGAGTTCAGCATTTGATGCAGCAATTTCTGTATCCAGTTCCAACTGTTCTCTTTTGGCCTTCACTCTTAACTCTTCAGCTTCTAATTCTTGTCTCTTTCTTAAAGCAGATGCCCGGGCAAAAAGTGCTGCACGCTTAGCCTCTGCCTTGACACGAGCAGAACTGGTTGAAGATTGTGCCACAGAGCTACTTGTCACAGATCCACTTTTCCTTCTATCCTGATTAGCCATCACTTCTGACACACTATCACTTGGTTTTATGCCATCGTCATATTCGTCCTGAAGTTCATGCTCATCAGGGTCATTTCCTTTTGTGGTTGAAATCCAATTTTTCACATCAAATATAAACTGCTGGACATGTTCAATCTTGGGATGAAACCAGTTAGTCTGATCTTCTTTTCCATCTTCGTCAGACAGCATGAGTAACATTTCAGCATTCGACTCTTCAAACTGACATAAGATCTCACCAAGGACATTTAGTTCTTTTTCAACAGTCTTCACATTTTTTCCATCTTGCATTAATCTGTCAATCTCATTCGTTTTGCGTGTTAACAGTGCCAGTTTCCCTTGTCTTTCATTCTTAAGTCGATTCATTTTCTCTTCAGCAGCCTTTGCTGTAAGCTTTGGTGCCCTCTTGTGGCCAATACCGGGTATCTTCACATCTACAGAATCATCCGCCATTTCACTCGATTAAAAAGCCGATCTTCACATAAACCATCGCAGTAATCTTGATCTGCTGCAATCGTTTCTTGTCTTCTAAATATTCACAAACTTGTGAAAAGACTTACAATGTGAAGAAAGCTTCTTCTGAGAGAAATCTTTGCGAATAGTCTGTTTGAAGTAAGTGGCTAATAAATGTTCCACTTTATATGAAATCCTCTCATTAACACCGCAACAATCTCCGTACCTTCCTTTTGTAACATGTTTCTAATGTTAACTGAGGTTCGTAAAATGTCCTTTAATGAATCCAATCGGCATTCTGCTGCGAGCTTACCTCAGAATTCTTCGTGAGCAGTTTTTGACTTTGTAATAGCAATAATCCTTCATACTTATTTCGGGCAAATAATTGACTCGGGTCTTCGTTCAAGTTTCATTTGTTTACTGAAAGTTCTTGCACAAATAGAAAATAAACAATAAATAAACTCCGGTCAAAAACTGTGTTGCTCCGTCTTTCTTTCGTTCTCTGAGGAAGTGCCAAATTCTTAAAGGGGACGTCACTTATTAAAGCGCTAAAGACAGTTCCAATACTAAAACAGAGCAAACCATTTCAACTTAAACAGGGGGGGCGGGTGCCCAACTAATGTACATAAATAACAAATCTAAACTAATTTAAATACCTACTCAAACATTTAAGCTTTTAATTATTCCAATTATGGCTCTTACAGTATGCAAGTTGTTTTAGTTTTCTGAAATGTTTAGATATGCAACGGAGACATTATCGAATTAAACAACCATTAATTAACATATTTCCATAACAGAAATCTGAAAACTGGATGACACCAGGTTCAAAATTGTTTTTACATTGTGATATTAGAGACAAAGGTTTTTACAGAGGGGATTTTTGATCTCTTTTTATTGCTCTGTAAATCAGAAAATACTGTCAACAGCAGGAGGAAAACATTTTCACCGTTTTTTTATTTTTTGGAATAAAATGTTGTATAAATAAAATGTTGCTCCGTAAAAACATTCAGAATAGGAATAAACTAAAGTTTGGTGCATACAGGAGAAGAAAAAAAAACTCACAGCCTTTGTATAGATGTATTGTAATTGAAATCTACAGATGCAAACAGATAAAGTGCGATAAAATGAACTGTTAAAAGTATATTTTGGATTTTTTTTTCTTTACACTTTTCTAAAATGCATGAAGAGACAAATTAGGCTAGAATCTCAAAACTGACCAATGCCGGTGTTATTTCTACAAAAGTAACGTTTTTTGATTAAACTAACTTGCTTACACAATGCTTACTGATGTCCAAACAACTCGATGTCACTTCCTGGAGATTCATATCATAAAAGTTAAAGATTTTACAGAAAACTAACAAGGAAAGAACTAAACTGATTGCAATGATTAAAACGTTTTAGAGAAAGGGACAATAAAACAGATGGCTAAAGTTATGCCTTGGGATCCCTTTATTCTTGGGAATCATTGCAATCAGTTTAGTTCTTTCCATGTTAGTTTTCTGTAAAATCTCCAACTTTCTGAATTCTGAATCAATTCACTTTGGTTTCATTCTGAAATCTGACCCCTTGAAAAACAAACTTCCCTCAAAAACTAAGACATATGATTTAACATAAGCTTGGCCCAAATCCTCAAGGCCTCACCTTGGTCCTGGATGAACCTGACGATGTTTCCTCGGACGCCGTACTCGGACACCACGCATGGGTCAGTGTGGGACGTCCAGGAGCCCTTCTTGAAGATCTTCCACAGCGCAGAGGGAACCGGAGTCTGATGGGACGGTTTGGGTCGACTCGAGAGACCCATGGAACTTAAAAACAGCTTTTCTTGAACGTTAACATTTTCTGTGTTTATAAAAGCAGGAGAACAGAGACTGAACATTAAAATCAGGACATTGAGATCCACACACACCATCATTAACATGAGCAGGACAGTCAAACAGACCCACGGCCCAGACTGAGACTTTAACAGATGATCAGCTTCAGATGCAGACCAGTGAAGATTAACACCTGTGAGCTGATTGGAGGAGATAACGACAGGACTGATGGATTGTGGGGGTGATGTCATTGATATGCAAATTAGTCACAATGCCTTTGATGTTTATACGGGATCAGACTGAGATACTGGCACAAAACTCTACATTTTTTCATAGATTTGATTGAATTCTTCAAAATGTATTTTGTATTTATTGTCATTAAAAACAAGGATAAAGGACACACACACACACACACTACAAAAAAGTACCATGGTATTACCATGTTTTTTGTAGCTGTACCATGAAAATACCATGGTAGTATTTAAATTGCCATGTACATACTAAGGTACTTAAATGTGTGATAATGTGATCATTTGTATATCATGGTATACATAAATAAAAACTTTAACAATATAGCTCAAGTGTGAAAAATAAAAGAAACATATAAACAAGAGAAAGAAAGACTAAACAAATAATGTGACTTTTAACAACTGATTAATGAGTTATTGTGTTTCATCCCATTTAGGATTTGCAATCGGATGTGTAATTTAATAATCTACTCCTAATCCCCAATCTAAAATACACAAAAGTTGATTACAGAGAAATAAAATCATTATCAGCTTAGATCATTATAATTTTATCTTGAAGAATTTGATGAGAAATCTTTGTGTTTATTTATATCATCAACATATCTATGTTTGATTGCAGCTCAATTATGGGCATAAAGTGAGACTTTACCTCTAAAACTCTATGAGGAAAGAGATCTGTTTTATTTATTTATTTATTTATTTATTTATTTATTTATTTATTTATTTATTATTTATTTATTTATTTATTTATTTATTTATTTATTTTTCATTCAAGATTTCACAAACAAGTCTGTTTGACCTCTGCATGTTTTTTTGTGTGATGCTGGATTTATGATCAGAAATCATTTTCCCACTCATCAGACAGCAACACTGCAGCATCAGTCCTGTTGTTCATCAGACACATTCCTGCAGTCATCAGTGAAGACGAAACACAATCGTCTGATCCATCCGGCCGTCACTGATAACAGGATCCTGACTCAACTCTGGGCCGGCGCTCCATCTCAACTGAGTGAGAAAAGTAGCAGTGAGCCGTGAACACAGACCAAACAAACAACAATACAAAACAACAAAGACCAAACCAACAACAATACAAAACAAAACAAAACAAGACAAAAATGGGCCAGTGAGACGTGAACACAGACCAAACAAACAACAATACAAAACAACAAAACAAAACAAGACAAAAATGGGCTAGTGAGCCGTGAACACAGACCAAACAAACAACAATACAAAACAACAAAACAAAACAAGACAAAAATGGGCTAGTGAGCCGTGAACACAGACCAAACAAACAACAATACAAAACAAAAAAACAAAACAAGACAAAAATGGCTAGTGAGCCGTGAACAGAGGCAAAACAAAACAACTAAACAAAACAACAAAATAAAACAAAACAAAAATGGACTAGTGAGCCTGTGAACAGAGGCAAAACAAAAACAACTAACAAAACAACAAAATAAAACAAAACAAAATGGACTAGTGAGCTGTGAACAACAGACAAAACAACAAACAAAACAAACAAATAAACAAAAAATGGGCTAGTGAGTCCGTGAACAGAGCAAAACAAAACAACTAAACAAAACAACAAAATAAACAAAACAAAAATGGACTAGTGAGCGTGAAACAGAGGCAAAACAAACAACTAAACAAAACAACAAAATAAACAAGACAAAAATGGGCTAGTGAGCTCTGACCACAGACCAAACAAACAACAATACAAAACAACAAAATAAAACAAGACAAAAATGGGCCAGTGAGCCGTGAACACAGACCAAACAAACAACAATACAAAAACAAAACAAGACAAAAATGGGCTAGTGAGCTGTGAACACAGACCAAACAAACAACAATACAAAACAACAAAACAAAACAAGACAAAAATGGGCCAGTGAGCCGTGAACACAGACCAAACAAACAACAATACAAAACAAAACAAAAACAAGACAAAAATGGGCTAGTGAGCCGTGAACACAGACCAAAACAAACAACAATACAAAACAACAAAACAAAACAAGACAAAAATGGGCTAGTAAGCCGCGAACAGAGGCAAACAAACAACTAAACAAACAACAAAATAAAACAAAACAAAAAATGGACTAGTGAGCCGTGAACAGAGGCAAAACAAAACAACTAAACAAAACAACAAAACAAAACAAGACAAAAATGGGCTAGTGAGCCGTGAACACAGACCAAACAAACAACAATACAAAACAACAAAACAAAACAAACAAAAATGGACTAGTAAGCGTCGAACAGAGGCAAAACAAAACAACTAAACAAACAACAAAATAAACAAAACAAAAATGACTAGTGAGCTGTGAACCAGACCAAACAAACAACAATACAAAACAACAAAACAAAAAATGGGCAGTGAGTCGTGAACAGAGGCAAAACAAAACAACTAAACAAAACAACAAAAAAACAAAACAAAAATGGACTAGTGAGCTGTGAACACAGACCAAACAAAAAACAATACAAAACACAAAACAAAAAAAATGGGCTAGTGAGTCGTGAACAGAGCAAAACAAACAACTAACAAAACAAAAAAAAACAAGACAAAAATGACTAGTGAGCTGTGAACACAGACCAAACAAACAACAATACAAAAACAAAAAAAAACAAACAAAAATGGCTAGTGAGCTGTGAACACAGACCAAACAAACACAAACAAAACAACAAAAAAACAAAACAAAAATGGACTAGTGAGCCGTGAACAGAGGCAAAACAAAACAACTAAACAAAACAACAAAATAAACAAACAAAAATGGACTAGTGAGCTGTGAACACAGACCAAACAAACAACAATACAAAACAACAAAACAAAACAAGACAAAAATGGGCTAGTGAGCCGTGAACACAGGCCAAAACAAACAAACAAACAAAAAAAACAAAAAAAATGGGCTAGTGAGCCGTGAACACAGACCAAAACAAACAACAATACAAAACAACAAAAAAAACAAAAAATGGGCCAGTGAGCTCGTGACACAGACCAAACAAACAACAATACAAAACAACAAAACAAAACAAGACAAAGAGGCTGACCAGACAACAAAAAATACAAAAACAAAACAAAACAAACAAATGCTATGGCTGAACACAACCAAACAACACAAACAAAACAAAAAAACAAAAAAATGCAGAGCGTGACAAACCAAACAACAACAAACAAAACAAAAAAACAAGACAAAAATGCTAGTAGCCGAACAGACAACAACAACAACAAAACAACAAAATAAAACAAACAAAATGGACTAGTGAGCCGTGAACAAGGCAAAACAACAACAAACAAAACACAAATAACAAACAAAAATGACTTGAGCTGTGAAGACAACAAACACAAACAAAACAACAACAAATGCATGACAACAAGCAACAACAACAAACAAAACAACAAATAACAAAAAAAAATGGCTAGTGAGCGTGAACACAACAACAAAACAAACAAAAAAAACAAAAATGGCAGTGAGCGAACAAGCAACAACAACAACAAAACAAAAAAAAACAAGACAAAAATGGGCTAGTGAGCGTGAACACAGACCAAACAAACAACAATACAAAACAACAAAAAAACAAGACAAAAATGGGCTAGTGAGCTGTGAACACAGACCAAACAAACAACAATACAAAACAACAAAATAAAACAAAACAAAAATGGGACTAGTGAGCCGTGAACACAGACCAAACAAACAACAATACAAAACAACAAAAAAACAAGACAAAAATGGGCTAGTGAGCTGTGAACACAGACCAAACAAACAACAATACAAAACAACAAAACAAGACAAAATGCTAGTAGCGGAAAAAAAAAAAACAACAACAAAACAAACAAATGGGCAGTGAGCCGTGAACACAGACCAAACAAACAACAATACAAACAACAAACAAAACAAGACAAAAATGGGCCAGTGAGCCGTGAAACAACCAAACAAACAAACAACCAATACAAACAACAAAACAAAGACAAAAATGGGCTAGTGAGCCGTGAACACACAGACCAAACAAACAACAATACAAAACAACAAAACAAAACAAGACAAAAATGGGCTAGTAAGCCGCGAACAGAGGCCAAAACAAAACAATACAAAACAACAAAACAAAACAAACAAAAAATGGGACAGTGAGCCGTGAACAGAGCAAAACAAACAACTAAACAAAACAACAAAAAACAAAACAAAATGGCTAGTAAGCTGTGAACACACAGACCAAACAAACAACAATACAAAACAAACAAAACAAGACAAAAGGGGTACAGTGAGCCGTGAAACAGAGCAAACAAAAACAATAAACAAAACAAAAAAAACAAGACAAAAATGGGCTAGTGAGCCGTGAACACAGACCAAACAAACAACAATACAAAACAAAACAGACAAAAATGGGCTAGTGAGCCGTGAACACACAGACCAAACAAACAACAATACAAAACAACAAAACAAAACAAGACAAAAATGGGCTAGTAAGCCGCGAACAGAGGCAAAACAAAACAACTAAACAAAACAACAAAATAAACAAAACAAAAATGGACTAGTGAGCCGTGAACAGAGGCAAAACAAAACAACTAAACAAAACAACAAAATAAAACAAAACAAAAATGGACTAGTAAGCTGTGAACACAGACCAAACAAACAACAATACAAAAAACAAAACAAAAAATGGGCTAGTGAGTCGTGAACAGAGGCAAAACAAAACAACTAAACAAAACAATAAAATAAACAAGACAAAAATGGACTAGTGAGCCGTGAACAGAGGCAAAACAAAAATAAAATAAAACAACATTTTTGTAGTGAGCAGTGAACTGAGACAAAAAAAAAATGAAAGACAAAAAGAAAAGAATTAATAAAATGTCAAGCTTCGGTAAAATATGATTATTATTATCATAAGAATCACAATAATAATAATTATAATAATAATTTTACAAAAATAAAATAATAAAACAAAATATGGGAATGAAATGAACAAGCTTTGGAAATGTTTATTTCCAAAAAAGATTATGATGATTAATATTATTAATAATAACAATAATCATTATTATTGTATTTACCAAAATTTTACCAAAAAAAAACATATTTAATTTGTATTGAAATATATTTAATAAATATATGGGAATGAAATAGGTTTTGTAAACTAACATTATTTATATAAATATATAATATATATTTTCATAAAGCTTTTATATATGTATACAAATAAATAAATATTGATATAGCAAAAGCTGTTGCTTACCTTTTGGAATAGCCTTTGTGTGCCTATTATAAGGCTTTAGAATACAGCATCTCAAAATCTACAAACAAAAGACAAAAAAAATCTGCAATTGTTAAAAACACATATATGGTAAATACATGACATGCAAAATGCTAATGTTGAAGAAAGCGTTTCTAGCGCGGTGTGAGGTTACAGTGCAGCATTGTGACTGAAACACAATAGTGTGTGTGGTCTAGTCAGGATATGAAATACGGCCGTTTGAATAACATGACATTGTGTTCACCCTTCATTCATCACAAACACACGTTGTGCTCTGAGGTTTCCCTCCTGATCTTCAGTTTCACACACACAATATTCCTCAAACCGATGTAAGGATCACCGTCATGATGTTGTTCAAGCCTCATGTTTCACTTGATATGGAAATATATTTGGTTGTAATGGGGAATTTGAGTGAATTATGCCACAGAAAGCTCATCTTTCACTGTTTACCTTCCCCTTCAAATTATGACTGTCACACACACATCTCCCTCGAGGTCAAGTATGAGTTATTCTCATAATATCTGCCTTTTCACCTTTTGAAGCACATCTATAAAAACATATGTATATACATATGTATGTATTAGATATTGTGTGTATATTTGTTTTTGTTAATATTTTGAATGGAATTTTTTTATTTTCTGTTTTCACTTTAAAGTTGGAGTATTTTTGTCTATATTTTGATTTATTTTGCATTTTCTAGTTTTTTATAAATTTTTATTCATTAGTTCAAGTTTATTTAGTTTTAATTGTTTTAGTACATCACGTTAAACTAGATGAAAATGTTGAAGAAATGTAAGTTAAAGGGTTAGTTCACCCAAAAATGTCTGTCAGTAATTTCTCTCCCTCATGTTGTTCAACCCTGTAAGACTTTCGTTCACCTTTAGAACACAAATGAAGATATTTTTGATTAAATCTGAGAGCTGGGTCACTCCTCCATAGACTGTAATGTCATTCTGCCGGTCCAGAAAGTTAGTAAAGACATTGTTAAAATAGTCCAAGTGACTACAGTGACTCAATCTTAAGTTTATCAAGCGCCGAGAATACTTTTTGTGCACAAAACCCCCCAAAATCATGACTTTATTCAAGTATTGATTTTCTTCTGTGTGTGTCTATGAGTGAGTTCACGAGAGCCGCGACGCATGCGTGAGAACTGAGAAGACGCTCACGATCATTTGATGGGAAAGTGTGAACGGTAAGCCATTCATTTTGAGGCATTGGTAAGGCACTTTTACGTTTTCTCGTTGGTTTCTCACGATTCGGACCTCCAGGAAATGCACACTTCATTTACAACCATTTTAAACACTGCATCGAGACCCGTCTGTGTCGTGTTCTCAGTTCTCGCGCATGCGAAGCGGCTCTCGTGAACTCACTCGAGACACACATAAGAAAATCTATAGTTGAAAAAAGTCTTCTTTTTTTTTTGCGCTTAAGATTGAGCCACTGTAGTCACTTGGACTATTTTAACGATGTCTTTAATAACTATCTGGACCGGAAAGAATGAAATGTCCAATCAGTCTATGGAGGAGTGAGACAACTCTCAGATTTATTTAAAAATATCTTCATTTGTGTTCTGAAGATGAACGAAAGTGTTACGGGTCTGGAACAACATTAAGGAGAGTAATTACTGACAGAATTGACATTTTTTGGGTGAACTATCACTTTAAAGTAAAAATAAAGTTTTTATATATATATTATATATATATATATATATATATATATATATATATATATATATATATATTAAAGTTTTTTAATTAAGTAATTTATGGTTTTAGTTTAATTTAAATATAATAATAATAATGCCATGATATGAAGGAATTACTGAATACAATTTTTTCTAAGTAACAGTACAATAAACATTTCATTGTCACATGACCATCATGACGCATGTTTAATTCAGCAAACGTCAAAAATGATTTCAGAAATAAATACTTAGAATAAATATTCCACATTTTTATCCAATCGTAAAGCGTCTTTAGGCAGTTTTATCAACTAATGAATTAGGAAGACGTGAGCTTAATATTGGTTATGTTTGAAATGGAAGATGGTGTACTGAATAGTGCACATAGTGTATCATGGCTGCTATTTTCATAAAAATCATATTTAAAACAATACTAAAGACTATAGATATTCAAGGACGGTGTGCTCACATTACTTCTGAATGGGAAGTCCCGCCTTAAATAAAAGAGCCACAGTTCATGTCCCATTTTGTTGTCAATTTGAAATATATTATTTTATTGTGAGTTTGGAAAGTTTTTGATATTTTAGGATTTCCCCATTCAAGCAGGACTTGCCCATGCAGAAAACAGACTTTGACAATAAACAATATGCAAATATGAAGGCTACTAAATGCAGCTTTGTCCATTGTTGACACATGATCTCATTACTTTATGATGTGCATGTTGCGTCCATCATCTCTGAAACAAATACTATTTTGTAGTATTTAAAAACTATTTTGTATGAATAGAATATATATATTTTTTTAAATATCTCTTTCTTGACCTATTATGCTTTATTCTAGCTGATTCGATTTCGTTTCATATTTGACTATTTTTATAACATGGACAATGTTATTAAACTGAATTTGAATCAACATTGAACTAAATCAAAGTGAACTGTCTGCTTAGCTGAATTAAACTCATTTCATCAGTGAAACTACACTGTAAAAAATGATTTTGTGGTGAAGTAAATACTACTGAAAAAAAAACGATGTAATTTACATGAAAAGGTTAGTTCAGGCAAGAATTAAAAAAACTAAGTAAAATCCAGATCAGTACTTAATTCAAGCGAGTAGAAATGAAAGCGTAAATATCAACTTAATAAAATTAAGTAAATATTACTCAACTTTTCTGATACTGGGGTTCCCATCATGCACTGGACCTTGAATAATTAATGAGGTTGATTTTTCACTGGTTTCCAGCTGTATTTACACTGTTTTATCATTGCTTTTGTTGTTAGGATTATAGTAACTTGCCATTTTGTGACATTTCGGGGAAATTTTCTGCTCAAAATGACACATTCAAACACAAAAACGATCCATCAAATGTTACCGTCATTGTGTATTTTCTACCAAGTATTGAGGTCTTTGCATTCACATGATATTTAACATCTGATATGATGTAGTATAAATTACTTAGTAGTTCTAAGTAAAGCACATACTGGTATTTCAATATTATTATTGTTTAGGTGAAATGTAAAGCAAAGGAATTTTCAACTAAATTGATATTACTCAACCTTTTACTACCTTCTTATTTACTGTGTTACTTTCACTTGACTAGGTTAAGTAAAGTTTACTTAATTCCATATTCCAAGTAAATTTAACTTAAATATTTCTAATTAAAGTTACTGAGAAATATGTTTAATTTTTACTTGGCAAATCGTTGTAAATTTACTAGCCTTTTCTGAGTGAGATTTGTTAGCAAGGTTTTTTCAAGTAAATTCTACTCCAAATTTTTTACAGTGTACAGTTATTGAACAGAACTGAATCAACACTAAAATGAATTCAGCTGAATAACAACACTATATCTTAGAACTGTTTTACAGCAAAAATGAATTCATTTTGCATCACTGAATCATTATTTTCCAGTTTATCAACGTAAAGCTGCTTTGAAACAGTATAAAGCACTATAGAAATAAGACTTGACTTGACCTATGACATAGCCACAATTTTAAAACATTTTAAACAAAATATTACTACTTGCTAACAAAAATATTAGTTAGAATGTCATTATGAACATATACGCATCATCATAACCCGAGCCCTGCAATGAAAGTAAAGACAAGACATAAGCTCAGTAAAATGACAGTATAAATAAGTATTGGTCATGCATGAGTATTACAGCAGACTATGCAGGAGTTCAGCACATAAACACTGAATCTCCAGCTGGCGAGAGCCAAAACTGAGATGTTTCACAGTTCGATCTTCAGTTCTGAAAGTTTCTGAATGTTTTTATGTTTGATGGGTTTGGCCAGAGACGACTGTACATCAGAATCACACAACATGCTCAGGAATATTCCTCTTCAGCGTGTCTGTCTCCTTCACATAATTACAGACCGAAGCCGTTCTAGACGTTACATCAATGCCACAAACAATCATCTGGTGTCTGGGCCCTCGCTGGGTCATCTGTGAGCTGGATGAAGAAGATAACAACCTTTATCACTGCTAAACACATCAGTCACACACACACACACACCACACACACACACACCACACACACACACACACACACACACACACACACGATGCAGCGTTTAGCTTACCGGTGGAACACGGCAATGGGTGGTTGCTGGAAAGACCCAAAATCATTCCTAATCATTCCTTCCCGGTGTTTTGATGCGATGAAGACACACATTTGACTGTTTACAGATTAGTTCATGAGAGAATTCACATGATTTCTGAACATTATGATTCATAAGGCGGTGCTTCCTGTTAAAACAACGCGTTCTCACCCCAAGGCGTCATCTAACTGACAATTTTGACCATGCTTCAATATTTGACGCTAAAGGCACCCTTTAGAGTCAGTTAGTTGACGTGATCCCAGGGCGTCATCTAACTGACGCGTTACCTTTAGCGTCAGTTAGATGACGCAGGTAGGTTTAGGTCTGGGTAGAAGGGCGTCATCTAACTGACGCTAAGGGTAACGCGTCAGTTAGATGACGCCCTGGGATCGCGTCAACTAACTGACGCTAAAGGGTGCCTTTAGCGTCGAATATTGAAGCATGGTCAAACTGATTCCCAAGGCGTCAGTTAGATGACGCCTTGGGGTGAGAATGGGCTGGTTAAAACGATATTTTAGAATCAAAATAAAAACATTCCAGCCATTTTTTCACAACCACTCTAAAATAAATGCATGGTTTCATATGAAATATTCTATGAAATAATACACTAAAATGACTCTATAACCAATGATTGTGCTAATGTCAGTGACAAGTAATATCTCATTTGTTCATTATTTACATGCCAAGTACAGTAAGTTACATGTAGCATGTGCTAAACTAGCTGTTGATTATAACATTTAAGATTGGGTTCCAGGGACTTAAAAAATTGTATGCTACAAATTAAGTTCCTCTAACTCAATGTACTTATAATTGTATTAGAAGTTGTCACAACTCATATATATCATATAAATAAAATACACACACACACACTATATATGTATGTATGTATGTATGTATGTATGTATGTATGTATAATATATATATATATATATATATATATATATATATATATATATATATATATATATATATATATATATATATATAATATACACTACCGGTCAAAAGTTTGGGGTCAGTACGATTTTTTTTTTTTTTTAAGAAATTAATACTTTTCTTCAGAAAGGACGCATTAAATTGATCAAAAGTGACAGTAAAGACATTTATAATAATGCAAAATATTTATTTTTTAATTAAATGCTTTTCTCTTGAACTTTCAAAGAATCCTGAAAAAAAAATGAATCACGGTATGCACAACAATTTGAACTGTTTTCAACTGTGATAATAATCATAAATGTTTCTTGAGCATCAAATCATCATATTATAGTGATTTCTGAAGGATCATGTGACACTGAAGACTGGAGTAATGATCCTGAAAATTCAGCTTTGATCACAGGAATAAATTACACTTTACTATATATTCACATAGAAAACAGCTGATTTACATTACAATAATATTTCACAATATTACTGGGTTTGTTTTGTATTTTTTTATCAAATAAATGCAGCCTTGGTGAGCAGAAGAGACTTCTTTTAAAACATTAAAAATCTTACCGACCCCAAACTTTTGAACGGTAGTGTATACATATAATATATTATTATGTTATATGTGATAAATAGCGATTAATCGATTTGACAGCACTATATATATATTTGAAGTGTACTCAGTTCCCCTCAATTACAATGTAAAAATGTTCACTCTTGCTCTATATTTTGCACAACATGGCATTTACTGAACAGATAACACATATGTTGATTTCAAAAGAAAATGGATCCTTTCTCTAAAATAACAGAGAAACTTTTTGCAAACGTTCATTCAAACTGATACACAAAAATGACAAAGATATTGTTCTATGATCTTGAACCATCTGGAGTCTCACACAGAATGTGCTTTTAGAGTAAAGAACCCCAACATATGTTGCATATAAGACCAATAGTGATATGGCAAAATTAGTTATATCATTAAATCATGTTTTTCTACACAAAATCCCACAGGTATTCTGCATGTACTCTATTTACACTAGGTTGTTTTAGCTGCATTATACCCTGCACTCATTCAGAGAAGATGTTTTCTGCTGTTATATTGTGGGTAAGGGATCTTTATTTCAGCGCTGGCACAGACGACAGACTGTCGAAATGTGTGTGACATTGATCTCTGCGGCTTGAGCTCGGCCTGACCAGTGGAATTTTGTGGATTTCAGTGCAACTTCCATTTTTAGTCATTCACCAACAGTTTCAGCATCCTGGAGTATTAACTATGATCATTTTATAGACATTTTTCAAACTATAATGCTGAAAATGCAGTATACTATGTGTAGTATAGGTGGTTACCTCGTATATCTGTCATCCTCTGGTCTAGATATGGCTCAGGTCCTGCAATGTGCACCTCAGGGTTACTGTAGAAACTAAACTAAGCTATAAAAACTTATAAATAAAAGTTATGTATTTTATTCAGCTGTTCAATGAGACATCTCATTTTATTAGTTTTACTTGATGCACTAATAACTAAAACCAACATGCAGGTATTGTATAACTAAAACAAAATATTTCCATTACTTGAAATAAAATATACGTTATACAGAACATTAACAGAACCACACGCACGCACGCACGCACGCACGCACGCACGCACGCACGCACGCACACACACACACACACACACACACCACACACACACACCACACACACACACACACACACACACACACACACACACACACACACACACAATAACACACCACACACACATATATATATATATAACTACTGATATATATATATATATATATATATATATATATATATATATATATATATTATTTCTAGTTACTAGAAATCAAATAAACTGACTGAAAGTAATGTAAAAATTATAAAATTATATAAAAATTAGAAATATTGCTTTTGCAACTAATATAAACAAAAAAAAAGGGTTGGTATATTTTAGTTAACTAAAACCAGAAAAAATATTTTGTACCTTGAAATAAAACAAACATTGACTGAAATAAACAAAAAAAATATATAGGCTAAATAAAAATATTTTATTTTAGTTAATTTGATGTAGCTTGATATACTAAAATAACTACAATTAATAAAAAATATATAGAAATTTTAAAAACTAAGAAAAATGATAAAAACACACAGAATGATTAAAATAACTAAAATTAAAATGGAAAATATAAAAAATATTATTAATAACACTGGTCCATGTGGGATTGTTTCACCTTTGTATGGTTCCGCAGGTGAAAATAATGCATTTGATCACTGTAAGTAAAAGCACATCTTTAACATTAAGCATGAGCAACAGTTCTAGTGATGCTTGCCTGAGGAAACACATGACTAATAATGACACAGTATTTCTCCTAGATAGAGCAGCTCAAGCTCTGGTCTTCTCATTAAACTGCACAGATGTTTTCCTGCGGTTGCTGTTTAGTAGGAAATGATCACGATGATTGTGGCGACTGCTAAGAGCATCACTGTGTGTGAATTTGTCATACATTTGCATCCGCTGAAACTGGAATTTCCTGCTTTTAAAGGAAAATAAGTCAGATTTAATGGCATCCAAGCATGCATGCAGCCCATAATGTGCAATGTCCTAAAGTCACCAGCAGTTATTAAAGAGTTACTTTCGGTTTTGCCATTTCTCATCAAAATAGATAAACCGCATGCAGTGTCTAAAAGCACTTGCAGCAAAAGTTCCTATTTTTTTATGCAACAAATTATAACTATTATGTGTTCAATAAACAGATCAAATAATGTCTAACTAACCCCATGCAGCTGTGTGTGTGTGTGTGTGTGTGTGTGTGTGTGTGTGTGTGTGTGTGTGTGTGTGTGTGTGTGTGTGTGTGTGTGTGTGGTGCGTGGTGTGTGTGTGTGTGTGTGTGTGTGTGTGTGTGTGTGTGTGTGTGTGTGTGTGTGTGTGTGTGTGTGTATTTTCTGATGTTAAAACACTGGTGAAAATGCAGGTACAATATATAAGGAAACTATAGTATGAATATAAATAGTTAATTTTTTTCGTATATAGGCTATATATACAGTCGTGCCCAGAATTAATCATACCCCTGGTAAAAATGATAAAAAATGGCTGTAAAAAATAAATCTGCATCGTTAATCCATTTGATCTTTCATTCAAAAAATTGGCAAAATCCTAACCTTTCATTGAAGTAAAAGATTTGAAAGTGGGGGGGGGGGGGGGATCACATTATAAAATAAATGTTTTTCTCCAAAACACATTGGCCACAATTATTCATACCCTTTATTAAATACCTTTTTGCAATCTCCTTTTGCCAAGATAACAGCTCTGAGTTTTCTCCTATAATGCCTGATGAGTTTGGAGAACACCTGACAAGAGATCAGAGACCATTCCTCCATACAGAATCTCTCCAGATCCTGCAGATTCCCAGATCCATATTGGTGCTTCTTCTCTTCAGTTCAGCCACTCATTTTCTATATGGTTCAGGTCAGGGAACTGGGACGGTCATGGCAGAAGCTTCATTTTGTGCTCCCTAACACATTTTTGTGTTGATTTTGATGTTTGTTTTGGATAGTTGTCCTGATTGAAAGATCCAACCACGGCCCATTATAAGATTTCTAGCAGAAGGCGTCAGGTTTTGATTTTTTATCTGTTGATATTTGATAGAATCCACAATGCCATGTATCTGAATAAGAAGTCCAGGACCTCCAGCAGAAAAATAGGCCCACAACATTAAAGATCCAACGGTATATTAAATTGTACACATGGGATGCTTTGTATCCTTGTGTGCACCAAACCCATCTAGTGTGTTTGCTGCCAAAAAGCTCTTTTTTTAGTTTAATCTGACCACAGAAGCCTGTGCCGTTTGAAGATCCAGTCGTGTCTGACACCTGAATATGCTGGAGTTTGTATTTGGAGGAGCGAGGAGCATTTTTCTTAAAACCCTCCCAAACAACATGTGGCGATGTAGGGGTTGTTTGATTTTTTTTAAAAGCTGCAGTCCGTAGCATTTTCCCTTTTTGTCGCCATCTCTGTTCGAAATCTGTAACTGCAGTGATTCGCGGAATTATCATCTTTACGTGCAGGGATGTAGTGGAGGCTAAACGCAAGTAAACGCCATTTAGGCACCTCCCAATATTCGGAAATAGCGTTTACCCACCTCCAAAGTGCGTTTATCCACCTCTAAGTTGCGTTTATCCACCTCTAAATAGCCTGTAGTTTTAAAAGATATTTTTAAGTAAGCTTATGTAGTTTTAGTTTCATATTATTCATTATTAGTTGCATAGGTTGTTAAACCTAACACACGAACTCTTTCATATTGCGCTGCATTACTGTCAGTGTTGTTGATTACTGACGGTAAAGTTGCGCTGTTGACGCTCGCGCTGCCTCTCGAGGAGAAATCTACACACGAGTGCAACACACACACACACACACACACACACACACACACACACACACACACACACACACACACACACACACACACACACACACACACACACACACACACACACACACACAGCCTATAAAAAATCTAAATTTGGAGCTTTTACATTAACATATGTTAAGCAACCTAAATAATTTTCCTGAATACCATCACGATTGAAAATGTGACATTGATTTCCTACAACAGTTCAATAAACAGTTAAAATTAAGTCACTTACATTTTAGATGCAATATTGGCTATTTTTGTTCTGTTTCAGCAGCGAAAATAGTTCCAAAGAATTCACAGCAGAACCACGGCTCATCTCACAGGAACACTCAGTGTTTTCAGTACTGAATGATTCAGCATTTTGACCGAATCGGTTGAGTCAAAGATTCAATGACCCATTCATAAACAACTCTCATTCTTGAATGAATCAGCCGTTTGAACAAATCTTTTGAATGAATGAATCAATGACTCACTCATTAAGACGGTTGCCTGCCGCCACCTATTGGCAGTTTAGTGTTATGTTTATAAGTAGTATCATTCTTTCCAATGTTTCTTATGTAAATTTAAATCAATTTCATAAAATTATTTTATGCAATTGTAATTTTTCAGTGTAAATGATTTAATTTGATCCGCCCTACCTAGGGTAACATCCCTATAGTGTCTTATTATTCGAAATAATTGAATTTATTGATCAAATTTAGGAATTTAAAATAAAAGATGAAGTATACATTTAATAATATTGGGGGAAGGAATACGCTTTAAAGGTGCAGATTTTACAATATGCCGATTTAAATATCAAAGCTGATTGAACACTGATGAGAATATTGTTTCAGAATAAATTAATACACACACAAAAAAAAAAAAAAAAATCCGGACGAGCAACTTTTTTACTCGGACAAGTGAATGACAGATTGCTTATGAAAACGCTTAATGTCGAGCCCTGTCTATAGCAATGTCATCAGGATAAACATACACCGGTAGGCAGTGCCGGATTACCGGATGACCATGTCGTGGTCCACCAGAATTTATAGTTTACCCACCTCTTTTTTTACCACTACACCTCTGTTTACGTGGGTTGTAAATCGGCATGAAACAGCGCGGATGAACACAGTGTTTTGAGGCGAGTGCTGCTGTCAATCACCGCGCTGTGGATACTGGCATTCAGAATCACAGATTCACTTTTTGAAAGCTTGACCAACATAAGAATTTTCACCGGAAAATGTCTTCTGAACAAGTAACATCCATTTTTGTTCTGATAAACTAAGGGTGAAAAAGCATTCGACATGACAAGGGTTAGATTTAATCAGCGCGATTTACAGCAACCGTGCAAATCATAGCCTACTTAAATTTGTTCTCAAATTGTTCATGTTAACAACATCAGCATTGCGTGACTAACGTTATTTAATGTGTTTTATGATTACCTGTGTAGTTCAGAATTCATATTCTCCATAATAGCTAAACGAGAAAGGCACAACAAGGGAAACTCCATAACTGTGTGAATTAAGAAAACGTACTGTTACACTATTGAACTATTGAAATGTTCAGCAGAAAAAGCTGTCTCTTCTTCCGTTTCGAGCCCCTTCGGGAGTTCACGCACCTTTCAAAAGCCCCACCGATGTGTATCCTTGTGTTCGCATGAGACGGTTTCTTCCTCTTTTCACCTTAAATCCGAAGTCTTTTGGGTTTTATAACTGGTTAATCTCCAGTTGACACTGATGATTGTTGTTTGGATCTTTCTGGATCCGCCATGATTTTAATCATGTAAAGTGCTGCGAGAAAAGCCTATCTCTACATCTCCTCACGCGCAGTATAGCGGCTAGCCGAAACTCCTTCTTTATGTGTACGGATGTGACGTAATGACGCAAAGACATGCTCGAATTTCCCGCGAAAACCCACCAGTACCACTGGAATTAAAATCATTATTACAAGCTAACCGTTTTGAATCTAGCTATGGCAAGCAGATAGTTTTGAACACTGGCTGAAGATGTTTTTTTTTTCAATAATTAATTTGGATGATTTTTAACTTAAAAATGTTACGGACAGCAGCTTTAATGGGCTTTCTGACCCCAAAACTCAACTAATCTCTGCAATTCTCCATCTGTGATCATTGGATAGTCTTTGTCCACTCAAACTTTCATCCTCACCGTCCATTAAGAAAATATAGACACACGTCCTGGCAGAATCGTAACATCTTTAGTTGATTATAACTTCTTAATTATTGCCCTGATGGTCAAAATGGGATTTTTCAATTCTTTAGCTATTTTCTTACATCCACTTTCTATTTTGTGATGCTTAACAATCTTTAGATGCACATCAGAACCATGTTCTGTGGTTTTATTCATTGTAATGGATGATTAAAGGGACACCAGGCAGGATTCACGTTTTTGTCAAACTGCGACCCCTAGAGTCGCTGTGGAGTACTTGTATTTAACGTTACTGTCGTAAATACCACTCACGCAGAGCATGACATGGCGTGTTACATAGTATAATAGTGGTATAATAGTACATTGTGTTTAATTTGTCGTTTAATGGGATCTAATATATGTTGTTAGTGGTGAGAATTTTCACGTGATTAAATACATAGATCCTACAATTATCCCCATGTACTTTAATGGCCCAGAGGCAGAACTTTTGCCAAGTGTGTCAGAGGTTCTGGGTTCTAATCCGTACTAGTAGAATAGTTTATTTTCCTCATCAAAACCGATTGTTTATTAGTGGTTGTATTTCAAGCAGGGACACGTTTTTTTGTGCATTAGGTTTTGTGATTTCACCGTAACAAAGAGAGTCTCTCAGTGTCCGCAACGGATTGAGGCGCGCGTCCGTGTGAAGACTGTGCGCGTCACAACATAACACTGTATCCGCACCACTGATCGCAGCGGCAACAAGCACTTTGGTCACTTGATTTCCAAAACAACACATTTCAGATCGCCTTTTATTTAACAAACAAACGAAATGAATGCTCTACTAGAGTTACCTGGAGATGTTTTATTTGTTTGTATTGGTACATCCGTGCCAATGGGGACATATCACACCCGCAAATTATGCTCGTTACTGACTCCTCGCTCGGTCAGTCTGTAGTTTCCTCTTTCTCTGTTCCTCCGACAATGCTTTCTGCATCTTATATGCCGGCTCAGCCATGACGATAGTGTGACAAACTCCATCCCTCTCTACCTTGTTCCTGGATGGGGGCGTGTATGTGTGCAGTGCCGTAAAGGAATATGTTACATCGCGAGAGCTGATATCACGCGATACTTCCTGACTCTGAGGCCGGCGGCCCACCGCACCAAAGTTGCAAGTGAGATTTTTCCGCTCACAGGCACCAGGGGGGGCGAGACGACCACCATTCAACCCGAAAGAAGTCATATAACCATTTCAATAACTCTGAAGCTGTTCTGTTAAGCTAAAAAAAACTGCATAGAATCCCTTTAAGGGAATTTGGCCTTTGTGCTTCCTATTTAAACTCCTGTGAAACAAGAAGTCATAGCTGGACAATTCCATGTTCCTAGTCACCCTGGTGTGCTAAAAAAGGTAAATATTAATGGGAATATACTTCATAGATATTTTATTCATAAAAAATTCTAGTGGTATGAATAATTGTGGCCAACGTGTTTTGGAGAAAAATATTTATTTTATAATGTGATTTCCCCCCAACTTTCAATTCTTTTACTTCAATGAAAGGTTAGGATTTTGCCAATTTTTTGAATGAAAGATCAAAAGGATAAACGATGCAGATTTATTTTTTGCAGCCATTTTTTTTTATCAAATTTACCAGGGGTATGATTAATTCTGGGCATGACTATATATATATATTATATATATATATATTAATTATATATATATATATATATATATATATATATATATATATATTATATATTATTATATATATATATATATATAAACTTTTTCAAATTTAATCTTAAAATTAAAAAAAAATATGTGAAGATTTCTAAATGAAATGTGAAATAAATATACACTGCAGGATAGAAATCAGTTATGTACATAATGTATAATATATATACACAAATATTTTTTACAAATACAAACTTTTACTTTAGATGCAATTAATCCTGATTAGTGGATTTGACAGCACTAACATTTACAAACATTTACACACACACACACACACACACACCACACACACACACACACACACACACACACACCCAACACACACACACACACACACACACACACACACACAACACACACACACACACACACACACACACACAGTTTAATCATTTCTCATCATAAAGGACACTTCCCCTTTCCTGCTAAACCACATGCCGAATCTAAAAGTGCCCGACACTTGCAGCAAAAGTCCTGCCTAGTTTTCAGGGCAGTAAATTATAATTATTATCTGTTTCAAAGGCTTTGAAAGAGCAGGAGGTTAATGAGTCACAGAGAGCTTTCATGTGGCCGAAGCGTCCCGTCCTAAACACACGGTGTGGGGCTCACACACTCTCTGCTGTATCTGGGTCCGGCGCAGCAGAAAAGCATTGCAAACATTCCCTTCTAATTGTACACTTGTTGTCTTCAAAGGACAGAAGCTGTAGTCTAGATTCATGGAATCTGGGATACAACAATAAGCCACACATCCGTCCAGCCCAAAGCCACAGGCTATTTAAAGATAAAGTAGGCTGTACTTTTTTGCCACTAAATGAAGCACCCACCCTTCCGCCGCGCTACATATTGGAAACAGATGCCGTCGGTTGTGATGCTCAGCTAATTTTTGTGGATTGTGTTTTTTTTTTTTTTTTTTTGCTAGATCTAGATCTAGGCATATCTCAAAATTCATGTACGACACAGTTTGGCACTGATATACAGCGCTATAGACTCACCAATCAGATTTGCAAAAATAATGACTGTTTTCAAACAGGTTGTCACTAGTCCTGCCCCAAACTCTCGCCATTGGTCAATGTTACTCTTTTAGCCAAAGTTAAAAAATAACACACTTTACCTTTAAGAAACATGACTTGATTAATAATTGAAAAGGTTTATAAATTAAGCATCTAAACTAACAATCGTAATAAATGAAAGAAATACACCATTAGAGGTGAAACAGGGGAAAACAGCAATATGATTAAATTCATTGTTTAATAATTAGTTAAACTAAACCAAAAAAAAAAAAAAACACATATATATACATATATATATATATATATATATATTTGATATTTTTAGAAGTTAAAATACAGGGAAATATAAATATCAGGAAAATATATATTTAAATAATATTTTATTTATTTATATTGATACTTAAAGTAGTAATTTATCCCAAAAGGAACAAAACATATTTTTGATATTTTTAGAAGTTAAAATACAGGGAAATATATATATATATATATATCAGGTTAAATATATATTTTATTTATTTATATTGAGTAGTAATTATCCTATACTGATAGATAAATCCAAATATTTACTTTACCACATAGGCTATGTAATATTTATATATTTTTTTCTGGTAAAAAATGAATGCATTTTAAATTATGTAGAATATGCAAATGAGCCCCGCCTCCACTCACTCACTCACTCACTCAGAGATCCACTGGTTGACGATCACACGTTGATCTGATTGGTTAAAAGCTGGTTTTTGACGTCAAAAAAAAAAAAACAGCAATTTAAAACCGTGTTTTTGAGACTGTCTTTGGTTCACTGCAGAATATGATCAAAATAAATTCACTTTGACCAGAAAAATAATATATAAATATTGTTGGCCAATAATAATAATCAGATTAAACCATCCTTCCCTCCCCTAATATAAATAATTAACCTAATTGTACTGTTGATTGACATTTTACAAGGGCTTTGAACGTAGCTTATCCAATAAGAATTAAGGATCAAGCAAACTTTCCCTTTAACAAGCATTAAAAACATCAGGCTGAAATGCATGACTGATCAATCAGCACATCCATTATACGCTGCCAACTTTGCATTTCTCTTTAATTTGAGCTGACAGTGTAAGATCAATTATTCCCCGTGTTTGATGTGCTCAGCTGTGTTGTGGGCTTGGCTACTGTGAGACGCTCCCTACTTACTTACTTATACCATCATTATTGCATCTGCCCTGTATTTAAAGACCTCCAACTCAATGTTTTGACAACTTTATGGCCACACTTAACTGTCAACCAGAGATCTAAACTGATCCAGAGTGATTTTTTAGGGGAGTAATAATCTGCGACTGCAAATTTATAGACCCCAAACACATAATTTTGCTGCGCAGTGATTAATGTAAACTTTCAGATGAGAAATAGTTCATCTTCAAGACTGTGGTTGACATCTTTTCAAATTAAGATCCTTCTTAGACTTTGCATGCGTGTCATTCCTGATCTACAGGACCATTGCTAATAATTCCTAGAGGGTGATGTCACTCAGGCATTATAGGTCATGGGACACAGGAAAAATGTTAAATGTTAAAACAATATTTCCAAGAAAACAGGTTTTATTTATTTTTATTTATCTTTTTCTTTTTTCAAAAGTTCAAAAGTTTGTTTCTATTTCTTTAAGCATATTTTATGGTTATTTTTAAAATCATTTTTTATGTAAAACACTTTGAATTACAGGTAACACTTTTTTAGTGTTTTTAGTGTTTTACACTTTTTTATAGCTAAAGTTAACTAACAATTAAAATACTTCTAAAGCATTAATTAATCTTAATACATGTTGATTAAAAATTGATTTCAAATTATTTGAGCTGACATGAACTAACAATAAACAGTTGTTTAAACTATAACTAAATAACTAAAACTATTAATAAAAACTATAATAGTATCAGTGTTACTAAAATAACACTATAAAATGAGCTGTATAAATAACTTGCTTATATTAAATATTTCTTAATACATTTAGGTTTTAAATTTATCCTTATGTTTAATGGGATAACTGTGATAAAACTGTAATCCTGATCCTAATATGTAAAAAAATATATTCACTAATATGAAAATTTTGTCCGATACCGTTAACCGATAATTCTTTATATGTTATAATAACTGGTATATTTGCTGATAAATCTGATTTTTTGAGAGCCTGATTACAAAAACAAAAGTCTCACCATTAAACACACAATTATAATCTTCTCATGATAATTTGATAAAATAGCTGCACATCTGAAGTGTCTCAGCTGAAGGAAATAATGCATTATTTATCGGCTTTAATATATCGGCCAAATGTTCTTATTGGGCCCATAACAATAACATTAAACATGAATATATATTGGCTGTTACCGATATGGTGGCTGATATATTGTGAATAGTAATAAACCGTGTAAAAAAAAACACAACTTTTTTTGGGACTTTTGTACCACGGTATATAATGGGAATGTCGCCAGTCAACTTATGACTAGCCAAAATGAAGAGCACCTTTAATATGTTTTTAAGTGTAAGTGAACGTATAATTGTTCCCACGCGAACAGAATCGCTGCATTCCTTCACACAATGTTTCTCGCTCAGCCCAGAATGATCTTGTTGTAGCAAAAGGTTGAAAGGGAAGATCTGAATGAAAGGCAAGGATATAATCATCTTGGCTCTGCACATGTGATGCAACCCATCTGAGGATTTACAGGCCGACATGTGAGGGCAAGTGCTTTTAAACCCACTTCTCAAGAACAGTATAAAATAAAATGAAGTGAAGACGAGCAGGACAACCTGACATGAGACTAAAACAAAAAGACAAGCGTCCATTGTGTCCAAACGCATCCTGGGACACGTAATGCGTGTAAGGTGTGTAAACACATCACGGTGCTGTCAACTCTTTCAAGTGTTGCTGATGAATCCATTATTAAAGCAGTGGAGGGAAAGTACATCTCCTGAATGACCCGCTAACATGCAGAAGCTTGAATCACGCAGTGCCACTGTACACACACACACACACACACACACACACACACACACAGCACGACAGGCAGGTGTCTGTAGCCCGAGGGCTTTGGGAGAGCTGCCAGTGATTTTGTTAAGAGAGACAATAAGGCCGGTGAAGTTTCAGGTTTCTGAGGATGCAAACTAAGACAGCATCACGTCTGTGCAGCAGAAGCTGAGTTCGGCCCATTGTGTGCATGAAGAATAACTGTTAGACAAACAATACGCTTATTATGAAGAGCGAGTGTGTTTCCTGCGCGATCCGTCACAGGTGGCTCTTCTGAACAGTCATATATGATGCCGCTTTTCTTCTCTAGCTGATTGTGTGTGAGAAGTGAAATCTTCTTTTGCGAAATACAGTTTATACTGTTCAAAAGTCTGGGGTCGGTAAGATTATTTAATGCTATACAGTGAAATATCATTACAATTTAAAGGGCACCTATTATGGCATTTAAAATGTTCCTAATAATGTTCTGGGAGTCCCCAACAACAGTTTTACATGCATGCAATGACAAAAAACACTTTTGTTGTCTTATAATATGCATTTATTTTTACCTGATTTGCTCACCGACTCCCTAATGATTCGTTTGACGACTCATTTTTCCAAACCCCTCCTTTGCGTGATGCTAATCCGCTGTGATTGGTCAGATTATTGTTTGCGTTAGCCCAAAGCTTAAACATATTGATAAAGCACTGCAGTATTACAATACGCTCTATTCTTTATGACAACTCCAATAACAACGACAAACATTTCACATATTACAGCTGCGCTGAGCGCGCACACACACACACACACACACACACACACACACACACACACACACACACACACACACACACACACACACACACACACACACACACACACACACACTTATTGAGCATGCTACAAAACCCATAAAAGCAACAATTATTAACAGTACTTACAGGTTGTGATTCGGAGGAGGAAGCCGATCCAAATAAACTTGGTACTGAAACTTCAGTATCAACCGGCTCACGAATCCATGATAGCAGTTATGTTTGTAAAGGAATCGTCATTAAAATGACGCGAACACAGCTCAAGGTTCGGCTATACTTGTGTGGTATAGTTGTAAATATAAACTCTAGCCAATGATTCTTCACATGCTCGTCTCTGGGCAGTGAAAAAAAAGTTCGCTTTTGATTCGCACTTCAGAACAGCGTCTCGTCGACATGATGTTGTCAAGTTTCACTGGTGTCTGCGGCATATTTAAAACTTTGCAGGATGTTTTTGTTCACTTAGATCTATGTTACACACTACATGAAAGGTAATTTTCAAAATTCCATAATAGGTACCCTTTAAAATAACAGTTGCCTATGTTAATATATGTTAATATTTAATTTATTCCTGTGATCAAAGTTGAATTTTCAGCATCATTGCTCCAGTCTTCAGTGTCACATTTCCTTCAGAAATCATTCTAATGAATATTTCTGATTGTTATCAATGTTGAAAACATGCCTATTTTTAATTTATTTAATGCATATTGCTGAATACATGCATTATTTCTTAAAAAAACAAAACAAAAAAAAAACTCACGACCCCAAACCTTTGAACGGTATTGTGTATATATTTCGTAGGTTTCATTAATGAAATACCTAAACCGATTTATACTCATTTACTCACCATCATGTCGTTCCAAAATTCATATTTTCTTTCTTCTATGGATAATTTTCACTTTTCTTCTCAATACAACACAAATGAACAGGAACAGATGTTGCTGAGCTCCTAAAATGACATAAAAGCAGCATGAAAATAGTTCATATGAATTCTGCAAGTCATATGATAGCTTTATGTGAGAAACAGACCCAAATTTAGGTCATTATTTGCCAAAAGACTTTTCAAATATGGCATGAGATGATTCATAGATGTGATATCAGTAAGTGACCGTGATTAAAAGCACTAATGAACTGTCTAATATTACATCGCATCATTGAGTTGAGATTGTTCAGGATGAACTCTGGCTCGGGTCTTCTTGTAAGTGTGTGAGTGGGCATGTAGATGTTTGTGGATGTGGTCATGATTAAGCATGTCCAATGAGTGAGCTTTACTAAAAAAATACCATGGTAACCATAGCAACCGCCAAAACATCATAGTTACTACAGTTATTGTTTTATTGTAAAACCACAAATTAATTTTGGAATCTCCTTTAAACCACACAAGAAACTTTCAGAATTTATCTGACACTTAAATTATTTTTTATTATTTTCGTCATTGTAATAACAAAAAAGTATATTGGATAATTATGGTTAATTGTGTACACTACCATATGAACTTGAATTTCTGATATTGTGATGCTTTGCTGGAGCCTCCAAATCTCTATAGCACATACAAATACAGTGTATTCTGCATTTAAAATGAAAATAACACAAGTAATGCATTTTTCATGTGGATGTGAATCTACTGCACACCCAGATGCCGTACAGTGAGCTGAAGGAAGAAATGAATCAATGCTGCCCTCTGTTGAGGAAAGAACACAATACACTGATCATGAAGAGTTCACTAAAACAAACCAACTGACATTTCTGTTTGATGAAAGATAGTCAAAATAATAAACAATTATTAAGTTATATTTGTCTATTCAAAAGTTTAATTGCACCTGAATATGTCTGAATGTCAGATACAAATTATGCATGACCCATGAATAAATACTTCTTTGTTATCATACTGTATGCTCATTATGAATGTGTTGACCTTCAGACATTGGATGCATGGATGGAGGAATGCATGGATGGAGGGATGGATGGATGCATGGATAGATAGATGGAGGGATGCATGGATGGATGGAGGAGTGCATGGATGGATGGAGGAATGCATGGATGGATGGAGGAATGCATGGATGGATGGATAGATAGACGAATGCATGGAGGAATGCATGGATGGAAGGATGGATGGATAGATGGAGGAATGCATGGATGGATAGATGGAGGGATGGATGGACAGATGGAGGAATGCATGGATGGATGGAGGGATGGATGGAGGAATGCATGGATGGATGGAGGAATGCATGGATGGAAGGATGGATGGATAGATGGAGGAATGCATGGATGGATAGATGGAGGGATGGATGGACAGATGGAGGAATGCATGGATGGATGGAGGGATGGATGGAGGAATGCATGGATGGATGAAGGGATGGATGGATAGATGGAGCAATGCATGGATGGATAGAGGGGTGGATGGATGTAGGGAGGGATGGATAGATGGAGGAATGCATGGATGGATGGAGGGATGTATGGATGGCTGGATAGATGGAGGAATGCATGGATGGATGGAGGGATGGATGTATGGATGGCTGGATAGATGGAGGAATGCATGGATGGATGGAGGGATGGATGTATGGATGGCTGGATAGATGGAGGAATGCATGGATGGATGGAGGGATGGATGGAGGAATGCATGGATGGATGAAGGGATGGTTGGATAGATGGAGGAATGCATGGATGGATAGAGGGGTGGATGGATGTAGGGATGGATGGATAGATGGAGGAATGCATGGATGGATGGAGGGATGTATGGATAGATGGACGAATGAATGGATGGATGGATGGAGGGATGTATGGATGGCTGGATAGATGGAGGAATGCATGGATGGATGGATGGAGAGATGGATAGATGGATGAATGCATGATGGATGGAGGGATGTATGGATAGATGGAGGAATGCATGGATGGATAGAGGGGTGGATGGATGGAGGAGGATGGATGCATGGAGGGAGGCATATGTAGAGGGATGGATGGAGGGAATGAAGGGAGGGAGGATGAGAGGGAGGGAGGGAGGGAGGGGATGGGATGGTGATGGTGTGTTTGATGCATATTGATGCTGGTTATTTCATTAATATGCATTAACCACACAATCACTCTACTGACATTTTTTGCGATGTAAGTGAATGTAAATTAATATTGTGTCGTTTCTAAGTTGCTAAAAACCTACATGATTGGCAATGCAAGTTATCCACAGAAAAAAAAACAAAAATCCAACCAATCTAAAAGCACACAACTTCCTTTTCAGGACCACATCAAGATTAGCCTCCAACAGCAGCCAGAAAATCTACATAACAGCAACAAATGTCAATTTAAAGGAGAAATCTGATAGAAACAACTGCAGGATAAATAACAGTTTTACTTAAAAATGCTTCATTTGAATTCCCCACAGTGGAAGAGTGAATCCTCCTTCACAGGAGCCGTTTGTCAAGTGTTATCAAGACTGTCAGTTAAAAATGCAGGAGGAAAGAGCATGGTGCCGGGTCGTCCTTCAAACACACACACGACTCATGATCACATCCAGCGTCCTCAACAACTGACTTACACTCGTACCTGAAGACCACTCATTCTGTCATGTGTTAAACAGCAGCACACACACACACACATGCAGATGTTGAGCGAGATGCTGTCTCTCGCTCAGATATCAGCAGTTCAGCGGTTACAACATCTCCCACTCGACAACATCTGCATTCCTGAACCCGTCCAGAGAAACACACACTCACCAGAGAAACACACACTCACCAGAGAAACACACACTCACCAGAGAAACACACACTCAAACCTTCATTGCGACTCCAGCTCCACGCCGTTTACAACGCTTCATGCTTTATCATGCAAATCCTGAGACGGAAGATGATCTGTGTGAGTACATCAGACTTCAAATCCTGCATTGTGTTCATAGGAGCTCCAGTAAAATACAGATTTACTGTATTTATAATGAATCAATGCAATATGTGTCTAAAGTGAAGTAGATGGTCATTTTATTATGTATTCGGTATACACTTTAGCTAACACTTTACAATAAGGTTTATAAGTTAACAACATTAATTAGCATTAACTAACACTTTTACAGAATTTAATAATATTTGTTAATTTTAACATTCACTAAAATATTATTAAAATCTTGTTAACATTAATGCACTGTGAACTAACATTAACAAACAATGAGTGACTGTATTTTTATTAGCTAATGTAACAAATATTAAATACAGTAACAAATGTATTGCCCAGTTAATACAGTAATGTTAACTAATGAACCTTATTTTAAAGTGTTACATATTTTATGATGCTGACTGTGAAAAATGAACAAAACAAGATGTTAATTGTAATGTAGGCTACATGTAACTAACCTGCAAATAGTGACGGCTGATCACTTGAAACGTTCAGAAAGTTGTTTGATCTCTTCATACCTGCATGTGTTCCAGACGATCTCATGATTCCCTGCACACAAAACAATGTTCAGATGCTCCATCATGAATTTTAAAACAGTTTGCATCATACTTAAAGGTCCAATATGTAAGAATTTTGTAATAAAATATTCAAAAATTACTTGCACAGTGTGATATATTCCCTGCAGTTGTGTACTTACAATATCCCAAAAGTCTCCAAAGATTTTTTATTTCAGAGAAATTCCAATTTTAAATAAGTGGCGGTCCCGGAAACAAATGTCGCCTGTCAATGACGCAATATCCGCGTTATCCTCGGTTTCCGCTCGAATATCTATTACGTAACCATGGCGACAGATGTGGACAACTGCGGAGTGCGTAACATTTAGCGGCACACAGTTCTTGTTTCGTTCAATCATTATAAACCATGGCAAGCAGACTTTGGGACAAACAAGGAGAATTGAAATAAGGATCAATATCAGCATGGCGTTTTTGAGATGCCGAGAGCTCCACATCCGCAACTAACTTGGCCTTGACAGAGCTTCACGAATCACAACTTGACAGCTTTATTAGACAGGTCAGCAAATGTACATAAAATGAATCAATGATATATAACGTTAGCTCAACATGATGAAATGTTAGAATATGGTCAGTATGTTATTCTAATGTTGATCTAGCTTAACGTTAACGTTACTGCTAGTTTCGTATAGCAAACAAACTAACACGCAGAATAACAAATACTTTCAACACACATTTAAATGCCGTTTAGTGTGATAGTGTAAAGTTAGACCAAGTGAAGCAGCCATTACCTCACAAGTTTAATTCGTCTAATAAACTGACCTGACCTGTGTGAGTAATCCAGCACTTGCGGATTGTTCGGTAGAATAAAATTTCTTAGTCCTTATTCCTTTATATCCGTGGGACTCGCGTGTGATATCTGTCTCTTTAGCAATCGCGACCTGCTTCATACCACTATAATGTTAAAAACATGAATGTTTGCACTCATCCATAAACATTATTAGATCCATCAGCTTGACAGCAAGACCCATCATTCAGCTGCGTCATAAACATACGCCTTTGTTATTGTTGGAACCTCTAGTGGCGAAAAATCTTACATATTGGACCTTTAAGTGTTATGAAAATCTCAAACAGCTTTTAGCTCTGCTTGAAATATTAATGAAGAAGTTCCAGGCATTTTTAGTCTGATTCACTGACCTTGAATTGAACATCTGAGTCAGGGGCATCATCATGTCATCTTGTTAAACAAATGCTTTAGTATTTTATTAAAATGTGTATTGTGAAAGAAAGTGCTCTGATCAACAGATGATGGGACTGGCATCACAGTATGCAGTGATGTGTGTGTGGAGTGCTGTGTGTGTGAGACCGCAGGATCCTCCGTCACTGAACTCCTCTACATCAGTACAATGTTTCTTGATTGGAGATGGCCCATTCTTTACATGTGGTATGGAAATGCATTGTTATTCTGTTTTAATACTAAAAAGTATGTCCATATATATATATATATATATATATATATATATATATATATATATATATATATATATATATATATATATTTGTTGGTTTTACAGACTTAACTTACAATTTGCAGTAGGCTAATTAACCGTATTTCATTATCTGATATAATGTTTATTTACCGACCATTTGAAGTATTAATTTCCGTTTTGAACCATTTAAAGGAGCTGTATGTAAGATTGTGGCCAAAACTGGTACTGCAATCACTTTCAAATTACTGTAGAGCTGTGCATCCCTTCCCCCTCCTCCCTGACTCGAGGTTGCCAGATAGGTTGCAGGATCCAGACGGAACGTGTGTAGCTGCAGCTGTGGTAACTAGAGCAGAGCTGGCACCCCGGATGCCGCAACACTACTGACTCCGTGATTGGTAGATAGGTGGAGGGTGGAGCATCAGACCAAAACACAACATGACAACATCAACATCAGTTGAGGGCTGCAACTTCACTTTTTAAATGACAATATCCTGGCCGGATTACCGTTGTCAGCATACCTGTCAACACTCCCGTTATTCCCGGGTTTCTCCCGTTTTTTAGCCCTATCTCCCGGACCCCTCCCGGTTTGTTATTTCTCCCGGGAAACTCCCATATTTTGCATGGCCCAAACTCCTTTATGAATAATCGAACCAATATGTTTGTCTAATGTTGACCAGTTGCCAGATTTGATTAAAGGTGCAGTGTGTAACATTTTTGACTATTTATTAACAGAAATGCAATATGACATCCATAACTATGTGTTCAGTTGTGTATAAAGAACTTGCTTAATAAACCGTAATGTTTTTATTACCTTAGAATTAGGCATTTATATCTACATAAGCGCGGGAATCCCCTTCTATGAAGGCCGCCATATTATGACGTCATATTTCTACCGTAGCCGACAGCGAACAAACAGCGTTACAGAGCGCGTTTCGTCACTACCTTGAAAGAGAAGCCGCAGAAAGCTAGAAGAAGCTAGTCATAAACACCGTGAGTGTTTTCCCTTGTCAGTGGTGTAAATATGTAGTTGGATTGTTTCATTTAACTTAATTCTTCACCCTCGCTGTGTTATGGCTTTGCTATGTGGGGATAAATGTGCTGGTTACGTTCGTGAGACAGCTGATTAGTAGCTACTCTTGTCATTGACCGGAAAACAGTTACAGGAATCACCAACCCGTCGATCTTGGAAGCATTTTAAGTCGATCGAGTTTCCAAAATCAGAGAAAAAAGGCTATTGTGTGTAATAAGTGTTGTCTATGGGATGCGGAGGCACGCGTGCTGTTATTACAATCACATCATTTTTGCCGCACGCACCTTTGGGCTCATGCGGACGCGTCGAGTATAAACAAAGCTTTAACCAGCTCAGCCACAGTAACAGCTCATATTAGCCAGCTAAACTTTTACTACCCTGTTAGAAAAAATCTATAGTTGCATAGTTTCATGTGGTTCTACTCACTCGCTGTATTATGGGTTTGCTATGTGGGGAGAATGTGCTGGTTACGTTCGTGAGACAATCAGCTGATTACTATTATTTACAACAACTGACGAGATCTGTCGTGTCGACAGCTCAGACCAATATTATTATATTATGTATTAAGACCCTTGATCCTCACCTGACTATGGCTTTGTAAACTTTATCCATGATGTGGTTTATAATGGACTGTGGTACTCCATGTTAGCTGTGGGCTGTGGCTTGTTTTACTCTGGCTCACTACGACGATGTTTGTCCCGTTTTAGCCACCGTAGCTTCTTCGAAAGGGAGGGGTGAGCAGTGGGCTGAGCCCTTAGTGTAAACTCGCAAACGAACCGCTAGATGTCGCCAAAAAGCTACACACTGCACCTTTAAATGCATTATATTCACACAATCCACAGACCATTTACAATTTCAACCCGTTTGTCACCTCAACCTGGCAACCTATAACCCAGTTGCGCATTCGCGGAAAGTTTAACCCGAAAGCGAGCCGATAGACATGATGGCAGGTGAAGGCGGTGTCCCCGCAAAGAAACTGAAGTAGCCTACAGTTAACGCGTCGCTTCAGGAAGAATATGGATAGCACACAACTGAAGTTATTGCATGCAGAGGCCAGACAGACTCACGGAGGCGATTGGCATCTCACAACTCGCACTTTATTCCCAAATCGAACTCGTGAAACGTGTACTCGTTACTTAATAAACAAAATAAGATAAAAATTAGCATCAAACAAACATAAATTACCCGCATATACGTGGTGTTCGCATAGACAGTAAAAGGGGTGTTCGAGGCACACGGCACACACAATACAATACTGCCGACAGTTCAACAAGGAGCGCACAGTTCTTAAAGGGGCCGCACCTTATTTCCACTCGTTACAAGTTGCAAATTTGTAACCTTCTGCGTGTTTGGCGCTTTGCCAGTTGATGGTCTTCTAGGGTTTTCATGCTTTTGACAAATGTCTCAATGTCGCTTACTATGCAATTAACGTGCAAGATACATGATAGGCCTAAGCCTCTTCTTTTCTTTTATTTATTTTTTGCCTGTTGCCAGGCGCCCCCTGGTTGTTGCACATCTTTTCACAAAAGAACATTTTAAATTACACAAAAGTAAAGTAAATTACAGTCTATTTAAACGTTTTACCTTAAAATTGACTTATTTAACAAACACCTAGCATTTTCTAATTACTGTAGAATTTAGGGTATGTGTTTGTTGAATTTTGAAAGGTTATACATTACATTTTATATAGGACACATCAACAAAATGTGTAATTTACACAGAATAATACCTTTGATTTTAGGGTATTACTTGCTTGTGAATTTAAGGTATTTTCCCATTAATTTTACAAAAACAAATCTAGTTTCACAGTAAGAATATGTGTTTTTACATATTAGGAGAGTAAAAATTAAAGTCATGTACCATTTCTTAAATCAGAGTAATTTATTGTATGAAATACGGTGATACATTATTTTGGTTTAAACAGTCTGTTACTGTTACTATTTTACAGGTTTTTTACTGTAGTTTTAACTGAAATTTTTTACAGCGTGCCTCCACTTTCTCTGCTGATGCAGCCGCTCCTGCTTAAGAGGCTCAGAGAAATTTAGATTTCGCCAATCTTGGGACTTGGGCACAGGTGGTCCTAGTGGAAACCCAGTGGGCACAGGTGCTTTCTGTGGGGACTCAACAGCCACTGGTGCTTCCGGTGTCTTTTTCTGCCTCCACTTTCTCTGCTGATCCGTGGTTTTTAATGTTGCATCTGAGTTCCAGTCCATTCTCAGATGCATCAGTGACGAACAAGGCTGAGGTGAGGCTCCCCTTCTGAGAACTGGCATGCACAGGTGCACCCTGTTGGGACTTGGTGGGCACAGGTGCACCCTGTTGGGACTTGGTGGGCACAGGTGCACCCTGTTGGGACTTGGTGGGCACAGGTGCACCCTGTTGGGACTTGGTGGGCACAGGTGCTCCCTGTGTACACCTGGCAGGCATGGGTGCTCCCTCAGGAGAAGAAGCTTGAGGCCTCTGCTGCTGCAGCCGCTCCTGCCTAATAGGCTCAGGGATATTTAGCTTTGGTCTACCTGGGATGTTTTCTGGCATGGGTGCTCGATGTGAGAAACAAGCAGCCACTGGTGCTTCCTGTGGCCTTTTCTGCCTCCAGTTTCCCTCCTGCTTTTTGGATCTCAGTGTTTTAACTGAGTTCAGGGCCTTCTCAGATGCATCCTTGAAGGATGAAGTGAGGTTCAACTTCTGAAAACATGGCATGGACAGGTGATTCCTGTTGGGACCTGGTGGGCACAGAAAAGATCATTTTCACCACAGAAGAGTATCCAGCTAGTTAAATAAACAAACATTTCGAAGAAAAAGATCATTGAAATCATCTGATGTGTCCATTCCACCTTCATCTGTACCTGCCGCAACAAATTCAGGGCCAGAGTCATGTATTTCAGTTGGAGCAGATGATGCAAGAGTAGGGTTGCCAACCGTTCCGTATAATACGGAATCGTTCTGTATTTTTGAAAATCAATTCAGTGTAAATCCATGACAGACGCATACCTTCTAATATATATGTCAGACAGACTATGAACGAAGACCCGCTGCTATAATGGCAAATTCGGGGACTTGGCGCCCCCTCGACGTCAGAGGCGCCCGCGCTATTGGATGTGCAGTTGCCGCAGCGCAGCCTATGAGCGAGCCAGACGCTCTGCAGCATAGATATACACACAGCTGTGCAGCTGCAAACGTTTTACAGGCTTCAGTAAATCGAGTAAAATGAGACATTTGTAGGCTATGATAAGAAAAACTACTACAATAAAAATATATTTTTTTGCACTGGAAAGAACATTCTAGAAGTCTAATTCTATTGAATAAGTTTGCACAAGGCTACAGAAAACTGATGTGTTTATTTTTCTTCAAATGCAGTAAGCCGATGAGTTTTGAATGTTATATGTAGTATTTGTTTAAGTTAAAAATAAAACGTATTATGAACTAAACAAATACATGGTTCATTTTTGGCAAAATGATCATGATAGCCTTTATATATCTGAGTGGTTAAGTCTTGTATATTGATTAAGCCTACTTTGATATTCAATTTTTTGTGCAACTTATAAAAATATAAAACAATATATATATAATGCAACTTTGCCTAATAAGTTGCATTATAATGTGCTATAAAATGTATGAATTTCAGGGGTTATTTTTCAAAATTTTCTTCCGTGGGGGCATGTCACCCCCCCCCCCCCCCCCTTCAATTCAGAAAGTTTTTAACCCTATGCATGAGGCGAGTCTCTATCCAAGTCACTGATACTGCTTTCTGTAAAATATTATTTCTCTGTGTTTTCGTGACATGTGGGAGGTAAATGAAGATTTAACCTTAAAAACATCTGTGCATCCTCTCACTGGAAAACTCACGGCACGTCCTTCCACAATATGGTCTTTTAAATGTGATATTAGAGCTTATGTATCTTGGCACTGAACGCCACTGCACATTTAACAACGGTAAAAACCGTCCCGAGAGTAACGTTAACATTATGTCTTCGGTAAAAATTAGCCTTGAACGATATGTACAGAAACTCTGTTTGCAGTCGGCTGCAATGCACAATAAACAACGTGGTTCATTTCGATGAAGTTTGCATATTGAATATTGCCATGGAGAAATGGTTTATGTTATTTCATAAGCAGTAACGTTGAGGTGGAGTTATTGAATTATTAAGTACATACCCCCTTAATGATTTGACTGACTTGCCACAGAAACTGCAACTAAACATTGCCAATCTTGGTAAAATAACTACAACAGGAGTAAGTTAGGGCTGAAAGTTGTTTTTATCAGTCTGTATCCATTTTGTCAAGCTTACCTTAAAAATAAATGTTCCCAGAAGTCGTGTTGTGCCACCGTTATTCCCACAATTTGTATGCGAGCTAGTGGCGCTGACTGAAATATAAAACAACATCGACAGTTAACGTTGCTTGAGCAGTGCACAAGTCTTGCTCCCTCTTTCTAAATTAGCGAGTTACTGTGTCCGTTATTCTGTAAATAAGCATAGGAGAAAAAAAAAAAAAAATACTAACGTAACCTCGCGTTAGCAGTGTTGTCGCTTCCAGCACCTTCTACGTTAATTATCTTGTAGCATACTCTTAAGACATTTTAAAATAATCATTAAAACAGGCTAAATGCAAGTTAAAATGGCATTAAAATGACAATTTGAGCGAGCAGTTGGCGCAAATCCTCCATCCTTCTAAATAAGTAACTTTACGTAAATCAATAAGAATACACTGACAACCAACGATCACAGCAGTGATGAAAGTCAATCACATGATATATCAAAGCTCTACACAAGCAGCTCTTCCACACTAACATTAAAAATTAAGATAAGCTGCAGAGTGATTCGCACAAACATTAAACACCATCATGGTAACACACATGCAATTTAAAAAATGCAATACATATTATTTTAACAACATTAAATGTAACATATAACCCTAATGTACATAACTGATTAGAAAAAAAACCTAAGAAACAGTTATTTCAACAAAAATACATAAAATGTTAAGTCACGCAGGGAATTGTGGGAATGTCAATTTACGATTTTTCACTGTAGCCTAAATTATACAAAAAGTTGTTCTTTTTCACTTTCAAAAGTGAAAAGTTTTTCACTTTCAAAAAAAGTATTTTACAGTAAAATTACATTAAATGTAACATCAGATCTATCACAGTTATGTACTTTATACAGTAAGGAAACTTTCTGCTCTAGTGTTAACCAATTAACGGGTTTTCACTGTAGCATGTTTACAGTCTTTTACTGTTAAAATCATATTTTTTTTACAGTGTTTTTTACTATTGCTGTAGCTGACTATATTGCTGTAGAGGACGATACCAACCCAAAGTCATCGAGTGCAGTTCCCAAGTCAGATCCCACTACAGTCTCTACCAGTCAAATTCACCGGACGAGACAACGTTCATGAGCAAAACTCCAACACTGAGTCCCATGATAGTGGATATAACTGTGCATAAAAACCAGGAAGACGGAGAGAACAAAACTGGATCTCCTACCTGTGCCTCTGTCTGGATGGGTATGAACACTGTGTTTCTGTTAGTGGTGTGTGGCGTCCTGTTGCTGATCATGGTCACACTGGGCTTCTGCCTGTATAAACAGTGTAAGAAACAACCAGTGGAGAACCTACATCTAACCAGGTTAATCCCTATCCCCAATCCAGCATTTATCAACCCATAGGAGAGAACATAAGAGTGGAGGAACTTCCTGCACAAGGCCTGGCTCACAGTAACTACAAACTTTATTTGAGCTTATTTAGCTAAAGCTATCTCCCCCCCTATAACAACACTAAATAATGTCATATCTATTCCAAAACCTTGCCTGCATAATAGCTGGAGGTGAAGATCCACTGTGCAAGGCCAGAACATTGTGCATTAACAAAATTGATGTTTGATTTTATGCATAAATGAAATGTTAAACCGTGCACGACTAAATTAATATATCAATAGATATAAACCCATTGATTGAAATCCATACATGAAAGAACACAGAATCACATGTGTTTAAACACACACACACACACACACACACACACACACACACACACACACACACACACACACACACACACCACACACACACACCACACACACGTATATGTTCAAATTAGTATACTTTGCAATTTGAGAAGTACAAAAAAAAGGAATAGTGCATATAAACCTACATTTTTATCCTTTAAAACTATAGTACAGTATGAATAAATGTTTCACTTTAATGGATTTAATTATTGACTGCTTTAAACAGTTGGTCAATTTGTAAAGTGATTCTACACCAACAAGTTCAATATAACAGCAGATTATTCTCAGCAGTTCATGCAATTTGGACTTTGCTCCTCACTCATATTCTTGTAAATACCTAACCATTGATTCAGAATGTTTTCTATTTGTTACACTATTTATAGTTTTATTTCTTCTTAAAGGAAACAAAAGTTGTACACTGATTCTAATGTCTGTAATCTCAGAAGATTTTCAGTAAAAAGCTGTTTAACACCAATTCAAATCTACAGTCACACTACAATACATACTACAGTACATTGTGTTATAAACACAACTGTGTATTTGATGTCCATTTTTTATTGTCAAAACTGACCAAAAGTTTATTAAAAGTGATTAAAAAAAACGTTTCCTATGGAGTTGAAATCATATGATCAGAAGTGACACCACATGATTTTAATATTGTAATCAAAATAATTTTGACTTTATACAGACTAAAGTGCCTCCATTACAGAAGTAAGACCGTGACATTCATTTCCATTATTCACAATGACTGATTATTCCCAGTTTTCCCGAAAGTATCTGTGAAAGGTCGAATCCCAGCTGTGCCGACGACTGCACGACTACTTGGTTTTGTTCAGAATCTCAACGGTCTTTTTGCCGTAATGATAGTAGCTGTAAGCAGATGCTGTGGTCGTCAGTGCGGTTACGTACCTGCCAACACAACACACATTCACTTAGTTTGATTGAATCATTTGAATAATGCGAGTGATGATGATAAATGACTGATATCAGGAGTAAAAGCTCACCACAGTGACTGCAGTAACACACTGTCAGTGTAGTGAAACACAGGCGCCGCCAGAGACGCCGCCACCAGGAACAACTGCACTGCCGTGTTGACCTGAGACACACACACACACACACACACACACACACACACACACACACACACACACACACACACACACACACACACACACACACACACACACACACACACAAAATAATTTAGATATACAACACTGAACATCATACTGGTTTTATCAGCTATCAGTCAGGCCAGTCACAATCATGAATTTTGTGCTGACAATTAATAGTCATACAAATAATTGCAATTTAATTAACGATTTAATTTTGTTTTGCTCATGTCACTTACAGTGTAAGCATAATGCATTTTTGTTTTTACTTGCAATTGTATACAATATAATAATAACATTTATAATACAATTAGGCCTATATGATTTACTGTGAATGAATTGAAAATTAATAATATTTATATACATAACGATTTATTATAATGTAAGAAATAATTATTTATATAAATATAAATTTTCACAGAAAAATATAAAGTATTTTTACTAGTTCTATAATAAATAATCAATTATACAAATATAATTAATTTCACAGAAAATATAGATAATATTTATATTATATTATAATAAAAAAAACTAAAAGTATAGTATTTCCCTCATTTGAATGGCTGCACAATTATTGCGATTATTTAAAATAACAATGAACAGACGATTAATTAATAATCATGACAAGCCTATCATTTTTATGCATTCTTGGTTCAGAGTTTTTCAAATCTGATATTGGTAGAAATACAAACTGAAACTTTTAGTTAAAACATATAACAAGGTTTTATGAAGAGAGAACTTTCTGTTTTAGTCCACCTTGCTGATGAGTGTCGGTCTGAGTCGGGCAGTGGTGTAACACGGGTTGAAGAATTTACTGAGTGTTACCTGTGCAGAAAATAAAGACAAACGTCAAATATTGTTACTTCATGAACTGTAAAACACATTTATGTCTGAGGACACGGATTAAACGGATAGTTCACCCAAAAATGAAAACTCTGTCATCATTTACTCATCCTCAAGTTGTTCCAAACCTGTATGAGTTTCTGTCTTCTGTTGAATGTTGGTAACCACACAGTTGACGGTAGCCATTGACTAGTATTTTTTGTTTCTATACTATAGAAGTCAATGGATAGTCAACTGTGTGATTACTAACATTCAACAGAAGAAACTCATACAGGTTTGGAACAACATGAGGGAAAGTTAATGACTTAATTTTTAATTTTTTGGTGAACTATCCCATAGTCCACATAAAATAAACAAAGTGCAATGATGAAACACAAATCTGACTACTGCATTCCTTATTATTTTCTGTTTGAAATATGACAGAAAGCGCCACAAAACGGCTGAAAGTGCTTCACTTACTGGAGGGGGAACTGTTTTGTAGCGCACATAGAAAACAGCAGCGATCAGCGCTATATCTCTGGATATGATCAGTGCAGTCAGAGGAGCTTTGAGGAAAAACAGCACGAGTTTAGAGATCTGAACGAGTTTACATGCTAGAACTAAACAGCTGTTTGAGTTAACCGCTATAATGCACAATGTGCTTCCTGAAAAAGTGAATTATGCAAATATGGAGTGATGAAGCATAATGGTAAGTGTTTGTTCAAACCATACAAAGGATTTTAAAAGGACATTAATGAACCAACACTGTGTGAAGTGAACTAAGTCAGTTTGATAGATTTCAAATTGGTTATTACAGAGGACCTATTATGCCATTTTACAAAGTCATGAAAACATATTTTCCTCATATTCTCTATCAGCTCCTCTCTTCCCAGTCTGTCAATAACGCTCTGTTTACTTCCTGTCTCTATGAAGCCCCTCCTTCTGAAAATTCTGATTGGTCGACTGGATCAGTGTGTTGTGATTGGTCGAGCGCTTCGAGTGCGTTTGGGAAACGTCCCGCCCCTTACCATAACTGCCAGTTTAACACACTACTAACTCAACCAGGCCCCGTCCCTTTATTCTACGTATGAATTATGTAAATGAGGAATATAGAGACGTGTTCCCGGAAGAAACTCAAGATACAATGGAGGCGTTTCAGGAGTTCAGAAACACTGACACTGATATAGAGAAGAACTGGAGGGACTTTTTCATGATCATACAGCAACATTACACACTAAAGAAGAGGATCCTCTTTAAAGAAATTAAGCTACAGTGGTGAATAAAAAAATGACAGAAAATGAACATCATCTCACCAGGGATGAGTTGTGCATATGTCAGACTAACGTAAAGAACGCTGATGAGAATCTTATCAGCCAATGGATCGAGAGCGCTGCCCAGAGCCGACTTCTGATTGGGCCAGTTACGAGCGATGTAGCCGTCCAGCTGAAAGCGAAACCATTGATCAATACAACAAAATCTCCTTTAGGACAGTTCATTATAAAATCCTTAAGCATTACACATCATAAGATCAGATCACGTTCTCTTCAACTTACCAAGTCTGTTGCTCCGGCCAGTAAGAAAAGCCCCAGAGAGACGTGGAAGTACTGTTCGGTGATCAAGTATCCCACGACAGGAGACAGAACGATCCGGGCTATACAGAGGTAATTTGGGATCGTCCATGGATTCTCATACTGTGAAGAAATGGCATTACATTAAATTACGGATAGCCTATGCATATACAAAAGACATTTAACACACTTAAAAATGCATGAAAAAATGAATGTCATTGTTGTAGATATTAAAGAAGTATCCGCAGTATCTGTATAGTTTTATTTAATGCCATGTCTACATCTATGACTATCTTCATGGCAAAAACTGAATTACAAAAACACAAGAGTTACATAAATAAAAAACAAATAAAAGAACAAGCGAACAGAAAAAAATACTGAAATTAATATTATTGAAGATTTTTACCACTAACATATGATAAAAAATTCGAAAGCCTTTTCTATAAATCTTACTAACCAAGTCCTTAAATGAGCTTTAAATGTTTTCTACTGCATTAAAAGCAGGCCAGTCCAATACAATGTGTTTGATATTAAAGCCAACTTAAATTATTATAAGGACCTGGCAATTTGATTTTCTAACTTTTTGTACTGGACAACAACAAAATTCTATTTTTAGAAAATATCATTATTACATCAATGTTAACTATGAACCTGATCCACACTAGTGTTTGACAACCACAAAGTGACAATACTAGAACCATTGTTTCATTAGCTATTAGTGTCTGTTTGAGAACAGTGTCGTCTTATCGGCCCCTAATTTTATAACAAATGATAATTTCGCCGGAAGTTAATGAATCAAACTAACATTAGCTGGAAATAACATTATTCAAGAACCGCTATAAAACCAAACCAATCTCTGTTACCTTAAAATATATGTTTCTCTCTGTAAAGCTGCTTTGAAACAATCTACATTGTTAAAAGTGCTATATAAATGAGGATGACTTGACTATTAGCTTTTTATATTGTTTATTTATTTATTTCTAATTATTATAATTTACTTAAATGCATTGGTTTAATAATAGAATAAAATAAATACAAGTACATTTATTTTAATATACTTTTAACATTTACTTAAATATAATTTAATTAAAGGGTACCTATCATGGAATTTTGAAAATTGCCCTTCATGTAGTGTGTAACATAGATCTAAGTGAACGAAAACATCCTGCAAAGTTTTAAATATGAAAGTTCACCGTATACAAAGTTATTGTCTCTCAAAAGTAAGAGTCGACTCTGAGTCGCTGATATGAATCGATAGACGAACGATGCTTTTTCTCTAACTTTCGTACGTCACTTGTACAAGTTATTTGAATAAGACACGCCCACTCATTGCGCGCGCCAGACACCAGTGAAAACATCATGTCGACGAGCTGTTCTGAAGTGCGAATCAAAAGCGAACTTTTTTTTCACTGCCCAGGGACGAGCATGTGAAGACTCAGTGGCTAGAGTTTACATTTACAACTATACCACACAAGTATAGCCACCTTGAGCTGTGTTCGCGTCATTTTAATGAGGATTCATTTACAAACATAAATGCTTTCAAGCCGCATTCGCGAGTCGGTTGATACTGAAGGAACGTTTAGTACCAAGTTTATTTGGATCGGCTTCCTCCTCCGAATCACAACCTGTAAGTACTGTTAATAATTGTTGCTTTTAATGGGTTTTGTAGCATGCTCAATGTGTGTGTGTGTGTGTGTGTGTCAGGGGGTTTGTTGTATACTGCGCGCATACAGCGAGCGCACGGGAGAGAGCGAGAGACACTCGCAAGGTCTCTCGCTCTCTCCCTTTCTACCGTGCTTACGTGCGCGCGCGCTATGTTTGTTATCCGCGCACTGCAGTATGTTCTGTCTCGCACGCGCCGCGCGTTATAGATTCCGGGAGATTTGAACTAATTCGCGGGCATCAGGGAGACGCTATCAGTATGCGGGAGACTCCCGGACTTGGGATGTGTGTGTGTGTGTGTGTGTGTGTGTGTGTGTGTGTGTGTGTGTGTCAGTTACGCTTTCGCAGCTTAGGTCAAGCTGTGTGTGTGTGTGTGTGTTTTGAAATATGTAAAATGTTTGTCGTTGTTATTGGAGTTGTCATAAAGAATAGAGCGTATTGTAGTACTGCAGTGCTTTATCAATATGTTAAGCTTTGGGTTAAGGCGAAAAATAACTGACTGGGTCGTCTGACCAATCACGGCAGATTAGCGTCACGCAAAGGCGGGGTTTGAAAAATGAGTCGTCAAACGAATCATTAGGGAGTCGGTGAGCAAATCAGGTAAAAATAAATGTATATTATAAGACAACAAAAGTGTTTTTTGTCATTGCATGCATGTAAAACTGTTGTTGGGGACTCCCAGAACAATATTAGGAACATTTTAAATGCCATAATAGGTACCCTTTAAAGGTGGGGTATGTGATTTGCAAAATAGCCGGCAGATTTTGAAAATACACAACTCAACAGGTCCTACCTTCTTTCCCTGACTCCACCCATTCAAAGAGGGGCATGGGGGAGGGGGGTATGGTACGACCGTTTGATTGACGCACTGACTGTCCAATGATTCTAATCTAGACGGTCTTGAAAATGATTGGCTGGAGTTTTTCGAGTCCTGCCCGTTCCACAGATGATTAAATTTTTAATTTTCATTTCAGTGCTTCTAACTCAGTGGCTATAAGTGGGTTAGGAATAGGATTTCAAGTGAAATGGTCAAAAAAGAAAAATCACATACCCCACCTTTAACTTATTTTAAAAAAAATAAATAAAAATAAAAACTATTCCCCCCATCCCCACCCCACTGTTTTCACCTTGTGGCCCCATGGAGTTCCCCTAACCCCAATTTAAAAACCCCTGATGACTTTACTTACAACTTAGTCATGTCAAAAAACAAGTGTGAAAAGAAGAGTGTAAAAACTCAGATCTGACTCGACTCACCAGCTCTTTAAACTGGAAATGTCCCTCTTTAGCTGGCGAGTCTCCTTGTCCTTGAACTTCCTCCTTTTCCCTTGAATCCTGCTTTGAACATTGTTCTTCTAAAACGGGCTTTCTAGATGCATCAGTGCAAAAGCCATTGGCCCCAGCACTCAGACTGACAGCAGAGAAAGTGCTGGATCCTGGCAGATGATGAAGAAGCCTGCAGTGATGCCTCTGGAGCTGTGCTCTAACATTACATATAACTGATCTCTGATGAAGGTCCAGCTCTGGTCCACAGGTCTTCAGTCTCTGAAGCCATGTGAGCTGTGCTGTAGTGTGTTTCAGCTGTGTGTTTGCAGATCTTCTGTAGTGGCAGGTGGCAGCAGTGCTGACGCTCAGTCTGTGTGTGTGTCCTTTAGCACAGCCGAACCAGCTCTTCGCTAAACAAGCTGCCAAAAACATGTCAGCTGCTTTATCTCAGTCAAAGTAGATGATATATATCCGCGATCTGTTTAACTGAGCATCCAGCAGCATATTTCGAAATTAATTCGTTCATATTCCTTTATATTTCAGACATTCATTGGCGACCCACATGTTTTGCCCTGCCGTGTTCCGAGTCCGACCCGACTGCTGTTTACGACAGTTAAAAAAAAGTGCGGGTATTAAAGGAGCCGCGCTCTAATACGCATTATAATAAAAATAAACTAATGTATAGTAAATGCTTCAGATTAAGTGGAAATATAATATAATTTGATATGATGGTAGCGGATACCAAGTTGCCACATTTTTTACTGTAGTAACAATCTCTAGTGAGCAGTGATGTTGGTATTTTTGTGTGAACGGTTTGCTTCGCTATACCATTATCTTTTATATTCTAGTATAACCATGAGTATAACATATATTATACAACTGCAATTCAAATTATCAGCTAATAATAAATAGTAATATTGTTCTATACACTGGATATTATATATAATATATATATATATTATATATATATATTATTATATATATATATATTATATATAATATTTATTATATATAGATAGAATGTCACACTTTTATGTCACAATCATAATTAAAAGAAACTTATTCGAATAGAGTAAATACATTTAGACTGTGTCATTTTGTTTCATTTTTTTATTTTTATGAAATTTTACAACTCTTTAATGAATGCATATTGCATATTCTTTTCATTTTAATCTATTGCAATTAAATGTATTAGCAGCACATGTGTTGGTTCTTATAAGGTTACCTAAAATTGTATAAACAGCATTCAGTATTAAATTCAGCAGGATTTGCTGAACGGACACACAGCTAACATTGCAATGCCAATCATATCATATAAACATTGTGTTTTAATGTTCAGAAATATGGTTACAATTTGTTTTTTGTGCATAGTATATACAGGTGCATACTATTTAAAGAGAACGATGTATCTTTTTATGTACATGGAAACAATGTACAGTTAATGTAAACATAAATTACACTGTGTGATATAAATATAATATTTGTTGCATAAAAAAAACCCAGACCCAACGGTATGGCACAATAATATTGTAAAAACATCATAAGAGGAGGTTCATTCATATGGTTTGAAGCTGATAGATCCTGTGGCCTTTCTTCAGAAGGTAACCCTGTTCATTGAGCGCACCGATGAAACCCTCAAAATCCACAACCTGAGAAAAGAATATGATAAATGAAAGAGGAAAGAACATTAAAGTGCCCCTATTATGCTATTTTCAAGGTTCCTAATTTTGTTTGGAATATCATACAACAGGTTTACATGCATTAAAAGGTAAAAAAAAAACACTTTAATAACTCAAAACGGCTTGTCGGATGAATCAGTCTCTGTAAATCCCACCTTTCCGTGAAAGGTGTGATTCTGAGGAGCAAGCTGGTCTAAATAAAGTGGGTTCTGTCCCATCTTTAATGGATAAGCGTTTTGTAAATCTCATTTAGACCTCAGAGATTTGAGAAGCAGTCGCCAGAAGGTTATATTGCCATTATATCGCTGTGGTAATTTAAACCACTGACTCTTCACATCCTCATTCTTTGGAAGTGTTTACAAAGAGAATTTGCTTTTGCAGAGCCGAAAACAGCGACAATGAACTCGTTTAGGCAGATTTTTTATATAAAAATAACTAAAGTATTATTAGTAATAACTAGAGTAAATAACTGTTTATCATGCACTTTCGACTTTACAACTTTGCAGAGCATTTATATTACACACTGCATGAAAGGAAATATTTTAAAAAAAACATAAAAGGGGCAATTTGAAAGAGAATTGAAATCCGTCATCTGACCATGTACTATGTGATGTAGATGATGCTCACCTGTATGTGCAGATCTTTGGCGAGCTGTCGCAGCTCCTGGAGCTCAAACATGCTTTTATCATTGCGCTCAGCGAGTCGGTTTAAAGCCGTGACAAATTTCTTGACTTTCGAGCGGTTGCTCATGCCAGAGCCGAGCTGAGAACGGTCAAAATCCAGACGGCCAAATTCATCAGAGTACGTGTCGGTTAAGCTAAAGCAGAAGAACATGAAGGATGGAGTTCAGCATTTGTTAAAAGTTTTTGTCACTCTGTTGCATGAATAAATAATTATCAATTTTTCAAGAATTAAACAACTGAGGAAATATAATCAAGACTGCCATGTATGTATGATGTATAGGGAGTTATCACATGTATAACAGAGATATCAATGAAGACATATTTCAGAATCAAGCAAGTTGTCTCCTAAATGACGTACTGTACTATACACTATGCACTTATGCTATGTACTCAACCATTCAAGTGTATGAAAAAGGTAGACAGCAGCGAAGTCTAATAGCCCTTCCTTTTTGGCTACAAAAGTAGAGCTGCGACAGTTGAGTGCATGATCATGCCAAACTTTGTTTTTGTGGTTAAATAAGTGCATCATCAGGGTATTTGAAGTGCATACTTTGGGCTTTAGAATAGTGCATAAGTATGCGAATTGGGATTAGAATATTAGAATTTTTCCAATATGGGTGTAATTAAATATGCATTACTTCACGTCAAAATTCTATATAACTCGTAGAAAACGCAGCTTTTATGAGTCACCTGTGTTTCATGATCTCCACAACATCCTCTGCATCACTTTGAGTAGCTTTTTCCCTGAGCTCAACTCGAGCTCTCGCCTGCAGAGAGAGAGAGAGAGAGAGAAGAGAGAGAGAGAGAGACACCTTTTGATTGTCATGCAATGCAAAGACCCTAAATTAATTACTTAGACCTCAAGAAATCAAAATAGTATTTTGAATTTATTTTTAATTGTATTTTACTTTATATCTCAAGTTCTGAAAAAAAAAAAATATATATATACTATAAATTATATTTCTCAGAATTACGACTTTATAACTCGCAACTGCAAGTTTATACACTATCTCACAACCGAATTTTATATTCATACTTTTTTTTTCAGAATTGCAAGACATAAACTTGCAATTGCGAGTTATATAGTCCGGATTGTGAGATATGAACTCAGAATTGTGATATAAAAGCAAATTCCTTTTTTATTTTGTATTCCCAGGTGGAAACAAGCTTCCATAAATAAGCAATGTCACCACTAAAAAGAAAATTGGCCATGTCAATTTAAATGTAAAGTCAGTAATAAATATTAAATGTTAATTAGATAGATGCTGTATGATGTCATCAGCAGATCTGATTGGTATGGAGGTTATGTCCACCTCTGTGAGTCGGATGAGGGACTCCAGCTGGCGGGTGGTGATGGGTGTGCTGTCGGCTGTCTGGTTCTGTTTGCGCAGCTCCAGATAAAAGTCCTGCAGGACCTGCGCAGCTTCTGCGGAGAGAGACGGGTGAACGTAGTGCCGGGCGTAACCCACGTACTTCCGCAGGAGCTGGTGAGGAATCGGGTCAAAGTTCTCTCCAGGAACCAGCTACGGATGAAGAAACAGAAATAAGCAAATATTACAGCTGTAATATATATTGTACAGTAATCAACAAATGTATAGTAGGTGCAATAATAAAACACTGTACATACGGAAAATTAAGCCAATAATCAAAATATGATGCTTAACAGATCAGTAGTTGTACATTCAAATATGCATACAATAGTGAATCTTGCATAAGGAAACATTATAATAAGTTATTATAAATTAGTAACAATATTATATATATTCTAATTTGTTAACATTATTTCTGCATTTATTATCTAACATGAACTAACAATGAACAATATTTGATACAGCATTTATTAATCTTTGTTAATAATAATAAAAATGTGTAGTCAACAATACAATATCATTGTTTTGTTACAGTGCTTTAACAAATGTTAAAGATCAATTCATTTGAATTTGAATAGCTATTAGGAGGAATGCATTGTTAACATATTATGCATTGGTAACATACCAAGTTTTTTTTCCAGCATTTGTTCATCTTTATTAATGTTAGTTAATAAAAAATACAATTGTTCAGTGTTTGATATATTATTTCACAGTGCAATAATGTTAACATATACAGTTTTTGTATCTTGTACAAAATGCATTAGTTAAATGCTGAAATTAACCAACTAAGATTAATAAAAGCTGTAGAACTATTTATTATACAGGGTTAGTTGATGTTAATTAATGTAGTTAACAAATGAAACCTTATTATAAAGTGTTACCATTAAGGAGTATCAATAGAATTGGTTAAGAGAAGGGGAATGTTACTTTGAGTCTGTCTGAGAGCGGTTTCTCTGAGGAGACCTCGAGAATGGAGATGTTGGAGTCCTGCGTACTGTAGCGTGTGACCGCAGCACTGCTGACCGCACCATTCTTCCCTGCTCGCATGGCCATCACGTGCTCGGACAGCAGGTGGTCGTGGTCCTCATTAGGGGTGTCCAACAAGATGAAGACCAGATCAAACCTGGACAGCAGTGCACTTCCCATTCTAGAGTGACACAGGCAACACTTTTAAAGAGGACCTATTATGCCCTATTATGCCTATTGATGTTGTTTTTAGGCTCTACCAGAACAGGTTTTCCTGCTTGAAATATTCATTATTTTCCCCATATTCTCCATTGTTGCAGCTCCTCTCTTCCCAAGTCTGTCAGTAACTCTGTTTAGTTCCTGTCTCTATGAAGCCCCTCATTCTGAAAAGCACACTGTGTTCTGATTGGTCGGCTGGATCAGTGTGTTGTGATTGGTCGAGCGCTTCGAGTGTGTTTGGGAAATGTCCCGCCCCTTACCATAACCACCAGTTTAACACACTACTAACTCAACCAGGCCCCGCCCCTTTATTCTGCATATTAATTATTTAAATGAGGAATATTGTGACGTGTTCGTTCCCGGAAGAAACTCAAAACTACAATGGAGGCGTTTCAGGAGTTCAGAAACACTGACACTGATATAGAGAAGAACTGGAGCTTTTTCATGCTCAAACAGCAACATTACACACTAAAGAAAGAGGAACATAGAAAATAGCAGAATAGGTCCTCTTTAATACATGCGTCTAAACATTTAAAATCTTATGAGGCAAATGGTTATAATGATGTTAGAACATATTAAAGGCACGGCACCACAGGTGAAAAAGGCAAAAAATTTAACTAACAGATACATCCAATTAATAAATCATAGTACATTAAGACTTTACATTTTGTGTTACAAGTTTTCTGAAATGTAATGTTTAAATATGCAAATGCATTAACTAATAAAAACGTATTTGCATACTCCAGCACAGAAATACGAGCACTGGAAAAAGCCAGGATTAAAATCCTTGTTTCATTTAGTTGATATTAGAGTTAAAGGTTAGTACAGAGGGGATTTTGTATATTTCTTCATAAATCAGAAAATAATGGCATCATCAGCCAGCATGTTTTTAGGAGCAAAATGTTATATTAATCCTGTGAATGATTTATAAACAAACCCCTCTGTAGAAAGCTTCAGAATATATATAGTAATAAAACTGGGATATATAAGTGCAGCTGAAGTGGACATGTCTGTCTCGGTACGTGAGGAAAACTCGTTTGGAGAAAACGGCCTACTGTAATTGAAATCTACAAATACAAATAGATAAATTGCAATAAACACTTGAATGAGTATTTTGGATGTTTTCTTTCCTCTGGTCTGGAAGTAAACATGTTATGGTAGAAAAATTGCACAAAATCTCAAAATTGACCAATGTATGAAAAAACAATGGTTTTGCCTGTAGTCGTGTCTTGCCTTCCATTTTAAAATCTAACGTTTGACACTATTAAAGAGACAAAATATGCATATCAATAGTTAGACTAACAAACTTTGTTACTTGGCAGCTGAAGTGTTTATTATTACTACTTTATTAAACAGTATCATATTGCTTTTGCTGATCTTTCATTAACTATTAGCTACTCAGGATTACTGGTGCGTTAACACTGATTTAAAGGATTAGTTCACTTTTAAAAAACTTTTGCTGATAATTTACTCGCCCCCATGTCATCCAAAATGTCCATGTCTTTCTTTCTTCAGTCGAAAAGAAATTAAGGTTTTTGATGAAAACATTCCAGGATTTTTCTCCATATAATGGACTTCAATGGGACCCAAACGGTTCTGTGATGCGCGTTCATGTCACGTCATGTAATACGCAATTACGTTGAAAAGGTCACGAACGAACGCGCATCACAGAACAGAGCAAGGTGAGCATTTGTGCTTATAAAACTGAAACTTTTTTATTTATTTTTGAAATAACTGATGGTTTTGCTAGATAAGACCCTTATTCATCGTCTGGTGTCGTTTAAAGCCCTTTGAAGCTGCACTGAAACTGTCATTTGGACCTTGAACCGTTTGGGTCCCATTGAAGTCCATTATATGGAGAAAAATCCTGGACTGTTTCATCAAAAACCTTAATTTCTTTTCGACTGAAGAAAGAAAGACATGGGCATCTTGGATGACATGGGGGTGAGTAAATTATCAGCAAAAGTTTTTTTAAAAGTGAACTAATCCTTTAATCGTGGTTTACAAGTCTACTTGTTACTTATTGCTTTTTCTTAAACCAATAAACTTTATAAACAAAAAAAGTTAGTTTTATTAGTAAGCATTGACTCACTTCAGGTTCTCAGAGACAGTCTTGGCTTTATTGTAATGTCCTCCGACAGGATTGGCCGCTGCGATGATGGAGGTTCGAGCAGGAAGAGTGCAGACAATTCCAGCTTTAGCCAGACTGATGCTCTGCTGCTCCATGGCCTCCAGAAGAGCCTGATGCTGACTGCCCATCTTATCAAACTCATCAATGCAACAGATGCCTGGAGAAAATATTAAACGCACTGTTTTTAAATGAGTAATCCCAGGTAACGCTCTTCCACATGTGTATCCTGAGTTGATTCAGAAGACCATGTTTCTCAAAGTTTAAATACCTTGATCTCCCAACACCAGCGCTCCAGCTTCAAGAGCGTAGTCTCCCGATCCGCTGTCCCGGGACAGAGATACAGTCAGTCCTGAAGTGGTGGTCGTGTTTCCACAAACATATACACCACGTGGAGCCACGTTACACATGGCCTGGATACACACAACAACAACAGCAGCACACATATGCCATATTAATAAACTTTAAATCATCTGACTAGGTGATAAAGGCATTAGAAGGGCTCATATTATCATGTACCTGTAACATCTGACTTTTACCAAGTCCAGGGTCTCCAACGATAAGCATATGTGGGTCTCCTCTTATTGGGATACGATTTTTATCGTCAACATACTTCTGACATCCACCAAAAAGAGACAGAGCCAATCCTGCTTTAACAAGCTGAGAAAACACAGTTAAAGGAGTCGTGTCATTTATGCATCTTTTCATTTACTAAATCTAAAATGCAAAAACAATTTCTTCATGGTTATGCTACGAGCTCAGTAACATATGAACACCCACAATAAAGAAGCCTAGTGATACACTAAACATTAAAATGACAGGAATAATAATTCAAGTTAAATAAGAACATATTTGGACACTCACCAAATGGCCGTAAATGGCAGGACAAAGAGAGCTGCAATCACAGTGACATTCACATTAGCTTCTTCATTGATGATACAGTATATGTGAACATGTTGTAGAGTCTAAATGTTACTCACTTCACTATGAGTTTGAAAAGGTCCTCTTGCGCTTGGATCTCTTGGATGGCGTAGAGGTCTTTGATGGAGAACTCCACTGACGGACCCTGGCCCTCAGATTCAGACGCGGCTTTGCTTTTCTGACCCTTCGAGTTACTGACTGAATTTGCCTGAATGTACAACAGGAACATACACTTGTCCTTCTTGTTTCTGCTACTTCCTAAAGAAAGACACAAACACAAATCATGGATTAGAAGAGTCTTGATTTATTGACTATTAACATAATTTATTAAGAATCCAGTCCTGGATAAAGTAACATTAAAAGTTACTTTATCCAGGACTGGATACTTAAAGGGCACCTATTATGGAATTTTGAAAATTACCTTTCATGTAGTGCGTAACATAGATCTAAGTGAACGAAAACATCCTGCAAAGTTTTAAATATGAAAGTTCACTCTATACAAAGTTATTGTCTCTCAAACCTAAGAGTCGACTGAGTCGCTGATATGAATCGATAGACGAACAATGCTTTTTCTCGATCTAGATGACGTCAACTTGACAAGTTATTTGAATAAGATACGCCCACTTATTGCGCTCGTAGACGCCAGGGAATACTTGAAAACATCGAGGAGACGCTGCTCTGAAGTGCGAATCAAAAGCGAACTTTTTTTTCACTGCCCAGAGACGAGCATGTGAAGAATCAGTGGCTAGAGTTTACATTTACAACTCTACCACACAAGTATAGCCGAACCTTGTGTGTGTTCACGTCATTTTAATGAGGATTCCTTTACAAACATAAATGCTTTCGAGTATGGATTTGCGAGTCGCCTGATACTGAAGGAAGGTTCAGTACCAAGTTTATTTGGATCAGCTTCCTCCTCCGAATCACAACCTGTAAGTATTATTAATAATTTTTGCTTTTATGTGTTTTGTAGCATGCGCAATAAGTATGTGTGTGTGTGTTGTGCAAGTTACGCTCAGCGCAGCTTCTAGGTCTCCAATGTCAATTTTTTTTAAATACCGGTATGAGAAATGTTTGTCGTTGTTATTGGAGTTGTCATAAAGAATAGAGCGTATTGTAGTACTGCAGTGCTTTATCAATATGTTTATGCGTTGGGCTAAAGCAAACAATAACTGACTGGGTCATCTGACCAATCACCGCAGATTAGCGTCACGCAAAGGCGGGGTTTGGAAAAATGAGTCGTTGAACAAATCATTTGGGAGTCGATGAGCAAATCAGGTAAAAATAAATGCATATTATAAGACAACAAAAGTGTTTTTTGTCATTGCATGCGTGTAAAACTGTTGTTGGGGACTCCCAGAACAATATTAGGAACATTTTAAATGCCATAATAGGTGCCCTTTAATAAATTAAGTTTGAATGTGTTATAAGACACAATAAGTCTAAAAAGCAGTCCATCACCTTCACCAAACGTTATCGAACAAAATAATATTGGTCATAAAAAATATTGGCCTTTCTCTAATCAAAGCTACTCACAGCTACTTCCCAAATAATTAAAGACAGAGGCTACGCTCGCTGATGCGACCAACACTACGCTGATGTTATGGTAATAGGGAGAAGAATGGGATCGGGAAAAGGCGGATTCAAACTCTAGTTGGTCACATTAAAAACTTTATTTACTTTATTAAACCTTTGTCTTAACTTTACTCTTAACGCTTCCTACTATTCTCACCATTTTCTTTTATTACTCCTTCCTTTTCCTAGACTGGGGAGGAACGTAATAACGGCCTTGTGTATTTCGTCGGTTTGGTCTCACCCACCCAGACAATGGCTATTTGAATTTTGTGTAAATAGACACTCCGATAAATAAATAAATGGATATATGGATCATCTCCATTTGAGTCTAAATAATTGTATTATGTGGAAGGCTATAACAGCTCAACACAAAGAGCAGTGAATGTGAGCATCATCTAGTAACTGCGTCAGACAGAAGGCCACCCGAGGCTGTCCTGCCAGACCACTGAGGTCAGATGTAAAAAAAGCACCAGCTGCTATTATTTGCCAGACTGTAATATGGATAATATGGATCACATTTCTGAGATGCTAAATGAATGAGAATCAAACATTTATTAATTGTTAATAAGAAATTGCCTTGAATATAAGTATCACCAGCTTCATGTACACGGGTCTATATATCTTTGCATTGACAGTGTGGACGATGTCTCATACCCTCTTCGCTGGACACTTTAATGACCCCTGTGATGGTGACCATGTCTCCAGGCACACAGCTGTCCACCAGGTCCTGCGTGAGCTCACATTCAATGGTGCGTGGGATTCGACCGGACTCACGCTGGTCACCTGACATCATCTCCTGAACCCTGTGAAGAGCACAGGAGGAGAAATCATGGCAATGAGTGACGGTGTTTTCTTAAACATCTCACACCAAAGTGTTGATATAGTTAACTAAAACCAAAACTATTAATCACTTTCAGTAATTGAAACAAAGCTCATATGAAATAAAACATAAATATTAGATTTAAAAAAAATTACAAAATAACTTAAGTTGAAGTACTAAAATTACTAAAACTTAAATAAAAATGAAGGCTATACAGAAATATTTCAAAACACAAAATAAAATAAAAATATAAGCTAATTTAAAATACTAATAAATAGTATATGGATAATACTAAAATAACACTGACACACACTATTATAACAAAATTATGTTATAATAGAAATTAATAAAAAAAAAATGCTCATGAAACAATAGCAGAACATTCGATGATGAGAAATGCAAAGACTATATTTTACGTGGCATTTACACTGAGACCAATGACAAAAAAACCCTAAAAAAAAGCAACATGAAATTTGTTCTGCTCAGGTAATTATATACTTTCATACTTTATTGTTTGCCAGTCGACAGTGAGTGTGAAAGGTGAACTTCTGTTTGGAGTGAATGAACGTCCATGACATTCAGCCTGTAAACACTGAAGAAAAATGAATACACATCATGTTAGATAAAGAAATACAGCAACAGTGACATTTACTACTTACTACTTACTATGTCTAATTTTATATGTATTGTTTACAGATTATTATTTATTTTCTCAGTAATTTTCCACTGTTTTTTTTTTCCACTGAACAAAATAAAATATAGATATTAGATAAATATGGGTGTAATGTCACAAAACAAAACTTGTTAAACATGTTATTATACAAGTAATGTCGGATTAAGCTGAAAGCACACTGTACCTTAATGGGTATGGTGTATTTCCCATCAGGCAGTGTGACGCTCTGTGTATCTCCACAGCTGTTACAGGTGAACGCCAGCTTACTACAGAGCGGTTTAATGTTACTCACTCTCACCACCGTTCCTCTGATCGCAACAAACTTCCCATATAAATTCGCTCTCAGACTTTTCAAAGGAGTCAGTGGCTCATAGTTATATAGCCTAAAAGAGAGAAAGAGAAACGCATACGAGATTAAAACACTTGTTTTTTTTTAATTCGTCGCAAAATGAAACTATATTATCGCCAAACTCTATAAATAAAGTTGGTCATATAAGCATGTCTTTATCCGGATCCATGCTATATATTATATCTAAACTGCTTGATTGCTAGAATTGTCACAAAATGCAACTATAAGGCATGAAGATATTATAAACATTAACATCATTATTTTCTGTAAAGCTCATTTAAAGCAATGTGCATTGTGAAATACACAAATAAATCTGACTTGGCTCTCAATTTGTAATAATTTGAATGCATAAGGCAAGTAAACAGACTCACCTGGCGCTGATATGTGGGGTGTTGATTATGGGCCGTACGCCTGCGGGAAGACCCTCCTTCCCCTGTAGTTCTGCTGCATGTCTCTCCAGATCCACAGTCAGCACCTGCAGAGAAACATTCAATTATTTCAGCTTGATCTTCCGAGATTTTGGCATAATGTTAAACTGAGAACAGTGACGCATATGTAAATGCGTAACACAAAACCCACCTGATGGATTGCCACACCCAAGCAGTCCAGCATCTTCTCTGGCATTTCTTTAAGATCTTTGGCAAGCTCAGGTAAAGTGTGTGAAATCTGTTTGTTGGACAACAGGTCTTTGTAGTCCACCAAAATGCTGCCTTTCCTTTCAATCTCATCCTGAGTGTGAAAAAAAATCCAAATTGAATATTTTGTTTTTCAACACTGGAAATAGGGAGAATCGTGCTTTAAAATCTGATACCTTATCATAAAGATCCATCTGCGATGTGAAGTACCGTTCAAACACTTTTATCTTCTCAACATAAGGTGAACTTTCAACAAATCCTGGAAAAAGGAACAAACCCAAATCACAAACTATTGCAATCATAAATTGACAATCAGACATATATATCCAACAGGTCAAGAATACATTCATAATGTAAATGTGAAAATATAAAACCTTCAGAAAAATAGAGTCGCCATCCTTTGTATGGACACGTGATATCAAGGGTTGCTTGACTTACGCGAGTCTGACTAACTTGTGGAGTAAATCCTGTGGAGTAAAAACAACAACATAAATAATAATAATAATAATTTAAAAAAAAAAAGGTAACAAAAAAAGTTAGAAATAAATTATAATTTCTCAAATACAACATTATTAAAGGGTTAGTTCACACAAAAAAGCTTGGAAGAGCCAGGATATTTTTTAATATAACTCAGATTGTGTTCGACTGAAAGAAGAAAGTCATACACACCTAGGATGGCTTGAGGGTGAGTAAATCATTGTGTAATTTCAATTTTTGGGTGAACTATCCCTTTATTGTAATTAATTATATTTAATTTGTTTCCTAGTTCAGTTAGTTTTTTCTAATCTAGCTTTTTAATAAATCCGGCATACTTAATATGAATACTGTTGGTTCTGTTACAAATTGCTTATGCCTTTCTATAGCAAGTTATAAAAGTGTCAACTAAATGCATGAATGTAAATTGTTTTAATCAACTTTTATTGTCAATAGTCACAAGCTACCCATCTGTTCAGACACTTAATATTTTGTGTATTGTTGGTGGAATAGTTCCCTCTTCCTAAAAAAAAAGAAAAATCCTATTGTTTTTGTCGAGGGAGCCAGTGTGATGCTAACTGCCAGTTGGCCTACAAAGCGACATCATACCTGTACCTGTACCTGTACCACTCTAATTAATATAATTAATTACATTTAATTCGTTTCCTGGTTCATTTAGTTTTTTCTTATCTAGCTTTTAAACAAACAGGGCATTGTATACTATGAATAATGTTGCTGTTACAAATTGCTTTTGTTTTTTGTAAGTTGCTAGGGATAAAATGCATTAATGTATAAAATGTATTTGAATCAAGTTTTGTTGTCAATGGTCACAAGCTACCCAACTTTTAAGACACTTACTATTTTGTGCATTGTTGGTGGGATAGTTCCCTCTTCCTCCTCCTCTTCCTCTGCTCCACTGATGGCCTCTCCATCCTCTTCCTCCTCTCCATCCTCTTCCTCCTCTTCCTCCAGCAGATGAGCTGTTTGCACCCCTCCACGACCCTCGGTCAGACCCCTGACTGCTCATCCTTCACCCTCGAAAGTCTGAAAGAAAAATCACAACAAATAAAGCATTCAACGTGTCACAGAAACATGATAACGGTCACCCAATATAGATCAATATAAACAATATACGGAATCAAATCAATAGCTACCGGTACATACCTGCTGTTTTACTTACACTTTATCATCTATTAATAACTGAACACGTATCTAATATTTTGCTAACCATAAAAAGACTGAAATAAATCTAAATTCGGCGATATCAGTTCTACAATGAGTCAAATAATGACAGAGATAACTTAACGTTACACAATCTCTGTGTGGACTAACTGGTGTTTTTTAACTTTACAACGGCTCTAACTAATGTGGAAGAAAGAGCATACATTGAGGAAAATGTCGACACATATTTTTTTAAAGAAATATATTTTAAAAGAACTTATTGAGAGAAGTACTTACAGGCACTGTTTGTTTACTTCCTCAGTCGATGACGTCGATCAGGCTTCAAGTTTGGCGCTCACCGTGACGCCACTTCCGTACATGCGCTGAGCCGTAAACGTCGTTTTTAGCCTTTTTTAACCATCCTTTGCATGTTAGTTTTCTTTCGAAGCTACATTTAAATCCCATTTATTTTTAGCAAATTCACGCTTTAGCGTTTATTTCGAAACGTTTGTATACGTGTTTATTCGTGTATTTTTCATGTTTAAATTCCTTAATTTGTGTATATTTCCGTATTTATTGATTTGATGCATTTTTTCATCCGTGGATGATAATAAAAGGACGTAGCTACGTCTTCATTCATGTATAATAATAAGAGGGCGTGACTACGTCTTCATGTATGATAATAAGAGGGCGTGACTACGTCTTCATGTATGATAATAAGAGGGCGTGGCTACGTCTTCATGTATGATAATAAGAGGGCGTGGCTACGTCTTTCAGCCAAATAGTGTCGCAGTTTCTCCTCCAAGAACGCGCATCATCAGCATCACCCGACAGCAGGAGGAGGAGGAGGAGGCGAGCATCCTTCTCATGATTCTGCATTAAAGCCGCACTCTATATCAACAAACACCGGGCCTTTGCGGATCCAACAGCAGCTCTGCGTGAACACCACACATTCAATCATGGATAATTCCGGGAAAGAGAAGGAAGCCATGCAGCTGATGGCAGAGGCGGATAAAAAAGTCAAATCATCGGGTTCATTTCTCGGAGGGATGTTCGGGTGAGACGGAAATTATGCTGGTCACGATCTGACATTCAAAGACATCCAATGTCCTGTAGTATTTTCAAATAGCATGTCTATAGAATGAACATACTTTATTTTTTTGTGTGCATTTTATACCCTACGCTCGTATAAAATTAGCTGTATCCTTCCACGCGTTTCTCAACATGTCCAATGTCAAATATTGTCTATGTTACGACATACACACTGCTTTGTATTTGATAGGCCTACATCATTTGCAGAACTATTAATTTTGAAATTGCCTTTAAATGAAAGAAATGTTGATGTTTTCACAGGGGGAATCATAAGGGTTGAGGATGCATGTGAAATGTATGCCAGAGCTGCCAACATGTTCAAGATGGCTAAAAACTGGAGTGGTATGCACAAGTCATTTCATAATTTATTTGTAAAGTGGTCAATTATTTGACTAAATGCTTAATATTTTGTAATGCTGTTGAAGTAGGCCTGGATATTCACTCCAAAGCATCATTTTACTGGCCATCTTTGTGCTCGAACCTAGTTAATGATTAGTGATCTTACTGCAGTATACTGATGTGTATTTAAGCATTCACCCTGCTTCTGAAGAGTTCTGTCATTATTGTCAGTGATCTAAAGATGTATGTGTTTCGCTGCTGTAGCTGCCGGCAGTGCTTTCTGCCAAGCTGCAAGACTTCACATGCAGATGCAGAACAAACTGGACTCGGCCACCAGCTTTGTTGATGCCGGAAATGCTTATAAGAAAGCAGATCCTCAAGGTGAGAGCGCTTAAAATAACACTGGTTTTAAAGGGGACCTATTATGCAAAATTCACTTTTACATGGTGTTTGAACATAAATGTGTGTCGGCAGTGTGTTACACAACCACCATATAATGGTAAAAATCCACCCACTCCTCCTTTTTTAATCCCCATAAATCAGCAGTGTCTCAGAACAAGCCATTTGCAGATTCTATCTAGCATATGTAACGTCACAAATGTGTAGGCCCCGCCCACGACTGCTGACAGACTCCGCCCTATTAGCATAGACCCCGCCCTGAGTGAGATATCCACACAGTTCGCCATGTTTATCTCCTCGCCAGAGCATTTAACACTAGCATTTATGTAAGAAATGTATTCTTATTAAAACTACTAAAGATATTCAGTCGAGAACAGTGAGATTTTTGGTTTTTCTTTTGTTGTTTGATTCATATTAAAGGATTAGTTCATTTTTTAAAAAACTTTTGCTGATAATTTACTCACCCCCATGTCATCCAAGATGTCCATGTCTTTCTTTCTTCAGTCGAAAAGAAATTAAGGTTTTTATGAAAACATTCTAGGATTTTTCTCCATACAATGGACTTTACTGGTAGTCAAACCGTCCAAGGTCCAAATGACAGTTTCAGTGCAGCTTCAAAGGGCTTTAAACGACAACAGACGATGAATAAGGGTCTTATCTAGCAAAACGATCGGTCATTTCTAAAATAAATAAATAAAAAACGAAGTTTTATGCCTTGCTCTGTTCTGTGATGCGCGGTCGTGACTCTCCTGTTCGAACTCGTTCATCAAAATGAATGAATCTTTTTTTCGAGTCATTTCGTTCATTTTGTTCGTTGAATGAATGAAATGACTCGAAAAAAGATTCGTTCATTTTGATGAACGAGTTCGAACAGGAGAACAGAGCAAGCCGAGCATTTGTGCTAATAAAACTTAAACTTTTTTATTTCTTTTAGACATAACCGATCGTTTGGCTAGATAAGACCCTTATTCATCGTCTGGTGTCGTTTAAAGCCCTTTGAACCTGCACTGAAACTTTAATTTGGACCTTGAACCGTTTGGGTCCCATTGAAGTCCATTATATGGAGAAAAATCCTGGAATGTTTTCATCAAAAACCTTAATTTCTTTTCGACTGAAGAAAGAAAGACATGGACATCTTGGATGACATGGGGGTGAGTAAATTATCAGCAAAAGTTTTTTAAAAAGTGAACTAATCCTTTAACAGCATATACAGCAGTAGGTACTGTATATTACGCAGCTTTCACTTTAATACACAGATCTAATATACACATGCGATTTCCTTACTTGTCGTTTACGTTCACAGACATACAGTATTCGACTGTGTTTATGTGAACTTGTTTGACATAACTGTGAGTATTTGACAGTTTAAGCGCAATAACATGTGAAAGAGAAATTAATTTAATACTCAGCGTGTGCTTCGATGTGTGCTCTCAGAAAATCATATATCAGAAGTTTAGACTGATATGGTTTTAAAACACATACAGATAATAAACTTTCATGATGAGGAAGAACTGCAATGTCACATGAGCATGACCACGATAGATAGGGTTGCCAACTTCCGAAAAGAAAAATGCGGGACAATTATGGTGGTAACTTAGGGTGAATGTGGCTTAGGAGGGGTGGTGAAAGATTCTCTCAGCTGTGGGTGCGAGCGCTACACGGTTTGGCGCTGGCGCACATACAGTAGGCTATTCTGTCTCGCATGCGCAGCTCTAGATTCCAGGAGATTTGAACTAATTTACGGGCATCAGTATGCGGGATTTTTATCATTAGATTATATCTAGATAGATTAGATAATTCATTCTCAATTTATAGTTTATTTGTTTGGTCAGATGCGCGTGACTGGATGATGACCGGTGTCATCCTCAAGTGTCGTGTTGCTGTTGTTTCAGTCTGATCAGCGTATCACTCAATAATCGGGACAAGAGTGGTCCCGTGCGGGACAAATAAATTAGGCCCAATAATCGGGACGTCCCGGCTAATTTGGGACAGTTGGCAACCCTAACGATAGAGATGATAATCAAAACCAAACAGATTTTTAGTTTTGAGAGTATTCGAGGCACGAGCTGTAATGGCTCCGCCCTCTTCTGGAAAGAGGGGCGGGGAGCAGCAGCTCATTTACATTTAAAGATACATGCACGAAAACAGCATGTTTTTCCTTCCACTAAAAATATTCATTTACAACATGCTATAATAAATATTATATTACATCATCAAAACTTATATTACATCTTGTAAAAAGGGACATAATAGGTCCCCTTTAATAAACAATCTAATTTCCAAAAGTTGTAACATGTCTATAAATGTCTGTTGCTTGATTTAATAATTGCTCGGATGAGATTATGAGTGAAGATGAATTTGTAAGAATTGCATTTGATTCATTTTGTTCTCTTCTGTTTGAATGAATCACACAGAGGCTATCAACTGTTTGAACGCAGCCATCGATATTTATACAGACATGGTAAGACACTGGGACTTGTGCGCATATTGATGGCGTAAAAATTAATGCATTTTCTGTGGTTTGTTAACCTGAATGTGCCTGTTTACTGAGCATGTGGATGTTATATAACGTTAAATCTCTAATTTGTATGTGTGATTGACAGGGAAGGTTCACGATTGCTGCAAAGCATCACATGACCATTGCAGAGATCTATGAATCCGAGCTAGTGGATATTGAAAAGGTGCTGTTTGCCTTTAAATATATATTAGATGCAGTCTTGTGTATTTTTTCCCCAAAATGCTTTTGAAGGTCAGTGTAACAGGCCTGAATGTTGTGATGTTGTTTTAGACCATTGCACACTATGAGCAGGCCGCAGATTATTACAAAGGCGAAGAGTCAAACAGGTTTGTGTTTTCATTGTTTGTCGTTGTTGTTTTCCTCTGTGTAAATTCTATTAGAATCTCATTCAATATTTATAATTATCCTCCATTTCCTTTTGATATGGGTTGTAAGAAGAGCTGTTCACTCTTTGTAAATGCTCATTTATATTGCTTGATGTTTTCTGGTTAAGCTCTGCTAATAAGTGCCTGCTGAAGGTGGGCTCGTACAGCGCTCAGCTCGAGCAATACCCCAAAGCCATCGAGATCTATGAGCAGGTACGTGGGGCAGACTTTTATTATATTACTCGTTTATTTATATTATTATACATAATAATACTATATAGGCCTGTTATATATTAATTATTTTAGTTTTTACAAACAAATTTAATTGCTAAAATAAATAAATGTATTGTTATTATTATTAGTAGTAAATAAATAAATAATATTTCTAAATAAATAAATAATATTTCTAACTGAACAGTACTACATTGACTAGCAAAAAGCACACAATTATGTACCATAATAGAAACTAAATATTTTCCAAATAATTTTTTACACATATTTTGTTTTACTTTGATTTTTCACAGTATAAACTGGGTCTTTATAGAGTTGCACGATTAATGGTTAAAAGATTGTGATCTCGATTCAGACATCTTATTCTTGAATGGTTTCTGCAGTAACGTTAAAAATAGAGTAAATCAACTTTTGAAGGTAACTTGATGCTTCAAATGTGACCCTGTATGACAAAACCAGTCACATGGGTCATTTTTTTTAAATTGAGATGTATACGTCACATGGGACGATAGGACAATATTTGGCCGAGATACAACTATTTGAGCATCTGGAATCTGAGGGTGCAAAAAAAATCGAAACATTGAGAACATCGCCTTTAAAGTTGTGCATTTATGTTCGCGATTGTGCTGCATTCACTCACAAAAATAAATGTTTTATACATTTACGGTAAGGAATTTACAAAATATCCTTATGGAACATGATCTTTACTTAATATCCTAATGATTTTTGGCATAAAAGAAACATTTATAATTTTGACCCATACAATGTATTGTTGGCTATTCCCACAAATACCCGTGCTACTTAGGACTGGTTTTGTGATCCAGGTTCACAAATAAATATTGTATCAATTACATTGGTCCTCAAGTATGTGGCGAGTCTGGCGACACGTGACTGTTAAAAAAATGTGTTTGTCATTGAATCCTTCATTCAAATGATTTGTTCAAAAACTCTGATTCATTCAGTAATGAATCATGTGAAGTCTTTATGAGTGAGTCATTGAATCATTCTTCCAAAAACACTGGATCCATCTGAAATTGCATGCTTCCCTACTATATAGTAGATGAAAAACAGAAAGTGACAAGAAGTATGTCAGATATCTCAGTACTCATAAAAGAGAAGGCAAAAAGTATTTCTTCTCTACCTCCGGCGAGATTCTGAAGTGTGCATGCATACTATGGACACTTTACCATCCCATGAGGCCACGGGAGAGGATTTGTGAACTGATGCTGGAAGATCACATGATAATAACAACATGGCAAATGTAGTACATTCAGATTATATTCATACTTACAGATATACTATATAGAACATATAGTACTTCTTCTTCTTCTTTCCAATTTTACGGCGGTTGGCATCCAGCTTTTTGGTGCATTACCGCCCCCCTCTGCTCCGGAGTGTGGATCAGATAATAGATTACTATACATATTTGTCTATTCTCTTTCCTTCACTTACATAATACTCACTCCCTCAAATAAACACTCACATACAAACACACTTTATTTATCGATTAAATCCTATTAAAAACTCCCGCTTCCCTTAAAAAAGACATCAGTATTCTATTCTGTTTCCCATTTACTGCACTTAATAACCCTTTTAATGTAATCTCCTGCACCCCAATCTGCCTCAACTTATTCTTCATTACCTGCCTCTGTATTTCATATCTCTTACATCTCATAATTATGTGCTCCACTGACTCCTCTTCTCGACATCCCTCACACAACCCTGTCTGTGCTTCCCAATCATCTTTAGTGTTTTGTTCAGCGAACAATGTCCCACCCTTAACCTCGTCATCACAACCTCTTCTCTCCTATTCCCACTTCCAACCCTATCCTCTTTAACACTCCTCTGAATTTGGTATAAGTGCCTCCCTTTCTCCTCTTTATCCCACCTCTCTTGCCACCTTTTATTTATTTTCTCCCAAATTATGCTTTTGACCTCTGCTTTACTAACATTAACCTGCACTTCTACATTCTCTTTTGTTAGAGAACATCTAACATCATATAGTACTTTATAGTATAGTATTTTTTTAGTGGTCGTGAAGTAATTATTTATTCAAAATAAGTACCTTCTCAAGAGAGTGTGCGATTTTGGACTCAGCCGAAGATTCATCCAGTAACGAAACAAGTAAAGTCTTTATGAGTGAGTCATTGAATCATTTATTCAACCCGGCTTTTCTTTTCAAGCAATTCGTTCAAATTAATTTAAATATTTTTAAATATACTGCAGCGATTTACATTTAGTCAGAATATCGAGAGAAAAAACTAAATTTGTTTATTTATCTGTTCAGAATTGTAGGAGAATCATGATCTCTGTTTTAAACAAAATGATATAACTTCCTACCATGTATTGCATCATCCGAAGGCAGCATTTTTAAGCTTTCGGACGCAGCCAATATCTCATAAACCTAGATTACAGGTTTGTAAGTCAATAAGTAAATGAGTTATTACAATATGTTGGGGAAATGAGAGTGAGAAAGAGAAGTAAAATCCCTTCAGTTCCGTTCAGGACAGGACAGATGATAGGAGAGGTAGGGAAGTGGTTTACCGTAATCAAAACGTTAAATCACAGAAATGGTAGGTTGCTCCAGGAGGGAGCAACATATACTATAAGGAAGAAAGCATCTGCTAAAAAATAATAATTATAAAAGTGATCTATGGAGCATGTAACATTATTGAAGGAGACTCATATGGAATATAAGGGTGGTTTAGGTAAAGTAAGCATGCTGAACACCAGTGCACCTTCATGTTTGCATTGTAAATCTAATCGTATCCTTCTCCCATAAATGAACAAAGAGGGAATGAAAGTTAAAGCTGCTCTCTTCACATTCAGGTTGCAACCAGCACAATGGACAACCCTCTCCTGAAATACAACGCTAAAGAGTACTTCTGGAAAGCTGCTCTGTGCCACTTCATCGTGGATGAATTAAACGCAAAGGTTAGTAATTTTTTAACTTGCAGTATAAAGTTTGTGTAGGCTATTTAGGTCTTTATTTCAAGTACTATAGTCTCTTATAGTAACAATCCTCTTACTAATCACATTTATTTATCTAAAAAAAAAATTACATTTACATTGAAAAACAGGAAAATAGCTAATAACTTAATAAAAGACGATAAAGATTGAGTTCGAAAAATCGTTGTAAGTATAAAAGAATAGCAGAGTTCACACACACCACAGCTATAACGACACACAGAAACAATATCATTGGAATCACATTCAGAATAATAAACGATAAAAATATTAACAGCCAATCAGAATCCATTCTGCTTTAAGAGCTTGAGTATTTAAAGCGGCAGATGACAAAACTGCAGCACATGCTTACAATAAACAAAACCATATTGTGTGTTGGTGTGGATGCTAATATAGTTATTGTTATAGTTATCTTTATAGTTATCTTTCTCGGTGCGAACGGGGCTTTAAAGCAGCACCGGGTAACTTTTCAACCTTCATAATATATTTCCATGTCTCTTGTGATGGTACATCGACTTACAATAGGTTGAATGACACGTCTGCCATAGCCTGACGGGGTCTGTAGCGTTTTTAATCGTACTTTTAAACTTTTCGGTTTCGGGTAGTAACCAGCGAACAAAGAGAACTACAAAATTTGACTGCTTTACGGCATATACGTCACTTCCACCACCACCCCCACTTCCTTAAAATCGGACGTGCGAGCCAAATGTTATAGTCATGGGCGAAGCAGCACAGAAAAACAAGAAAGCAAAGGTTTTATCGGAGCAAAGCAAAAGAGAAAGTGATCGCGTTAAAGGCAGAACAAGGATCAACACTGTGCCAGCGTTTTCTCGCTGGCGTGAGCTGAAGGAGGAGGAGGGGTGCCCGACCGATGCAGGCTGTCATGCTTTTGTACTAGTAAGTATATTGCTTGCGTACTAGCTAGGGTGACCTGACCAGACGTCCCGTTTTTCCCGGGACAGTCCCCTATTTCAACTCTAATTTTAGTGTCCCGACTTATTAAATTGAATACGCGCAGGACAGAGAGGGAGAGAGAGAGAGCGAGAGACCTTGCGTGTGTGTGCTAGAGTACGCATTAATTACACGCGCGCAAGTCTCCAGTAGCACCTCATTGCAGTACACGAGATCCGGGGGGCGGAGTCGGATCCAGATTAAGGGGTGGGGTTGGGTAGGTTTAGGGGTGGGTTTAGGGATAAGGGGTGGAGCTGGGTAGGTTTAGGGGTGGGTTTAGGGATAAGGGGTGGAGCTGGGTAGGTTTAGGTATGTAAGGTGGGAGGAGTTGGATCTAGATCCGACTCCTCCCCGTGGATTTCATGTTCTGCAGTGAGGACCATCTCCAAGACAGAGAGAAGGAGAGCGCGAGAGAGCTTGCGTGTGTGTGCTAGAGTAGCCTACGCATTAATACGCACGCGCGTGCATTATTGATATAATAATATCTTGATATTATAATATTGACGATATATGGTTATTATCTACCACTCAAACATTGCATTGAAGTATAGATTCAGTAAAACGGTAACCAATAGGCTAGACTAGGCTACTATAATGAGGCTGGCTTGTAAACGTGAGCATCGTGATCATTTGTCGTTAGAAATAAATAAATAAAACCCATGAAATTATAATCATATGACATGCTGAAATATATGTCACTGTACCTGGGATGAAGACATTTCACACGCAACGCAAGCTAGCAGAACGCCTGCATATGACCTCCTCCTACAGTGTTCACGGCTATCATGGTTGTCAACAAATGCATGTGCTACATTCATGACGGTTTACGACAGTAAGTAGAGGACAATTTTGTTTCCCAACTGTAGGGGGGGACCCCGAGAGCAAAAGTTAAATTTTACCTGGTGTTACTTTAATGTTGTACATTAATGACACTAGTGTCATTCAGCTCAATTTAGTTCAGTGTCATTCAGTTCAGTTCAATAACTGTCAATGTTGCATAGTTCATAAATTATGAAACAAGTTCAATTAAGCAATGGTGTTATTATTTAGCTCAAGTCATTAGTGATGGGGATAGTTAATCCATAAATGAAAATCCTGTCCTCATTTACTCAACCTCAAGTTGTTTCAAACATTTATAAAATTCTCTCTTCTGTTGAACACAAAAGAAGATATTTTGAAGAATATGGGGAACCAAACAGTTTATGGGCCCAATTGACTTCCATAGTATATATATATATATATTTTTTTTTTTTTTTTTTGGAAGTCAATGAGGCGCATTAACTGTTTGGTTACCCATATTCTTCAAAATATTTTCTTTTGTGTTCAGCAGAAGAAAGAAATTCACACAGATTTGGGAGAACTTGAGGGTGAGTAAGTGATGACAAAATTTTCTTTTTTTGGGTGAACTATCCCTTTAAGCTGGTTAATATTGCAGTTGTCTTACACTGACATCTAGTGGCATTCATGAAGCAAACATTTTCAGTCACCAGTGCCATTGTATAAATATGCTGTTCCCAGTCAGCTGTTATTAATTCATTTCTTGCTCCTGACATGTAACAGCTCGTCTAATGCAAATGTTCTGTTTGTTTTCTTTCAGCTTGCAATTGAAAAGTATGAAGGGATGTTTCCTGCATTCTCTGATTCAAGAGAATGTAAACTGTTGAAAGTAAGTACAATTGCTTCATTTATTTAGCAGTATTGCGCTGCAGGGATGATGCAGTTTTGTAGGCCATCCCAGAAGTTAGCATCCGCTCGACAAAAACCCAACAGAACTTTTTTCATTGGCTTTTGGATTATTGCAGAGAATAAGCTCTATGAGCAAAAGTTTATGATTCTTACGTGTTTTGTTTATCATGATAATCACAAATGAACACAACTTTTATGAATTTTGAAGCCTAAATGCAATCGGCAGAAGTAAAAGGCTAAATGTGGGCTGTAAGTGAGTAATCAGTGTAAGGCAGTCGGTCAGTACGAGTGCAGAAATGTGGTTGTCATATTTTTCAGTATTTGCACTGATGGTTTTGTGTTCTTGTACAGAAACTATTGGAGGCTCATGAGGAGCAGAACAGCGAGGCGTTCACTGAAGCCGTAAGTTTATAACCTCTAAAATGTGCAGTGGCTTTGGATGATCATACTGTAGGGGAGAGCAGGGGCGAAAGTAACATTTTTCAGAAAAACATAATTTTAAAAGATGATGTTTTAGACAGAGATATATTTTTGCTGTGGTCAGTCACTCACAAGTGGGGTCTATCAATACCAGGTGGTATTTTGTAAAAATGTAGAACAACTTTGTTATAATCTCACTTTCAACATAAGACTGCTAATGTTACTTTCGACCCCGTCAGTTGGGACGAAAGTAACACACAGGTGGGTCAAAAGTAACAACAGTATACAAGCTAGATTTTTTTTGCTAGATCTTGTTTTTTTATTTTTTATTAGCCTAAATATACCTGCGTATGACCTTGTTAACATGTAACTGCAAACATATTTTGGCCTTTATCTTTGCAAAAGATAAAATGGTAAAATTTAATTTACATTTTCATTTTAAATTTCAGTTTAATCAAATGTTTCAAAAGTAACTGTTTCAATCATTTTTTAATGTCAATCCATTTAAAAAAAAAGTTTTTTCAACATGAAAAATATGAAAATTCAATTAAATAGGCATAACATAAATTCTCAACATAATTTAACAATATGTTTTCAATGTAGCGGGACAAAAGTAACAAGTGTTACTTTCGTCCCGACAGGAACTCCTGACATTTAAACCTGATTTACTTTTATACGGAAAAACTCTGACAAGGCAAACTTCAGGATGTGTTACAGTACTAAATAACCTGTAGATTGATCATTACTGTGTGACACATGAAACGAAAATCACAACTTAAAAAAAAGTACCGCTTCAGTAATTTACTTATCAAACTCGAAAACTGCTTTCCGGACCTAACCGCAGGAAAAATGACGAAATCACATGGTATTTGGTAGCTCCGTAAAGGGTTGCGTACTGAACGTGCTGTCATAGTTTGAAATGCTAATATAGTCAGGGCTCTGAGAAAATCGCTTTGTTACTTTCGTCCCACGTTACTTTCGCCCCGGTTCTCCCCTACACTTTCAAATATAAAGGTTCTTTATTGGCATTGATGATTCAATGAAGAACCTTTAACCTCTGGAAACTTTCCATTGCACAAAACGTTCTTTATAGGTTTTCAGATTATTAAAAAAAAAAAAGGTTATTTTTAGAACTGATCATTGAAAGGTTCTTTGGGGAACCAAAAATGGTTCTTCTATGGCATCACTGCGAAAACACACTTTTGGAAACTTTGTTTTTAAGCGTATATAAGAGACACCGGGGCTAGTTGTCACATGCGGACTCTGAGGTTTTAAGTCAAAAGTCCAGTTCAACAAATGCTTGTTTTGTTTTATACTTTTATTTCAACTCTCTTTAAAAAAATTAGATGATATTGATATTTTTGTTACATTTTACACTGTTGCTATTGTGTTCGTTATTTTGTCTTGCATAATAGATTTAATTTAGTTAAAAATACTATTTTTGAAGGTTCATGTATATACATAAATTGACTTTTTTTAAGAAATAATTGAGAAAAAGGTGTGACAACTAGCCCCTACGTAATTTATATTTATGCATTTTTTCTGTTCATGCTGTGGAACATACATCACAGAATCACTGTACAAATGTATAGAAAAATCAAATTTTTGATCTCTAAATCATGTGCTGATCCTCCAGGTGAAGGAGTTTGATTCGATCTCCCGTCTCGACCAGTGGCAGACCACCATGTTGCTGCGTATCAAGAAGACTATCCAGGGTGATGCCGGTGACCTGAAGTGATGTGTCCAGGACAAATACTGTGGCATAATATCTAGTTTAATTTCTTACCGTATTGTGTGTGTGCGTGTGTGTGTGACAATCTGGTTGAACATTTCTGTAGTAATACTAGCTCAAATATCAGCCGTTTCTTGGAAAATTCAGAGGGAACTTGCTTTGCAATTGCCTTGTGTTTGAGAAAATAGAAGTATATACAACACTAATATGGATAATTCTCTCATGGAAGGCATTTCTCTATCCCTTTACTTCGCCATGAGGAAATCTTTACTGTACACCCTTGTTTGTACTTGTGTGTGGCATGCGAGACCCGTAGAGCTGTTCTCTTTCTAATGTTCACCTCAGTGTTGTCACTGGCATTGTCATGCATGATAAATGTTTAAAGTGTGTTAATGTGCTGTAGAATATCAGGATTTTGTGGGTGCACTTTATTTCAGGCCTAATCAGCTTTCTGTTTATATTGAAAACACATCGCCTTTGCTCAGTTAAACCATTTTTGTGCCATCGGTCTCAGAAATGCATCCTCACGTTGTCTTCGTCGATATGGCCGTGTCAGTTCTGTCGGAGTATTTGCTTTAGTGGTTGAATTAAGCGTTGTACATGTTTCATAATCAGTAGTATAGTGTCTCTCGCTCACGTATGAAGGTGAATTTCTTGGCTCAAGTGATTTTTCACAGTGGGATATTACAGAAAGCCTTGATTCTCTAATGCAGATCATGTTGAATATGTACATGTACGTTCTGATTGCTGATTTCTTGAGTATTATTTGTAATTTTAGTTTATTGGTTGTCGTTTCACATGGATACGGGGCATTTGTTGTTTTGGGCATTCAGACCTTATGAATTATTTTAGTTTGAGTGCTACTTTTTGTGCTTTGAAATTCTTTACAATATTGTTGATAATTTAATGAAGAATAAACAGCTTTACTCTTTGTGTCAGTAATTAAATTGATGATTGAATGCTCTATCTAATTATGTTGTATGACTGAAAGGGGATTCAACAATGTATGTTAAAATGTGCTTTAAAATAGGCAAGTCTTATTAAGACGTTTTAATAAATGTTCTAACTATTTATTCAAAGAGAAATGAATAAATTATCATCTACACCATGTCTGGAGTTTATGGTCATATTTTATATTCATCCTAATGCATGAAAAACCCGAACAGCAAAAATTGTCCTCGGGTTACGACTGTAACCCTTGTTCCCTGAGAAGGGAACGAGAACTGCGTCAAATGACACTTTGGGGGAACGCCCCTCAGCATAGTGCCTCTGAAGGATGAATGAAACTAAGCCGATCTCCATTGGTTTGCGTAATGACGTAATGTGTGATGACACAGGCGGAAGCTATAAAGGCACGCCGGCACACATGAGATGTCAGCTGCTGTGATGAAGCAAGCGCCCCCAGGCAGGGGAAGGCGTGGCCAAGGGACGCAGTTCTTGTTCCCTTCTCAGGGAACAAGGGTTACAGTCATAACCCGAGGACGTTCCCTTTCAAGGGAACTCGACTGCGTCAAATGACACTTTGGGGGAACGAGTACCCACTACGCCACAACGCGCCCTGCCTGTCCTAGTGTGAAGCTGCTCACAGGCACACTTAGGACGAGAGCACAAGAGAGCCGGGTGTAGACGGAATGTCCAAACTATAAAACCTAACAAAGGTGTGGGGGGTAGCCCAACCCGCTTGCCTCGCAGATCTCATGGATGGGGGCCCCCGCGAGAAGGGCTCTAGAGGACGCCATGCCTCTGGTAGAATGAGCCCTCACAGCCAAAGGTGAAGGCATACCGCGCACCTGGTAGGCTGCAGAAATCGCATGGACAATCCAATTGCTGATGGTCTGTTTTGACGCGGGAAGCCCTTTCTTGGGTGACCCGAAACACACTAGCAACTGGTCCGACTTCCGCACGAAGAGGACCTCTGAATGTAGATTCTTAGTACTCTGACAGGGCAGAGCATGTGAAGCCTCTCTTCATCCGTCGTCACGTGAGGTGGAGGATGAAAAGCCTGCAGAACCGTAGGCCATGCCGCACTGGACGGCACCTTAGGCAAATAGCCAGGCCTAGGGTGAAGGATAGCCTTAATGTTGCCTGGAGCAAAACTCCAGGCACTCGTTAGATATGGAGAGCGCCTGGAAGATTCTGCCTACCATACAATCAGAGAAGTAATTGGCCAATAGAAAAGCGAAACTTAGCTGTACAGGTTTTTGTTCAGCGACTCCATGCGGTATCGACAGGTGGCCTCGGCCACCTTGAAACCACTGCCAGGTCCCATGTGGAACACCTGGTTACGAGCCGCAGGTCTATCCCCAAGCCCTGGGGAAACGTACGGACCAATAGGTTCAAGAGGCCACCATCAGGGAGCATGAAGCGCAATGCAGCACGTACACCTTGAGCGTGGACGGGGTAAGACCAGCGGAGAAGCGATCTTGGAGGAACGCCAGCACTGAAGCCCCTGGGAGTTAACTGGGTCCATCCTCACGCTCTCTACACCAAATGGTGAAGAAAATTCCACTTCAAGCCGTACAATTTCCCTCGTGGAGGGAGCTCATAGAGCGAGTTGGTCTCCACACTCAGCTGATGGGCCACTCTAGTACTGGTCCCTCCGCTTTCATAACCCATAAATTTGAGCATCTGCCTTTCAGCAGTACCTAAATCTCCACGGAGGGCCTCTAGGAGCGATATATGTCTGCAAACCATACTCGGGCCGGCCACAACGGGGCTACCAGCAGTAGACTGATCCCGTCGCGACGGACCCTCTCTAGAACTCCCGGGAGCAGAGCGATCGGGGGAAATGCATACAGACGCAGCCTCGGCCACGTCTGCACCATGGCATCCAAGGCATCAGGATGGTGGCTCAAGGAAAGATATGGCTGTGTGTGGATTTGATGCACCTTAATAAGTGGGTGTGGAGAGAACGTCACATCCTCCCTGCTGTAGAGCTGACACTTGCAGGCTGCAGACAGACTGGCTAAACTGACCCTCTGCTAGCTGTCCAGACTGATCTCATGAAACTGCGTATGTATAACACGCCAATTCGTTTTTTCCATTTTTGGCGTGCTATCAACACGCAAAATCGCTTTTCAGCCGTGTTTATGAACGCCGTTGACTTAACGTTACATGACTGTATATATAAATATATCACCTACTCCAACCCCGTCCCTAAACCTACCCGTCACTGGTTAAAATCATTTTGAGTCTTTCCCTACCATCCTAGTAAGAAAAATATCGCTCCCCAGATGTATATCAAAATTTGGCTTTATTTGGCTCGGATTTTTAACGGCGTGTACATACACGCGGAATCACTCGGACATAACGGCGTAGATATACACGCATACACGCGGATAGCTCAAAATGTGTATAAATAACACGCCACTTGACTTGAAAGTGGCGTGTATGTTTACGCAAAAGTCATGATGTCATGTTGAGCTGTCTCACGTCACAGAAGTCAGATAAATCCCATCACATAGAGACTCTTTCACCTATATATCATCATATAGAGACTGTCTGTTCCCTGAATTAGGAAATACAAAAAACTCCTAAACCCATTTAAGTGTAAAAATGTAATGTTCAACAAATAAAATACAGAGATAATACAGATGAACAAATGATAAAGCTTGGGTTGCTGCTGAATATTCGATCCCTTAATTCAAAAGCGCTCATTTTTAATGATATGATTTCAGATTATAACCTAGATGTGCTGTGTTTGACAGAAACCTGGCTAAAACCAGACGATTACATTACTTAAATGAGTCCACCCCCCAAGATTACTGTCATAAACATGAGCCTCACCACTTAAAGAGGCTTTTAAGAAATTAAAATCAGAACTGAGTTCACTGCGTGTATTGGCATCATACTCCCCAAAAACAGAGACATGTGTTTCCACTGACGCCTCTTCCTTTGAAATAGGTCTAACTGCAGAACCATACATCATAGCAGTGTGAGGACTGCTCAACGGATCTAGTCCAGATTGAACTTCCCAACCAAAATAAATTGTAGGCGGTGCTAAGTTCGGCCGGCATCCAAGCTAGTAATTTTTAATATCTTCAGGATTACTGAAAAGTCTTATTTCAAATATAATTCGTTTGAAGTGATGGTGCTTACTGTAACACTATCTAGTGTATTTGATAAATCACGTTTGACATTTGTGCTGGCTACTGTATAGGTTACAGACCACCAGGGCACCATACAGAATTTCTCAAAGAAATTGCTGATTTTCTATCAGAGTTATTACTGGCTGCAGATAAAGTCCTATTTTGGCTCAGTGAGAAAAATACTACTGAAACAAAAGCAGGTAGACATGGAACATGGAAGGCGGTTGTGTTCATCTCTAGGAGCCTATCTGAAGCAGAAAAACATTATGCCCAGATTGAGAAGGAGCCTTTAGCAGCCACTTGGGCGTGTAAACGGCTAAACGCCTCCCTTCTCTTTGGGAGTTTTCCAAACTCCCTGAAAACTGCAGTTGTCAAGCCTCTCCTGAAAAAGAGCAATCTGGATAAGACCATCTTAAGCAATTATAGACCGATCTCAAATCTTCCTTTTATAGGCAAGATCATTGAAAAAGTTGTCTTCAATCAGCTGAACAAATTCTTATGCTTGAATGGATACTTTGACAATTTTCAATCTGGTTTTCGATCGCATAACAGCACAGAGACAGCGCTCATAAAGATAATAAATGATATTCGCTTAAATACTGATACAGACAAATGATCGGTGCTGGTACTACTTGACCTCAGTGCTGCATTTGACACTGTTGATCACAACATACTTCTTGGCAGGCTGGAAAACTGGGTGGGGCTTTCTGTGTTCAGGTCATACTTCGGAGGGAGAGGTTATTATGTGAGTTTAGGAGACCATAAGTCTGAGTGGACTTCCATGACATGCAGAGTCCCTCAAGGCTCAATTCCCAAGGGTTCACTCTAAGCAAGGTGAGTCTGCTTTTAGTTATTATGAACCAGCTTCCAGAAGAGATCAGATGTGCTCCTACAGTAGTCACATTGAAATCCAGACTCAAAACACTTCTGTTTAGCTATGCTTTTACTGAATGAGCACTGTGCCACTGTTCGTCCGACTGTTTGTACTGTACTTTATTTTATTTTTTATTCTAAACTGTTTTACAGTTTTTCTCAATTGCTAAAACACAATTTCTGAAACCTTGCTCCATTTCCTGAAAACATTAAACACAAAACCTCATCTTCAAGCACTAATTACAAAACCTCTGACTCCTCTTGCAAAATGAAACTTTCGCCTCAAAACAGTTTTACCTGTGTTCAAAATCAAACACTGCCTCAAATCATAAACAAAGTGATGAAAATGCTATGCACTATCAAGCAGTCAGTAAACAATACACCAAAAAATTTAAAATACATTGTTCAAAACTTATAGTTCTCAGGGAGAACTACATTTTTAATCTCAAAACAAATTTCTGATTTTCATATTTTTTCATTGTACAGTCTACAGCAGTGCACTGTACTGGACACAGAAAATCGGCTCAAATTGGGTTGCACTCTAAGTCCTGCTTCCCTCACTGTCAGTCCATGGACAAGAACATGGTCTATGACTCTTGCTCGAATTTCATCAGATATTTCCAATCTTTGTCTTCCTCTTTATCCTCCTTCTCCTCTTCCTTGCCCTCCTCCTCCTCCTCCTCCTCCTTCTCCTCCTACTCCTCCTCTTTCTTGCCCTCCTCCTCTTCCTCTTTCTTGCCCTCCTCTTCCTCTTCCTTGCCCTCCTCCTCCTCTTCCTCTTTCTTGCCCTTCTCCTCTTCCTCTTTCTTGCCCTTCTCCTCTTCCTCTTTCTTGCCCTCCTCCTCGTCGTCGCCCACCTCGCATACGCACTCGTCCTCGTTCTCTCACATTGTTTCTTCTATCCACTCACAGACTTTCTCCTTCCCACCTTCAACAACCTGTTTGCTCTCTGAACTGGCTTATATTGGTTGTGTCACATCATTTGAAACAGGTTGAATCAGTTTTGAGTGGCTGTGTTCAATCAAATGACATGTGTTCTCTATTTGTATTTGATTGTTGCCACTTGTGTTTACCAGTATGGATGACATGTGCATTAGAGTGCAGAATGTGTTTTGAGAATGAGAATGTGTTCAGAGTTTTGCTGAAAAGTCTAAGTGAGATCTGCAAATTGTGTTTTACCATGTGAAATTGTTTACGGTATTGACAACAGACTCCACAATTAGCTAAATGAGTTCAGGCAACTGAGAACTTTGTTCAGCCAATGAATTTTAGTGTTTTAGCAATTGAGAAAAACTGTAATTATTATTATTTGTTTTGATTATTTTATTTTCTCCTATGTAAAGCACTTTGAATTACCATTGTGTATGAAATATGCTATATAAATATAACTTGCCTTGCCTTGATCTGCGCTAAACTCATCCAGAGACTGAGTGGCCTGAGAAACATATCCTTTCACCAGAGCTGGGACCATACTGGTCTGAGAGAGAAAATCTTACTGTGGCTGGAGAGCTGCTTCTAAGGGGCCAAAGAATCGGGATTCCCCATGGCATGAGGCAAGAAATCCTCCAAAGGATACACGAGGGTCACCAGGGTATAGTAACAATGGGAACTATGAGTAAGCAGACTTTTGTATACAGGCATATAAGTGGGGACACATTGTTATAATGTGAGTTCTAGAGTAAAGAGTTATTCTTAGTATCACAACCATTCCCGGTTTGTTTTTGTAAATGTACTGTAGATAACACAGAGTCAGTGCGAGATAAGATGCAAGTAGTTAAACAGCTGTTTTACAATAGAAGTTTTAAACAACCAACTGAAACAACCTCCCCCATCTGAACCTAAAAAGGAACATTTGTGAGCAACAACTTGAGCAGCAAAAAAAAAAAAAGCATGAAATACACAATCTTCACACACAAAAAAACGGCAAAAAGGCTTGTCAGACCAAATAAAGTTAAACTCTTTGTTGTAACTAAACAAGTACATCAAGATATTTTGAACTTTCACAAAGTACAGATGATACAGAAAAAAATATATAGATGCAATAAAAGAAATCTCCCAGAATATCCTCAAATACAATGACTGACTCATAAATTTGAAACTTTAAACTTGTAATTTATTTGTTTATTATGGTTCCATTTAGGCCTACATACAAAATTGTAATTGTCTGATTGACACTTGAAAATATGAAATACTACTGACTGATTCAAATTTGATACTTCAATCATAACCAATCCAATAATACACTTGATGTATATGAGTATGTGATTGCTGATTAGATGTCATTATTTTAGATGTTCAGATATTTGATACTGTCAGCATCGTGTATAGCTGGAGGCTAAATGAAGTAGAAACCCAGAGCATCAATTTCATATGCGCTTCTTCCCATTATGCCGATACACACCTTCCAGACTTCACATCCACACTCACAGGCTCACCCAGGTGATCACACTTAACAGAAAATGACTTTCTTTCACCGCTGATTTTGGTAATCAGAAATTCAGACCCCACATGTTATTAACATTTGCCACAGGTTGCAGCACAATTGATCATTTGCATCAGACAATGTTGTTTTTATCTGCTACTGCACAACTTACCATTTGGCGAGTGTTTAAATCACGGATGTGTTCAGAGCCCATAAAAAGGACAAATGTATTTAATGTTATAAGTTGCTAAATAAAACCAATTTGATTCTAAATAGTAGGATCAAAGTAGATAAATTAGAATAAATACAATCTTCACACACCTCGCCGTAAGTTATACATGATCTGCAATTTTGGTATGGAAATGCACTTAAATTAAGAATAAAACCTCCTGTCCCACCCACGTACATTTGCTGAGAGAGAGATGAGAGAGATGAGATAAAGAAGAGATAAAGACGCGAGAGAAGAGTGAGAGAGAGAGAGAGAGAGAGAGAGAGAGAGAGAGAGAGAGAGAGAGAGAGAGAATTTTTTTTGCTACAAATTGCTATAACTGGAATACGGTTGTCAGTCCTGTTTTAGAGTAGCCTGGGAAAACCCAGACAACTTCCGGCAAATTTAGATTTGCTCTGAAAGTTAGTCTGGCAAAGAGCTCATTGAAGTCCATTTCCAATCCGCCGAAGTTGCGGCACCAATCAGAAACGTTGGGGCGGGCTTTACACGATGACGACAGCACAGCGACGGTGAAGCAGATTTTGTACATTTACAAAGATAGATGCCGCCGTGGAGCTAGAGGTGTGACGGTTATAGTTGAACACCGTCATTAGAACTCTATAACCGCCAAAAGCATGTTATTAAAATATTTTTTTCACAAACATTTATCATAGATAATGTTTAAATACTAATATCAGCTTACGAGGGAAACGGAGGCGGAGTTAGTGGTGCTTCTGCTCCTGCTGGAGGAGATGATTCGGGAGTGTCTGTGGCTGTGCCCCTTTACTGACCAGAGCGCACGCTGACACGGAGTAAAGCCTTGTTTATACCGGTTTATACTCGACGCGTCCGCACGACCGCGAAGGTGCGCTGGGCAAAAATGACGCGTTCGGTGCACAAGACCTCATTTCGGTTGCATGTGTGTGCACGGGTTTTTGTAACAGCGCGCGCGGCGCAGCATCCGAGCATGAACGACTGCAAGCCGAATCTGCCCGAGCCGTAGGCTACGTCTCTCACCGCACCGATGCAGTTTGCGCTTCTAAATTGCAAAGGTCATTAGGTTTTGTTTACTGTGTGTGATTTATTTAATGGAAAGCACATTCACTTCCGGTTGCCTTCCTCTTCATTTTAAATAAACGTAGAGCAAGTAGCTAATCAATGTCTGCTCGTTTATTAAAACTAAGTTGTTCTATAACAGATGAACGTCGCTCTGCATACGTCATCTCCTTCGTCGCTCTGATTGGTTTTAGGTCTGTCCAATTGCGCCCAGAGGCATTTGAGCGACGTCCGTTGGTGACGCCCCTTTGGAAATGATTTGTCTATGAAGCTTTGCCAGACCCTAACTCAGTTTCAACTGAGAAGGGTCTGGTTTTAACCAGGCTAGTTTTAGAGTGGTAAATATGACAAAATTCACAATAAAAAAATAATGAGAGTAACAACAGAATTCAACAACTGAACTGACTCACAATAGGTTAACCTGCATTGTTTGAACAGAACCACACTGGGCAACTATACTGGCCAACAAAGGCAAAAAGCAGTAACTTCATTTTTGGGCTTCAATTTCAACTTCAATAATAGGCTATTCTTTAGTCGTACTGCACTCTGCCTTTGTTTTACTGTCCATTAAAGTTGGCTGCATTTAAATTACGGTGTAGCTTTGTCATACATCAGTCACTGAAGCACTTCTGACACATGATACATGAATAAAAGTGTAGTTAAGCAAATAGTTGAGTGGTTATTTTTACTAATAGCTTTTAAAGATGGCCCATTGCTCTCTAAGGAAAATGATAGTTGATATGGCTTTAAAACACAGACATCAATGTCAAGTAGCACAAAATATGCATTAGACAAACAAATAAGATAAATCTACTTCATTTAGCTACTGTAGCTAGCAGCCTATAGCATAAATAGGCTAGTCAGCTAAAATGAATGCTACCAAACTGCTCCATATAACAAAACAATTGTAAATCATCCAAAATAAATGCCATTATCACAGGTGTTATATAATGATTTTGTAATCAGCAACCAAATATTGATAATGTGAAAGTTACTGCTATTTGCCTTGGTGTGACTTCTCTCTTTTTGCAGACAATACAAAGGCAGAATACAGTAACTTCAAAATAGTGATCAAAAGTCATACCAGCAAACAGAGGTCTTCCTAGGGCTGCAACTTTGATTGGCTCTGATTCCATGGCTCTAATAAATACAATAAATGAAAAAGATATTAATTAATAATTATTCTAAAATTCTTAAGACAAGTTTTTAATTGAAATTTAATAAAAATGAAATTTCATTTTAAATGAAAAAATAATTTAAGAAAACACATAAATAGTTGAACTTTTATTAATTTACTTTCATTATTTTTTTAAAGATACCTTTTAACTGTATTCATTTTATTAGTTTTCAAAATTATTTAAAATCCCTTAAAACTAAACACAAACTAATAAGGAACTGCACTTCTACAGCATTCATTAATCTGTCACTGTTAATTTCAACATTTACTAATAAATTACTAAAATTGTAAAAAACTATTCGTTAACATTAATTAATGCTCTGTGAACTGACATGTACAACAAACGAACAGCTGTATTTTTATTAGCTAACGTTAACAAAGATTAACAAACACAGTAACAAATGTATTGCTCATGGTTAGTTCATACATTAACTAATGTTTAAAAAATTAGACCGTATTGTAAAGTGTTACCGAATATTTCTATCTGCAGCCTCGAAGCAGCTATCAGTCATCAACTGGAAACCGGCTAACGGGATCTCGAGAGAATAATCAAGTAGATACAGAGACAGTGCAGTACCATAACATTCTCAAGTTTAAGGAAGAAGGGTCATATTTATACACAAGATAAAGCAGAATCATCCACTACTGTGTGCAGTCCATCCAATCATATACTCAAAGGACAATCCCTACCATAAATGGCATATTAAAAAAACGTGTAACAACAAGTAAGAGAGGTCAGATGATCAAATGTGCATATACATGTGCACATAAACGGGAACTCAAGATAAGTGTGTTCAAGGCCTAGTTCTGGTTTCATCTAGGTGTCCATGATGTGCACATAATGGAAAGAAGTTACACAGTCGCAGTCTTACACAAGAATAGTCAAAAGTGAAACCTAAGAATTAAAAAAAATATAAACAACAAGAAATTCTGATAAAAGAATTTTTAAGTAATAGTGCTCAGTCGAATGTGGTATAGTTCAGTATTAGCTAATCAATGACTACTATTTTTTCATACCTCCAGGAGAGCTACAACGAACTATACAGGTTCAAGGAATTACTAATTATTTGGATCAGTTTTCTAAATGTTATTTATCAAAAAATAACATGAAAATAGATCATTTGACATAGGGATAATCCATAGGAGGGTGGGCCACCGGATTACAAGCTTGCCCAGGCCTAGGTTTCAATACCACACGTGAACTAAGGCACACCCTTAATGTAGAACCAACACTATAAACTCAGCCTACGCACCAACAGCAATCATGCTCCTTGAGCCACTTCTAAAAGGTGCACACGTCACAGCATTACACTGCACACATCGGTTCCAAAATGGATGAAACACTTAAAGAAACTAGGCTAGAACCCGGGACCGGTTGCACCAGCTGTGCGTAAGTTACAACCTAGCCTAGTTTTGACGTAAATGGGCACTAAGTTACAACTTACACACTACTAAATATTTTTGCGTTGCACCATGAAACTTAGTTTAAACGTAACTCTACGTTCCAACTAAATATTTACGGCAGCCTCGATCAGGAGTAGCGGATGGACTAAAATAGCAAGCAGACTGAACTGCATCATAAGCTCTTCTTTTACCTGACAGACTTCAATTCTTTAGACATATATGACAATGCTGACAAACTCGCTTACATTTTAAAAGAGAGAACATTATGTGAATAGATTACTTTGTTAGCGGCTCATCAACACGAACCCATCCTACAGCGCGCCGCTGTGTGCATCTGTCCATCGGTCCGTGTTGTGCATGTCACATAAAATCAGTCATAATCAATAAATGTTATTTCTTGTTTTTTTTGTATCATTACTTATTTATCCTTATTAATTCGTTTCAAATACAGTTTCTGAATGTAGGTTACATCTACAATACTTGTGTTATTCATGATTAAGTGTCGTATTCAATGAAAACGTATTTTTACTGTTAGTTAAAGTGAGGCAAAATAAGTTAGAATGAAGGATAAACTGAAATTTATAGCATTTAAAAACAACTTCAGTTCACGTTTTCGAAGGCTGCTATTGGATCATCGAGACTAAACGTCATATGATGCGACTACGCATTACTTTACGGAGAGCTTACGACCTACTAGCTACGTTCTGCCTTACGAACAAATGGTGCAACAGAATAAAGTACAGAGTTAGTTACAAACTAGCTAGCAGTTACTAAGCCTCTAGTGTGGACTTTACGTTCCAATTTAAGAGAGAACTTACGAACGCCTGGTGCAACCCTACCCTGGTGCGCTAGTCTTTCCTATGGGCCCAACCCACCCCGAGACTTTTACTGGGGAGGGGGATGAAACCAACAACAAATAAGAAAAGAAGAAACCGCTAACCGGTGGTCACAATTGGTTCACTAACACAAATCTCTTACAATCCACTGGTTAGCAGGAAAAAAAAAAAAAAAGAAATATATGTCACAAGGTGACAAATCCTGCGGAACTAATTTCCGCTAGGAGTGTGTTCCCCCCGGGACGATTTCACTGACACACCGCGCTGGTTTGCTTGTTGTCAGTTGCCATGACAGCGGCAGCTGATTAGCTAAGCGGTACCAGGTGCGGGTGTTTGGTGTGGGGATGTGTGATTGGGAAACACGGCTGTGAGAAGCAGTGAAAAGGAGAAGGAAAAGGCATTCGAGGGTGGTACTCCCTTGGGAGAAATCGATTCCTTTGGCAGTGGTTTGGATTTGCTGGGATCTTTTGGAGCGGTTGTGAGGATCTGATTGGAAAGGGGTGCAACGGTGAATAAGGGAGTGCAAGCTGGAACGTGAATTGGATGTGAAGTGAGTGAACGAAGGAGATCGAGTCAAGATTGGAGAATGTCATCACTCGAGAGAGGAAGATAAGTACTGAACACTTTGGATCCGTGTGAATGCATGTCTTACACTGAATTGGATCAGGGATTGTGAAGTGTATTGACCACCAATATAGTTGTCACTGAGGGTGCGAACTGGTTCATCTCTGAAACCCTGATATCTTCTTCGGAGTGTGAAAGAGTGTTGCAGACGCTGTGTTCCCTGTGGTGTGAAATCCTCTGCATCTCATCAGCTTCTGAGTGTCGATTCAGCGCAACAGTGGAGGGATTGAACGCTGGGTGAGTGCTGGCCTTATTGCACTAATACTTGAGAGTGGATTGCGGTGCCTGAATTGAAGTGCTACACAGTGTTGGATTTGATGTGAAGCTGCAGTGTGTGGATGTACATGTTTTATTAACCGCCAGTATCCTCCAGTTCACATTCTCCCCAGTGTTCGCAGAACGAAGCCCTTAGGCTGACTGTGTATGTTCCACTTCGGCCACCAGGTCCCGTGATACGAGAGAGGAGTGTGATTGTCTTGTTTAACCTGTCCTGTCTACCTAAATAGAACGTTCCTCCGCTACCGCCGTCTTGTGTGCTGCCTGTTCGGAGGAGAGACACACCCCAGCCTTAGTGTTGCCGTGGGAACCACCCAGCCCAGCCATACTTCTACCACTGCCTTCTTGGGTGTCGCCTGTCGGAGGAGAGATACACCCCAGTCTTAGTGGCCGTGTGGAGCGACCCAGTCCAGCCGTTTGCCTGTCTCGGCCTTCTTGTGTGCTGCATGTTCAGTGGAGAGACACACCCCAGCAGCAACGCTGCTCATTCAGAACCACCCGCTCCAGCCGTAAGTCCTTACTTTATTGAAGTGAATTGAACCTGCAAAGTGTCTTTGTCTTGGATTAGAGGGTACCCTTGCCTTGGCTGGAACTGTTACGGGCGGAAAGGCACCCGGAGGACCTCACACCTGCTGCCCAGCGGCGCCACGGGGGAGAGCACCCTACACGGAGGAGACTTGCCTACCCTACTACTTATCTGCTACCCACCTGTCCTGCGGAGAGAGCCCCCTTCTGGCCCGTGGTCCCGGCTCTGGCCTGCCTGAGCCGTCGTCCAGCCGTAAGTCCCTAATTCGCCGAAATAGCATTGAACCTGCCAACTTGTTTCTGCCTCAAATTAGAGGATATCCTTGCCTCTGGCCGGAGTCGTCAAGGGCGGAGAGGCACCCGGAGGACCCTGTCACCTGCTGCGTAGTAACGTCACGGAGGAGACTCGCCTACTTTACTACTTACCTGCTACCCACCTGTCCTGCGGAGAGAGCCCCCCTTCTGGTCCGTGGTCCCGGTCCTGGCCTGCCCGAACCGTCGTCCGCCTGTATCACGTTGAAGAGAACCTCCTTACCACATTACACCTATCTCGAATTAGGGGATATCCTGGTCTCTGGCTGGAGTCGTCAAGGGCTCCTCACGCACTCTCCGGTCTGCAAACACAAACACCCTTTATGTCCCCAGAACCAAACTCTGTAGCATGGGTGATAGGGCCTTTTCATCGGTTGCTCCAAGGCTATGGAATGCCCTCCCTGATCACCTGAGGGCCCCACAGACTATTAATGCTTTTAAACAAAACCTAAAAACATATCTTTTTAAACAAGCTTTTAACTAAACGTATTTTATAGGGACCCCCTCTTAAACTTACTATTGATTTTGAGTTTTAATTATAGTACTATATGGTCTGTAGCACTTTGAGATTGTTAAAATGTAAAGTGCAATACAAATAAAATTTATTATTATTATTATTAAGGGCGGAGAGGCGCCCGGAAGACCCTTCACCTGCTGCGCAGTAACGTCACTGAGGAAACTTGCCTACTCTACTACTTACCTGCTACTCACTTGTCCTGTGGAGAGAGCCCCCTTCTAGTCCGTGGTCCCGGCTCTGGCCTGCCCGGACCGTTGTCCGCCTGTATTACGTCGAAGAGAGCCTCCTTACCGCATCACGTACCTGCACGCCAGACGGGCGTTCGACTCCCCCCTCTTCTGTGGCTGCCAGAACCCGGGCCTCTGCGGTGGACCCCTCGGTCCCCTCCTCCCTGGAAAGAGAGACGAAGCCCGTATTAAGACTTTTTAACGTTGTTTTTACTCCATAAAGATTGTTACTTTTTAGAAATTCTCCTTGTCTGTTTGGTCTCTGGTACGCTCCTCGAGGTGGTCCTGGGTTCAAGGGGTGGGTGCAGTCTGGCTTGGCCCCCCCCGACCTGTGACATAAACATTACCAAAAAGAGTCTAGAGTCAACTCATCACCTGCACATTCATACACATTTGAACACATTCAAGAGAACAGCAGCCAACAATGGATTGGCTGTAGCCTCTATAAAAAACAAGAGACGCAGTTGAGTGCTCTGTGTGCCTAAAATTCATAATCAGTCAGTCTATTACATATAGACCCCTTTTGCGCTGACGTCACAGCTACGTCCCGGCGCTAGCTGGAGGCAAAACAAACGGACAACTGAAGGCGGCTAATACAAACCAGCACAGATTCGGCTACATAATAAGGAGCTTAAATTATTATTATTAAATGTAATCTTGATGTGTTGTTGGGTGCAAGAATCAATGAAAAATGAATATGCTGTATCTGGAATTTTTATTTCTGGAAAATATTCACATCATTAACATTGCACCTTAAAGGCCATTGCACACTGAGTCCGAAATTCGCATCCGAAATTTTCGCACGTAAAAAAAAAAAAAAATCGACCTCACGTTATGTCAATCACGCTTGCACACTGCCTCCGAAACTTTCGTCCGTCATAAAAAAATTCGGATCGAAATTCGAAAAACGATTTTCTGCGTTTTTCGCATCCACAGCCAGCATTTTGAGAGGTTTTTTGACTATTCAGACCTACCGTACAAGCGAAAGACACAATCCAGAATGGCATCTGACAAGTTGATACACGATCGTCTCGCAGCACAAAGTACTGTATGATAAACAAACCATACAGCTGTTCTGTATGCCCAGCGTTTCAGCTGGCCGTGTGTGTGTTTGTGTCTTTTTTGGTGGTCTTCTTTTTAATATGTGGCTCCAGTAGGCTATCGCTAGCAAAGCATCAAACTGTTCCATTGACATTCTGAGGTAAATTTTGAATCGCTCGGGATAATTGCGCAACTCCTTGATGAGCTGAAACTCTCCTTCCTCTCGGCACAAGATTGGATGGACCCTCTTTTTCTTTTTCTCTTTTAAAGAAGAGGGCAACAAAATCATCCTCACTGCTTGACAAATCCATTTTGTATTTTTTGCGTTTTTTCCGCAAAGGTTTAATAAATACGCATCGGACTCAGTGTGCAAGGTTTCTGTGCGTGACGAATTTTTAGGCTGATGAACACGAAAAAACGCATACGAAAAATTCGGACTCAGTGTGCAATGGCCTTAACTGTTTGTCACTAGGGTGTCACTGTTTACATTGTCGTCATCTTGGCGCTGGCTCGGCAGAACTGCGGATCGTACACACAAGTCTTTTGCATGACCATTCAGCACATAGTTATAGGCATCTAAAGATTTATATGCCCTCAGTTTCTCTTTACGCTCGGTTTCTCTATCGGATAGGTGTAGAAGTCAGGCCACTCAACCGGAGGTAGCGTTAACGTTAATCATGTCAGATCGTCCATGCATTGAGTGAGCGTGTACGGGTCAGCCGTAAAACGTTTTTTACGTCTGATTCCGTCTGTTAAAATTAACTTTTGCAAATAACAAATCGCAGTCCTGGAGACTGAGTGACCTTGCACATTAAGATAAAATCGGATTTTCTCCAGTCATTGTTAAAAAACAAGCTAAAAAAACTTGCAAATTAACGTTAGGGAAGCGGCCAGAGGGATCGTACTGTCTCCACCTAAGCTCCGCCCACAGAAAAACATCACCATGTTTATCAACTGAAAAGGGGTCTATAGCTACTAAACACCCACACACACCACAAACACCAGACAATAAATTCATCATCAGTCAAAGTTAAATAAAGCTGCTAAACACACATTTTCCTTTTTACCAAACACATAATAATCATAGCCATTACATACCTGCCTGCAGTCTAGCGATTGTGTGGGTAGACAGTGTTTCGGCGCTTCCCCCTTTCACCAGGGTCACGAAACGCTGGTGAACATAACAACGGAGCCCCATTACAACCATAACAATAAACAAGCAGGGATACGCTAACACAGCTAGATTAAAATGTACCTCCTCTGTGTTCGTCAATCTAGGCATTCCCACATGTTTTAGAAGCATACACACAAACAGTAGTGCTGTTGGCAGTCACTCGCGACACCTTAACCCAGCAGGAAGACAATAAGACCTCGCTTAGTGCACTGAACCCAAGTAGCCATTGTAGTCATACAAAACAGATAGTTTGGACATACCTTGCGCTACAAACAGCACCCCGGAATCCTGCTGCACTCCAACCCGTTAGCAGCTAGCTACAATCATAGACTGTAAAAAATATGGACAAACGTCACCCATAGACTTTCTGAATAATGGTTTCGAAGCTGTTTATGGGGGGTATGGGCAGCGCCATCTTTGAAAATCTTGAGAAAAGCCTAACCCCGCCCACCTTCTGGCCAATCCATATATGGGTAAAAGGGGCAGGCTTTGTGTGAAACTGAGCCGGCCGGTGGACGCGCCTGTTCAGTCAAGCAGCCTCAGCTATCTGTAGCATTACTATTGCAAGTGTACACAAATATAAGTAAACACTTTACAGATTGAATGATGTCCTGTATTCATGACGGACTATGTTTTTATGTTTTCACTTTTCGATCACGCCCGCGACACACACACACACACACACACACACACACACACACACACACACACACACACACACACACACACACACAAAACACACACAGTTTGATCGCGCCTGCACCTCTCTCTCTCTCACATACACTCACAGTTCGATTGCGCCTCTCTCTGAGGCGCTTTAATGCTAACTGTTGCAGTGCCACTGCCCACAAACATTGATGCTAAATACTGCTAACTACGTGAAATATCAGTGGAATGTCACTTACCGGAAAAAAATGGAGCGAAGTCCTCCTACAGTGTCGGTTAGTGCAGTTTATAGCAGAGCAACCCATTTTATGTACGATATTTCAATACAAATGTTCAGAAAGAATACAGAGGTGGTATGATGTGTTGTGTCAGATCATGGCCGAGACGTCAAATTTCAGGAATTCCACTCGGCGCAGCCCGTTATCAGCTGTCAATCACACTGTCAATCAAAGTTAACCACGCCCTTATTTGTCATATATTTTATAGTAAATATGATCTAAACTAACGAGTTAGAAAAAAAATTCACCCCCTCACACTTGTCAGGCACTCGGAACCTATCGAAAAATACAATAAAAGTCCTTGGGACCAACCTGTAAAAACACGAATTTATGCTGTGAAAACTGACATTTTAACATGGGGTCTATGGACATTTGCTCTCTTTTGGGACCTGGCCCTAGCGGATTTTCGATGTATTGCAGTTTTTGCACTTCCGGGTAGGCTTCATTTATCAGATTGGAGGCTGTGTTCCAGTCCAAAATTGTCATGCCCTTCACTCGCTAACTTCCCTCCGTCTCGTTCACTCGGATGTACGTCATTGCTTACGTTGCATGAGTGCCCACTACTGGCGGATACTGCAATGGGCTGAACTGGAACGTCCTAAGCCCTTGATCACATGGAATCAGCTATGGAGTTGATTTATTATTTAATTTAGTTTCCCTTTAAGAATTTCTTTAAGGCAGCATCCAAATGTATATAGATGTGTTTGGGTTGTTTTAAAAAAAAAAAAAAATCTTAATTAATATATCAGAGTTATTTGTGGTGGTGGTGATTAGACGAGATCTGCGGTGACGTCACAATTGTGTTGCATTGTGGTATATGGAGAGGCCTGAAGTGTACATATAAAGTAGACTCGCTCCCTCGGTCAAAATCGAGGGAACGAGGGTCTGTCCATATAAACTACCCTCTTTCCCTTCACGAAGTGGAACACACTTCAAAATGGCGGCAGGGATTCCCCCGAGGGGAAGTGCTTAGGGAAGTTCGCAAGTGCGTGTCTAAAAGTGGACTGGAACGCAGCCTAGAATGTTGCCGCTTGGCTACAATGCATGGCTACCGGCATGAGGACCCCAGGTGTTTATATACCTGCCTGCTCTCAATTTCTAACCACTCCCACCCACATTAGGTACCATAGCAACACGGGGAGGGGTGAAAGCGAGCCGAAGCGGTGAAGGACAGAGATGAGAGAGAGAGAACCAAAGAATGTCTCAAACCCACAGGCTACATAAAGTGAAAAACATGATAACTCTCTAGTAATGTCTAGTAATGTGTAGCAACTCCTTCCGAATACATGAGTCCATGGTTACCATGATCTTCACTAAAGAAGTTAATGAGGGTAGGGAGACATGTATGCCTCTCTGTTACCTCGCCATGAACAATCAGTTTTACTTAGGAGGATCTAGATACTGTATCACTACTGCTTCAGATTCCTTGGATGAGCCTGAACAAGGTCACCATTCCTTATTGGGAAACACGTCATCTCCATTGTCCCAGGCTGCGTTTAGTCTTGGCATTAACATGCGATCACCGTGATACAAACAAGCAGATCAGATCATAACCCAATCAGGACACATTACACCTGTCCACATCAAGTGGCTTCTGGATCTGGATAACAGATCGGATCTCGTGTAACCCCTTCCACCCGGGTCCCACTCGACCCACTCCGAGCGGGCCTCGAACCCGGGTCTCCGGCGTGAGAGTCAGGCGCTCTAACAAGGAGGCTAAAGACTGCAGCCTCTAGCATCTGTCGCTAGAGCGCCTATTGAGATCAGAGGAGTGAGGTTTACTCGCACAGCAACTACTAGCTGGCCTCCCTTACACTCGCATTCCTGCGAAAAAAAAAAGGATGGCTCCGGTGCAAAGTCGACCTGAACTGGTGTTTAAAAAAAAAAAAAAAAAAAAAAAAAAGTTTTCAGTCGGGTACATTTTACAAATCTCGCAAAATGAGGAGGATGAAGAGGCTGCAAGTAGCCTATAATGTGGATAAATGCCGCAATGGAAACGGTATAGAGAAACGTATCCGAGAACGTTGCCAGCTGTAGTGGAAAAATGTGCGTTCTATCCAGAAAATGAATGGTTCTGCAACTTTAGGTATGAAAGCAAACAATTTTAGTATATTTGCGATGTACTTAAGACTTGACTGTATTGCAAAACCACAGAGCTACGTAAAGAAATTCCTGGAGAGAGCCGGGGGAATATAGCCTAGAAATCTAGACGCACCCTAGCGGCAGCAAAAATTCTTTTGCGGCAAAATGTGGTCTAGCAACTCTCCATAGACTTTTGAGCTCGAAAAAGCAAAAACTGGTCAGGCCAATAACATCGTGTATAGCAGGGGTTCTCAACTCCAGTCCTCGCGACCCACTGCTCTGCATATTGTGTATGTCTCCCTTATTTAACACACCTGATTCAGATCCTCAGCTCGTTAGGATAGACTCTAACGAGCTGAGGATCTGAATCAGGTGTGTTGAATAAGGGAGACATACACAATATGCAGAGCAGTGGGTCGCGAGGACTGGAGTTGAGAACCCCTGGTGTATAGAGTCGGCGGGCGGGCTTAACATAATGATGACAGAGTTGCGAAGGTCCACTACATGAAAACAAAGAACGGCTGCTGCTGGCGAACAGCTGTCTTTCGATTTGGCTTTGGCCGCGACTTTGCGTGATTTGAAGTTAAGCTTTTCTTTGAAATAAGAAAAAAAAACGGCACTTGAGTCATTTTTAAAAAAAACAAGATGTGTTCGGAGTTTTGCCGACTGGATACGGTCACCTTCTTCGTTGCTCTGGTTGGTTGTAGCGCTATCCAATTGCGTGTAGAGAGAATTTGAAAGACAACAGTTTATCCCGCCCATCGGATTGAAGTATGCCAATTGTGAGTTCCCAGACCTAACATCTGATGTAGGTCTGGCTTGCCAGGCTAGGGGGAATAATGACAGTGGGCGGGTTTTTGTGTGATGTCAACCTGTGAATGCAGACACAATGGCTGGATTGCGTTCACTGAAATCCAATCACAATGCGTCCACGACTCCCTCCGGACCTGGACACCCTGGAGAAGCTCGTTTACACTTGTCTTTTTAATGGGTACGTGAACAACATCCGGATACAGGTTGAATGTTAATGCCAATAATTACAGCCCCAGTCTCAGCGGTCCCAGTGATGATGGCTCCGACCTCCGGGTTATGCGGAGACATTTTTTCTTTAAAACTGGAAGTGGAGCAAATGTTGGTTTGTTGTGCCATCAGTTTCTACCCTCCTATTGGTTTTTGATTTGGTGTTTGTCGTAAAGGAGAAGTCATAATCCAGAACTGTGCCTCAAAACTTCTGACACTGCCAAAATGTTTAAGTAAAACTGGATCACAAATGTTATTAATCAGCTGTCAGCAAACATGTCAAACCGATTAAAGATTTCAGATTTTGCCCCAGGATCAGAGGAATCTTAGTTTTAACCGTCTCAAACGGCTAAATCGTACAGTGTGAACCCTGCTTTCACTGCAAGCAGTGACTGCCTTTTAAATAAAGCTGTTTATCAGTGTTTCTTGGTCTTCTCCTGGACTGAACCACAGGCTCTACTCTTCAGCACAATACCTCACAAAACTCAACAGAACAGTAAACACCAACAGATCTCTCAAGATCGTAGCAGAGGATGATTAAACAACCCCAAAACACAATTATCAGCTTCACTTATTACAAACCAGATTGACTGTTATTTTCATACCTGCACAATGCCTGTATACACTGAATTTCAATCATCTCAGCATCGACAGCATGCATGCTAATCGCAGCACCTTTATGTGCCCAGCAGAGTTTACAGACATAACACTTGCATATACACATTGGAAAACAATTAATATAGTGAGCAGTATTTCTTATAACTTCTCAGGGATGATATAAATGAATACATATTCATGCGATGCTTCTTCACCGTTGCTTTAATGTGAATGAAGCGCATCACAGGAACTCCACAGAATCACGCGCACATGCACATAAAATCAATCACAAACTTCCATTTAAAGTTACAATTATTTAACATTAATTTGAAACAATAACACTTATTATAGAAACCAAAATATTTATAAAAGCATTTTGATGAAAACAAATATTATAATAATAAATTTGATAATAAAAAATTACAGTATTTCTGCAACAAGCATACATTTGTAGTGATGATATTAAGCATTTTACCATACAAAAGTCCTTAGTCAATAGGAAATAGGCACTTGCATTTAAATCCCTTAAAAAAAAAAAAAAGTCAAAAGTGATTCTCACCACAGTCCATTGGCACATTATCTGGTAACAGTTAATTGTCTTTTTTCCTTGCAACAGTTTCTCACTATGGGCAATAAACATTTTCTGGGTAATATGCTGTATAGTGGCATTTCATACCTTCAACACAGGCCATACGGTGATAAGTTATGGAGAGGGGAAGGTTCATGTTCAGTTAGCAAAATGGCGTTGGTAACCAGGGTGTCACAGCTGTTGTCCCACTAAATGCAAAGTGTGGGTAGTGGTTATTGCCCACTATCTGCACATTGTATGATGGGGTCCCAAGATTGTCGTCTGTAAACTTTTTTGGTGGCTTTTGATTCTTCCTGGGGAACTGCTATAATATATATATATATATATATATATATATATATATATATATATATATATATATATATATATATATATAATATTTTTTTTTTATGATTCTGATCTGGATGTAGTCTTTGATTAAAAAAAACGCAATTTTCTCAAAAATTTCGTTTTTTATCAAAGACTACATTCAGATCAGAATAAAAAAGATGATAAAAAAAACCAAATGGAGTAGATTGAGTCCATCAGCACCCCTAATTTTTAATTTTAATTTTTTATAAATAAATATATATATATATATATATATATATATATATATAATATATATATATATATATATATATATATATATATAATATATATATATATATATATATATATTAATAATTTTAATAACCAGCCAACCCTCTATAAACCCCAATACAATCCCAACTTTTTCACACAGAACAATTCAAAATAAAGCAAGAGAGTAAATTACACAAGTAACCCCAAAATCATATTACATAAAAAGTATAACAAACTCTAACATGCATCAAACCAAAAATGAATTCCACTGCAAACTTAAGTCTCAAGCAACTCAATAGTTCATGTGTTCTAAAGCATCAATATACTGTAACAGAGGGCACAAAAGTTGGCTGGCAACACGAGGCTGGGAAGTGTTTTATACACAAAGAAAGAAAAAGAAAGAAAAGGAAAAAAAGAAAAAAAGAACTTCCCGCTAGCCAGTCTGATTCACAACATCCAGAAACTCCTTGAGCTGGAGGCATACAGCGCGCACCTAGCAGGGGAATCAAACAAAAGAAAATACAAGAGGAAAAGCGATCAACTAAACCTAATAAAAAAATAAAAAATGAACAAAAAAATAACCACAAAATGTATTTTGTTTATTTGAATCTCATTACAAAAATAAAATCAAGACCCTTACAAGCACTGTATAAAAACCTCTAATTACCTGCGACACAGCCACCAACCCTGAAATAACTTCTAACATAGGAACGTAATAAGTGTTCTACAAATACACAATGTCTGCGTCTGCATTAAAAACAATTTCCTAAAAAAAAAGGCTTCATAAATATGACACAAACCAATCACTATTTATTTAGCCTACCTGCTCATCAGACCGTGCATGCACAAACCAACATGGACGCGTGGACACCGGACAGCACAATGTTTGTGTCTGCGTTTAAAATATCTAATTCAGTAAAAAAAGCTTTCTCAAAATGAAACAAAAATAGTCAATATTCCCTTGGCCTATACCTGCTCAATCAGACCGCTCTGTGCACCAAACACAAAGTGCAACCAAACAGCACAACTCCACACAAAAGGTTGGACCTCATCTCTAGGCCTCACTACAGGGGCCTGCTTAAATGCCCTCTACCTACCTGGCCACACCCTCTACTAATTGCCACCTCACTGGCTACATTCTTCCCCCCGGGAATTAATTGGCAACCCGCTGATGCACACACAAAGAAGTGTTCTCATTACTCACTTAAAAATATTGGGTTAAAAATAACCCAACACGTAACCCAACTATGGGTTAGTATAGCACCTTCCTATCTGTGGGTTATTTTAACCCAATGCATTGGGTTAAATGCCAGTTGGGTTAAAATAACCCAACAGTTTAGTTAAATATTTATTTTTATTTATTACCTTATTTTAATAAATAAAATGCAGTTTTCAAATACAGATTGTTTATTTGTATAAAACAATACATATGTTTCAACAAATATATTTTTAAATTACAAACTATATATTGGGGAGTCTAGCATTTAATGTATAATATACTGTACATATTCAAAATACAAAAGTGTACATACAACACAAATAATAAATTCAAAATCTATGGAAATATGTACAAACAGTACACATTCAAAACATGTACATAGAGTACAAATAGATAAAATATATACATACAGCACACAAAATTTCAAAATTCACTAAATTCAAAACCTATAGAAATATGGACAAAATACACAAATGAATAATATTATATCCTAATCAAAACTTTATTAAAAGGTCTTCAACTTGAATGCATTGATGTGTTGTTGTAAACATACTTTAAGTAATACAACTAAAAATACATATGTTGACTACTGGACCTGATGATGATGATGATGATGAAAGTTCTTAATGAGGCAGCAATGTGTTAAAGGAACTCCTCCGAATATATTAAAGTTTGCATGCTACAAAAACTCCCAAATGGATGCAGAGGTCTTGAAATAGTTTATGTCATAAATGTTAAACATTTTTTAAACAGATCCATTGCTTGAAAAAAGTACTGCTTTCACACTGAATATGATAAAAACATGCAAGTTCTCTTTGTCCCCAAGCATCGTCACGTGGATCCGGGCATGTGTCTCACTGTTCAGATCGGCACCATGTCAGTTCCACTTCCAACCTTAAAAGAATAAATAAAGTTCAGTTGGGCATGCACTGACAACATCAACAGTTTAAATTATGAAAAAGTTACATCACAGCAGTGCTGTATTGAATTAAATTATGGTCACTCTAATTACTCATTACACCTGCTGTTAAAGGGATAGTTTACCCCAAAATGTAAACTCTGTCATTAATTACTCGCCCTTATATCATTCCAAACATGTAAGACTTGCGTTCATCTTCGCAATATAAATAAAGACCTTTTTGATGAGTCTGAGAGATTTTTGTCCCTTCATTGACAGCTACGCAACTATGCCCCAGAAAGGTAGCAAAGACGTCATTAAAGTAGGCCTAATCCATGCGACTCCAGTGGTTCAACCTCAATTTTATGAAGCATGATGAGTATATTCTATCCCTTAACCATAATTTACCACTTTAGTTGCAAAATATTAAACTCAAACACGAGATCACCTTGACGCATGCGTGTTGTGTTAAATCCGAGAGCAGAAGACAAGAGCGTGAACACAACAACTATGATTTTTTTTGCACAAAGCACTTGCGTCGGTTCATAAAACGATTGTTTCATTTTGAGTTGACTGCGCATGCACAACATCCTTTAAGTTCTGTTCTGGAAACAGAATTGATTAGTAGATCTCTTGAGTCTTTGGGTTCGGGTCCAAATCTTTCATTCTTCCCGTCAGTCTCAGAGGCTATGATGTCAGTACCAGAAAGATACAGGATTAATTCACCTCTCGAGTCTTCGGGTCTGATTCTTCGATTCTAGTCTTTCGTTCTTTTGTCACGTGAAATGATGTGACAGCGCTGGACACATAAGTTAATAATTCCCAAACTTTCTTATAAACAAGCACTTAATCTGTTTTTTAAAAGTAACGTTGCGTTTTTGGTCTCAAATTAAAGCTTTCTAATTTCTTTCAATTTATAATTTTAAGAATTTATGTTATGATGGTTCTTTTCCATATGAATGTGGTACTAAAGAGTTGGTAATGCTTTAAACTTTATCTATGATGGAGAAAATCACTTTGCTAAAGATATATATTACATATAGTCCAATAACAACACAGTTACGTGACATGAACGACTCAAAGCCGAGAGATGAACTAATCAATACTGTATCAGCTACTGACTGCATAGCTTCAGTCTATGGGGCTGTTAATTGTTAAAAGAAATGACTCGAACCCGAAGTCGATAGACTCGAAACATGAACGAATCAATTCTGTATCCGGTACAGACTGCATAGCTCAGTTTATGAGGATGTCACGGGATGAATGAACGGCTTAGATCGGGAGGTGAGGTAAACTAACAGACTGCACAGCCTGAAAGACCCAGATAAATGAATTAATCGTTTCTGTTTCTCATAATTTGGCCTCTTCCTAGCATTGCAATTTTTTTCTTATTCTAAATGTGATCAGCATTTGATGTGTTTGATGAATTTGGCAATTGGCATGTAACATTTTAAATACATTCTGCTGAAATTAATTAAATGACTTGGAAAAAAAGAGATTCAAAGATCCAAGTCAGTAAAATTTCCTGAACTTCCTACTACTACTGGACAGTAGCTTTCGGCAGTCTATAAAAATAGACTGCAGATTTCTTGTCAAATCTAGTTGTACAAATAAATCTTAAAGCTCTTTCCCATTTTTAATGTGTTTTTTTCCACGGCAGTCATTCTGCCACTCGAAGGTGACGTCACGCGCATACTCTCTATTCTGAACATAATTAAACTCACCATTCCAAGAAAACTGTGAAGTCTGGGATGTTCTCTAATGATTTCTTCGATCGTTTTTGTTCCAGAGGATCAATTCCATGCGCATTGCAGTTTATTGAATTGGTGTGTGAATTCATGAACTCCTGGACTTGGCTGTGAGGACTTCTTGCTTTCTTTTTCCCACATTATTGTCAGTCATCAGACAGCTTAGACTCTACTGAAATGAAAACATACTGTATTAAAATGAGAGAAGACAGCTAAAAAAAAAACATGAGCAATTAACTGGATCTGTAGTAGCCCCAGCACTGCACATTTGGTCTCTCTAATCATTATTCAACTTACCAGCTTGTTAGTAGAGGGACTCCAAGACTGGTGCCAGATAAGGAAGGCGTGCTGTCCAGGACCAGAGTTGAGAACCATTGTCATCCAGCAGTGTAAAACTTTCATTTACTCCTTCCTGTGTTAGAATGAAGCCGAAAATAAGAAATATTTTCAGAAAAGTAAGCTACTCCTTAAAAATAAGTTTGTAAAAACCCTTTTATCTATCACTTATTTCAATAGCTTACTCACCTTGAAAGGTTTCAATTAAAAGGCAGAAGATCACCTGTTGTAGTCTGCTTCACAAATGAACCCATTTGTCTAAAACAAAAGTATAACACATTTAGTGCAACACATTTAAAAATAAAAGGCAAAAATTTCATACGAAAAAAAAATACTATAATTGGACGCTTCAGCTACTCCTGTATTAAAGGAGCTGTATGTAAGAAATTTATTTCAATTAATCATAAATTTTACCTGATATGTCACTAGACATTAAGAAATCATGTTCATTTCAAATACTTATTTCACTGACAACATTAATCCGGCCAGGATATTGTCATTTAAAAAGTGAAGTTGCAGCCCTCAACTGATGTTGATGTTGTCATGTTGTGTTTTGTTCTGAGCTCCACCCTCCACCTATCCACCAATCACAAAGTCAGTAGTGTTGCGGCATTCGGGTTGCCAGCTCTGCTCTAGTTACCACAGCTGCAGCTAATAACGTGTCGTAATTGGATCCTGCAGTATATCTGGCAACCATGAGTCAGTAATTTGAAAGTGATTGCAGTACCAGTTTTGGCCACAATCTTACATACAGCTCCTTTATAGGATAATTCCGGTATTTAACACTTTGAGTCTATTTTCTAGTTTGTTTTGGATGAACTAGAGTGGTGGACTTAGAAATTTTGACAATGGGTCCTGTCTCGACATTTTGACTATTTTAGGATCGCATCTGGGTGCTTCAGAGTGGTTGTCTGAAACATGTCCTTAAAACAACACTTAACATTAGCTCTCAAAACTGTGACACTCACCGAGTGGTTAGTGGTGTTCGTAAACCGAAGATTATCTGACCCAACCGTTGGGTTATTTCTAAAAATAACCCAACGATTTTATAAATGACCCAATATTTTGGAAAAATAACACAACATATTGACCCAATGTGTATAACCCATCGGTTGGGTTAAACAAATAAACCAACGTTTTTTGAGTGTACCATAAACAGCAGATCAAATCGGTCTCTGGGACTACAACTCCTCTCCAACTACTGGTGCAACTGCAGCTCGAGGCAATCTATAAGGGTTTGAATGCTGACCCGCCGTACTTCTCCTAGAACGCCTCAGCTCTAAGGGTTGAGCCTCTGATTCAGGGGAACTCTCCAAGGCACTATCCTCACCCGTCCTAGGAGGTGACACATCCCAATCATCTTTTGATAATATAGATGAGGCCGAATCACTATCTGAATCAGTGGTAGACTCACTATTCAAGCCAACTGCTTCGGACACAATCGAGTCTACCTCACCTAAAACCGGGTCGATAAATGCTTTACAGGCCCAGCCTGAAACACAGGGGCAATAGAATACACAATGCCCTGCTCTCCTGGTTCACGCACCACCTTATACAGACATGAATCATACACATGGCAAGGCAAGGCAAGTTTATTTATATAGCACATTTCATACACAATGGTAATTCAAAGTGCTTTACATAGGAGAAAATAAAAGAATCAAAACAAATAAGAATAGTTAAAACAGTTTAGAATAAAAAATAAAATAAAGTACAGTAAAAACACATCCTGAATTTTATGTCGCCCTCGATGATGGCTTTTGAGATAGACCAACTCGCCTTCTCCAAGACCCTTATCATTTACTCTACCCTCATCACGTCTGTTACGGCGGGCAACCTTTTCTCTTAGTCTCTCCTGCACCTCACCGTATGCTCCCTGAAGCCTACCTTGATGTTCCACAATCCACTGATCAGGTGTCTCTGCAGTCTCTTCCAATTGATTATTTAACAAAAAAATCAACTGGTAATTTGGTTTCACATCCAAACATTAAAAAATACGGGCTCATACCAGTGGAATAATGAACGGTGGTGTTATAAGCATAAACAAGCTGTGGCAGATGTTAAGGCCACCGCCTCTTCTTCTCTGGGGGCAAAGTCCCCAACAAATCATGGAGACTACGATTAAATCGTTCGCACTGCCCATTTCCCTGTGGATGGTATGAGGTAGTGCCACTCTTTTGTACACCATAAACCTTACATAACTGACTAATAAGGTTACTTTCAAAATTTCGCCCTTGATCAGAATGCAGAAGACAAGGGACCCCAACAAATTGAACCAATGCCGGACCAAAACCTCTGCCACAGTACTTGCTCACTGATCCGAGTAGGGATGGCCTGAGTGAACTTAGAAAAAACATCAGTGAGCACCAACACATTCTCCCTCCCATCACTTGCAGGCTCCAACACGGTAAAATCGACAGCCAAAATTTCATGGGGCCGGGATGCTTGTAGTGTTACAATAAAAGACCTCACTTTTGGTTGAACCGCTTTAGCGAGAATGCACCGCTGACATTCCCGACACCACTGCTCCACATCTCTCACCATCCCTGGCCAATAACAGCAATGCTTCACTAATTTTACCGTTCGGTCTCTTCCTTGATGCCCATGACTGTCATGCAAACTGCAAAACACCTCCCTTTGAAGTTTTTGAGGTAACAGTAACTGATATATCTCTCGATGACCATCAGGTGTGTACGCTACATGATAGAGGCACCCATCCTTCTCACATAATCGGTCCCACTGCCTAGCCAGCTCCTTTACATCTCGACCCCCACCAGTCAACTCTGAAGAACGCAAAACGTCACCTGCCTCCCAGGCCTTGACAATAGAGCCAATAACTGGGTCTGCCTTCTGCAAATGAGAAAGATCTACCTGTGAACATCCAGGCAATGCAGCAACTTCACTCAGTACCATGAGCTCAGTACCATGTTCATTAAATAAATTAACATAACACTCTCGGATAATATTCATACCCAGTACAACTGGAATCTTCTCCTTCTGCGCATACTAGGTGAACAGGCATCTTTTACAATCAAAATCCCTTTTCCTGGGTAATGTAACCCCAAATAAACTAACATCAAGTTCTACATATGATGTTTTATAAACAAGGTTCGGGAGGAGCACGTTCAAATAAATCATTCCAATCAACTCGTCACCAAACCATTACATGTCTACCCTATCAGCACGAGAGGAAGCATATATAAATATCCACTGTCAACTCACCTAACATTCCTTGACAGTTTCAGCATCCCTCCACCACCTCACTCCTGGCTCACTCTTCCACAGACAGGAACGGGGGGAGTACTCTGGGTTCGGGCCGCATACCGAGCCCGGAGCCCTCTCCTCGGACAGCACGCCAAATATGCATTTATTCTATCTGACTTATTTGTAAGTGTGAACTCGTGAAACCCCACACATGGAATATACATCCCATTGGCAGCTTTCAATGCCAACCATGCACAGTCACGGAGACCCCCTTTCCCCAAATCCGAAAAATAATAGTTAAAATAACTCTCGGTTACAGTGGTAACCATAGACCCTGTCTAGTAAGCACAACTCATCAACCGTTCCCATTTGAACCTTTAATGTTGGACAAGACCCTACTAAACTGAAAAAAGCATGAGAATCATTTTTGGAGCCTAATGTCCACATCTCCAGTGTGTGGCTCTGCACCCTGGAGGGCTCTAGTTTTCCGCCGACGAGACAGACTCCACAACTGCCCCACCACTAGAACCCAAAGCCAGCCCCGACCTAGTTTGTATATTGGCCGTACAATATCTTGCTATATGACCAGCTTGATTACATTTGATACATATGGGTTGTCCATCAGGTGTTCAAGAAATCTACTAGGTCTAGGGATTCTATTAACATTACTTGCAGCCCCTTCTGGATCACTCAAAGTGTTAAGAATCAAATCCAATTGTGCCTGCTGTCGTAGGACCATATCTTTCAATTCTGCAAATTCAGAACCAACCACCCAATTCTCTTCACATGTAGCAATTGAAAAACAGCCAGAGACACTATGTAGTTCCACAGAAAATCATATATTTATTTCCTTGCAACCACTCCCGATTACACCTTCTTTCAGACTCTCGCAATACCACATTCTCGTAGACTACCGCGATAACACATTCTCGTGCACATGGAGTTAACAATCTCCCTCTCTTCTTTAACCCCTTAACTGTCACTTGCCGTATACGGGCAATCTAAATTACTTCACTATATTACTTTAAATCCTAATCTAGTCATGACAAACTATATATCGTTGGAAAGGTCTATCTCTAAATAGATACTTTAGCGTTGTTTTTTTCTTACAAATTACAGTAAATGAACAGTAATATAAATTTATGACAAAAGTGCGCCTCAAAAAAATACGTCATTAAGGAGTTTCTGACCTTTATCACAAAAGTCGAACGCACACGCATTTTAAATAATTGAAACTTTGGTTTTTAGTGCCTAAAGTTAATAATAAAACATAATCTAGTATTTGTCAATAAAAAATAAAATTATAATTTTAAAAGTAAAGTAAGAAGTCCTCTAAAAATATAATAAAAATATTATTATTTTAATATAATTTTGTATTATTATTATATCACATATTTTAGTAGTTATCATAATTAGGTATCATTTGAAAGCTTACGAACTCAGAATTCATCCTGTGAAAACCGTTGAAATGGACTTGCGTTACCATAGAAACGTTATTTTTTATTAGGCCCTCCCTTAGTGGTCAACTCTTCATAATTTATTACAAAACTTTTCTAATCTTAAACAAAACACTATTGTCAGAAAGGTCTGAGTCTCAAGTTCATATAGTGACAGAAGTGATATTTGGATATAAATTTATTATTTGTTATGGCAGAATGCATACAATTAAATTCATGGAATTCAATGGCACCGGTGGCTATTTTGGTATAACCTAACAAAATCTCATGGGAACTTCAATTTTGTGATATCAACTTAAATTTGGAACACAACTTGGTTAGTATATAGCTTTCATTTTATAGCAATTTTATTGTAAACTATTTGTAAAATATTTATTGATTAAAAAAATATATTAAAAGTAATTGATTTACTGTAAATTATAACTTCCATAACTTTTTCATCTTTAATTTTTAAAGTGCATTCACTTCAGTAATAATCTGCTGATGTTTTCTTAAAACAAGACCAAATTTAGGTTATATTCCAAGCATTCTTGAATTACAACCATTTAAGTTTGTATAGTGCATTTTAATGTAAATTATCAAAAGGGGGGGTGACAGCTAAAGGGTTAAATAAAAAAACGAATGAAAGGATGACTTTGAAATATAAAACTTTGTCACAAAATACAAACGATTTTTAGAACACAGTAACATTTAAGTGAGCTTAAGTATTTAAACAAACAAAAAAAATGTACCAAGATAAATGCTCAATAGTTCAGATATTACAATTTCATACACCCTCATACAGCGCTTTAAGAAGCATAAGTGAGGAAGCACTGTAAGGACCACCCATTGGTCCAAAGACGGAATCCAACGGCATGGGCGAAGGATAATGCGTGTATGTCTTTTCAGCGCTCCGGTGAAGTTCACTTAATTTATTCGAATTTAGTTTCAATATTACTTTAGCTCTAAGCTTAATCTGACTCCAATTTTGACCGATAATCAAACTTAGATCGTGTTTCTTATTAGAAAATAATCATAAATATTGATTATGGTTTAATTTAGATCTTTGATTATTCTGAGTATCCCATACTATCAATTATTCATTCATTAAGGGACCCAATGCCGCACAGAGTCACACGCCCCGGGTTTACGTGGATCTCACGGACACAGCCTCGCCAGTCTGATCTTAGTCAGAGGGTGCAGGGTTTGCTAATACCTCTTAAGTCGGTTGCTAACTGCTCACTCATACAAAAAAGTGTAGTTTATTTAGCCACTTCCATACAACTTGCCAAGTCAGTGATAGACAGAAATCAAAAGGTCTTCAGATGACGTGCCTACTGCTCCGTTCATATGCGCCTTTAGTTTGACCTATCCTGGACACAGAGCTGCGGTAGCACCAGCCTCCTCATAATCTACCAAAATAATGATCTTAGAATACTTCAGAATAACTCAAGATGTAACATTTATTTGTCAGGTAAAAATGCATCATGCCAGTTAGACAAGTAATTAACAGCCAAATCAGAAATAATAAATACATGACATCAATTACTCAAAGATGATTCTAAAAGTAAGCAATGCATTCCTGACAGAGACACACAGTAGTGTGTGCTTTCCACTGGGAAAACACTGACACACACTGCATGGGGGTTTTCCTGGTTACAGGTTCCCAAAGACTGCTCTGCCACTTACCCTTATATACCCAGACCAGAACAAAAGGCTTGTACAAATAGAGTTGTTTTGGGTCTATTCATGTACCCCAGGGGGTAGCACCTGGTTTCAGAGGAGAGGGGAGGATTATCAGATATCTTGAAGAGACACCACCCAAAGAGGAGAACTGGATTCTCCTAAGTGTTCAGTCTTTCTCATAATACCAATAGCTGTAATGAAATTAAGACCATTTTACCAATCGCACTGAGACATTTAAAATGATACCAAACATGAAAAGGAAAAACATTAGATTCACAAGATACATCATATGTGATATATAGGCATTTTCAGTGAACTTTTAGTGACTTCCGGTCAGGGGGAAAGGAATGGAGGAGGAGAGGGGGATACAGAGATAAGGAAGGAGAAACGTTTGGACAGGACAATGTCCTGTGCTCTTTCTTTGCGATCTTCTGTCCAGGGTGTGTTTTATTGCTTTATTGCATGAGTTTTATCTCTTAGCAGGAAAATCAAGTCTTACAGCACCTTTCTTCGTCAAACAGTCAGCAAGTTGTGACTTGGCTTCTGACCAACGCACTTCTTTGATTTTGTTAGCATGTAGGAGCTCTTTGACACTACTTCCTTAGTCTCTTCTCTGTGACCTGTTTTGTAGACTTAAGAGCGTCAAACAGGGAATGGTTATCAGTAACACAAATAAGAGGAAGAGCATTAAGATCAGCTTTACCAGTGGTAAGCTCAGAGTAGAGCATAGCCAAGAACATAGCATTGTCAATACCATCTGACATGGCAAGGGTTTCTCCTGCCAGCGTGCTTCTTACCACACGTCTGATTTTCTTGGACTACCAAAACAGAGGAGAGAACTTTCCTGTTTTTTCCATGAGGGCAATTAAAGCCCCTCCCTGTGTACCTCCATCTGGAAGATTTCCGAGGGAAGCATCACTGAAAACCACTAAACACAAATCATCACTGTTGCCCAAGTGTTCAAACTTAAGTGTTACCTTCTCTGACTTAAGTTTACGGATCACTTTGTTTACTTCATGTATGGACTGGACAGTAGCATTCTTAATGTTGGATGCTAGGCTACATGTGTCAAACATAACATCTGGTCTAGTTTGTTTAGCAACCCACAGAATCTATCCTATTTTGGACCGGAGTTGTTCTCTTTCTTTCTCGTTTAGTGGAGCCTCTCTCTGTACAGCACGTGCTGCCTGTAAGTGAACTGGTTGTAAGTTGTCAATGTAACTGTGCTGATGCACCTGCACTACACCACCCACAGTAGCAATGTCCATCCCCACGTATGAAAAACTCCCATGCTCTTCACGACCCACGTGAAATGCAGATTTAAGTACAGGGATGACATTAGTTACAAAGTGCTCTGAACCTGCCCAAAAAAAATCATCCACATGTGCCAGTACTCCTGTCACCTCAGACTGCTCATTCTGCCAATAGAACACTGCAGGATCAACCCGTGACATTTTACCACCACTGTTCAGCATGAGTTCTTTGACCTTGTTGTACCAGTAAAGGGAAGCGTCTGCAAGTCCATACACACATTTCTTTAGTTTCCACAATGCATTGTCTACGCCTGCTTCTGGTGGAGGACGAATGTAAATGTCTCTTGAGAGTTCCATTCCCTGCAAAAAGGCAGACTTAATATCCATAGAATTTACTTTCCATTTGTTTTGACAAATAACAGCTAACAGGAGCCTGGGTGACTCTGATGCACATGTGGGAGAATCTTTTTGTAATTCATGAATATTGACTTCTTCAAAACCTTTCACCACAAGGCGAGCTTTGGGAACAATACCATTAGAAGTTTCCTTCAACGTACAGACCCATCTAGTAGAAATACATCTTTGACCCTTGTCTGTGACCTCTTTGTAAACATTATTATTTTGCCAGTTTTCAAACTCTTGCTGTTTAGCAGCATCAAAGGAGATGTCTTTGGTAATGAGTACATTAGCATCGGTGTTATCACATTCAGTGAGAAGATCATCAACATGTGACATGTCTAAAGCTTCCTTTTGACCCTCGCTGCCATTTGGTTCAAGATACTGCACGTTGTACCAGTTTTTATATTGCCCTTTTGCTTTTCCTGCTCTGCCTAAAACTCTGGCAGTGTGCTTATTACCATCATCTCTGTTTGTAAATGTCACTGTCTGACCTGTTCTCAGTTTGACACCAGTGGAACCCACTGTATTAGTAGCATCACTCTCTGTCTCATTAGTTTGTCTCATGTCTTCTCTATTATCTGTTTCTGCGTTTTCAGAGATTTGCACATCTCCATTAACACTCATTTCATCACCTGAATTCTCTGACACATTCGGGTGTATTACATTATCACTCTCTTTACTATTTTCAGGAACATCAGGTAGTACAGGTTTATCCTCATCCTGTGCATTGACTTTCTTCAGCCTGGACTGGTGTACTCTGACAAGAATCCCACCATGTCTGATAAACACTACAGAGCCATCCTGACCGATAACTACAGCAGGGCCTTTCCACTCTGTACTGTCTGCTCGTTTGTAGTACACTCTGTCTCCTGTCTCATACTTTTCATTTGTAGCCCTGAGCTGCTTTCGCAAAGCTCTTCTTATTCGTTCTGAACATTCCACCTCTGTGAATGCTCTTCTGGAAGCATGCAATGCTGCTAGGTGCTGTCCTACTCTAGTACTCATAGAAGTGCTCTCTAGAGCAGGCAGTTTATCAACCAAAACGGAGGGAAGATTAGGATTGTGACCAAACACAAGCTGGTGTGGACTATAACCATGCACATTGATCATACTGTTTTTGGCCATTAGGGCCCAGTCTAGAGCAGTCTGCCAGCCACACCCGTTTTCCCTTTTCACCTTCAGGAGGATCTCAGTCAGTGTCATGTTGTGTCTCTCCAGCAGGCCGTTGCTCCAAGGACTGTATCCCGCTGTAGTATTCACCTTAGTGTTGAATTTTTCTGCCATCTCTCTTATCTCCTCATTGTTGAACTCGCCACCGTTGTCTGTATATATTCGTTTGGGGGCACCATGAACACTTATCCACGAGTGAATGGAGTTGACAATCTCAGAAGCTTTCTTTGTTCTCACAATATTTTCAGCGCTGAAGCGTGTGAAGTGGTCGATGATGTGGAGGTACCATACGCCAGGCTCCAACTCATGTAGATCCATTACCACCGTCTCATTGTACTCTGAGGCTAAAGGCAAACCAACAGCAGGTTTGGGCTTGGTCCTGCTATATCTTTGACATACCTCACAGTCACGGATGATCTCTTGCAGAATAACTAAACAGTCTTTATCAGTATTTCCAGAGCTGAGAATAAGCCTCTGCAGCCGGTCTGCGGAGGCATGGCCAAACTGCTTGTGGAGCTTTAGGAGAACTTTACGCTTCTCTTTTGTAGACATATCTGCTGTAACGACAAGGATTTCACTTTCATTGGTGTCCACTTCAGTATTACCATCTCTAATGTCAACAAAATAGTGTCCTGAACTAGTGAGCTCAAGAGGCACTGGTTGCTTGAACATGACAACTCTGTCATTCTCCATGTCTAAAACAGTTCCTGCTCTCTTTAGAGACATTTTGCTCAGTAGTAAAGGAATATCAACAGGAACAACTTCCGTTTCAATGTGACATTTTGTTAGTCAGATCTTAGCGGGAAGCTTCACCTTTCTGTTGGAGTGTACCACCTGACCATCACCAAATCTGAAAGGTCTGGAGCTTGAAAATTCTGTTTGCAGCAGTTCGTTTAGTTGGCTTTGACTCAGGTCTTTCATGTAACTATCCAGCCACTTCTCACCACAAACAGTACGTGTGCATGCAGTGTCAATGATAGCTGATCCCAGTGATTCAGTTAGGAAGATCTCAGAGTCCGTCATGACTTTTGTAAATAGTGTAATATTACACTCTTCCACATTTTTGTCTTCTGCTAGCTTTACTTCACTTCTCTGATGAGGACAGTCTTTAGCCCAATGGTACGTGCTCTGACAAATGACGCATTTTGTTCTCTTACCATATTTGTCGAGTGGGTTTGTACCTTGCTGTGACTGCCGCTGTCTGCTCTGCGACGGGCCATTGTTCCATCCGAATTTGCCCGGTGGCCTCTGCTCCGTGAAAAATGCCGCATCTTGAGTCTCGTTGCCGCCGCTTGCTCCACTGGTTTTTCCTCCGAAAATCCGCTTCAACGCTGACTTCATGGATGCGAATGTCAAATCCGTGCACGCTGTAAGTGCTAGCTGCCTACTCTTCTCCTCGAGACAAGCTGTGTCCAGGAGTTTAAACGCTAACACGGCATCAGGCAGGGTCATGTCGTACTTCTTCATGCAGTTGTATCTCTGCTCAAAGTCTATGATGTAGTCCGTCATGGACACCGCGCTGTCTTTGGAAATCGAGTCGAAATGAGAGTATGCTTCATAAGCGCGGTCTTTTTCTTCTCTCAAGAATATCGCGTCCAGCTTAGCTAGCAAGGTTTCCATACCATCGTCTTTGTTTAGATCGTTCGCGGGTATTTCCAAAGCGGTCTCTCTGGCTCGCCCCTCGAGGCCCAGCACCACCGCGAGTGCCTGCTTCTTCTTGTCCAAGTCTGTAACAAGTCTCCAAATACTAACTTCATTTTTCCAGCACTCGTATGGTCGGGCTTCGTCAAGCTTAGGCGGTACTCTGTAGTTGGAAACCATCCTCTGCTACCATGAAAAATAGCCAGAGACACTATGTAGTTCCACAGAAAATCATATATTTATTTCCTTGCAACCACTCCCGATTACACCTTCTTTCAGACTCTCGCAATACCACATTCTCGTAGACTACCGCGATAACACATTCTCGTGCACATGGAGTTAACAGCAACAGCTTGAGTTTCAAATGAGTGAGGAACTACTCTACTTGATCTATTTTTTTGAGGCTGTCCCTCCACCCAACGCTTTGCTTCCTTGTGTCGGTCAAGGAGAGTCAAAGAAAGATTCTGCCTCACCAACCTCATTTGTTCTCTAAGAAGGGTATGGTCCTCAACATTTTCACAAAATTGATCTCGCAGAACCACCTGATAGTCAGACACAGCATTAGGGTTTAACCTGACTCCGCCAGATGGATTTGCTCCGCATATCCATCTGGAAACCTTCCGTTGAAGTAGTTTTGGTAAGGGGCGAAAATACTGGTTAGCTGATTGGCCTATGTTGGTGATAGACGGGCCAAATCAACCAATCAGATCAACGAAGCATATGAGAGCGACGACGAAAACACAACCACAAGCCAGCTACTCTTGCTGCTGCAGGTAAAGGCTCGTTAGCTCTGTAATTCCGTAATAACTCTGTAATTCCGATAAAACTTGCTCGATAGCCACACTGATGCTAGTTTCATCCGCTGAAGCCGCCATGTTCTTAAGACTGAACTGTCGCGCTTCTCGTTGCGTCACACCTCAACCCGCCTCAAAGCCAACGCTGATTGGACGTTCGTTTGGTGAACTGCTCCCAAATTTTCTTTAACGGAAAGTATCCAGACTGATCTGCGAGTGAAACCTTGAAAGCTCGCGAGATCAGGATGGTCTCACGAGGCTAATTAGGGTTAGCTTTTCGTACCTTGTCCATATGATCCATCAATGCATGAGAAAACTGTTGTAAAGATTCACCCCTTCTGTTTTCTGTCAAAAAAATCCTGTTGAAGGATAACATAGGGAGAAGCACAATACAGTTCACGGAACACTGCAAATATCTCTGTGGAGTTCTCTTCAACTTCCTCAGCCCTAAACCTAATTTCAGTCCGAGCCTCTCCCTCTAAATGATCATAAACAAACATGGCTTTGGCTGATTCAGACATATGTGACCGAACACGGAACCCAGGGACACAAGTCGGCAGCACAACTTGCGAGGAAAATGAGAAAGAAGCGTTTTTTTTTCAAAATTGGTGATTTCCGCTTTTTTGCAGAATCTGTTAGTTGAGATCATGAAGAAGCCTCTCCATGTTTGAGATAACAGTATTGGTATATTTAAAAGCATACATTTTGAGGTTGAAATCGGCTTGTTTTTCGGGGATTCTAGCATGCAGTAGGGGCGTGTCATTGTCTTTGTGTATTTCCATACTGAATAGCCGCACGCGCCTTTGCCCCCGCCCCCCAACAGCGTGGCTACTTATTATGCAGCACTCTAGCCGGCTCTATCTGATATCAACATTCAATGAAGATGGACGCCGCAAAGATTGTCGCAGACGAGCTGAACCATGGCCGTTACAACAAAAATGTTTTGAAGTACTTCTTCGACAAGCCGGATGCTTATGAACACGCGTTCACTGATTCTGAAGACGATCTGAGCGACGATGAAAGTGGCATGATACGACTGAATAATATCCCTAATCTACAACTGAGCGAAGATGAAGACGAGGAAGAATGTATCGGACTGGCGTCAGACGAGTTGGACCATAAGATATCAGAGGCTATATCGGGGAATGGGGAAAATCCGTAACTTTGACTGTAAATGTTACACGAGGAGTATAGAAAACTCTCTTCATGGGATACAGTCTTGTAGCCAGAAGCTTTCTGCAGACATTATGTACAACATACGGCTGGATTCTTTAGCTGCAGAAAAAGAGTGGCAGGACATGTGAATTATTGGACATTTAGAGGCAAACAGACGCACACTGCAAACTTCGGAGATGCTTACATCCACAAAGAAGACCCCGACAAAGAGAAAGTGTGCCCGAACGACTTATTTCATTGGAGGCAACAAGATCTGCAAGAATTCTTTTCTGTTTCTTATGGGGTGAGTTTCCATAAACAAAGTTTGTCGTTTTTTGTTCATTCTAAGAACACGTACACGTTCTCATGTTTAGCTCAGCTCAGGACTGTCGTTTTAATTGTAACGTTAGCATCATATCACTTGCCAAAACCCCCATTACTATAATGAGCTTTAAGATGGTAATGTGAACTTCTGCTATTAATTTGAATAATGCTTCAATTGCTTGAATTGACTGGCGTTAATGACTTAACTTAGCCCATGTAAACCTGCCTGTTAGCATTCTTGAATTGATTGTGATGCTAATAATTTTAGCCAGTGGTGGAGGAAGTATACTTAATATTCTTGCCAAGGATTTACTAATGCAAACGTAAATGTATCAGATTAAATTCCTACTTAAGTAAAAGTATAAAGTATATGTAGCCGTAAACTGTGCATTATAAATCAAAAGTAAAAGTATTTATGAAGAGTTTAATGTACAGGATATTTTTAATAATTTGACTCGAACCAGGTCTAACCACTAACTGAGGTCTAAACCAGGAAGTACAGATACAAACTCTAAAGTAAGTAAAAGTATTCATCATAAAACTTACTTCAGGAAAGTAAAAGTACCTATAATTTGTACAATACATTTTGATATAGGTGACAAGATGCCTGTTAGCAAGACCATGATGTTAAACGTTTTTTCTTTTTTCCCCCTTTTTTCAGCATTGACAAAGACACCCTGGCTGATATAGTCAAACACTATGAGGAGAATGGGGCAAGACCACGTTTGAGGAAGAAGCACTCACTGCCACGTCCACCAGCCAGGTTCATCAGCCCTGAGGATATCAACAGAGTTCTGGACTTCATAAAAAACTATGCAGAAGACAATGCCATCATGCTGCCTGGCCGACAGCCTGGGCATAAGAATTGGCATGTGAAGTTGCTGCCAACTCATGTGTCCAAGGCCTCAGTGTGGCGTCTCTACGTGAAGTCTGCTAAGGAGCTTGGTATGTGTAAACATTGATTTAGAATTGAGTGCTTATAAAGTGAAATAATGCAGAGCACTATTATCAATTACAATACAATTAACCATAAGCAATATCTGTTTTTCAGGTGAGCGTGCAGTTTGTAAAACTAGCTTCAAAGCACTGTTTAACCGACTTCTCCCACACATCAAAAGTTGCCGGTCGCGCACAGATCTCTGCTGGCAGTGCCAAAGCAATAATGAGCAGCTGATACGAAGTGCAAACCTCCCAGATGATAGAAAGTCTGAAGCAGTAAAGAAGCAACAAGATCATCTTTCCCTTGTGCAGAAAGAGAGGGCTGTGTACAACGACATGACTGCTGCCTGCAGAAAGACTTGCTCTGGCTCTGACCTGTCTTTTGGACCATCCCTACCAGCAAGCAAGAAGATTAGGATGCATTACAGTTTTGATTTTGCTCAGCAGGTAATATTTCACACTCATTTACTTCACTTTACTTTATTGATGTCCCTTAAAGGGTGATTTGGTGCATGAGAATAAATAGTGCAAATGCAGAATAGCATCAATATAGTAAGTTTTATCTTTATTAGACAGTTATGAATAGATGCAAATTTAATTTAATCTAATCCAAGTTCTACTCTCTCCCTCTGTCTCCTACAGTTACACTTTCCCTCAAACCCTCTCCAGCCAGGACCAATGTACTTCCTGACCCCACGGAAATGTGGCGTATTTGGTGTTTCATGTGAAGGGCTGCAGAAACAGGTGAATTACCTGATTGATGAAGGGATGTCATCTACTAAGGGAAGCAATGGAGTGTCATGATTCTGTCCTCTATCCTTGTTATATTTTAGTTCTGAGGCAGGATCATGACAGAATCTTGTTTTGTGTGCAAGCACATGGCCGGTTGTTTTAGGCTATGTGTTTGCATTGTCTGGTCTTTACCTCGTTTCCTTGTCAGTTACTGTTTTATCAGTGTCACCTGTGTCTTACCACGCCCCCTTGTTCCCCTCGTTCAGTCATTATTGTTTCATCAGTGTCAGCTGTGCCCTTGTGATTGTCTCCCTTATATATTCTCCTTGTGGTTGTTACTCGTTGCTTGTTCGTTGTGTATATTGTCTGTGAGTAATCCTTCTAGTCAAGTCAAGTTTATTGTCAGTATTGCTGTGTGTTTGTCAAGGTCAGCATCTAGTCTTGTCAGTGGTTATTTTGCCTATTCAATGTTCGTTTGCCCCCTCGTGGGTTTTTGCTTTCTGTTTTCAAATAAAGCTGCTTCTTGAATACTGTCTGCGCTTGGGTTCGTTTCTGAATACCGTAACAGAACGAACAAGCCAGTTTTGAACCCAGCAGACAGTATGTCTCATCCTGCCAGACGCCAGTTAGATGACCATGAACAATGGTGGCAATCGACTACCGCCGATATGAAGAGGGGTAAGGCTCCGTTTCCTCCCCAGGGAGAAGAGTCCCTGGAGAGATATGCCCAGGCCCTGGAGGAGAGAAGGAGATTCATGCCGGAGATCCTCTTCAATTCCTACTTCATTGCGGGTCTCAATGTTCCTCCTCCTTTGACTGAACGGGAGGGGCTGATCCGACGCCCGTTCCGTGAAGTGGTGGACCATGTGTGTCAGAAGGAGCTGCAGGGTCCCACTAGGACATTGCCATCTTTCTCACTACCAGTGATCCCGGAGGGTTGCATTCTAGCCATCGCAACGCTTGGGGACCATGTTCCCTCCACCTCAACTCCTGAAGCACCTGCCGTAGCTGTAAGGCTTCGTGGAAAGCGAGGAAGACGTGAGTCGTGGGAGTCTGCATCGGAGGCCTCTTCTACTGAGTCGGCTTTGCCTGTGGCGGTCCCTCCAGTTTCAGCAACGGCCCCTGCGGTGACCACCTTACCGATCACAAGTCCGGCTATGGCTTCTGCCCCGCGGCCAAGGAGAAAGAGGAGGAAGAAAGCTTCTTGTCCTCCATCTCAGTCCCCTCCTGGGTCTGTATTAGCCCTCCAGCCCGCTACTGTTATTCCTGTCCACGCTGAGGTTGATGGGAAGGTGACCGAGTCCAGCTCTGTCCCTACTAAGGAGTCCATTCCGGTCCACACTGAGGGTGATGGGAAAGTGGCAGAGTCCAGTCCTGTTCCAGCTTCGCAGCCAGCCGTAGCACCTTTTGTCTCTGTTCCACAGTCGCCTGCTCTACCCCTTGTCTCCGCTTCACAGCCAGCTGCAGCGCCCCCAGTCTTGGTTCCTGTTATGTCTCCGCTGCCAGCTGCCGCGGCACCTGCCTTGTCCCCTGTTGTTCCCCCGGTCACCCCTGCTACTGTTTCACCCCGGTCTGTCCTCCCCAAGACTGTACCTTCTGTGTCTCCTCCCAGGCCTGTCCGGTTTCCTTGTCCTCAGCCCTCGCCCACGTCCAGTGAGTCTAAGACTTTTTTCCCACCCACCGACTCTGGACCTCCGCCTATGAACACTTTTGTTCCCCCACCCCCCTCCCTTGTTTGTTGTTTTTATTGTGTCATCCCAATCCTGTTATTATGTATTCTTGTTTGCCATTGTTGTTAGTTGTTATGTTTTGTTGGCTTGTGTCCATTTCGCAGTCTGTCATGTCTCATGTGGAGCGTCTGGTATCCGCTCCTTAAGACGGGGGTTCTGTCATGATTCTGTCCTCTATCCTTGTTATATTTTAGTTCTGAGGCAGGATCATGACAGAATCTTGTTTTGTGTGCAAGCACATGGCCGGTTGTTTTAGGCTATGTGTTTGCATTGTCTGGTCTTTACCTCGTTTCCTTGTCAGTTACTGTTTTATCAGTGTCACCTGTGTCTTACCACGCCCCCTTGTTCCCCTCGTTCAGTCATTATTGTTTCATCAGTGTCAGCTGTGCCCTTGTGATTGTCTCCCTTATATATTCTCCTTGTGGTTGTTACTCGTTGCTTGTTCGTTGTGTATCTTGTCTGTGAGTAATCCTTCTAGTCAAGTCAAGTTTATTGTCAGTATTGCTGTGTGTTTGTTGTCAAGGTCAGCATCTAGTCTTGTCAGTGGTTATTTTGCCTATTCAATGTTCGTTTGCCCCCTCGTGGGTTTTTGCTTTCTGTTTTCAAATAAAGCTGCTTCTTGAATACTGTCTGCGCTTGGGTTCGTTTCTGAATACCGTAACATGAAGTCATCAGCTACATGCATAATTTCTTCGGCAACTATGGAGTTGGAGAAACAGAGGTGGATCTTCATTGTGACAACTGCAGTGGGCAGAACAAGAACAACTTCATGCTCTGGTACCTTGCCTGGCGGGTTGGACACAAGCTTCACGATAAAATTGAAATCCACTTCCTTATTGCCGGCCACACCAAGTTTTCCCCTGACTGTGGCTTTGGACTCATCAAGCAAGCCTACATGAAGACAAGAGTCAACACTTTGGCAGACATCGCTGAGGTACTTTAACTTTACATTGCTTTAATGACTTCAGTGCTGTTTTCTGTTCAGCTTCAATGAAACATTTAACTGAAGATCTTTTTTTTTCTTCCTCTCTTCTCTTTTTTGTCATCAGGTTGTGGAAAACAGCTCTCCTGTGAGTCACTTCAATATCCCACAGCTGGTTGGAACGGCAGAGGGCAAAGTTTTAGTCCAGACCTTTGACTGGCAGCAGCATCTATCTAGTGTTGCACGGTGTACCGATACTTCAAAAGTATCGCGATACTCGGAAATTAAAAACGTCACGATACCTAAATTTATTAGTATCGATACTTTTTTCTCCTCACGCACGCAGCAAAAGAAGCTGCAGCTGTCATGTGACAAACACTACAGCGAATTTTTGTCCCGCCAAAGTCTTATTTGATCGGTGAGTAATGTAACTTACTTGCGCGTGTGACAGGGCGCATGTTTGAGAGGAGAGAGAGAGAGAGAGGAGAGAGAGAGAGAGAGAGGGAGAGAGAGAGAGAGAGAGAGAGAGGAGAGAGAGAGAGAGAGAGAGAGAGAGAGAGAGAGAGAGAGAGGAGAGAGAGAGAGAGAGAGAGAGGAGAGAGAGAGAGAGAGAGAGAGAGAGAGAGAGAGAGAGAGAGAGAGAGAGAGAGAGAGAGAGGAGAGAGAGGAGAGAGAGAGAGAGAGAGAGAGAGAGAGAGAGAGAGAGAGAGAGAGAGAGAGAGAGAGAGAGAGAGAGAGAGAGAGAGAGAGAGAGAGAGGAGAGAGAGAGAGAGAGGAGAGAGAGAGAGAGAGAGAGAGAGAGAGAGAGAGAGGAGAGAGGAGAGAGAGAGAGAGAGAGAGAGAGAGAGGGGCATGGTCGCGCGCGCACTCTATCTGCGGAGCCAGGCGAAAGTAAACAAGGCTTCCGTCTCAAAACTAAGCGCTGTCTTGCTCTCTCCTACATATTAATCAAAATAAATCGACACGATGGTATGGTCTGAAAACTAAATTTTCATGTGGAGCATTCGGAGGTTTTGTTTTCCTGAATTACCGCTGGGTGTGAATTGTGCTAAAATATGTTGCCTTAATTATCTTCTCTGAAAAGCGTTCCGCACATTCAGCTGATATAAACCACACTTTAAATAAACGAAAACAAACCTATCCAGTGATGATGTTTTCTGTGATGACACAAATCTTGTGGGATGTCCTAAACTGCGGGGATAATCAATCACACAACGCGCACACGTCCGATAATGACACATCCAATTGGCGAACTAATGACTCATTTGAACCGATTCGTTTTAATGAATGGTTTAAACAACTGATCTGTCCAACACTGAACTCACGAGACATCTGAATCGGTTTATAACTAATTGGTAACACTTTACAATAAGGTTTCATTTATTACATAAAAATACAGTTTTCTTACTCAAGTGTAAGCTTTAAAACAAATAAAACCACTTGTTAGCATGAGACTACTTTTTCCCACACACTGCTATCAGGAATCGATAAGAGAATCGTTAAAGAATCGGATCGATTAGCAGAATCTTCAGTGGCATGGATATTGATAATCTTATCAGTTCCTGTTAACTCTTATGTTGCTTATGATAACTGAGATAATGGTGCTAAATTTATTATTTTTTTACCTTGAATGTCATTGCTCTAATTTATTTTTTATATTTTGTTCAAATGTTTAACATATCTGCTGTTCATTTATTAGTGTGGTGTGTATGATTAGAATGTTGTCCCGGTTTTAAAATAAAGCACAGCAATGATATTTGAGAGTGTTTCTCCCTTTTCAGGAAAAGTATCGAAAAAGTATCGAAATCGCAATACTTGACTTGGTATCGGTATGGAAACAATAATTTTGGTATCGTAACAACACTACATCTATCTCGCCACTTCCGTAGACTCCCACAGATCAAGAGTTATCAGCACTTCAGGTAATTGAAACTTTCACATTGTTTACATACAATATAACATTGCAACAACATACACATGACAGTTTTTTATAAGAAAATACTTTGCCATGTTTAAAATGTCTCATGTGCTTTTTCGGTCACAGCTTTGACGCCAAGAGACCAGGTGTGGTGCTTGCAAAAAGTCACCGTGATGCACAACCTGTCGAATATCAGCTACTGCGTGACGGAGCAGATTTGCCCCCTATCGACGGTCTTCCTGTCCTGGCCCCACCTGGACTGAAAATTGACAGGAAGACCTATCTATATGAAAAAATCAGGCCATTCTGTGCTGACGAGGCAAGAGACATCACATGCCCAGCGCCAAGGATCACAACACAGAAGAGTCCACAGAAGAGGATGCAAATGTAATATCATTGGACTGTGTCACAAAGACCTTTTTTCTTGTTTACAATACCTGCAATGTCACTTTATCAACCAACCACCTGAATTTAGTTTTACATTCTTGTATGAAAAGCACTCTAAACAATGTTTGATTGATTTGATTATGGAAAATAAAAAAAGAATATATCAATCAACCAGTTTATTGCTTATTTTTTATCATTAGCAAAAGTTTGTTTCATGTTGCATGAGTACACCGAAGAAAATTCCTAGTCTGTAAAACCTTTTATTTACAATTGCAATAAAATCTATTCTGATTCATACTCCGATACTGTATGTATAAATATATATATATATATATACACAGGGACGGACTGGGACTAAAAAAACGGGCCTGGACTTTGACTAGGCCTGGCCCAAAGCAATCGGTGCGCAGAAACAATAACGCCTGCCATGAGTGTCACAAGACTTTATCTGTGGCTCATGATACTATACCATCCAAATTATAGCTAACAGCATATTCTACAATCTATTCCATGATGTCTTAAAATGAATTTATTACTTAATAATCTTAATTAATTTATGCAGTAATTAATCTTACCTACTGCACAAATAATAATATGTATAATATGTATAATAATGAAATGTAACTTCTGTATTCAAAATCTTCAATGTTTGTAAGCATTAACTGTAACGTTATCAACATTTTTAAAAGTAAAAGCACAACATATTTCTTAACATTCTCTAGAGTTTATCTTATTTTTATTCAGTGTACATAAGAGTTGCCTGTTTGTTCCTTTCTTTGATGGCACATTTTCCTGACCTTTTTGACCGCTTTCTGAATCCGAACATTTTCTTTCTCTAGGCAGATATATAGCCTGTTCACGCCACTGCCCATTACCTTCTGGGGCCGAACTCGACACAACACTTGCTGAACCTCCAGCTTGAGGCTGTCGTTTTAGTCTTTCATTTTCAATTCGCAGTTGCTCTAACTGCTCCCGTAGTTGCTGCAGCTCCTCTGCCATAACTGCAGTAGACCAATCCGATGTCGCCAGAAGCAGTCGTCCACCGAGATTCGTGTGTCTGCTGAAGCACAGCCTAAATTCTATCGGCCCTGCTCAGTTCCGTATGCCATGAGGGCAAAAGTAGAAGCGGAGATAGATCGGCTGCTGAAGGAGGACATTATAGCTCCCGTTAAATACGACGAATGGGTCGCGCCCATAGTTCCTGTCTTAAAGCCCGATGGTTCGGTCAGGATATGCGGAGATTACAAGCTAACCGTTAACAGTGCCTCCTCACTAGAGCAATACCCTATTACCCGTGTTGAAGACCTGTTCAATACTCTGTCAGGAGGGAAACAGTTCACCAAGCTTGATTTATGCCACGCATATCAACAGATAGTAATGGATGATGCCTCAAAGAAGTACCTCACAATGAACACACACCGAGGATTGTTCACCTACAATAGGCTACCTTTCGGAGTTTCGCCAGCTCCCGCCATCTTCCAGCGAACAATGGAAAACCTGTTACAAGGCCTTCAGAGAGTAGCTGTATACTTGGACGACATAATTCTGGAGGAGGACATTACGCTGGAGGAGGTACTTAGTCGATTGAAAGACGCTGGATTGCGACTTCACAGAAGCAAATGTGCGTTCCAGCAAAATGAGGTAGAATACCTAGGGCATGTGGTGAATGCTGAAGGCTTACATCCAGTGCAGAGCAAGGTGAGGGCCATAGAGGAAGCTCCACCACCAACCACAGTGACTGAGCTAAAGGCCTATTTAGGCCTCTTGAATTACTATAACAAGTTCCTCCCTAGTCTAGCTACACGCTTAGCCCCGTTACATAAGCTGCTGAGGAAAGATGTTTTGTGGGTCTGGAACAAAGAGCAGGAAGAAGCTTTTCAGAACTCAAAACAGTTGCTGAAGTCAGCAAAAGTCCTGGGCCACTATTCAGCGGACAAAGATTTACTGCTAGCCTGTGACGCCTCGCCATACGGGCTAGGCGCCGTACTGTCCCATGTCATGGAAGACGGTAGTGAGAAACCTTTGGGCTTCATGTCACGCACGCTAACACCAGCAGAGAAGCGCTACTCGCAGCTCGATAAGGAGGGGTTAGCTATCATTTTCGGGATCAAGAGGTTTCATAAGTACATCTACGGACGGACATTCACAATCAGCACTGACCACAAACCACTGATATCACTCTTTCATGAAAAAAAGCCAGTGCCTCAGATGGGGTCACCGAGAGTGCAGAGGTGGGCCACTCTCCTCAGAGCGTATGAGTACAAAATCATATACAAACCTGGGCAGGGACACGCAAATGCAGATGCGCTGAGCAGGTTACCATTGCCACAAACAGGGGAAGAGGACGAGTCTGACCAGGTCTTCATGTTGGAGGTCATGGAGGACCCACCAATCACGACAAAACAGGTTAGACAGTGGACCGCTAAGGATGAAACACTCTCCCAACTAGGGCTGGGTATCGTAACAAAATGTTCGATACCGATACCGATACCTTGACTTCGATACCGGTTCCTAAACGATACCTTTTTCGATACCAATTTTATGTAACCAGTTTTATATATAATATTACCTAAATTTTCATTTTATTTTTCAGTTTGTTGACTTTTCACACTCAAATTTTGAGTATGTAAAAAAGCACCAATGCTAATTTTTTCTGTTTCCTAATCATTTAACAACATGTATTCTTTACTTCAATGAGCTCATTGTTTCTGCCTTATCTTAATGCATTGTTTAACAATGAAACTGAATGAAAATTAATTGAAATGCATTTCACTGTCACCTCTGATAACAGATCACTCTAAATTGTAATTTAGAAACATGCAATTTCTGCAAAGCAGCTTTGAAACAATATGTATTGTGAAAAATGCTATACAAATAAATGTGAATTAAATTAAATATAGGCTACTGGGGGGCGGGATTTATGCCTCGGCTCAGCACAAATGAAGCTTGCCGCAAAGCACTGGCAACAGTAGCCTAATGATTATGGATATGTCGGGAAACAACAGCAAGGATATATTTTAATTGTTTGTTTATTAATGAACAAGTGTTTAATAAGTGTGCTGGCAGCAAATAGCCTATGATTATGGCGATGCTGACTCGTCGTCATTCATTCCTGCAATAGTGAATGCGCGCGCCTATATGGATATAGAAATAACTATTTATTTCTAATTGTTTTGTTTAAAAGTAGACATATTTTGACCGTCTACAGGCCTATTTCTCATCTCTATGAGGCAAGTATCCTATATGTTGAGTTTCGGTTTCATTTGTGACGCGCTCCAGTTCTTGCAGTCGAAAATGGATAAACTTTTTACTCTCAAGTGTCTGCGCGCTTATCAGATTTACCGTGTTACCGGCGGCAAATATCTTGTCGAAAATATTGCATCGCGTGCTTCTGGCATCGAGTCTGGCACATAGGTAGCCTACACATTTGGATCATTTCCACATATTTTCTATCTATCTGGGTTGGGACGCTTACACGCACACACCATAGACTGTGAAGCTGATGCACACACACACACACTACAGCCTCACGTGCGACGAGCTACGTCTCTGGGCAGCCACATAAACTAGTGTTTTCCGCCACAGCCAATCATGCTGCATGTTTATTGTTTCACTGACGTTGAAGAGATTAACCACTTAGGTACCGAAATTTGGTACCGAAAAACAAGACATGTTTCGATACTCGGTAGTACCGAGGCAATTCGGTCGGTACCTAAAAAGTACCGAACTCGGTACCCAGCCCTACTCCCAACTGCTAGGCTGGTGTCTGAAAGGATGGCCAAGGGAGGTGGATACACTGTACAAACCCTACAGTCAGAGAAAATTGGAGCGGAGTGTGAAAGATGGGTGTGTGCTCTGGGGGCCGACAGTGGTCGTTCCACAGAGGGGTAGGAAAGCCATATTAAAACAGCTACACCACACACACCCAGGAATATGTAGAATGAAGGGTTTAGCTCGTTCATACGTTTGGTGGCCAGAGATGGACTCCGAAATTGAAAAGGAAGTGCAGTCCTGCCATCCATGCCAGGAAAACAGAAATCTTCCAGAAGGAGCACCGCTACATCCATGGGAGTGGCCGGAGACACCCTGGAGCAGACTGCATGTGGATTACGCCGGCCCTTTTCTAGGAAAAATGTTCCTTGTCATTGTCGATGCACACTCCAAATGGATTGACGTGTACCCAGCAAGTACAGCAACCAGTCAAGTTACCATTGAAAAGCTCAGACAGTGCTTTAGCATACATGGTCTGCCCCAGACCTTAGTATCGGATAATGGAACTTGCTTCACAAGCCAAGAGTTTCAAGCATTCCTAAAACAGAATGGCATACAGCACATAACATCTGCACCATTCCACCCGGCGTCGAACGGTCTAGTGGAAAGAGCTGTACAGTCGTTCAAGCAAGGAATAAAGAAAATAAAGGGGGACACGTTGGAAACAAGAGTCGCTAGATTTTTGTTTAATTATAGAATCACCCCGCAAACCACGACAGGATTGTCACCAGCTGAAATGCTTATGTCCAGAAGGTTGCGCTCAACACTGGATCTTCTGCTGCCGGATGTGAAGTCAAAGATACGAATAAAACAACTCAAGCAGAAGGAACAACATGACACACACAGTAAGTGGAGGAGTTTTTCACCTGGGGATATGTGTACACCTGAAACTACAGTCATGGACCTTGTTGGATACCTGCAGTCGTTGAACAGAACACTAGACCTGTATCCTATACCGTACAGACAGGAGATGGGAGAGTCATCAGACGCCATGTCGATCAAATCAGAAAACGCCAGGTAATAGTGAGCGGTGAAACGCCCACACATGAGAGGATGGAGGAGCCTATCAGCTTTCAGGTTTCAGAGACAGGACTGGAGGCCCTGCCTGCAGACTCTGCCGTCACCATAGTGGAGAGAGAGAGAATGACTGCTTCTGAGACAGACCAAGCACACTCCTCAGTGGTTGAACAGACAAAAGCACGAGTAGATTCACTTCCTGGGCTGCGCCGTTCCGAGTGCACAAGACAGACTCCTGCTTATCTGAAAGACTTTGTGAAATAGTAGTGAGATCCCTCAAGTCAGAGCAAGAATGCACTCTGGGACTCACTGGAAGGATGGCAGTCTACCCACCTTCCTAGTTTCTTTTTCTCTTTAACTCTGTTCATGGAGTTATTTCCATTATAAAAAAAAAGTAAAAAAAAAGAAGAAAACATGTGAAAATACTAGACGTGTCTGTCTGTGTTAACAGTTTTATGTTCAATGTCTGACCATACATTGTGAGTAGTTTGGGAGACAGGAGTTAAAAAAATTTAAAATTTTTTTTTTTTTTTTTCTTAAGGGGGGAGGGATGTAGTATCCTGAGATTTATGTTATAGTTAACAGCAGTTCCTCTCCACACCACAAGAGGTACAGTGGACCTTCGGGATCATGTGGGGACCTGGGCTGGGGGTAGAGTAAGACTTGTTTTATGAGAAAGTATTCCTGTCACATGTAGAATCTGTAAGCTTGGAAGACAATAAAGTGTCATTACAGTTATAGTGCGTGATTCAGTTCCTATAATACTGAAGATACCACAGTCTCGGTCTCGGTCTTGGTCTTGGTCTCGGTCTGTCTTGGTCTTGGTCTCGATACCCTCTGGTCTTGGTAGTGTCTTGGTCTCGGTTTAGGCGGTCTTGACTACAAGTCTACCAGAAACTCCTTGCGCTGGAGGCATACAGCGCGCACATGCAAGTACTGGCTAGCTGGGGAAATCAAACAAAAGAAAATACAAGAGGAACAGCGATCAACTAAACCTAATACAAAAAAAAAAAATAATTAACAGAAATAACCACAAAATGTATTTTGTTTACTTTAATCTCATTACAAAAATAAAATCAAGACACTTACAAGCACTGTATAAAAACCTCTAATTACCTGTGACACAGCCACCAACCCTGGACTAACTTCCAACATAGGAACGGGTGTGGCCAAAAACCTACAAATACACAATGTCTGCGTCTGCATTAAAAACAATGCCTAAAAAACAAGGCTTCATAAATATGACACAAACCAATCACTATTTATTTAGCCTACCTGCTCATCAGACCGTGCATGCACAAACCAACATGGACGCGTGGACACCGGACAGCACAATGTTTGTGTCTGCGTTTAAAATATCTAATTCAGTGAAAAATGCTTTGTCAAAATGAAACAAAAATACAGTCAATATTCCCTTGGCCTACCTGCTCAATCAGACCGTGTCTGTGCACCAAAACACAAAGTGCAACCAAACAGCACAACTCCACACAAAAGGTTGGACCTCATCTCTAGGCCTCACTACAGGGGCCTGCTTAAATGCCCTCTACCTACCTGGCCACACCCTCTACTAATTGCCACCTCACCGGCTACATGCTGTTTCAAGTGGCTTCTGTATCGGGATAACAGATCAGATCTTGCATTCCCGCGGAAAAAAAATAAAGAAGGATGGCTCCGGTGCAAAGTCGACCTGAACTGGTGTTTTTTTTTAAACAGTTTTCAGTCGGGGTACATTTTACAGATCTCGCTAAATGACGAGGATGAAGAGGCTGCAAGTAGCCTATAATGTGATAAATGCCTCAATGGAAACGGTATAGAGAAACGTATCCGAGAACGTTGCCAGCTGTGGTGGGAAAAAATTTGCGTTCTATACAGAAAATGAATGGTTCTGCAACTTTAGGGTATGAAAGCAAACAATTTTAATATATTTGCGATGTATTTAAGACTCGACTGTATCGCAAAACCACACAGCTACGTACAGCAATTCCTGGAGAGAGCCAGGGGAATCATGACCTGGCATTGATGTAGGTACTGGTTGCCAGGCACAATGGCGGATCTTATACATGGGCCGTTCAATGCGTGTCGACTCCCCTGTGACTGCAGACACCAATGGCTGGTTACTTGCGTTTATTTACAACTGGATACCGTCGCATGGGCCTGAATCCAATATCCGACCCCCCTGAGAAGCTCCCATGTTTGATATGGCTCTGGACACATCCGGATACGGTCGCATGTCTTTGACGTCTCAGATCTGATGTGTCACTCACAGAATTCCTGATAGAAGATAGCACTAGCCAGATTCACTGTAAAATGTAGTTAGTTGAGTTCACTAAGAAAACTTGATATAAGTTGCCTTAAATTTAGCAAGTAAATTAGCTCCTGGTTTTTAAGTTGATAAAACTTAGTACCGCTTAGTAGAGGTAACTAGAAGTTACAGTTTTAGAAGTTGAATACTAAGTTAACTTAAAGATTTAAGTACACTGAACTCAAACAAAATAGTTTTCTTTACAAGCTTGTTCACATTAATAAAAATCTCAATAGTGTTAATTTTAATTATGGATTTTCTTTAAAACTGGAAGTGGAGCAAATGTTGGTTTGTTGTGCCACCAGTTTCTACCCTCCTATTGGTTTTTGATTTGGTGTTTGTCGTAAAGGAGAAGTCATAATCCAGAACTGTGCCTCAAAACTTCTGACACTGCCAAAATGTTTAAGTAAAACTGGATCACAAAGGTTATTAATCAGCTGTCAGCAAACATGTCAAACTGATTAAAGATTTCAGAGTTTGCCCCAGGATCAGAGGAATCTTAGTTTTAACCGTCTCAAACGGCTAAATCGTACAGTGTGAACCCTGCTTTCACTGCAAGCAGTGACTGCCTTTTAAATAAAGCTGTTTATCAGTGTTTCTTGGTCTTCTCCTGGACTGAACCACAGGCTCTACTCTTCAGCACAATACCTCACAAAACTCAACAGAACAGTAAACACTAACAGATCTCTCAAGATCGTAGCAGAGGATGATTAAACAACCCCAAAACACCATTATCAGCTTCACTTATTGCTTGACTTTGTTATTTTCATACCTGCACAATGCCTGCACACTCTGTATTTCAATCATCTCAGCATCGACAGCAAGCACGATCGCAGCACCTTTATGTGCCCAGCAGAGTTTACAGACATAATAACACTTGCATATACATTCATTGGAAAACAACAGCATCAGACTGTGTTCAGTGAACATGGTTTTCCAAATTACTCCTGAGCACGTGTCTGTATTCGACAGAGTAGCATGATGGTATCTTGTACAATGCCATCTGAGGGCTCAAAGGTCACGCACATTCAACAGAGGTCTACTGCCTTACCCAACACATACTGAGATTTCTCTGGATTCCCTGAATATTCTGACAATATTATGTATGGAAGATGATGAAAAGCATAAATGCTTTGAAATCTTACATTGAGAAATGTGATTTTTTAATTGTTTGACAATTCTCTCATGATATTTGGCACAAAGTGATGAGCCATGACCCATCTTTGCTTAAAAAGAATGAAAAGCACTTTTACACCCAAACATGATACTCTCAACTATTACCAATTCACCTGCTCATTGTGGACTGTTTCAAAATAGTTGGATAATCTAATTTGGATAATCTTTTCACTTTTATTTGGTCTCTGTCCCAACTTTTTTAGGGTGTGTTGCAGCCATCAAAATCAAAATGTGTTCATATTTACAAAATACAATTATGTTTGTCAGTGAAAACATTGGAAAACGTTTATTTGTACTTTTGTCAGCTAATAAAATGTTAAATAGAATGAACAAATCACAGACTCTTGATTTTATTACATTTTACAAAATGTCCCAACTTTTTCTGATTTGGAGTTGTAAATTAATTTGTGTTTAACATTTTTCAGTCCAGAAATCTCAAAGCAAGCCTTAGTGAAACAGGGTTTGACTCTTTTCTGTGCAAACTTTCTAAATCCAGTGTGTTTGAGCTAGAAAATGCAATAAGTGCTAAAGTTCCTGTAATTCTACAAATAGAGTATGCCACTAGTAGCAACACCAATGTCTGGGGTCGATTCCCAGAGAATGCATGAACTGATAAAAATGTATATATGAATAATGTAAGTCCCTGGATAAAAGCATCTACCAAATACATGAATGTAAATTAAAATAGTGTCGATTTGACTAATTTATTGTCAGCCCGGCAAATAAAAGAGAAACGTTGCCAGTGTTGATTTTAATTTTTCAACGTCAAAATGAAAATGAAAGAGACAGATTTCAAATAAAACACTGAAGGATTTTCAGTTAATTTTAAAATGTAAATATTTTCTGACACTGAAGGTCATGGAGAAGTGAGTCTGATCAGTGAGTCAAAATAAAGTAGAGTTATGCATTTTATCATGATTCTGTTTAATAATTAATCATTTAATATAAATTTGTCATTAACTAAATATTGAACTGTCATTATAATTAATCCATACAGGTCTAATCTCCCAAAAAAAAAATATATATATATGTTTGTCATTCAGCCTGTGTCAACACTGTTAGATAAAAGTGATATGTAAAATATTTAATATAAAGATTTAGAAATCTAGCAAATTTAGCTTTTTTTTTTTTATTTACAAATTTTTTAAAAGAATAATTTATTTGCATTTCAGTCAAATGAGTTTTTCATCCAGTGCAGTATGTCCATCTCACCGCCAGAGGTCTCTGTCACCCGCTTATTGAAATGGACTGAGTTGCAACACAACTCCATTTAGCCTAATTTTTTATTCATTACGTGAGAGTTTATGTGCTGTTGCTGGAGTTCAATAGCTGTGTTTATCTATTCAGATTATATAAATATATGTATATATAATTTATAAAGATCTGATCTATATAGGTTATATATTTGAATTTCCACAATAATTGTAATATAAGATTTTACAAGCTGACTTGAAGATTTTGGCTTTGACTGAAACATGGATCTCAGGCGAAACACATCAACTCCTTCAGCTCTCTCTACCCGGCTTCATTTTCTCCCACAACCCTCGTACAACATGTGCGGATGAAGCAGGGCTGGACTGAGACAAAAAAATCGGCCCTGGCATTTTGATAAACATTTTTCATAAACATCACCCATCTTTCCACGCCCTTGAATATATACACCAACTCCTACTCCTTAAAACTAAAGCCGCCTTTCCACTGCACACGACATTCGCATACGATTGTCGCATTTCAACGGATCCAAAGCTCAAATCGGATCCGAATTATCCGCATACGCATATGATCAGAAATCCCCGCAGCTCCCGTACGACTCTCCATTGGAAATGAATGACTTCCGGTTTGACGGCTGTCGTTTGTCGTGTGCAGTGGAAAGGCGGCTTAAAGCCATGTAATGTGTAAACACGTATGAGTGAGAGCTGACATTTAACAAAACAATTAACCCCTTTTCAAGCACCGGCCCGAGGGCGGGCCGTCGAGGGCGTGGCTATACTTTTATTACTTTTTAAAGCTTTGTTTTATAACAAATATTCAACTGACCATCATAAACTATGCATCATTTGAAAGCTAAAACACTCAAGAATCATGTTCTAAACTTGTTTTTGCAATCAATACACCAGAGAGGAAAGGGTTAAACTAAATGCAAAAGGACTTTTCATTTGAAAATGACCAAAATGAAACGCAATACTCATCTTTCATCTCGTATGGTTCATATCAGTTCGGACAAATCCATGAAACAACAGCATGCATTGCAGTGTAAGGGTCCAGTCTTCTAAATGCATCCCACTTTTTAATCCAAAACAACGAAAAAATAGGGAAAAAAATGAAATATCCTGCTCTGTTTTTATGAGCGTTTTCGACATAGAGTTCGCATCATGTTCAGTTTCAAAGAAATATCGATTCTAATCCGTATTCCAACACTCAAAAGCCATCTCACCCCCGTAGTTTAGAGTCTTCCGGGTAAAATGGTACATTCCATTTCTCTCTCCTTCAATCACAGGCGTTGTTACAGACCAAAACCATAGACATCATATAGGTAGACGCCCTATCGACCGCTACTGCCTATTGGCACGGACGAGAATTGGAGCCGCCATCTTAAACCGGTCATCCGCTCCGCTCAGTGTAATTGAATGGCAGGTGAAATGAGCTGTCAGCGCATTAAATTAATCATATCTCACTGAATACTGAACTGATTTTCACGCGTTTTTTTTTTTTTTGCTGCAAAGGTCATTCATGTAGCTATGATACAGGACACATGGTTCGGCGTATTTTAATATCCATAGTAGGCTTAACTGTTATATAATATTCTGCTATAAGATATAAAGTGACCAGACACAATATGTGTGATGAAGGATATAATGTATTTTATAAATCACTCACTATAAATATAATAAAGAAGCAGAAACAGATAGTTGCAGTAAAGTAAGATATATAAGTTGAAGAAACAATTTATGATTTGTGACACGCACATACACACGAACAGACACACAAACAAACACGAACAGACACACACACACACACACACACACACACACACACACACACACACACACACACACACACACACACACACACACACACACACACACACACACACACACACTCACACTCTCTCTCTCTCTCTCTCTCTCTCTCTCTCTCTCTCTCTCTCTCTCTCTCTCTCCACACACACACACACACACACACACACACACACACACACACACACACACACACACACACACACACACACACACACAGAACGCAGCCACCGAATCCACCGAACGCAGACACCTGTAAAAAGTGAGAAGAAGCTTTTCAACGTGTTTGCATCAGTAATTTCTAAAAAATTAAATTCGGACAACATTAAGCCTATACCTTTTTTATTGTATGTGGATGTGGGAGGGGAAAATGTCGAGACTAAAGCCCTATTCGGATTAACTTTACAAGGGTTGATGGAGTAAGTTACAGTTTTTCTTGATTGTTTACACACATTTTCTGAAAGAATGCCTCATATTCTCAGAACTCTACACACAAATCAAAAAACACACACACTATGGGCAAAACCCTTCAATTCTCCTGCAAAATGAAACTTTACATTCAAAACAATGTTATTTCTTCTCAAAATGGTATTTTGTTTTCAAATGACACACACAAACCATCATATGAATAGACATTTATAAGAACCAGTTGAACACTGATGTGCTCAATGTAAAACACTGTGATGAATGGAAAACACTTCTTCTCCATTCATCATAATGACTCAGGCCTTTTTTGTCCAGTGTTACACTTACTACAGACAGTACATACATAAGTGTGTTGTAAAATATTTGAGAATATTGTTTTTATACCCAGAACACACAAACACGGCAACAAATATATTTTATTTTTCCCACAAAAAACAATGGGAGATAGATCGCACATTTCGTACATCCCAACCAACTCAAAGTTGCACATACAGTGGTCTACATACAAAACAACAGAAACATGTACTGTATGCAGTTACAGTAAAAAAATTAAAATAAATAACTATGCTGCATCTTCTCTTCTGCTTCGGTCTTTTATGCTAAAGCTCTGATTGCTAATTGTAAAACTGTGTGACATGTGTTTGCCCATGTGACGAGTCAGTGTGCAGATCTGAATGGCAGTGTGTTCCTTGTGAAAACAAGAGATTTTGTGCATGAAAATTGTGCCAAATGCAGAGAATTGTGTGTAGTGTTTTGAAAAACGTGTGTTTTAGAACTGCAATTTGAGTGTAAAGCAGGACTTGTGCTCGTAGTTTAGCAGAATTGGTTCAGGGGGTTGGTGAATGAGTTACATGTTGTGGTCATTGTGTCTCAAGTACAAGAATTTGTGTGTAAACAATTGAGAAAAACTGTAATGTAATTTTACCACAGGACTTCTGTAATATCAATAGCCAAATCGCATGTGATAAGATATAGGTTATCAATAAAACTAGAAGTTGGAGGGGGTAACTCAAATAAGCATCGCTGTCATGCGTGTATTACATTGCTTCCTGATATCATGTGCGCAAACACAAATAACCTATGCAACAGGGCAGTTGAATGCTTATCTGATAACCTAGAAGCTCTTGTAATTATTATTTTAATAAGAGCAGTTTATTACTTTAATAATAATACTTAATAATTATTACAGTTACCCCACCTCTCCATGCCGGGTGAACACCGGCTGATGCAGTAAACAGCATTTCACAACGATTTCAGTACAGTAATAGCAAATATCCTTGCTCCTTCTCGATTATCTGGTAATATTCTATTCACAAAATACAACCAATAGTACGGTAATGTTAAGACTTACTTGTGAAAAGCCCTATTTCCGATGGTCCGGTGATTAGAACAGGAAAATGCTCCACAATGCTCTGGCATCTTATCTGCTGCCACGCAACGAAACTAGGAATACGACCGGTTCAAGATGGCGGGCGGATTTCTTGGTTTCCAGGGCCAATAGGGCTTCTAGTCTCTATATGATTTCTATGACCAAAACAGTAAGAGAGTCCTTGACAGGCTGAGCTACAGAAGAGATTTGAAGGTGATTTTGCAGAAGATGAGGCACGCAAACACGCACACACATAGTTAGCTCATAATGTAAACAGACACATAAACGCGATGTTTTGACACATGGAGCTTGCATAAATGCACGGATTTACTCTAAAGCTTATATCTGAGCATCTATATCCATGGATCGTCGACTACAGAAGAGATTTGGAGGTGATTTTGCAGAAGATGAGGCACGCAGCCACGCACACACATAGTGATCCGACCAGAATGTAAACAGACACATAAACGCGATGTTTTGACACATGGAGCTTGCATAAATGCACGGATTTACTCTAAAGCTTATATCTGAGCACCTCTCTCATGGATCGTCGACTACAGAAGAGATTTGAAGGTGTTTTTGCAGAAGATGACGAGGAGCAATTGACGAAGAGCAACAGAAAGTAATAGGATATTCATTATATCAGTTTATTGCAATTTATTTGAGTAAAAAACACGTTTGTAATTGCAAATGTTCTAAAACATTTATGTTTTTCTTTTTATATATTTTATACATTAGTTGGAAAATGAACACTTCTGCAATGTCTATACATGTAGTGAGAAATCACTGTTTTTGCTATTAGAATTGTTTAAAATAAAGAGAATTTTGTTAAAATGTTCAAATGTTGTGCTGAAATCGTTTTTTTCTTGTGTGGTTTGAAGGGCATAACAGTTTTGAATTGATGATGTAGACCTGTAGTGTTTACTTCTTATGAAAAGTGGTTGGGTGCCAGGTGTCCATTTGGAGTCTCCAAATTGCATTTTGGAAAGGACGCCTATACTTTTCTTGAATAAAAGCTTACAGAAACTACATTTTTGGGAGTATCATCCTCAAATTTGAATCTAAACATGGTCAGACATTCAATTTTATCTTTATGGTGTTTTCAGGCCCTTAACATAAAAGTATGATACATTTTTCCCTAAGTGAAGTTAATTCAAAGAAATCGTCAGTCACATTCATGTACATTTTACCTTGTTTTACTCTGTTCCTATGCTACTTTGAGTTATAATGACTCTTGGGTAACAAAGTTTCAAGTGTCTAGTTTAAAAAAAGATCAGAGTTATGAATGTGGACCATAGGGTTTAAGAGCTACAGACATTTGTATTTGGGTATGTCATTTTCAGAAAATTCTCAAAAAATGGGGCACTGGTTAAGAGATAAAACCCTAAAACAAGCTATAAGCCGCATTGGAATAACAATAGCCCATGAAATGGACAAAAAGCTGTTAAACAAATAAATATGATCATGTGGATGTCTCAATTTCATTTGAGTATATTGTCCATAAACACCTACACAAAAGCTACCTCACAAACACATTTTTGGCAGGTCCCAAAAATACACTTCATCCTATAATAAAAATAATGAACAAAACAAGAATACTGCCACTGAGTCACTCATAATGTTGATGAATGGTGGTTAACATAATGTTCTCAGTTTCAATAAGACAAGGTATCAGAGACGCATTAAAAACATTTAGCTCAGCAGGGAAGGCCTAAAATAACTTACTTTAAACTTTATTGTCCTCAAAGGCAATTCTTTGTGTAGACAGCAGTATACACATACACATAACAACACATATAACAACACAACACACAGATTACAATCAGTCATTTAAAAACCTAATTACAGCAGGTATAAAGGAATTTCTGTATCTATTTAATTTACACAAGGGGAGTTTAAATCTCCGTCCTGAAGGCAGTAGTTGAAGTTCACTACATAATGGGTGAGTGACATCAGAAAGAACTAACTGGCCCTTCCTAATCATCCTATGCTCATAAATTTGTGTGATGGTCCTTAAGTCAATCCCAACTATCTTGCTACACATTGTAACTATACTTGTCAACTTCCTCCTATTCTTAACATTAAGATTACCATACCAACAAATAATAGAAAAACTTAAAACAGCCTCGATAAAACAGGTATAAAACATTTTCATAAAAGAAACATCCATGTTAAAAGTTCGAAGTTTCCTTAGAAAATACATACGCTGAAGAGCCTTTCCTCTAATGATATCAGTGTTTGCCTCAAATTGTAGTTTGTCATCAATTACAGTCCCTAAATATTTATACTGTGTAACCACTTCTACCTGATGTCCCTTTATGACAGAAGGCAACAAAGGTACAGAGTTCTTCTTACGGAAATAAATGAACATCTCTTTTGTTTTTGAAGCATTAATATTTAGAAATGAAGCATCACACCATTGGATAAAATGATCTGTCACTGGACCAAAGTCCGATTCAGACTCATTTAGAAGCGACACAATCACAGAGTCATCCGCAAATTTAACAATGTGTCTCCCATTAAAAGTACTACGACAGTCGTCAGTATATAAAGAAAACAAAAGAGGGGACAAAACACAACCCTGTGGAGTACCAGTGGAAGACAACAATACATTCGACAACACTCCATTGACACATACTCTTTGGGATCTATTTGTTAAAAAATCCACCAACCAACACACAATGTTAAAATCTAAGTTAAAATTATCAATCAATTTCTTTGCCAAGATAAAAGGCTGAACACAATTAAAAGCAGAAGAAAAATCAATAAATAGCAAACATACATGATTTTTTTTGCCTTCCAAATGTCTTAAAATCATATTCAGTAGGGTACAGGTGGCATCATCCACTCCTCTACCAGATCTATATGCAAACTGCATAGGATCAAGTGCTGACTGTGTTAAGGCGAAAATCTCCTTCCTTACTATTTTTTCAAAAGATTTCATAACCAAGGAGGTTAGTGCAACAGGCCTATAATCTTTCAGAGAAGGAGAATTTCTTTTTTTCGCAATTGGCACCACAATGGCATCTTTCCATAGACGAGGGACTTTAGAAAGTTTTTGTAAAAGTAACTAGCTTAAAGATCTGATAAATGTCTTAACCGGTTGTGCACAATGTGCAAACTAACACTGATATGTTATGCTATAAATGTATCAAGGCAAAACTTAGTAGTCATAGAGCAAAGCGTGCAAGTATTTCATTGCAGTGTTATATCACCATCATTTTGCAAACAGCTAGATTGTCTTCAAATGCATTTATTTATTAGGATAAACCCCTTGAGATGCATCATCTCATTTTCGAGGGGGTCCTAAAGTACATCACAGCTATCACAAAAGAACAATAATAAAATAAACAAAAGTACAATTATACATATTGGGCAAACAAATACATATAGAACCACAAATAAAAATAAATAAATAAATAAATAAATAAATAAAAAATAAATAAATAGAATAACAATAATGTTAACAGAAATATACAGAACTTTACAACCACAAGATCAAATTGAATGTATATAGTATATATATATATATATATATTAGGATCACAGAATAATAATGCAATTAATTTAAATATAAAGAATTCACATTGTGTCAGCATCATACATTACAAGAGCAGTCAATCACAAAGTAAGAAGACAAAGTATGCTTAAACATCCCAAATTCAAACATCCCGGCACAGCATAAGCACATAAAAAAATGGCGCTCGTAAAGCGTGTGTGTGTTCAGCTCATGTTCGAGCTGTCTGCAGCATTTTTCTCCGTTGGGGATTTGATCCTCCAGAGAAACCAGTAAAAGTGATCGAAGTGCCTGTTTGGTATTAAAACAACGAGAAAGCTTACTAGAGTTGTCAATATGGAAGATATAAAAAAAACTCTGGCCTCAATCCAACTAGAGGTCGGTAAAATTGCAACACAGCAAACGGAGATCCTGCAGCTCACGAAACAGGTGAATCTACTACAGGCCCAGGTGAGCGGCTATGAAGTTAAACTAAAGAAGAAAGACGATCAGATCAAGGAACTGGAAAAGAGATTGGACAATGTAGAGCAATATTACCGCATGGATGATCTGATTATCTCTGGATTGAAAACACGTCATCGTGCTAATTCGAATGTCGTTGCGGGAAACAATGCGGATGACACAACTGCTGAGACCGAGACCCTGGAATCCCAGGTTATCCAATTCTTCGGTAGCAAGGAGATTTCCATTCGCAGCAATCAGATTTCGGCCTGTCATACACTCCCTCGGAATAAGAAAAATAGTCCTACTCCACCGGCAATCATAATTCGCTTTGTCAACAGAAAGGACAAGATCGCCTTGTTGCAGCAGGGTTTCAAGTTAAAAGGCACAGGAGTGTTTATGAATGAACATCTAACGAGGAAGAATGGGAGTATTGCTTATGCAGCGCGGCAACTGAAAAAGGTTAAAAAGATCAAAGCGACCTGGTCTCGGATGGTAAAGTCTATATTCGAACGAATGGTGCAACACCAGAAGAGGAAAGAGCTGTGATGGTGAAGGAAATGGACGATTTGAACTTGTACAAATGATGATCAGAGCTGAGTTACAACATGAACTGTGGGTGGGCGGACCTACTTTATTTTTTTTTATTTTCTACTTTACTTTTATTTATTTTTTTATGTTGATTTTGGATGATTATTGTTCAATTTTCTTGGTCAGATTGAATATTCAGTTAACTTTGGTTATTGGTCCTTTTGATCTAAGAGGCCTCTTCAATCAGGAGACAGTACGTTTTCTTCACGTGAGTTTGTGTCGATTTTTTTGCCAGTTTATTTTTTATGGCTTCTATTGACTTGCCCATCTTTGACGATAACTCTTTTATTTTTAACCCGTTTGACCAGAATATAGACAGTTGTGGCATCTACGATAGTTTCTTTAATCCTGATGTAAATCAACCTAATTTAAATTTATTAAAACTGTCTTGTAACTATTACTCTGAAGGGCAAGTAAATTCTCTGCATCAAACTATACATTCTTCTAACAATCTTTTCTCTACTTTCCATTTAAATATTCGTAGTATGTCCAAACATCATGACGAATTGAGAATTTTCCTGTCTACCTTAAGCTTTTCCTTCTCAGTCTTGGCTTTTTCTGAGACTTGGTTGACTGATGATGTATTTTCTTTATACCCTTTACCTAATTATTTATCTTGGCATTCTTGTAGAAAAAAACAAAAGAGGAGGGGGTGTCTCCTTATATGTTTTGAATTCCTTTGATGCTGGTGCTAGGGATGATCTTAGCATAGAATTTGATACTACTAATACAGAGTCAATATTTATTGAAATTCCATTCTGTAAGCAATTCAATGGTAAGAGTATTTTGATTGGATGCATCTACAGACCACCAGATTCAGACCATAACACATTTATTGATGCACTCCAATCAACACTTGAGTTAATAACCAAAGAAAGTAAACTTTGTTTTTTACTTGGTGACTATAATATTAATTTACTTAAATGTGATTTACCACAAACAGTTGATTTCTTAAATGCACTCCATTCCTTTAATTTTTTTCCTCTTATTACTAAACCGTCTAGAATCACCTCCTCATCTGCTACTCTTATTGATAATATTTTATTTATTTCTTATAATTTTGAGGTCACTTCAGGCCTCCTGAAGTGTGATGTTTCTGACCACTTTCCTGTTTTTCAGTTTATCCAATCCCGTCAACTAATGTCTAGCTATCCTAAGAATGGGTCAAATAAATATCGTAATTTTTCTAGAAATAACATTGAACATTTTAAGTCTGCCATTGGCAATATCATATGGGAGGAGGTACTTGTGTCACAAGACGTTAACAGTGCATATAGTTTATTTTTAAAGTCTTTTAATAAGGCCTTGGATTTATCATTTCCGTTGATGAGCACAAAATTTAGAAACAAATACTCTAAAGGGAAGCCGTGGATATCTGATGAACTAAAAAAGATTTCTCGAAAAAAAAATAAACTTTATAGGAGGTCTATTCTTAATCCTTCCTTAATTAATGTTGAAACTTACAAGAAATGTAAAAACCATTTTACATTTTTAGTAAGAAAAGCAAAGAAAATATATTATTCAAATCAATTTGCACAAGCTTCTAATAATATTAAGACAACATGGCACCTCATTAATCATTTATTAAATCGATCTTAATCCTCATTTACTGCTCCTGTAGTAATGAACAGTGAGAATGGGATTCTCTCAAACCCTGTTAATATTGCTAATGGTTTTAATGATTTCTTTATATCGGTAGGTTCTGATTTAGCATTTAACATTAATGATTCAGATATTCATCCATGTTCTATAATCAAAGGTCAATATCCACCATTTTATAATTTTGACCCTCCAACTATTCAAGAGGTTCGGAATATTACTTTATCACTTAAAAATGCAGCCCATGGTCATGACGGTATTAAAAGTGTTCTTATTAAAGAGACAATTGATTACATTATTAAACCTCTCACTCATATTCTCTCACTGTCTTTGAGAACTGGAATTGTCCCTCAGGATTTGAAGATTGCTAGGGTTTTACCAATTTTCAAGACCGGTGACTCCAAGGAATTTGGTAATTATAGGCCAATATCAATTCTCCCATGTATATCGAAAATCTTAGAAAGACTTGTCTATTCGAGATTATTAAATCACTTGGATGCCAATAATATTATATACAGACATCAATATGGCTTTCGGAAGCGACATTCTACTGAGCATGCTCTTATTCAACTTGTGAATTATATTTCTTCAGCTCTTGATAACAAAAAATTTGCTCTTGGAGTCTTCTTGGACTTGAGTAAGGCATTTGATACGGTAAGTCATAATATTTTGATTGCCAAACTTAGTAGATATGGACTGGAGGATGTTGCCTTGAGATGGTTTAGAAGCTACTTAGCTAACAGAGAGCAATATGTTTACCTGGAAGGTTATACATCAAGGAAGTCACAAATTATGATTGGGGTCCCTCAAGGATCAATTTTGGGGCCTCTTTTATTTTTAATTTATATCAATGATATGGCCACAACTTGTACCAAACTCCTCCCAATACTATTCGCAGATGACACAAATCTCGTAGCTTCTCACCAAGACTTTAGTATTTTAATAAAGACGGTCAATGAGGAACTATTGTATATTGTGAAATGGTTCCAATGGAACAAACTTACGCTTAATTTAAAAAAATGCAACTTTATGATTTTTTGTAATACTAATAAACATTACCCTATAGAATTAGCTAAGATTTTTATTAATAATACTCAAATCGAATTGGCTCAGCATACCCGATTTCTGGGAGTCATTATAGATAGTGGTCTTAATTGGTCTAACCATATCAACTTTGTATCTAAGAGGTCAGCTAAAATGCTGGGTATATTGAGGAGGGTTTGTCCTTTAGTTCATTCTTCAGCATTTCTAACCTTATATTATAGTTTTTTGTTTCCATTCATTAATTATTGTAATATTGTCTGGGCAGCTACCTATCCTACCTACTTGAATAAATTATTAGTCTTACAGAAGAAATATCTCAGATTTATTTCTCATTCTAATAGATATGCACCCTCGGCACCCCTTTATAATAAATTTAAAGTTCTCCCTATTGATAAAGTTAAATTTATCAAACATGTTTACTTATGCATAAGTTTATATATAGAAAACAAGATCTACCTGACTCTTTTCAGAGTTTGTTTATACCTATTTCACAAGTACATTCATTTCAAACTAGACATAGCAATAATAATTTAGTCTTACCATACACACGAACTACAAGACATCAATTTAATATTTCTTTTAGAGGTCCTAAGCTCTGGAGTGATTTAAGTCCATCGTTGCGATCAATGTCTTCTTATTCAGCTTTTAAAAAGCATTTGAAGAGACTATTGCTAGCCTGATGCCTTTAGGTAGTATTCTAGGTATTGTTTGCTTGTATTGAATTGCTTGGTATCGTTTGCTGTTTGTTTTTTTATTTTGAGTTTTGTTTATTCTTTTTTTTTGTTGTTGTTTTTGTTTAGTATGCATGTCTCATGAGTTAAATAGGAGCAGGAGTGGAACTCTGTACAAGCCTAGAGTGGCTTCGTTCCCTCCTTGCATTGTTTTGTACTTGTACTAAACATGCTAAACAAATAAACTAAACTAAATTAAGTGATGGATCTAATATCAGAGGGTAAGTTATTCCAATCTAAAGTGGCTTTAAACATAAAAGCTCTTTTTCCAACTGTCTTCTTGGCTCGGGGAATAGAGAAATAAAGAGTGCCTCAAATGATAATTTGAAGTAATAAGAACAAAATACTGTTTTAAATAAGAAGGGTAATTGAAATGGATACATTTGAATATTAGTTGAAGCCAGTGCATTTGTCTTCTTATATTTAAAGATGGCCAATTAAGGGCATAATACATTGTGCAATGATGTGTGAGAAAAGGGCATCCAAGGACAAATCTGCACAGTCTCTTATAGGCTGTTTTAAGACGGGAAAGGTCTGATTTTACTGAGTTTTGATAAACAACATCACAATAGTCAAAAATCGGAAGTATAAGTTGAGAGGCGAGTTTCTTGCGCACACTATAAGTGAAGCAGTTACGAGATCGATATAAAACATTAATTCCATAATTGACTTTACGTAAAATATGACCAATATGAATTTTGAAAGAAAGCTCAGAATCTATCCATACACCAAGATATTTAAATTTTTCAACTTGAGGCAGAGGTGTACAGTCAGAACAAGTTATTATACAAGAATTGGATTCAGATTTGAGTTTTTGTCTGGTACCAAAAATCATGAGATATGTTTTAGTTTTGTTGAGCAATAATTTGTTATAAAAAAGCCAATCTTGTAGAATTTTGAAATCATACTGAAGACACGCTTAGATTTGTGAAAGATCATGTTTAGATGTATGTAAGACGGTGTCATCTGCATAAAGTTGAGCACAACAGTTTTTAAAAACTGATGGTAAGTTATTAACGTAAATAAAAAAAAGGAGTGGTCCCAAAGTTGAACCCTGGGGCACACCTCTTTGCTGAGTTAGCAGATTAGATTTATTTGCATGTAGGCTAACACATTGTTTTCTATTATGGAGGTATGAACTAAACCACAATACTGCATTTTTAGACAGGCCAATAGCATAGAGCTTATCTGAAAGAAGATAGTGATCAACAAGGTCAAAGGCTTTAGTCAAGTCAATAAATATTGCACCTGTAAGTTCACCATTATCTGCAGCAGAGAAGACGTCATTGGTGAATTTAAGAAGGGCAGTAGATGTAGAGTGGTTAGATCTAAAGCCAGTGTCACGAATCTGGTCCATACACTTCCGGTCAAACATCACCAGAGGTCACCAACTCACAGCATAGACTCTTGCACTTCACTACAATCCCCATCATTCATTGCATTGACGACTCACACAGCTGATTCCACTATTCACGCTCACACCTGAGAACTATCACACACTATCTCACACACTTTATAAGCCTTGGACTTTCTCTCCCTGTTGCCGAGTATTGAATTGTGTTTAGCGTTACTCTACAGAGCCAATCCAGTGTTCGTTGCCTTGCCTGTTTTCTGATTCTAGCCTGTGTTTCCTGGATTTACCCCTAGCCTAGCCCTTTGGACTCTGTTAGCGCCTCGTTTGGATTTTGCTGTTTACCTGGATTATCTCTCTTTGACTTGCCCCTGTTGGATGTTGTTTGCTGATCGTCGACCCACGCTTGCCCTAAGGATCACTCTGTGTCATGCCTCTGCCATTCCTGTTAACTGTTCATTGACCTTGCCTGTATACGACCATGTTTTGGAATAAAGCCCTGCAAATGGATCCGCACGTCTCTCGTCTTGTTCGGCCCGTTACAGCCAGATTGAAATGGTGATAATATATTGTTTACACTAAATGTGAAAATGTGAGAGTTGATTATAAATTAGTTTTTCAAACATTTTAGCAATAGAACATATAATAGATATGGGTCTATTGTTAAGATCTAGTACATCTCCTCCTTTATGTATTGGAGTGATGCATGCACATTTCCAGATAGCTGGTAACTCACATGAAGACAAAGAGATTGAATAAATCAGTAAGTGAATACATGCGTATATGGGATGCTAGTTTGATCAACTTATTATCTAAACCATCCAGTCCACCACCACTGTTCCCTTTTAATTAATTTATGACATTTTGCACTTCATCTGGTTTAATTTTCCTAAAATAAAAAGAACTGTGATTGGGCAAAGGATTATTTAAAAAACCAGTACCCAGGTCAGATTTGGGTATTAAGGTAGAACAAACAGAAGAGAAATGATGATTAAATGCTTCAGCAATAGATAAAGAGTCATGTAGAGTTGTATTTGAAACTCGTATTTGGTTACAATGTTTATCTGATGTGTTGGTAATAGTTTTAAATTTTTTCCAGAATTATTTTGGATTCTTAAAATCATTAGTGAGGCTATCCTTATAGTAGTCGGATTTTGCATTACGAGTTTTAGTCTTAATCCACTTGTGTTTTTGGCTCACTTTTATCAAGGGATTGTGTTATGCCTGCTAATGTGACGTATTACCAGTGGTGAACGCAAAGCATTTTGGGGATCCGCGGCACAAACAGAAGGCGCCAGACTTAATTGCATGGAGAGAAGAACTGGGAAGAACGCAGTGTACAAGATTCCGTCTACCTGCTGTGTTGTAAACTGCAGTAGTCATTCTCACGATAGAAGTGGCATAAAGCTTAAGAACTGAAAATCCTTTGATCGTTTTCCAGCGTAGAAAAATAATAGTACAAGCCATGTTTCAGACGTGACAAAAAGGCGACGAATGGCATGGATAGCAGCAGAGTTTAGAGTGTGACAAAAGCACAATGTTGTGTTTTATTGCGAGTGTACACAAATTTAAGTAAACACTTTGCAGTTCTGTTTGAATGATGTCCTGTTATGAACAAAATGACAGAGTATGTTCTTGTTTCCACCAGTCGATCGCGTCTCTCTCTCAAATACATTCTATAATCTTTGGAAGCCGAAATCTAAAATAAAATCAGACTAATATCACAGATCTAAAGTGTAACCATATAGGCTACGGTTGAATGTTTAGTTCTGTCCTTCGTCGTCACTCATTAAGCAGGGCTGCCGTGTTGTGCGCGGTGCGCGCTGTGGCACCGCGTGAGCTCTCTCTCTCTCTCTCCCCCCCTCTCTCTCTCTCTGTTCGATCACGCCCGCGCCCTCTCGCGGGCACACACACACAATCCAGGATTGCAATCTTGACATGAATTCTGACTGCATGCAGATAGATGAGAGAAAGCGCGAGGAGTGTGGTGCTTAAACTTGCGACTTGAAGTTACGGAAAACTCGTCTTCGTGTGTGTGTGTGTATGCACTAACATTTAATATCATGTAACGTTAGTTGTATATGGGTGCTGGAAGTTGGGCAACAGGTTGACGTCTCCTGACCAGTCACTCATAAGGATCCAGTCTCTTGATTTCCTTTATTTTCTCCTCATATCTCGTCTTTGCATTAGGATTTAGTTTTAGGCGGTATGGTCCGACAATGTTATCTTTAGCCCGCTGCATTTTGTAGGATTATAATATGTTTTTCACACTACTGTTTTATTTTTTTCATGCCAGAAAGCAAGCCTGCTATACCAGCCCATGTAAACTGGCCAAACATACCCATAATTCTTTGCATTCTGATGACGTTGCCGCCCAGTTGGTCACATGTCTTAGCGATCTCTATACCTATACCTATACTAGACAGACTGCAGCTTTAAGTGTGTGTGAAAAGATTGATAAAATAAAATAAAAAATAAATTTCCCATATATTGTATTACAATAATTCAAGGACTTTTCAGGTACTTCTTCATAAAAATGGCTGTTTTCAAGGGTTTTCCAGGACTCAAATTTCTAAAAGTCAAAGTCAAGTAGCCTACTTTTAAGCACTTGTACGAACCCTGTTTATTGAACACTTGCACAGTACAAACCCCTGCTTAGGGGCGTGGCTCACTCAGGGGCGTGGCTTACTCAGTAGAGATCTCACCAATCAGACATCACTACACTCTCAGCCTCGACGGCAAGCTTACTGCTGTTCTTTCTCTACTAATTATTTAGTTAAGTTTTATTTCGGTCAACTTCAAAAGAAAAGGGAAAAAAGAAAACAATTTACAAACATACATGGAAACAAAAAATAAATTACAATGTAAACAATAGTAAAAAAAAACAATAAAAAAGTGAATGCAGCATCTAGTCAACAAATACATTTTTTAAAGGACAAGTTCGGTATTTTACACTTAAAGCATCAGAAACTATCTTAAAACAGGGCTTTAAGTGTAAAATACCGAACTTGTCCTTTAAAGTGCTGTTACATTGGGCCACCCTTGTTGGGTGGACAGATGAGCTAGTAGAGTCACATGGCTGCTTACAGTTTGATTAAAATATTTTTTAATATTTCCTTTTTTAAACAGAAATCTCTCCCTGTGATTAAAGATGTGGATGAACGTGCAGTCCAGGCCTTGTTCGGTGGATATATAGAACAGCAGGGCCGAAAGCAGCCCAACATTGTGATCATTTAAATGAAAAAGGTGCCATAAGAAAAACATACAGTGAGCTTAAATGTCAGTGTATCGTTTACCAAAAATGTTGATATGGGGATGTGGAAGACAGTGTATTGTCTGACATGTCACATGTCGTTCACAAATAAATCATTTTTGATTTTTAGTCATTTGATCACTTTAGTCAGTCATTTGATGTGAAAATTCCTCAAAACTTTAATCCTTGCTTGCACACACAAGGAATTTGTTTTGGTACTGAGGCTTCCAGTGCACATATACAAATACAACAAGAAACATAATAATACAAATTTTAAGAATAAAATATAAAATGTAAAAATATGAGAATAAAAGTATCACAGTTGGGTTTAGCCAGAATAAACATTTACAGATTTACAGATTATGAACAAATTTACAGTGTTTTGAATATTATAAATAAATAAATCTACATGTAAGTATCACCTGAGTTGTAAGTTGTTGCGTTAAACAGTGGGGGTATTGCACTTAAGGCACATGCCGTGGGAGGTGTGTTAATTGTTCAGGAGGGAAATGGCCTGTGGGAAGAAACTGTTTCTGTGCCGAGATGTTCTTGTGGCCAGTGATCTGAGTCTCCGTCTTGACGGTAACAGTTCAAACAGGTGGTGTCCAGGGTGAGTGGAGTCTGTGATGATTTTACCTGCTCTCTTCCTCACTCTGGAAGAGTACAGGTCCTGGAGGGTTGGCAGTGGGGCACCAATGATCCTCTCTGCAGTCCGAACTGTCCGTTGTAGTCTCCTGATGTCTGATTTGGTAACTGAACCAAACCAGACAGTGATGGAAGTGCATAGAACAGACTCAATGACGGCTGAGTAGAACTGAATCAGCAGCTCCTGTGGCAGGTTGAACTTCCTCAGCTGGCGAAGGAAGTACAGTCTCTGCTGGGCCTTTTTCACAATGGAGTCAATGTGATTGTCCCACTTCAGGTCCTGAGAGATGATAGTGCCCAGGAACCTGAATGACTCCACTGCTTCCACAGTGCTGTTCATGATGGTGAGTGGGGGGAGTGCTGGGCTGTTCCTCCTGAAGTCCACGGTCATCTCCACTGTTTTGAGCGTGTTCAGCTCAAGGTTGTCAACCTCCAGTCTGTAAGCAGACTCGTCACCGTTTCGGATGAGACCGATGACAGTGGTGTCGTCTGCAAATTTCAGGAGCTTGACAGTGGGGTCTTTGGAAGTGCAGTCGTTAGTGTACAGGGAGAAGAGCAGTGGGGAGAGAACGCACCCTTGGGGGGCGCCAGTGCTGGTGGTGAGAGTCCTGGATGTGTGTTTCCCCAGTCTCACGAGCTGCTGCCGGTTCATCAGGAAGCTGGAGATCCACTGACAGATCGAGGATGGAATGGAGAGCTGGGTCAGTTTGGCTGTGAGAAGATCAGGCATGATGGTATTGAAGGCTGAACTGAAGTCCACAAAGAGGATCCTTGCATAAGTCCCAGGTCTGTCGAGATGTTGCAGGATATGATGCAGTCCCACGTTGACTGCATCATCCACAGACCTGTTTGCTCTGTAAGCAAACTGAAAAGGATCCAGCAGGGGTCCAGTGATGTCCTTCAGGTGGGCCAACACCAGTCTTTCAAACGACTTCATGACCACAGATGTGAGAGCGACAGGTCTGTAGTCATTAAGTCTAGTGATTTTGGGTTTTTTGGGGACCGGAATGATAGTGGAACGCTTGAAGCAGCAGGGAACTTCACACTGCTCCAATGATCTGTTGAAGATCTGCGTGAAGACCGGGGCCAGTTGGTCAGCGCAGGCTTTTAGACAAGCAGATGAGATGCCGTCTGGGCCTGAGGCTTTCCTAGTCTTCTGTTTTTTGAAGACTCGGCTCACGTCCTCCACACAGACCTTAAGCTCAGGTTGGATGGCAGGAGGGGGGAGAGGAGGGGGTGTAGGAGGTGATGGTGGATGTGTGAAGTGCAGGCCATTCCAGACTGATGATGGGTCGTTGGCTGAAAACTGGTTTTTCAGCTTTTCAGAGAAGGCTCTTTTAGCAACTCTGATCTCCTTTGTCAGTCTGTTTCTGGCCTGATTATACAAGATGGTATCCCCACTTCTGTAAGCATCCTCTTTGGCATGACGAAGGTGTTTTAATTTCCCAGTAAACCATGGTTTATCATTGGTGAATGATAAGAATGTCCTGGTAGGAATGCATGTATCCTCACAGAAACTGATATATGATGTTACAGTATCTGTGAGCTCATCCAGATCGGTGGTAGCACCTTCAAAAACAGTCCAATCAGTGCAATCGAAGCAGGCCTGTAGATCCTGCTCTGCTTCATTAGTCCATCTTTTTACAGTCCTTATTACAGGTTTAGCTGATTTCAGTTTCTGCCTGTAGGTCGGTATAAGATGAACCAAACAGTGATCAGATAGCCCCAGAGCTGCCCGTGGGACGGAGTGATACGCATTCTTTATTGTGGTGTAACAGTGGTCCAGTATATTACTGTCTCTTGTGGGACATGTAACGTGCTGTCTGTATTTTGGTAGTTCACGGGACAGATTTGCTTTGTTAAAATCCCCAAGAATGATTAAAAGAGAGTCTTGGTACCTTTGTTCCGTTTCAGCTATTTGTTCAGCCAGCTGTTGTAGTGCCGCGCTCACGCACGCGTCTGGAGGGATGTACACATTCACGAGAATGAAAGAGGAAAACTCCCGTGGCGAGTAGAAAGGTTTGCAATTAATGAAATGGGTCTCTAAGTTAGGAGAGCATATCTTCTTCAGTGTTGTTACATCTGAACACCAACTCTCGTTAATGTAGAAACACAATCCACCACCTCTCATTTTCCCCGTTAGCTCCGCGATGCGATCCGCTCGAAACAGCTGGAAGCCCGGCAGATGTATTGCGTTGTCCGGTATGGTTTCACTCAGCCAACTGTTTCAATCAGAATCCACTGTTTCAATCACTACTTTTAAATTCTTACTCTCAAGTGTATTGACGGACCACTGTACATGTTGATGTCGATGCTCTTTGTGAACAAATACTTATGAATGTTTGCACATACTCAACTAAATGGCTGACACTGCATTCATTTGCACATTTCAATTTACCCATGTTGGACTGTACCATATCCGACTGCTATTTCTTTTGCACTGCCATTTTTACATTTAAAACCAGCAAGTTTTTCAATTTTTATTTTTATGCAATAAAAGCTGTTCTCAACCGATTAACCTGGTTAAATAAAGGTAAAAAAATAAAAAATAAATAAATAAAGAACGACGTGAAGAGAGCATGCAGTCATTGTTAACATCATTTGTATGCCTGTGCTGTTTTGAGAGAGAAAAGTTTCACAGGTGTCGAGGGGTCATGACCCCTTGACATTACCAGCGTCGGCCAATAGTGAGTGCTAACACTATGCTATCACACTACATAACTGACTAGAGGCCAACAGAGAAGGAAATGAATAGGCCTAGTTGAAATAAAATAAATTATTTTTGTTTGTTTTAGCGCACAAAAAGTATTCTCGTTTCATTGATAAACTTAAGATTGAGCCACTGTAGTCACTTGGACTATTTTAACGATGTCTTTAATAACTTTTCGGGGCTGGCAAGTGTCAATCCCTTTAGAAGCCTATAGGAGTGAACCAGCTCTCAGATTTAATCAAAAATATCTTAATTCGTGTCCCGAAGATGAACAAAGGTCTTACGGAGTTGGAACAACACGAGGGTGAGTAATTGCTGACAGAATTTTCATTTTTGGGTGAACTATCCTTTAAGAATTTTCCTGCCTAAAAAACTGCACTCAAACCAATCAATTAATCTTAATCTTAACTGAGTAAACAAAGCATATATGTGAATAGTACAGATTATTCAATGTCTTAACTTAATTGTAAAAATCTAGTAAAGTTAACTAAAAAGTTTTAGTTAGAATCACTGTTGAATTTTACAGTGTTGGATCTTTCTGATCGCTCTCCCTTCTTCCACGGAGGATTTAGCCTTTGAGTTCCTGAGTTCGTGCCTGGGTTCGTGTTGGATCCCTGGTCGCTCCTTCATCTTTCAGGGAGGATCGGGTCCTTGGATCGGGCCCATTCGCCTCCTTGCACTGCCAAAAGAGACTTTCTTCATCTGGGTAAAACCCGTTTGAAGGATAGAGGGCAAAGTATAAAGATTTAAAAATTATCTTCTTATAGTCTTTTAATATGTCTTCAGATTATTCTTGTTTTAAATATGCCTGCCAAGATTTTTTGGTATATTGTTACACTGAAGGATATTTTAGTTGGTGTCTTCTGTAAATCATGTTTAAAATATACGATAATCATTATTTTTTGCTCAGGAAAATATAAATTTAAACAGGACACATTCTAATGTAAGGGGGAATATTTTAAAAAGCTGTATTAATTTAATTTTGTTTATCCTTGAATCCACCATTTTCGTCTTTGACCCAATCACATATTATATGTATTGACAGTAAAACTAAGGTATAATTTTAATGTGACTTAAAATAATTAATGGTCTTTCTTAAAAGTAGCATTCTGCTGTTGGAGAGTGTTGTAATATAAACAACAGCAGTGCTCAGTGCATATAGATTAACGATCAACCAATAAATTAAACTATTGCCAAAAATTACTAGAACGCCATCCGAATTTGACAAATAATAGATTTTCTTGTCCCTAATAATCATAAACATAATGCAGGGGAAACTGTAATTTGAACTGCAGCAGTGCTAAACTGCTCACTGCATCATAATTAAAGGGCACCTATTATGGCATTTAAAATGTTGCTAATAATGTTCTGGGAGTCCCCAACAACAGTTTTACAAGCATGAAACGACAAAAAATACTTTTGTTGTCTTATAATATGCATTTATTTTTACCTGATTTGCTCACCGACTCCCATATGAATCGTTTAGCGAGTCATTTTTCCAAACCCCGCCTTTGCGTGACGCTAATCTGCGGTGATATGTTAGACACCCAGCCGATGGGGTGTCATTGGTTGTTGCGTGAAATTTTACCCAGATACAATAGTGCTATTTTCTGGTTGGCTAACAACACCAGACGAACAACACCAGAGGAGACGCGCTTGATTCCTGCCGGTTCCACACAGTGAGAGCGGCACGGCCAGAGTTTTGGGCGCTGCTGCATATTAAATATATTACAAATAGTTTTTCAGCGTGAGAAATACAATGTGTGGCGGGAGAGCGTGACAAAAGAACGAAATGAGTGACTGTCAACAATTGACATTGAAGACCTAGAAGCTGCGCTGTGCGTACACAACACAAAATAATTATTGAGCATGATACATAAAACATAAAAGCAACATATTAATAATACTTACAGGTTGTGATTCGGAGAAGGAAGCTGATCCAAATAAACTCGGTACTGAACCTTCCTTCAGTATCAGCCGGCTCGCAAATCCATACTTTATAGCATTTAGGTTTGTGAAGCAATCATCTTCAAAATGACGCAAACACAGAACAAGGTTGTGGCCATACTTCTGTGGTATAGTTGTATGAACTGTAGCCACTTAGTCTTCAAATGCTCCTCACTGGGCAGATGAAAAAAGTTTGCTTTTGCGTCGCACTTCAAAACACAGCAGCGTCTCGTCGACATGATGTTAGTTTTCCCTAGCGTCTCCGAACCGTCTATGCTCCGAACGCAATAAGTGGGCGTATCTTATTCAAATAAATTGTACAAGTGACGTCATAAATTTAGAGAAAAAGCATCATTCGTCTATCGATTCATATCAGCGACTCAGAGTCGACTCTTACTTTTGAGAGACAATAACTTTGTATACGGTGAACTTTCATGTTTAAAACTTTGCAGGATGTTTTCGTTCACTTAGATCTATGTTACACACTACATGAAGGGCAATTTTCAAAAATCCATAATAGGTGCCCTTTAACAACACAAGCAATCAATGTATGAATCAAACTCATTAAAGGCACAATATGGAACTTTTCGGCTTTCAAAATAGCAAAAATAACTGTATCTATGTTATATATTTCTTTTAGTTGTGTACTAACATTATCCGGAAAGTTTCCACCAACTTTCAAATCCGGAGAAATTTATATTTTAATTTGAAGACACGGGCCGTTTCTTTATTTCCGTTTCGTCACCCGTCTATGACGTCATATAACCTTTGACTCTACTTTCTCTAACTTCGTGCGGATCCCGGCGAAACCGCCAAACACAAATGTGAACACCGGACGCCCGTCACTAAAATAAAAGAAGACGATAAAGAATCAATAGTTGGATATCAATAATGGACCATGATTATGCTTTGCCTGCACGTTCTGCTGCTGGAGGCAGATCCGTGATGCGGAAACGCACGGGTGACAGAAATGACCCGAGAAGGGTTTGGGACAGGAGAAGAGACATGACTCGCGTTAACATTGGAGTTGCATTTCCACGAGCTTCGTGAGTGACAAGCTGGAACTACAGAGAGATGCCGATAGATCGCTTGCATTCTAATAAACAAGTAAGCACCCATTCAGCTAACTATATCTATCCGTAACTTATATGTTGTGAAACGATGGTGGCATGTGTAAAACGCAGACGGACTAGCTCTCATGTACAGTATAATGTAAATTCACATTTGTTGTAGATATAGCTGCAGAAAGTAGCTTCATATGCAGTTCAGTATCTTTTTCAATATCATAGTATAAACGTAATTATAATTATTAACGAAAGGTGACCGTGTTTTTTAACATCTATTAATACTAGCTAGATGGAATATTGATTCAATAGCCCTGATAATTCATATATCTCTCCGTTCGAAGAGACGTGATTTTAAAAACACTAAGTTAGAATGAGTGAGGAATGTGGGGAGCGACAGTGCGCGCGTGTTCATTACAATGGCATTACATAAAGTGAATCGCCGTAACTAAACGTAACAAGAATAGAGATATAATATAAATAACAACACATTACCTCGTCAGTGAACATGTTATCTGCTGGAGATGCTAGATGGCTGGGGAATGACAGATCGCGCGTGTCCCAATGAACATCGTATCGCTTTCGCGCGCGCACTCCCTCCTGTCTCTCTCGACAACGACAACAACTCCCATGAGCACACGCTCTTTCACGACGTCATCAGAGTACGTCTTTTGCTATTATTTTGATTGAGTGACCCCTGGTGGCCAAAAGTTACATACTGTACGTTTAAGACTGTCGTGAGTTTCTTTTCCATGCATCATTTTATTTGATCCATGTATGTGGTTACAGACAGTTAAATCATATAAAACAGTGAGATCGCTCCAGAACTCTGTCCTGTCTTGTCTGCACTCGAGACGGTGACGTGAGCTCTGATAGTCTTCACTCCTATTGGCTGTCGCTCGCAAAATTCGCTGCTCATTTGCATTCAGTTTAAACTTCATGCAAATGAGATGCACATCCTGTCGCTAATGCTAATCACGGTCACTAATGCCGGAAGTCACCAGCTCTCCACTGAAAACGAATGGGATCATGTCGCTGGCGGTGGGAACAGGGCTTCAGTCATGGAAAAGCTTTTTGACAAACATTTTTGCACAATGAAATTAAAACTGTGAACCCAGTAGGCTACTTTCTCTCTCACCATTCCAGACATCCCACCCTGCAAAAAACTTGGAGGTAGCGTGCAACCTTCCCCTATCTGAACTTAAAAATTTACATTTGTGAGCAACAATTTGCAGCTAAAAAAAAAAAAGCTTGAAATAGCCCTACACAATAATCTACGAAAATAAAATAAAAACAGCAAAAAAGGCTTGTCAGACCAAATCAAGTTAAACTCTTTGTTGTAACAAGTAGGCCTACATCAAGATTGACCTTCCACAATGTTGGGAAGGAACAACCAATCAGACGCAATGCCCCATTGCGTCAGTCACTTTCTGTTCCTGATGAGCCTACCACACTAGGTACACTTGGGTTTCTCCAGGATGTGCACTTCACTTTCATGGTCAAAGTGGATATATTTAAGTTGTGCGTCAATGATACCATGTAAGTAATTTACTGAGTGTTTCTATCGGATGTCACATACTATGAATAATCAAACCATCGTGAGTTTGTTTGTCTGAGGTGACGACGATCTTAGATTCTAGCCTAAGATGTTCATTTAACATATATATATTCCAAATATACTTGAGTTCAGAATAATAACGATCACTGATTAATGCTTTACTGTGTAAATGTATGTTTAAATAATGTATAGATCCGTTCTGTGATTATATAGATTTGTTAGCTTATTGTGTAGCTTAATGTTTGAAATTATCTAATCATTGTTTATTATTCACTGTTTCAGACCACACACCATACTACCTCAGATACCATGTCTAATAGGATAGTGCCATTCTGACTGTGCCGTTCATTGTGCTAAATATTCATGCTGGACCTATTTAAAACTGTTACTTCTGATTCCTGCCTCCTGGGTTCTGGCCGACACACCGGTGCGAGCACAGCTAGTTTGGACCAGTGCAAATACAGTCCTAAGTAAACTCATTAATACACAAAGTACAGATGATACAGAACAAAAATATATAGATGGACATAAATTATAAAATAAGATGCAGTAAAAAAAAAAATATATTGCAGAATATCCTCAAATACAATCACTATTTATTGAGTGACTCATAAATTTAATACTTTAAACTTGTCATTTATTTGTTTATTATGGTTCCATTTACATAAAATATTGAAATTGTAATATTGTAATTGTCTGATTGACACTTGAACATATTAAATACTACTGACTGATTCAAATTTAATACTTCAATCATAACCAATCATATCAAATAATAGCCTACCCTTGATGTATATGAGTGTATTATTGCTGTTCAGATGTCATTATTTTAGATGTTCAGATATTTGGATACTTTCAGCAATAGATGTATAGCTGGAGGCTAAATGAAGTAGAAACCCAGAGCATCAATTTCATCTCCGCTTCTTCCCATAATGCCGATACACCTTCCAGACTTCACATTGACATTCACAGGATGACCCAGGTGATCGGACTTAACAGAAAATGTCTTTCTTTCACCATTGATTTTGGCAACCAGAAATTCCAGACCCCCACATCTGTTATAATCAATATTTGGCCACAGTGTTGCAGCAACAATTTTATCATTTTCATCAAGGACCAATGTTTGTTCTTTAGATCCTACATTACCAACTTGGCCAACCATTTGGCCAGGGTTCAAAGTCACCTGGATTGTGTTCAGAGCCCCCTAAAAAGCACAAATGTATTTAATGTGAATCAATTAGCTAAATAAAAACAATCAGATTCAAATAGTAGGAATCAAACAAGATAAATTAGAATAAAAACGATCTTTACACACCTCGCCGTAAGTTATGCTGATCTTTGAAATGTTGCTGTTAAAGGACTTAAAGGAGAATTTAGAACCTCCGTTCCCACCCACAATCACATCTTGCGCTGAGAAAGGAATTAAGAGAGAGAGAAAGAGACAACTTTTTTTTTTTTGCTACAAATTGCTATAACTGGTGGTCACTCCTCTTTTAGAGTGGTAAATATAAAATTCACAATTCAAAATTAATGAGAGCGACAACAGAATTCACTAATTTAACTGACTTACAATTTGTATGATTATTAATACAAATGTGCAGATGACACTTACCTGAAGATGGTACGCTGCTGACCGTATCACTGGCTTCACTCACTCCTACTTTACCCACTATCCTGTAGCGGATCAAGTACTGCTTTCCAGATTCCAGTCCAGTCAGAGTAAAGTCTTCATCAGCTGTGTTTATGACAAGCCACTGCTGCTCCTCCTCAGCTTTTACCTGCTTGTACTCTACTCTGTACTGCACTGTTTCTCCACTTGGAGACTTCTGTAGTTTCAGGGACAGAGTTTGTTCCAGGACATTCACTAATGGTGGGGGCGGCTTGGAGACGGGCTGGAACTGTGTGTCTTTCAGATTCCCTTTTTCATACAAATAGATAGAGGAGCCTTGATTGGAGGGATCAGAGACAGCAGAAACAATGAAGCGGATTTCCTTTTCATCTTTATTGGCTTCTGAAAAGCCTCTGAAGATAGACAAGTTTTCTCTCATCTTTTGTATTACACCAGGATCATTGAACCATTTTCTGTCAGATGCCTCATGAAGCACAGTTTTGTTTCCATCTAACTTTTTAAACTCATCAGATTTCAGGAACTCATTCAGGGTTGAAAAATACGGGTCTTCATACTTCAGAGAAGTGAAGGTCAAGCACACCACAACATCAATATCAGGATCAAGGAGGATGGTGTTCAGACCATCAGAGTCTTCAATCCTGATCTGCTCCAGCATCTTGGTGTAAATTCTCAAGAGGTTACATTCAGACTTTGCATCATTTAACCACTGGTTGAGCTTGTGAGCATTAAAAGGGGAGCTGTCGTGGATCTTCAGGATGTCTGCCAGCGACTGTTCCTCCTTCCCACCTCCTCGAATAGCAGGCAAGACCCTGGCCACTGCTTTCTGGAGCACTATCTTAAAAATGCTAAATAAGTCCTGAAATGAGTGCAGTCTCTCTTCAATGTCACTGAAAACATTTACCTCTGTCCTTTTGGACAGGTCGTTGCATGTCCTCTCGACATCTCCCAGCTCCTCCATTATACGTTCAGTGTTGGAAACCAGACTTGTGCTGATTTCTCTCACTAACTGAGCAGCTTTTGTGTCCAATAAATTAAGAGGATAAAGCCAGACCTTTATTGGAACTGCATTCTGTGGATTCGCCTTCAGAAGAGTTGGGAGCTTCTTGTACAAATCCAGGGCCTCCATGTAAGTGGTGGGGCTCTGCTCAAGATGAAAGTCACCATGAAAAGTGCAGGTGATGTTCTCAGCAGTTTTCTTTTCTTCATCTGTCATTTTTACAGATCCTTCTCCCTCAATAGAAAACCCTGGAATCTTCTTGACCATGACATTCAGTTTTCCATCAATCTCCTGCTTGCTTTCATCTTCTGAAGACATCTGATCAAACACCATGAAGGCCTGAGCTCCGTACAGAACAGCCGTGACCACATGAGTGGCAGTTTTCTGGTCAAACACCTGAGGGTAGGTGATCTGGCCCAGCTGGGTCATAGTGAGCTGATCAAATCTGGAGGTCTCACTATAATACATTGTAACACGGGACTGATTGTTTGAGGATTTGGTGTCACGCAGGTATTTGGCAGATCCTCCTACCTCAATCAGCCCCCCCAGGAAGCTGAGCTTCAGTGAAGCACTTATATCCATGAGACCAGACTTACTAGAGAGAGAGTCAAACTTACTGAACTTCAAATCTGTCATGAGCTGTGGACGACTGTCCAAATCTTCAGTCAATGATTTCTTATCCCACAGAGTAACACCTGAAATGAGAAGTGGCTTTAACAGTTTGTACGAAAAGTGATGTAGTGTTGAAGTAAATGTGCAGGTCTTTTATGTCTATAATACAGATCTAAACTGATTTAATAGTTGTGTTGGGGACAGGGCTGGCACTGTCACAGTTATGGTAGTTTGGACTTTTTGTGCTTCTCCACCCTCTCTGTCTGAGTTAGTCATTTGTAGTTATGGACACCGATTATGTCCAGTTGTGCATGTGTTATCCTGTGTTATCCTGTGTTAACATGTTCAGTTCTGTTTGGGTTAGTTTGTCTGGTGTCATCAGTTCTTGGATGTGTGATATGCTACTCTGGTGTGTGTTTCCCGTACAACTACGTAACTCGCTGCTTCACTACCATAGTAGTGTGCATTGTTGGAGAAAACAACTAGTCACGACTGTTTCCCGAAACCATGTTGCCGCAAAGTGGTCGTTCCACTTTATGTTTATGACGTCCACGTCACGCACGTGGTGGAGTAATAACTTATTTTAATGAAACTGTTTGAGATCGAATTAATGCTAAATGATTCTCATTTATCTTAGTTATTTAGCTTTATTTCCAGATTCAATCATAGGCTCGTTCTTACATATACTAGAGCACATTCGCACATGTGCACTTTTCAAAAAACAAGCTTTAAATCTCTTGACAAACTAAAGGACATAAATTACATTTGTATGTATTCTAAATAAAATGTCAGCTTGCTTATTTGGCTCAAGATAAGGATTTATTAAGTCCACATGTCAGAAACTGCTTCTAACCACAGGTCGAGAAATATCATTCCAACCACACAAGTTTGCGATGCTGTTTGCGAATGTTCGTTGGTACGATGTTTCAGGATACACCGACTTGTTGAACTGTGCTGATAATGACGGAACTTGCGAAAGTTGGCTTACGATGCTTTTGGGAAACGCACTTGTGGGATTACAAATTTAAGAATCTGTTTAAGATCTGCTGATCTTATGTCCTTACATAACATAACATGAAAAACATAAGTTTAGTGCAAATAAACGTCAAACCAATAACACAGACCACAACGGAAATGTTTCCGGGGAACCAAATAAGTGACGGACCCGGCTGGGGCGTGCTTATTGCTCGTGAGCATCCCTATGCCCTACTCCCTTCAAAGGGCAGACGGCAGAGCTCTTCAAGTGGGACTTTGGAGTGACTATGGCACTAGTGTGCCATTTATTTAGCCGTTTGGAACGCACTTGATGAAGGGAGCAACAAAAGACAACGTAATTTCCAACGTAATTATTTTCACCTGGGATTTTCCCATGACAACGCAGCATGTTGTCCATCAGCTGAATAGTTGTTCTGACGACAGAAATATAATGCTGTTAACATAACGGTTGCAAATAAATAATTTTTTTATTTTTAATTTACCAAAAAACTGTTAAAATATGCGTTTTATATATCCATTATATTTGTGTGTCAGTGTCTCAACTTTAAAACTTTGGACCCTACATTACCTAACATTTCTTATGAAACTTTTCTTTATGAAAATTTAAACATAACATGAAACAATGTGTATAGTGTGTGTAACTGATGTATAGATTAATATCTTGCCTTCATGTTCTTCTTCTCTATCTTTTTTTATTTATTTATTTTAGTTTTCAGATCATTGTTCTTTTCTCATTTGTATTCTGATGACTTTGAACATACTGTTAATACATTTTGTATATTGTATACAAGTTGTATGTCATAATAAATTGAATCTGTGTTTTGCGGGGGAAAAAAATTACAAGAAAAAAAAAAAAATAAAGTAGAATTTTGAGATGTAAGCAAAGAGTATAGAAGAACTATAAAAAAAGTATAATATTACAATATAATATTATAATATTATTTATATATACAACATGTTACAATATTATTTTAATATTATAGTTTATTTATAAAAAAAAAATATAGGCTTTCACTTTTTGTCAATAAACATTCTTTGCTTTAAGAACGTCCTGTCTATATGAGCACGTCCCCATAGACATCATCCCAGCCGGGTTCGTCACTTATTTGGTTCCCCAGAAACATTTCCGTTGTGGTCTGTGTTATTTGCAGCGCGTTTCTGTATTTGGTTGTGTTGTGAGTATTTGGAGCACATTTTTTTTTTTGCATGCCTTTTTTTTTTTTTTTATTTGCATGCATTTTTTTCTATTTGCATGCGATTTTTTTCTATTTGCATGCGTCTTCTTTAGGTTGCAGTACGTTGAGCTCTATCGGCCACCGTGGGAAAAAGATGAAATGTAATAGTTGCAATAAACCCGTTAAGAATCCGTACAACTGCAGCAGCAGAGGACTTTTATTCTGCTGTGCGGAACTGAGGAAGAACTGAGGAAGGAACAGTTTGATCTTCGGCTGACAACTCAGAGGAAAGGGTCGTTTCATTCTCGCCCACGTGTAAAAATGTAATATTCAAGCTGTCTATACATTTTTCTACTCGAGAACGAAAAATCAAGCCGAATACTTGTTTTTCATTGTTTCCAAAATTTAAATTGAAAATTATTTTCTCAAAGAGTCCAAGAGTCCAGCAAGAGTCCGGCAACCAGAACTGGGCCAAGTTATTTCTTCCAGCTTGCCGGATCTGGGCATTTATTGGCCCACATCTGTTTGGCTACCTGGAGCATGTCATATCTGAGGATTATTTGAAGACAAGACACAACATATAGTGTTGTTGGCCAAGTTAAAGGGATAGTTCACCCAAAAATGAAGATTCTGTCATCATTTACTCTTCCTGTCGGTAACTAAACAGCTGATGGGCCCCAATGACTTCCATAGTTTTTTTTCAAGTTTTTTTTTTTCATATGGAAGTCAGTGGGGCCCATCAACTGTTATTCCCAATTATCTGCCAATACTATACTGGCCGCAGATAATGTGCACTTTTTTAAAGTTATATTTTTGTTCTTTATATGCCTTTATTAGACAGTATAGCTGAGACAGGAAACAACAGGGTAGAGAGAGGAGAGAGAGAGAAGAGAGAGAGGAGAGAGAGAGAGAGAGAGAGAGAGAGAGAGAGAGAGAGAGAGAGAGAGAGAGAGAGAGAGAGAGAGAGAGAGAGACACAGACAGACAGACAGACAGACAGACAGACAGACAGACTGACTGACTGACTGACTGACTGACTGACTGACTGACTGACTGACTGACTGACAAGGACCAAAGGAACTTGAACTCAGGTTGCATGAGGCACAGTTGCGCTATATGTCAGAGCACTGCCCACAAGGCTATTGCTCCACATCGTGTCCCTCTAATCCTGCGACTCAAGTACTGTAATTTAGCAATTGGGTGAAAAAGGGAACAAAAAATAAATAAAAGTATACAGCACCTGGAATGAAGTTTTCTTTGCGGCAGTCATACAGCATACCAGGAAACAGAGGTCTTCCAAGGGCAGCCACTTCGATTGTCTCTTTTTCCATGGCTCTAAAACATAAAAGTAATGAAAAAAGAAAATATTTATAAATTGTCACCTTTATTATTATAAAATTCTTAAGGAAATATTTTAATTTAGACTTTTAGTCAGGTAACAGGTTAGCAGGTACACATAAAACGTTGAACTTATTTACTTTCATAATTTAAAAAATATATATATATCATTTAACTGTATTCATTTTATTAGTTTTCAAAACTATTTAAAATCCCTTAGAAATATGTAGGTAATATAATTCAGTGTTTTTTTTTTAATCCAATAGACACTGAAAGAACTAAATCTTTCCTTCAGTGAATCCAGTGCTATTAAAATTCTATTTGATCTTCTTCTGTTGTATATTCATTTGATTATTATAATGATTGAATTGAATTGAATCTGTACTGCTATATAGTTGTTGAGGTCTAAACATCTAATAATCTTTTGGTGACTTTTTACATGTTCATAAAGTCTTGACTCACCTAGAGTTTCACCTGGAGTGTGTCTTCGGTCTGTAAAGAGAGGTTGTCTTCTGAAGCCCGCTGGGTTTCAGTGATACTTATAGTTAATTTTTTTAGTAAATATTTAACTGGGGGGAAAATTCTACAGAAATTCACCAGAAATATTTTGTAATACTGTTAATCTGGTTGTGGTCTAAGCTTAGTCACTTTGTAATAATTGATTTTCCTGCTAAGACAAAAACTGAGATAAAACTCATCCTGCAATAAAGCAATAAAATACACCCTGTACAGAAGATCACAAAGAAAGAGCACAGGACATAGTCGTTTGGGAACAAGTACATGCCATGGGAACAGGTAAAAGTGAAGTACTAGAATATTGTACATAATGGTAATTTGTAGCTACTTATACTAATCTCTTTTAAAAATGCACTGTTAATAAATGTTTGCCTGTTTATAAAAGCAAACAAGAAAAGGCTGCGAAAAATAGAAAAGAAAAAACAAACAGGAGGTGGTCCTGCACCCCCACGTTATACCTCAGCAGACGAGCTGGCCCTTGGGTTAAATGTGAACGACCCATTGTTAAGGGCATCCCTGGGTTCAACTCTTCCTCAGACCCAGGGACTAGCAGCAACTCCTTCATTACTGGTAAATGAGCTTTAAATTATCTTAGTGCACTGTAAAATAATCTGTTGCTGCATTAAATTAAGTAGGCCTATAATCCCAATGGCTGGTCCAGTCATATCAACTGTTAAACCTTGAGTAATGAATTGCTTTGACTTGTGAAAGTCTACATGTGTGAAACTTCATGTAGCATAGTTAATGAAAAAAAAAAATGTTGCCACGAGTTATTGATCACATTTCCCCCCATACTTCATTGAAATGAAATAGTGTTTTCCTCTTTTGTGCAGTTTTAAACAAAACACTAACACTTTTATCTGTTGTAAATATATTGTTATATTTAGCACCAAGACTTCAAACGAATTATATTTGAAACTAGACTTCTTAGTATTTCTGAAAATATTACTATAAATTACAGCAACACCTCCCAATTTGCCTTTCGGAGGAGGCTCATGTTTATAACTGTAATCTTAGGGAGTGGACTCATTTAAAGTAATGTAATTGTTTGGTTTTAGCCAAGTTTCTGTCAAGCACAGCACATCTAGGTTATAGTGTGTAATCATATAATTAACAATAAGTGCTTTTGAAGTAAGGGATCGAACATTCAGCAACCCGAGCTTTATCATTTGTTTTTACGTTTTGTCTTATTACATTTGTTTTTTATTTCTGTTTTTTATTTGTTGAACATCAATTAAATTTTTACCCTTAGATGGGTTTGGAAGTTTTTTTGTATTTCCTAAATTGGGGAACGTTCTAACATACACCTTCTGGTGCTACTTGGACATGTCATCAGTGATGAACCCGGGGTCAAAAGGTGTTTCGGGTCTTTAATCAACAGACACCCTTGCCCGGGCGACCCAGCCGGGGGTGATCAGTCCCCGGCCTGTGTCCAAGTGGCGTGCTACTCCGCGGATCCCCCCTCCTGAGCCGCTCCTGCACTCCACCACCAGCTCTGCATATTTGGCTCTCTTGCGCTCATTTGCTTAATCCAATCTGTCTTCCCAGGGGACAGTAAGCTCCACTATGACCACCTGCCTGGTCGACTCCGATGTAATCACCACGTCTGGGCGGAGTGAAGTGGCCGTGATGTGATTCGGGAACTTGAGCTGCCTTCCAAGGTCCACTTGAAGGTGCCAGAAGGTGCATTGGCAAGGAGCCCGCCTGGGGAGCATGGCTGCTGATGTGCCTTCTCCCCAGCTCTGACAAAGGAGATGGTTTGCTTGGAGGGCTGCTGACTCTTACTGCTCTGAATTGCTGTGGTGATAGTATCAGCAGGAGCCCTGGAGACCTGGTCATGTCGCCAGCGATACCGCCCATCCCCCAAAGCCTTTGGACAGCAGCTGAGGATGTGCTCCAGTGTGCCACTCCTTTGGCACAATTGGCATGTTGGTAAGTCTACCAGGCCCCAGCGGTGTAGGTTGGATGGGCTAGGTAGAAAATCGTACACTGAACGGATCTGGAACTTGATGCGCTGTGGTTTAGAACTCTACAGCTCTGCCCAGGTGATCTTGCGCTGCTCAGCGTTCTCCCACCTAGTCCAGGCGCCTTGCTGTTTCATACCGACCATCTTGATCATGCGGTCCCCCTCCACCTCTGCCCGCACCTCGTCCAGCACCAACTGACGCTTCTCCCTCCCTCTTCATTTGTCATAGCGTGGCTTAGGGAAACTGCTCAGGCCTGCACGTCCCAGTGCCAAGTTGCCAACCAAGACACCATGCCTCAGCCGAGCCTCCCCTCTGTCCACCTCTTCCTGCGCCTTCCATTTCCTTCCCGTCTTAACACAGATTCCAGCTGAGGAGACTTTGGCATCGGAGGAATCTCGGTACATCATGACCTCCTGGGCACTTGTGACCTTGAATTCCTCGGACAAGCTGCTGATGGGAAGTTGCAGCTTGGTGGAATGGCCATAGAGGGCGATGTTACTCAGGGACCATGGGAGTTCTGACCACCTCCTGAGGAACCGACTGATGGTTCTCTCCAGTGCTTTAACCGTTGTCATGGGTACCTCGTATATGAGAAGGGGCCAGAGAAGCCTTGGCAGGATTCCTTGTTGGTACATCCAGGTTTTGTACTTTCCTGGAAGCCCCGACTTGTCGACTGCCGTGAGCCAGTTTGTCATGTCGTTTCTGGTTAGTTGGAGCGCGGTTGTGTCCTTCAGGGCGCTGTCAAAGATCTTCCCCAAGCTCTTGGCTGGTCTTTCTGTTACTGAAGTAATTTGTGTCCCCTCCAAGGTAAAGCGGAACCAATCGGCCACTTTTCCTTTCTTTAAAACTAGGGACCTGGACTTGGCTGGCTTAAAACTCATCCTTGCCCATAGGATGAGGCGTTGGAGCCCCTGAAGAAGCCATCTGCACCCGGGAACTGAAGCTGCTGTCACAGTAAGGTCATCCATGAAGGCTCTTATGGGTGGCTCCCGAGTACCATATCTAGACATGGGGCCTCTACATTCCACCTCTGCTGATTTGACGATCATGTTCATGGCTAGAGCGAAGAGTGGTACGGAGATTGTACAGCCGGTGATAATACCCTTCTCTAGCCGTTGCCAGGCAGATGTTACCGTTCCTGATGAAACTCTCAATCTGAAACTGTTGTAGTAGTCCAGAATAAGGTTGCGGATCTTCTCTGGCATATGATGTCTTGTCAGTGCTTCTTTAATAATAATAATAATACATTTTATTTGAGGCGCCTTTCTTGGCACTCAAGGACACCGTACAGAAATGCAAGACATTTAAAAGCAGCAAAGCCAAAACAATAAAACATTAAAACAAGATAAAAGCAATATTTAAATCACATGTGGTATGCAGTTTTAAACAGGTGCGTTTTGAGTTGTGATTTGAAATGAGAGAATGAATTGATGTTTCTAAGGTGAGGTGGTAAAGAGTTCCAGAGGCGGGGGGCAGAGCGGCTGAATGCTCTGCTCCCCATTGTGGTGAGACGAGCAGGGGGGACAGACAGGTGTATAGAGGAAGAGGATCTAAGGGAGCGGGTGGAAGTTGGACCGTGCAGGAGATCAGATAGGTATGAAGGCGCAAGGTTGTGGATGGCCTTGAATGTGAACAGGAGGAGTTTGAATTGGATACGGGACAGGACCGGGAGCCAGTGAAGCTGTTGGAGAACAGGAGTGATGTGGTGGATGGAGGGTGTTCGGGTTATGATGCGGGCAGCTGAATTCTGGACCAGTTGAAGTTTATGGAGGTATTTTTGAGGGAGACCGAAAAGCAGAGAGTTGCAATAGTCTAGACAGGAGGTGACTAGACTGTGAACAAGAATGGCGGCAGTGTGGAGGGTAAGGGAGGGGCGAAGGCGATTGATATTACGTAGATGGAAATAGGCAGACCGGGTAATGTTATTGATATGGGACTGAAAGGATAGAGTGCCGTCGAGGATGACTCCCAGACTCTTAACCTGGGGGGAGGGTGAGACGGAGGAATTGTCAATAATGAGAGAAAAGCTGTCAGTTTTGGATAAAGTGGATTTACTTCCAATGAGAAGGATCTCAGTTTTATCACTGTTTAATTTGAGGAAATTATTTGTAAACCAGGTTTTTATTTCCGAGACACAGTCAATGAGTGAGGTAGGGGGGAGAGAGGACGATGGGTTGGTCGAGAGATAGAGCTGGGTATCATCGGCATAACAGTGGAAGTGAATATTAAATTTGCGGAAGATATTGCCCAGGGGAAGGAGATAAATGATGAAAAGTAAGGGCCCCAGGACAGAGCCCTGGGGCACACCTGAAGTGACAGGGGAGGGGGAGGATTTAAAAGACTTAAGTTGAATGAACTGAGTACGGCCAGAGAGATAGAATGTGAACCAGTCTAACGGAGTGTGAGTGATGCCAATAGAGAATAACCGGTTGAGGAGAACAGAGTGACAGATGGTATCAAAGGCGGCACTCAGGTCAAGGAGGATGAGAATGGTAAGTAGTCCAGAATCAGCTGCCACGAGTAGGTCATTGGTGATCTTAATAAGTGCTGTTTCAGTGCTATGAAGGGGACGGAAGCCAGACTGGAACTGTTCATATAGGTTATTATCAGAGAGATGAAGATGGAGTTGAGAGGCAACTGTTTTCTCAAGAATTTTTTAAATGAATGGTAAATTGGATATGGGACGGAAGTTATTTAAGTTAGAGGGGTCTGCGCCAAGTTTTTTCAAAATTGGTGTAATGGTGGCTGTTTTGAATGATGAAGGAACAGTTCCAGTGGTGAGAGAGGAATGGATGATAGCTGAGATGAGGGGAACCAGGGAGGGAAGGCAAGCTTTAACAAGTTGTGTGGGAATGGGATCAAGTTGACAGGTGGAAGGCTTCGATTTCCTGATGAGTTCTGTAATTTCTGAGGTAGTGGGAAGCTGGAAGGAGGAGAATGGATGTATGAAAGGGTGAGAGTCTGCAGAGGTACTGATGTGGGGAGTAGATCCAAGGTACTGGTGGATGTTTTTAATTTTTTCAGTGAAAAATGAAAGGAGAGAGTTGCAGAAAGATGTTGTGTACAGGTGAGGGGGAGAGAAAGTCCTTGGGTTGGGTGATATTGTTAAGTAGGGAGAACAATGACTTGGAGTTTCCTTTATTTTCAGTGATTATACTAGAATAGTAGTGGGTTTTGGTGTTAGAAATAGAGTCCTTGTAACATAAGATGTGGTTATTGTACATTTCTTTGTGAATAGTGAGACCAGTTTTCTTGTAGAGACGTTCAAGTTGCCGACCTTTGGCTTTCATGAGACAAAGGTCGGGGGTGAACCAAGGGGCAGAGACGGAAAAGGAAACAGATCTAATTTTTAACGGAGCAAGGTCATTAAGAATGTTAAGGTGTCCAGTGTTGTAGTGAGAGACCAGAGCATCAGGGGTGGATAGGTTGTGAGTATCAAGAAAACAGAAGGAGTGGATACTTGAAGTGAGAGTGGCAGGATTAATGTTCTTTATATTCCGAAATGAAATAAGACGGGATATTTTAGAAAAGGAGAGAGTAAGTTTCAATGTGAATGAGAGGAGAAAATGGTCAGATATGGGGAGTTCAACGGCTGTAAGGTCAGAAGGGGTGACACCAGAACAACAGATTAAATCCAAAGTATGTCCTTTGTTGTGTGTTGGGAAAGTAGTAAATTGTTGGCATCCAAAACTTTCTAAGCAGGAGGTGAAGTCTTTGGTAAGAGGCAGATTAACATTGTCCATGTGGATATTAAAATCGCCCAGTAGTAATATATTTGGTGAGAGGGAAGATAAGTGAGTGAGAAAAGCTGTAAAATCATTTAAAAATTCACTCTTTAGTTTAGGAGGGCGGTAAACTGTTGCAATTATGGTTGGGGTGGGACCAGATAACTTGCAGACAACAGATTCGAATGTGCTGTAGACAGGTGCAGACACCGCCGAGATTTTACACTTCTCGCGATACATTATTGCGATACCCCCCCCCCCCTCGGCCGGAGCCGCGAGGTTTGCAGATGTAAACAAACCCACTAGGAGTGGATTCATTGAGCTGGGAAAAGTCGTTGGGCTGTTGCCATGTCTCGGTTAAACAGAGAAAGTCTAGCTTACGGTTGGAGATGAGGTCCTGGATGAGATGTCCCTTGCCTGTCAATGAGCGGATGTTGAGCAGAGCGAAGTTGAGTGTGGTGTTGTCACAGCTGGTGGTGGTGCTAGCCGACCGAGCTAGGCGGGCTAACACGCTGTGGTCGACAGCCCGGTTGGTGATGCGTGGTGGGCGACGAGAGCTGGACCATATAGACTTTATAACTGTAGAGCTGTTGTGTTGAAAATTCCGGCGGGACCCTCGGTGGATATATCTCGGACGAGGCTGGAACGCGATGTCCGGATGAAGATGGAGAGCCTCAGGCGCAGGTCCAGGCAGGCGAGGGCGCAGCCGGAGCAGGTCAGCGGCCCGAAAACTGAAGTAAGCCCGTCACTAGCAGGTGAGCAGGCAGTAGAAAGAGCCAAACACAGACAAACAAGATGTATGTCCCAGCGGGCCACATTATAGACTCAAGATGTGGCTCAGACCAGAACGGTGGGTTAACTGTGAATGCTTAGACAACAGTAGTGCAGTAAAATCCCAAAAAGTTATGAAGCCATGAGATGAGTCCGATAGTTAAAAGATACAAGTTTTACAAGTTTTTTTTTCTTTGACCAGCTTGTGGGGAATAGACCCGTAGGCATTGGTAAGATCCAGCCAGAGTACGGCAAGGTCTCCTCTGTTCTCCTTTGCCTCCCGGATCAACTGGCTCACCACTCCTGTGTGCTCTAAGCATCCAGGTACTCCTGGGACTCCCCCTTTTGCACTGAGGTGTCTATATACCCGTTCTTCTAGAGGAACTCCATTATATGTTGTGACAGGATCTTGAAGAAGATTTTCCCTTCGACACAGAGCAGCGAGATTATGCGAAACTGGGTTTCCAGATCCCCTCTGCTGATCTCCATTGGGAAGCCACCTTCCCTCTCTGCCAGAACACCTTCAGGATTTTCCAGAGTCGTAAAAGGAGCCTTGGGCACTGTTTATAGACCTTATAAGGTATTCCGTTGGGACCAGGAGTGGATCTTGCTGCCATTACTGCATCCTTCACTTCTTTCAAGGTGGGCCCGGAGATGTTGAACTGGGCCGCTGGTTCGGGAGGTTCGATGAGCCTCTCGCAGGGGCCGAGGTCTTGCTCCCTAGCAAAGTCACTGAATGTGATACTGAGGTGGTGGTTCATTTCCTCCGCCGAGCAGTTGAGGTTGCCGCTTTTCTTCTGTCCCAGGAGTCTCTTAGTGAAGCCAAAGGGATTTGAGAAAAATGCCTTATGCTTGCGGGCTCGCTCCTTCCCCTTTTTTCTGTGCCACTCGGTCCATCTGAGTGTGGTGAGCCTCTTCTTTACAATCTCTCTGAGCTCTGCCAGGGCCGTTTTCTCCTCCTCCTTTGCTGCCTTGTACTGATGTTTCAGGGATCGTAGCTCTTGCCTGAGCTTGTTGATCTTTCTCTTCTGATCTCTCGCCGGTTTGGTTGTGATGGAGTAGATGTGCCACACTTTTCTGTGACGCCAAACCGCTCTGCGCCTATACCCATTGTGAGGGTGCACATGGTACGGAGTTTCTGTTCAACATTCCCCTTGCATGTCGACTCCAAGATCTCATCTAGGTCCTCATCGAACTGGTGCCACTCCTTCTTGTTAGCGGCAGGCCACTTCACCCGGCGCTGTTCTGGCTTTTTGCTTTGAGAGGAGGCTGGTGCAGCTTGGAGGTTCCGGGCACTGTGGTGTGACTCCGGGCCTGGCTCCTCCTCCGTCTGATCAGGTTTTGCAACCGGTACTCCAGAAACTGAGGTACTGCCTACTGCCCCTGTGCGTTGCTGCATTCGCCCCCCCAAGGCAGACCATCTTTGTCTGATGGATCTTCAGACTCGTCGGGTTTTTGCAAACCTTTCCGCAGATACAAACTGTGCTCATTGTCGGTTTTCCGTTTGCTTGTGTCATAGCCTGAAAGTCTGTCCGGTTGGGATTCTCATTCTCCCCCCCTCTCGGGAATCCCTGGGGGTATATTTCAGAAGGGTTTTTCGTAGCTTGCTTGGGTGCTCCTTCACAGGAGCTGCAGTTTGGGCTGCTAACCCTTACTGCCCGGTTGCCGTCTTTCCGCGCTGTCAGCTGTCACTCCAGCCGTTACCATACTATTCATGGGCGTCATCCGGTCTTTCCCGGAGGTCACTGCCTGAGCCAGCAGTGAAAGTTCTAACATACACCTTCTGGTGCTACTTGGACACGTCATCAGTGATGAACCCGGGGTCAAAAGGTGTTTCGGGTCTTTAATCAGACACAGTAAGTAAGTAAAATTTATTTATACAGCGCCTTTTACAGAGTAGATCACAAAGCGCTTCACAATAGACAGAAATAGATAAGAAATAAAATAAAACAGATAAAATTATCAATATATAAAGGACAGAGATTACCCAAAAGCTAACCTGAACAAATGAGTCTTCACTTGTCCGCTAAAACTGTCCACATTCTCAGCAAACCTAATACTGGTTGGCAAAGCATTCCATAGTCTGGGTGCCATAGCGGCAAAGGCTCTATCCCCACATGTCTTTAAACGAGATCGTGGCGTAGATAGCAGATGTTTGTTATTCGACCTGAGAGACCGGAGAGGAGTATGGAAATGAATTATGTCAGAAAGATAAGCAGGGGTCTGGCCATGTAAAGCCCTATAGGTTATTGTAAGTATTTTGAATTGGATCCTGTAAGTTACAGGAAGCCAGTGAAGAGAGCAGAGTATCAGGGTGATATGGGTGCGCCTATTTGATCTAGCAAGTAACCTAGCAGCTGAATTTTGAATAGATTGCAATCGATGAAGAACAGATTTGTTAAGTGAAGAGAAAAGTGAGTTACAATAATCAACACGGGAAGAAATGAAGGCATGAATGAGCATCTCCAGTTCTGAGTGAGAGACTACAGTCCTCAATTTACTAATATTACGTAAGTGGAAAAAACAAGATTTGGTCAGCGATTTGATGTGGGTTTCAAAAGATAGGGATTTATCAAATGTCACCCCAAGATTCCTTAAACTAGGCCGGACCGCAGATGACAAAAATCCAATGTTCTGCATAATCAAAGGGATAGCGCTGTCTGGCACTACAATTAAAACCTCTGTCTTATCTGGATTCAGCTGCAAAAAAACTTTCAGCCATCCAGCTGTTTATGGCCTCTATACAGTCTAAGAGCCTTGTAATTTTGGATGACTCGTTTTGCCGAAAGGTAAAATGAAGCTGAATGTCATCTGCGTAAAAGTGATAAGAAATGTTAAAATCACGAATGATCTGACCCAGAGGTAGCAAGTATAAAATAAACAATATTGGGCCCAACACTGAACCATGTGGAACACCACAACACAGGGGTGATGATACAGAGTGTGAATCACCAATACAGACATCAAAAATTCTATCTGCGAGATATGAGGTAAACCAATCTAAGGCCACTCCCGATATGCCCACCTTTTCACGCAATCTCCTAATCATGATATGGTGGTCTACAGTATCAAAGGCGGAACTAAGGTCTAGAAGCACCAGCACTGAACATAGACCTGCGTCTGAAGCCATCTGAAGGTCATTATAGACTCTCACCAAGGCGGTCTCAGTAGAGTGTCTCTTCCTAAAACCTGATTGAAATTTGTCATACAATTCCAAATTCTCTAAAACAGCTGTAAGTTGATTAGCCACAACGTTTTCGAGAATTTTGGACAACAATGGCAACTTTGAAATTGGCCGATAGTTTTTCAAAACTGTAGAGTCCAAATTAGGCTTTTTTATTATAGGTTGAATAGTGGCATGTTTAAAATAGGATGGGACACAGCCTGTGGCCAGTGAGGAGTTAACAATAGCTACTATACTAGGGCCAATGACATGGAGTGCTTTTGAGAATAATGAAGATGGTATTATATCCTGTGGACAAGAGGACATATTCATTTTACTAGTCAAGTTTAGCAAATCAAGCAGGCTGATTGGTTTAAAAGACTCAATGGTAATAGGCCTAGGTGAACAAATACAGTCTACAAGAAAGTGTGAACCATGCAAAATATTTGATCTAATGGACTGCACCTTATCAATAAAAAAAGACAGCAACCTATCACAATCGTTTTGAGAACATATTGTTGTCACAATGGCAGGAGGAGATACAATATTATGTATGGTATCAAATAAAACCTTAGGGTTTCGCTTCGAGGAAGAGATTAAATTGGAAAAATAAGCAGCCCTAGATTTCACAACTAAATTATTAAAATCCTGCATTAGTCCCTTAAGATACAGACGGTGCACTTCAAGCCCGGTGGATTTCCACAAACGTTCAGTCGCACGGCACCTCCTCCTTAGACAACGCACATCGTCCGTCATCCAAGGCGAGGCGTTACAGATGGGCTTAGTTTTTATCTTTAAAGGAGCCACTTCGTTCAACACAGAAGAGCAGAAATTGTTAAAAGATTGCATTAAGAGCTCAACATCATTGCTACAACCCATAAAATTAAAATCACTGTCAAACCGAGAGATAAATTGCTCAACAGTTGTTTGAGTAATAATGCGCGATTGTATCAGACGTTTCTGACAAGGGGGGTCAGCGATGGCAGAAAGATTAAAAAGAGACTCCTCACAGTCTCTATGTGATGGGATTTATCTGACTTCAGTGACGTGAGACAGCTAGCAGACGGTCGGCTTAGCCAGTTTGTCTGCTTCCTGACCTGAGCCCCAGATTTTCATGTTTGAGCCATGTCAAGACTATGCGCCATATTATTAGAAAGAAGGAGGGATGAATACCATCTCTTTTCAACTGGTCAGGTCTGCCCCAAAAACTTTTCCAATTGTCTATGAATTCTTTATTATTTTTTACGGGCACCAATTAGACAGCCAGCCATTGAGTGAGGACAGTCCACTAACTATCTCATCACTCCTTCGAACAGGAAGGGGGCCAGAGCAAATTACAGTGTCTGACATCATACATTCAAGTTCACACACCTCTTTAATGTTAATTTTAATGATCTCCGACTGGCGAAGTCCAACATCATTAGTGCTGACGTGAATAATAAATTTAGAGAATTTACAATTAGCATTAGCCAGCACTTTTAAATTTGCATTGATGTCAGGCGCTTTGGCTCCCGGCAAACATGTGACTATGGTGGCTGGTGTCTCTAATAGAATCGCCAATAACTAGGGCACATTCAACAGGATTCTCAGTGGGTGTTTCACTGAGTAGGGAGAATCTGTTTGATGTTGTAATCGGAATGGAAGTGCAGTGTTTTTTCCCGCGACTACACCGTCTCACCGTCACCCAATTGACCGTTCGCAAAAGCCACGCCCCCTAGTTATTGTTACTACACCCGTCATACAAATGGTCAAACACAACCAGCACCACAGATTGCCATGACGGGAAGAGGTATACCCGTGCTTGTCAGTGACCTTTTTTGGAGCAATATCTCCGCGATATCCTCCAGATCGAGGCACAAGGGGTTTACAGTATGCAGTGGAGTCAAAATATAAAAATACTCAATGAAGGAGACACGACTACTATCGAGGCTTACCGGTCTCATGCGAAATCTGAGAAACCCCATGACCTGTAAGTTACCTCAAATGCAACCAGCACAGCCTTGAAGAAGATTTTATTAGCTGGTTCAGTGGCTAATTGTTTGGAGTAAGACATATATAACTCGCGCTGCATATTTAGTAATTTTGCCTCAGATACAGGATTATACATTTGCTTTAACAAGCAGGTTGTTCATTACCACGGAAACCACTTGCGTGTCATGCTGAATGCGATATTCGTTTTTAAAAAGTAACTTATACATAAGAGACGGAAAGATGCAGATAACCATACATTATTTAAGGTTATTTCTATTCGTTACGATATTGATATGAACTGATGTTGTCAAGTAAGCTTCATGCTTTCCCCCGTTGCGAACTTGCACTCCTCTAAACTGTAGCTATGGGCTGCACTGCTAGTGACTGCTGCTCATTTCCCCCCGAGAATATCATGTTAACAACAAACCTTTAGAAAACGTAATTCCTTTGTAATGTTTCTTTGACTAATCTCAGTGTGTCCGTCTCACGCACGCTGCACGCAAGTTTACCATGTTCGACACATTTAACTGGGAGTGGGGCCGTCCACACTGTTTTATCCATTAGGCACCACTCACATTTTGTTTTCCGCTTTGGAAACGAAAAGAACAAAACTCCTCAAGACGATCTCTCGGGGTACCTAGTGTCAGATTTACAAATGCCGTGGGCGCACCGCTTCACCATCTTTCTTGGAGTCAATGTTTGACGGACCTGCTCACATAGTAACGGTTGCTATGATGTGTGATTGGACAATGGCCGTTTTGGAGGAGGGGCCGCATCCAAAGTAGTATCTAAAGCCCTTGCACTCTTACAATTAACCTCAATTAAAGTTTGGATGCGTGTCTCTACTTCTGAAATCTTCTCCGTCAGCCTGAATATCTCGTCATTCATCACATGTAAATCCTGTGCTGACAGAGAAGGCTATGCTATACATGTTACATTAAGTGCAAGTGACAATAAGAGGAGAAGATGACATGACTCACTGTGATAGAGTGCGATACTCTGAAGGGATAATACTGGTCTGACAGTTTCCTTTGACAGGGCTCCGGTCAAAGAGAAGGGCACGGAGAAATTATTCCAGCAAACTTTAATTATGAAGTTTGAGTACAGGCATCAGTGTACAAATAGTTATGTATGTTTGTGTGTGTGGCCTATAAAGAAACAAAGAATAAAATAATATTAATCACAATGTACAAAGATATAAAATATGTACAAAATGTATACAGTAATATCCAATATAATTATAAACATTGAATCAGAATACTAAACATATTAATTTGGTCAAATAAGTCGAAAAGAGCCATAAACAACTAATATACAGGCATACAAAGAGGTTGATGGGGCAAAGTATGAATACTAAATGGATTTCGTGGTCTTTGCTTCCCTCTAGTGGAAGCGAGCGCAACTGCACCCCATGCCCTCGACACGTGAGCGGCTCAAAGCCCGGGAATGTCGAACTAAACTCTGAGCGCGTCTGAAGCGGTCTGAAGACGACACAGAGGCTAGACACGATTTAACTGTAGGACTAAAGTACATAACTGAAATATAGTACTCGAGAATACAGCCTAAAGCTGAAATAATGTAAAGGAAACAATCTATAGACTAATACGTCTTATAACAGTCACATAATACCTATCAACTAAAGAAATACACACGAAAGTATCAAACCCATGCATTTAAGAGACTTAACAGGAAAACAGATGAAAGTAGACAATATCTAAACAAGTCTGATGGCAATATTTGCATCTTAGTACAGAATGAAACTTACTTTCGTTTAGATTACGCACACGAGAGCTACCATCCCTCAGAGTGTGGAGTCGGTAATAAGGAAATGATGCACTCAGAAAGGAAGTGACATCACTACAGTTTCAAAATAAAACGACAAGAAATAAAAGACTTTCTGACATAGCCGCCCCCAAATTTAGCAATAAATTTGAATCCTAAAGGAAAGTCTACTTAGTTGGAGTCGTCTTCATCCTCCCAGGCTGGCAACCGCACAAGGCGCACAACTGGCCGTAGGTAAGTCTGTCCCTTGATCTTGACTTCAGCTGCCCTGACTCGTCCATCCATGCCGGTACAGGTATTCACCACTCTCCCGATGGGCCACTGGGCTCTGGGTAGCTGCGAATCCACCACCATTACCACTTGGCCAGCAGTCAAATTATCTGTGTCCTTGTGCCACTTCGACCGCTTCTGAAGATCTGGGAGATGGCGACGGATGAAGTTGGACCAGAAATGGTCCGCCAGGATCTGGCTGTGGCGCCATCTTCTTCTGCCGAGAAGGTCGCTAGGTGCATAGACAGCCTGTGGGAGTGATGCATCCCGTCGTCCCATCAACAGTAGATTTGGTGTAACGGGATCCGGGTCCGCAGCATCGGAAGAAACGTACCCAAGCGGTTTAGCGTTGAGTATTCCCTCCACTTCAATCAGTACAGTTTGCAGCACAGGTTCGGCAACGGTGTGGTCCTGAAGGATGACTTGGAGAGCTGACTTAATCGACTTGATCTCTCGTTCCCACGTTCCTCCAAAGTGGGGAGACCCAGGGGGGTTGAAACGGAACTCGATTTGCTGTCTGGCCAGCTGCTCTTGGAGAGGATCTTCTAAAGCGGCAAAGCTGGCTTGCAGCTCGGCAGCTCCACCACGGAAATTGGTTCCTCTGTCAGACAGGATCTCAAATGGCTTGCCTCGGCGGGCGATGAAACGGCGGAGAGCCATCAAGAAAGCATCAGTGTCTATGCTCTCCAGTAGTTCAAGATGCACACAACTCGTCGTCATACACTTGAAAATCAGACCCCACCGCTTCTCGGTCCGCCGGCCCATCTTGATGTTGTAGGGACCGAAACAATCGACCCCAGTCGACCAGAAAGGTGGCTTGTATAAGCGGAGTCTGGCAGGGGGTAGGTCTGCCATCTGAGGTACCACTGGAGTAGCACGCCATTTCTGACATTCAACACAGCCGTGTTGATGACGCTTAATAGACTCTCTTCCCCGGAGGATCCAATATCTTCTCCTCATCTCAGCGAAAACCCGCTCGGGACCAGGATGTAGCAGGTCACTGTCATATTTCTTAATGAGCAGCTTCGTGACATGAGATTTAGGATCAAGGATGATAGGATGCATCGCATCTGGGTCAAGATTTTCTGCTCTGCGTAGTCTACCTCCCACTCTCACTAGGCCAACAGCTTCATCATACTCTGGAGCAAGCATGAGCAGGCGACTCAGTCTCGAGATGGACTTACCAGCAGCCAGAGTTTCTACCTCTTCAGGGAATGACTCACTTTGAGCTTGTCTGAGGACATGTAACTCTACTTTTTGGACGTCAGCTGCTGTCATGGTAGGGCTGCTCTGGTCATCAGCCGCCCCTTGAAGGCTCTCATGGGTAGCTTTGAGAAGTCTGTCCCAGTTATCTATATCAGACATAAGTGTTGTTGTCGGAGAGCAGGTGGCGACTCCACAGAACAATCCCTTTCGAAGTTCATCCTCATCAGCTTCTTGGGCTTCTATTAACTGAAGCACCGGCCAGGAGTCTGGATGTTGTCGGAGAAATGGTGGACCTTGGTTCCACCGGTTCGGCTGGCTGAGCTCGAGCAAGGGTTTACCACGAGTAAGGTCATCTGCTGGATTGTCAATGGTATTGACATACCGCCAGGTCGAGTTTTCAGTGTGTTCTTGAATTTCCGCGACTCTAGTCCCTACAAAGACCTTGTAGCGACACGAGTCGGAATTGAGCCACGTCAAAACTGTCATCGCGTCAGTCCAGAGAGTGACTTGCTGTGGAGGGAGTGACAGTTCTGTCATAATGACTTTAGCCAGCTGGGCTCCGGCTAAAGCAGTACACAGTTCAAGGCGTGGTATAGATAGTTGTTTGCGAGGGCTCACTCGTGACCGAGCCATCACAAAGGCAATGTGTACTTCACCTTGATTGTCTTGGGTGCGGAGGTAAGCGACGGCCCCGTAGGCTCTTTCAGAGGCATCGCAGAAGATGTGTGCCTCTCGTCTGGGTGACCCAATGCCTGCTACTGATGGGACATAGCATCTGGGAATTTCCACTTGTGGAAGATGGACTAGTTCACTCTCCCATTGTCTCCAGATATCCAGCAGAGCCTCTGGTCTGATCGGTTCGTCCCAACCAACTCCCACTCTCCACAGGTCTTGAATTAGGATCTTTGCTCGGGTGGTGAATGGAATCAAGTATCCTAGAGGATCATATTGTGTTGCCATCACCTTGTATACGTTCCTCAGAGTTGACTGCGAATACTCGACTGGTCTGTGGCGGAACCCAAGACGATCGGTAAGGCAGTTCCAGCGAAGGCCTAAAGCTGGCTCTTCGGGATCCTGTCGAGGTTGAGACAGCCACAACTCAGTGCTCGCTGCTCTTGCTTCCAAGGGAAGATGCTCAACAACTGTGGGGATGTTACTGGCCCACTGTCTGATGTCAAAGCCTCCAGTTGAGAGCAGTTTACGCATCCGGTTAACAATGTTCTTGGCTTCATCAGCGTTCGTGACACTGGTCAAACAGTTGTCGACGTAGAAGGCGGTCTCCACAAGGTGTGAGATGTCCTCATAACCGCTGCTGTTATCCTTCACATGCCGCTGAAGGGCGTATATGGCACAGCATGGGCTACATGTCGTCCCGAATGGCAAAACCTGCCACTCATATACAGTTGGTTCCTCTTCCCTCTTCATACCTCTCCAGAGAAAACGGAGAAGGGGCTTATCTTCTGGTAACAGACGAACTTGATGAAACATCGCTTTGATGTCACCACTGATAGCCACACTGTGTTCTCGGAACCGAAGAAGTACACCGAGGAGAGTAGGACCTAAGGTTGGACCGGGCAACAGTTGACTATTGAGACTCTGACCGTTGTGCTGGTAGGAACAGTTGTAGACAATCCTTGCCTTACCATTGTGGTGGACAACGTGGTGCGGCAGATACCAAGACTCTGTGGAGCTGTCTACTGTGTCAGGAGGTAGAGGTTTGACATAACCCAACTGTTCAAGCTTCTGTATTTCTTGACAGTAGGTGTTAGCTAGAGCAGTGTCTTTGGCTAGACGACGTTCTATGCTCCGTAGCTGTGGGAGCAATGTATGCCTTGGAGCCCAAAGCGCGAGTCTAGCTTTGCGCCTCAGTAGCGGAGTAGCATACCTTCTTACGCCATCCAATTCTACCTTGACTGTGCACTGTTCTAGCAGTTCTAGGGCCTGCTGATCTTCTTTGGAGCGAATCACAGTCTTGGTGTTGGCATATGGGTTTATGTCAACTTCCCACAGTCTTTCAACGTGCCGCTGCAGCTCTGAGTTAGGAGACATGGTGAAGTAACAGTGAGAGTGCTCACCAGTGACGTTGAAGTTGGCGGGGCCTTGCAATGTCCAACCAAGAGCAGTACACACAGCCACAGGGCTCCCAGGAGGACCTGCTCGGATCGGTTGTTTGGGAAGCAGCAGATGTGGAAAGTCAGAGCCTATCAGGAGGAGCGGTTGGACCTTGTCAACGTTCGGCAGAGGAAGACCTTGCAGGTGGGAGTATCTATGCATGAGCGACTTGACAGGATAGCTATGCTCTGAGAGGCTCAGCTCACCAGCAGTGAAGGCATTAAAGATGTTGTACCTTTGTTTGGGAGAATGAGCTGGGGAGATGTCGAAAGAGACAGCTGCTCCTTGTAGATGGATAACCTCATGGCGAACAGTACGCAAAGGCAAGCTCTCAGGCTCTTTGTCTAAATGGAGATGCTGGACTGCTGAGGGAAGGATGAGGGTTCTCTCTGATCCGTCGTCCAGGATAGCAAAACCTTCCAGAGAGTGCTCGGCATTGTACAGGCGCACCTTAACTAGCTTCAACATGACTCGATGCGGACGACTAGGACGGTCAATGTATATAGTGTCGGGAGCAGCACTGACCATTAACACTTTCTTAGCCTCTTGGGAACACACTTCGTGGAGCACGGTCAGGTGTTGCTGTTTGCACACTTGGCAAGGCTTCTTGAGAGTACATGCCTCAGGTTTATGGTTTCTGCCACATCTCCAACATCCTCTGTCTTTGATCCAGGTGGAAATTTCTGATGGAGTGAGCGTTTTAAATTTGGGGCATAAACTAAGGTAATGCTCACGGGCATCGCAGTACGGGCAGTAAGGCTTCATACTAGGTTTACCTTTGAGTGACTTTGTGCTGCGAGCAGGATCTGGAGGGGCTAGCTTAGCTTGGCTCTCAGTGTTGTAAAACACGTTGGATAAAGGACCCTGGGACTTCCTTTGGCCCTTAACTGACTTAGGCTGGTCTTGAAACATCAGAGCTGCTCGAGATGAAATGTGCTTGGCTTGTGACTTTAACTGAAGCCAAACAGAGAAGTCTTCAAGCGTATAGGTCTGATCAGTGCCAGTCCTCAGGATGCCGCGGTTTATGCTGTACTCAACAAACCCATCTCGATAGTTAGTGGGCAATTTACTGAGCAGCCTGTCGACATGGGAGCCGCATCGCAGTTCATAGCCATTCTCACCCTCGAGGGAGCGGAGCATGCCAACTAGACCTTGTACTGATAGGGCAAAGTTGTCAAACGCCTCTGGATCTCCAGATCTTACGTGAGGTGAGTTTAAGATAGTACCAAGCTCACTCTGCACAAGCTGACGCGGTTGCCCATATTTGTCTTGGAGAGCCTGGAGGGCTGAGGTGTATGGCCTTGGATCGTGCATATAGGCTTGGGCTAGCTTGTAGGCGCTTGGCAGTTTCAAATGGTCGAGGAGGACTTGATATTTGAAATGCTCTGTAAGGTGAGCATGTGTATTGAGCAGATTATCCAAAGCCATCTTGAGCAGGGCAAAGTCTGACTCTTTACCTGAGGTGAAGTGAGGTAGAGTAGGTCTAGGAAGGCCATAAGAGGTAGCAACTAGGAGCTCCATGAGGTCTGTACCCGGCGCTGCCCTATAATTTAAAGGCGCTGTGTCCTGTCGTGCCAAAGGTGGCATATGGGGGTAAGGATAGGACAGCGTGTTAGGAACTGATAGCACTGGTTGTAAAGGTGTAACAGGTGGAGGCACATGTTGGATCTGAGCTTGGTTATAGACCATCTGTGGCTGGCGAAATAGGCCCATACTCTGTTCTACTGACAGTGGCGGAGCACGTATGGTAACGGCACTCACAGCTGGTCTAGGAGCTGACTGCGAAGCTGGGTTGCTGATTGCAGAACGAGGAGGAAGCATGGTAATATACGTAGGCTGAGGCTGGGCAAGTATACTAGTAGTAGTATAAGCACTCACTTGTGGAGCGGGCTGGACTGATGGAGGACTGGTCGAGTCAGGTGGACTAATGACTGCACTGGAGACTGGTGTCAGAACATGAATAGACGGAGTAGAATGGAGCAGTCCATGTGGCTGAGGCTGAGCCACTGATGATGACCTGAGGTTGTACTCACATTCGCTGAGGGGCCTGGAGGAACGGGGACTCTCACTTCCTTCTTCCTTCAGGAAAGACGTGATCAGAGCTGCTTGCGCCAATTCCATCTCTTTCTCTTTCAGTCGCCGTTGCAGAATCTGATGTCTGGTGATAGCCTCTCTATTCTTGTATGCCATCTCTGCTTTCTCCTCCAGTCGACGTCTATACCGTTCTTGTTCTCTGAGAAGTTCCTCCTTCTCATCGAGGGCATCTCTGGCTTCTTTGTCTAAAAGAGTACACTGCTCGTCCACTAGAGTCTGCTCCATAATCTGCCGCTGTGCTTCTGCTAATTCCATCCGCTTGACCTGCTCCTCCAGCATGGCACTCTGTAGCGCGGATAGCCCTTCTGCAGCAGACCTCTTTGTTGATAAGGTCTCACTGACTTGAGATCTTGGTCTGCTACGATGAGAAGATACCAAGGATCGACATGACTCTGCTCTTACAAATGGCAGAGAAGGTGGATCAAGGATCGGGTTGTTGTTAGCTGGGGCTGCTGCTCCGAATTCCTCAGCTTCGGTAGCAGGAAGTACTGTGACTCTCGGTCTGTACCCAACTTCAAAGTTTGCAAGGGATGCTGGTAACTGTATCTCCCGCTGGGGTCGAGAACGCACTGCTGGATCTGCAGATGGTTGTCCTGGCTCCATATTGTCTCCAGAAAGCTGTCAGATCCGGCTCGAAGGACCATGTGATAGAGTGCGATACTCTGAAGGGATAATACTGGTCTGACAGTTTCCTTTGACAGGGCTCCGGTCAAAGAGAAGGGCACGGAGAAATTATTCCAGCAAACTTTAATTATGAAGTTTGAGTACAGGCATCAGTGTACAAATAGTTATGTATGTTTGTGTGTGTGGCCTATAAAGAAACAAAGAATAAAATAATATTAATCACAATGTACAAAGATATAAAATATGTACAAAATGTATACAGTAATATCCAATATAATTATAAACATTGAATCAGAATACTAAACATATTAATTTGGTCAAATAAGTCGAAAAGAGCCATAAACAACTAATATACAGGCATACAAAGAGGTTGATGGGGCAAAGTATGAATACTAAATGGATTTCGTGGTCTTTGCTTCCCTCTAGTGGAAGCGAGCGCAACTGCACTCCATGCCCTCGACACGTGAGCGGCTCAAAGCCCGGGAATGTCGAACTAAACTCTGAGCGCGTCTGAAGCGGTCTGAAGACGACACAGAGGCTAGACACGATTTAACTGTAGGACTAAAGTACATAACTGAAATATAGTACTCGAGAATACAGCCTAAAGCTGAAATAATGTAAAGGAAACAATCTATAGACTAATACGTCTTATAACAGTCACATAATACCTATCAACTAAAGAAATACACACGAAAGTATCAAACCCATGCATTTAAGAGACTTAACAGGAAAACAGATGAAAGTAGACAATATCTAAACAAGTCTGATGGCAATATTTGCATCTTAGTACAGAATGAAACTTACTTTCGTTTAGATTACACACACGAGAGCTACCATCCCTCAGAGTGTGGAGTCGGTAATAAGGAAATGATGCACTCAGAAAGGAAGTGACATCACTACAGTTTCAAAATAAAACGACAAGAAATAAAAGACTTTCTGACACTCACCGTGTTTGTTTGACTGACTGATACTACCTTAGATGTTTGATGGATTGGTAAAAGGCGCGAGCGTGCGAGCAAAATAAATAAAGAAATGAGTGCACTGATGGCACGCTAACAGGCTAGCGATTTACTAGCGTGTTGTACTAGCAAAGATTTAGATTGAAGCTGACAATGTAAAGTTGATATGTGATATTGAGTAAGTTGTATTTAGCAGTATAAACAACAGGAAATGCTAGTAAATAATGATTCAAAACAGAGACATATACGAGTCTTACAGACACAAACCAACCAGCTTTATACTGATCATCTTTTAAAAAGCAGTCTGGTGAGAAATGATTCGCGCAAACATGAACGCATTGACGATGATCGTGGGGAATATTCCCATCGTAAACAAAACTCAGCCACTGCGTCTTCAGCGGTTCGGATTTAGGAACATCAAAATGACTGCTGTGTTCGTTATTACACCCAAGAACAGAACACCACAATCGCTTAGACGCCATTCAGCTCCAGTGTAAACAATGACGGACTATGATTGACAACTCGCTCAAGAGCGAGGGCGGGTCTGTGTTGAAACGCTGCTGTCAATCAACAATCGTGGGAGGGGCGTCCGACTGTCGACGTCACACGTTCGAACGGCTTGATTTGAGGCAGGGGAAAACATATAAGGAGATTAAAACAAAAACCCTGGATGGATTTGTAAGGACCACCCATTGGTCCAAAGACGGAATCCAACGGCCTGGGCGAAGGGATAATGTGTGTACTTCTTTTCAGCGCTCCAGTGAAGTTCACTTAATTTATTAGAATTTAGTTTCAATATTACTTTAGCTCTACGCTTAATCTGACTCCAATTGTGACTGATAATCAAACTTAGATCGTGTTTCTTATTAGAAAATAATCATAAATACTGATTATGGTTTAATTTAGATCTTTGATTATTCTGAGCATCCCATACTATCAATGATTCATTCATTTAAGGACCCAATGCCGCACAGAGTCACACGCCCCGGGTTTACGTGGATCTCACGGACACAGCCTCGCCAGTCTGATCTTAGTCAGAGGGTGCAGGGTTTGCTAATACCTCTTAAGTCGGTTGCTAACTGCTCACTCATACAGAAAAGTATAGTTTATTTAGCCACTTCCATACAACTTGCCAAGTCAGTGATAGACAGAAATCAAAAGGTCTTCAGATGACGTGCCTACTGCTCCATCATATGCGCCTTTAGTTTGACCTATCCTGGACACAGAGCTGTGGTAGCACCAGCCTCCTCATAATCTACTAAAATAATGATTCAGAATACTTCAGAATAACTCAAGATGTAACATTTATTTTTCAGGTAAAAATGTATCATGCCAATTACACAAGTAATTAACAGCAAATTCAGAAATAATAAATACATGACATCAATTACTCAAAGATGATTCTAAAAGTAAGCAATGCATTCCTGACAGAGACACACAGTAGTGTGTGCTTTCCACTGGGAAAACACTGACACACACTGCATGGGGGTTTTCCTGGTTACAGGTTCCCAAAGACTGCTCTGCCACTTAGCCTTATATACCCAGACCAGAATAAAAGGCTTGTACCAATAATTTTCAGAGTTTGTTGTGGGTCAATTCCTGTACCCCAGGGGGTAGCTCCTGGTTTCAGAGGAGAGGGGAGGATTATCAGATTATCTTGAAGAGACACCACCCAAAGAGGAGAACAGGATTCTCCTAAGTGTTCAGTCTTTCTCATAATACCAATGACTGTAATGAAATTAAGACAATTTTACCAATCGCACTGAGACATTTAAAATGATACCAAACATGAAAAGGAAAAACATTTGATTCACAAGATACATCATATGTGATATACATTTTCAGTGAACTTTTAGTGACTTCAGGTCAGGGGGAAAGGAAGGGAAGAGGGAGAGGGGGATGCAGAGATAGGAAGGAGAAATGTTTGGACAGGACAATGTCCTGCTCTTTCTTTGCGATCTTCTGTCCAGGGTGCGTTTTATTGCTTTATTGCAGGAGTTTTATCTCTTAGCAGGAAAATCAAGTCTAACAGATTTTTTATCATTATATATATACAGGCACTGCCAACACACATTTCAGTATAATTAACTTGTAAAAGTGCATGTACCATTATATGACCCATTTAAGTGCTTCATGCATTTTCCAGCACCTCAAAGCTCTAAATATTATCCACTTTTAATGTTACTTTTAAAGATGATTTGTAAAACTAAAAGTTTAATGATATGGAGTCAAAATAATGCCGCATATGTTTGCCAAAAAAATAGGTTTTGCAAAAGAAAAATAAAGTAGGCTATTGAACAAAAAAACTGTTGTTTTGCAAACAAAAAGAAAGAATTACAAAAGAAAAACTAAGTATTGAGGGAAAAAGTGTTTTGCAAACAAAAATAATTGCAATGGTTTCATTTCCAACACTCCTTTTATTCTGCATTTCAGTCAAGTGTGTGCTTGCCTATCCTTTTTCTTGTGTGCTTCTGTTTCATGTGCCTTTTTCTTAAAGGGATAGTTCACCCAAAAATGAAAATTACCCCATGATTTACTCACCTTCAAGCCAGGTGTATATAACATTCTTCTTTCAGACGAATACAATCGGAGTTATATTAAAAAAATGTCCTGGCTCTTTAAAGCTTTATAATGCCAGAATGGCCAGCTTCTGTTTTTAAGTCCATAAAGTGCATCCATCTGTGATAAAAGTGCTCCACATGGCTTCGGGGGGTTAATAAAGGCCTTCGTGTAAGAAAAATATCCACATTTAAAACTTTATCAACTAAAATAACTAGCTTCCGGCAGACGGCCTACTCAAGTAGACTGACGCCAAAAGAGTAACGCTTGGGTTAACTGTGAGGTAATATAAAAATATGACATGTTTTAGATAAAGAATGATTCGAGACATTTGAGGAGGTTTTTTTTATGTACTTTGTCATCTTTATTATTTGCAACATTTTAAGTCATTGAAATTTCGAAATCTTTTTATATTATCTCACATTATCACATGTTATGTGGACATATTCAGAAATGAAGAAAACTGCTTCACAAGCGCAGGTGTTTTACACATGCCCAATATGGTTTTCTTATTTCACTGGTCATGTGACTCTGTCGAAAGTGAAACTATTTCAACAGACTTTTTGTGAAAGGAAGCCCGTGAACATCCGGAGAAAAAACGGTGAATAATGACAAAAAAACAGTTTAATGCTTATCTAGAGACAGATTGGATTTATGAACTGGTTTGTGTTTGATGTTCTTCATTGTTGAGACAGAGGTAGGTTTCAACAAACACATTCTCATGCATTTTTTTAATAATTAATGTTATAATATATTGCAATATCTGTTTTCATGCTAAGTTTTTCTTTCTCTTGATAGCCTTCCAAACCCGAACACCTGCTGATAAAACACATAAATATTACAGAAAATAAGCTTTCCTGTAAAAATGTGTTATATTGGTCTCTTAGGAAGCATCTCTTTGTTTTGAGAGTCATATATGCATGAATACATGCAGGTTTCCTCTATTTTGCAGTTTCTTAAACCATTGAAAGGATTAGTTGTCTTTCCACACAGTAAAGGATACTCTAATGTGTATTAGCGTACCTAGCGAAGAATTCACATTCATACTGAAATTGATAAACCATACCCAATACATTTATATGTTTATTAAATGTTTCATTCTTTATGTCTAAAAATATAATTTGTTGTACATTGTGTTTTTTAATAGCTCCGCCTGTAAAATGAGTCTCTACAAGCAGCGAAAAAAGGGTGTGTCTGTTCTGGCACGTAAAGCAGCATCTCCAGAACCCAGCGGTGTGTCTATGAAGAGTGACGCATCCATGGACCCTCCCCCTAAACTCAGTGATGAAGCAGTGACCTCTGACTCTGAGTGAGTATAACATCATTTCAAACTTTCATTATTAAGCTGGCCATTTCATTATTTCAATTTTCTGAGCTTCGAGGAACTGCTTTACCCATTTTGCAGTGTGACGGGGCATTGTCTTGCATGAAAATAGCGGGCTGATTGGGAGATTCTTGTAGGGAAGGAACCACATGTTGCAGAAAGAGGTTCTGATAAACATTTGCATTCACCATGCCATGTAGACTAACCTTTGTGGAGGAGCATGTCATGTGGACAGTCTAGTTGGGCCTATTATACAGCTACATGGCATGGTGAATGCAAATATTTTGCAGAACCTCCTTCTTCGAGGTTTTTTGATCGCTGTGTTTTCCACAAAATAAAGGTTTTTGTTGAAGTACCTTAGTACCTAGTAGAACAATGGTATACCCACAGCGAATATCCCTCAAAATTTCAAGCAATGAAGATGAACAATATTTCTGAAAATAATAAAGTGTTTCTTAATTATTCTCTAATTTTGACCTCTACTGTATGTCCAACTGCTGATCTAAACTCAATCGCTATGGAGAAGTTGAACACAAATGCAAGCTGGTAAAAGACTCAAGGATTAAAACCCAACATGCTCATGAGTAATAAAGTTTAATTTGCATTAATCAACAGTGAACACGCCGTAACACAACAGTGGTCTTAAATGAAGTATATTTCTGTTCTGTGTATTTTAATAGCACTGCCAGTAAAATGACTCTCTATGAGCAGAGAAAGAATGGGGGTTTTGTTCAGAAATGTAAAGCAGCATCTCCAGAACCCAGCTGTGTGTCTTTGAAGAGTGACGCATCCATGGACCCTCCCCCTAAACTCAGTGATGGAGTAATGACCTCTGACCCTCAGTGAGTATCAGTGTGTCATTCTGTACTTCATTCAATTGTTTTTAAGGCAAGAATCAGCCGGGGAGCCCAAACATGTTACGGGGGATCTTCCTTCCTGCAAAGTTCAGCTTCAACCCTGATCCTTCACAACTGAAGCTGCTAATTGAGATCTTCATGAGCACTTGATAATTACGGACAGGTGTGTTGGATCAGGGTTGGATCTGAACCCTGGAGGAAGGTTGATCTCCAGGAGCAGGATTGGGCACCCCTGTAGTAGGTCATAAGCTAACATAAAGTAACGTGTATTTGCAAAATATGATATTTACCTCTATTGATCCAACAAGCAGCATTCAAATTTGTAAACAAAAGTTCTGATTTTCCGTATATCCTTGTATGCATAATCATTAAACAAATATTTTATGTAAATACGCAAATGATAAAAAAATTGTAGGGACTATATTTTTAAATATATATATCTATAAAAAACAATTCACATGGGAAAGTTCACTGTTAAGTTTACAGTTGTAGTCTGAAAGGTAAAACAAGCTCATTAAGTAGTTCCAGATCTACATGTATAGGCCTACTTAAAAGTTAAATTTTAGTCAGACAACCAATAATTTGTCTTTTTAAAATGTCATGTAAACACTCGGCTTTCACACTGGCAGTTTAGTTCAGAAAGGAGCACGGTTCGCCTGAAAAATCGCTAATGTGAACGCTGTCATGGGACCCGGGTGCGCACTGGGGTACCCAACCCGAGACTACCTGGATGAGGTGGGCTGGGTTCTGTTGCTCCCGAACCGTGCCGCGGTTCACGTTAATGTGAGGGGGCGTCAGTGGATTTCCAAATGTGTTGCCCTGATTCCACGCGCATTGCATGAATAGGCTACACTGCAGTCTTACTCTCGCTCGTATCCGAGGTAAATCATCAACACTATCATCTCTTACAAGTGTTTTATTTAACTGAATACATCACAGTAAGCTAAAACGCATGCGCAGGTTACTTTACTTCTTGAACAAGTGCACACCCGAGTCCGTGTTGCTTTCACATTCACACGAACCACGGCACGGTTCGGGAGCAACCGAACTCAGACCACCTCCTCCAGGTAGTCTCGGGTTCGGTGTCGCTGTGCGCACCCGGGTCCCATGACAACGTTCACATTAGCGATTTTTCATGCGAACCGTGCCCCGTTCCGAACTAAACTGCCAGTGTGAAAGCCCCCTGAAAGTAACAGGGTCTCGGGTGCGCACTTGTTCAGGAAGTAAAGTGACCTGCGCATACGTCTTAGCTTATTGTGATTTATTCAGTTAAATAAAACACTTGTAAGGGATGATAGTGTTGAGGATTTACCTTGGATACGAGCGAGAGTGAGCCTGCAGTGTATTCGTGCATTGCGCGTGGAGTCAGGGCAACACATTTGGAAATCCACTGTCTCCTAAAAAGAGTCCGTTTGCAAGCAGCAGAAGTCCACCTTATGTGAACACACGCACAGTAAACCGGTGTTGTTGTGCACATAATAGCAGCGAATTAATAAAAAACACAATATTGACCCGCGTTCTGTTTTCTATCATGCGCCGTGCACGTTTGCGATGACGTAATATGCACACACACGCACCAGGGTTCGATAGAATCAAGTTGAGTGTGAAACCAGACCAACTCTGCGGGGGCGCCGGGAACAAACACGCTTGGGTTCGGACAGCAGCAAACGAGCCCAGTGTAAAAGCCCCCTAAGTTTAGATCGGGTTCCAGATGTTAACTGTCTGTTAAACTGACACTTCTGTCTGAGTGTGGGATCAAATAAGATCTTAGAGTTTGATCTGCTGGAAACATTTGTAATTACTTTTCTGGAAGTACTTTTCACTTAAAGATGCCGTTTCACAGTCACAGTCACAATTTCTTCATTTTATAGTCTTATTTCTTCTTTCTCTTTCTGCAGAGTGAAGAGAGATGATGTGATCCTATCAGTGACGCCCAGTCTGACCTGCACTGTCTCTTACTGGCAGACCCTCATCAAGCAGAGAGTCAAAAACCAACACAAAACCTGCATGAAGAACAAGTATGAGAGCTTATATGAGGGAATCAAACTAGAAGAGAATCAAACCCTCTTGAACAGGATCTACACACAGCTCTACATCATAGAGGGAGAGAGTGAAGGGGTGAATGAAGAACATGAGGTTTTACAGATGGAGAAAACAGCCAGAACTCAAGACACTCCAATCTACTGCAATGACATCTTTAAACCCTTACATCAACCAGGATGTGAGGAGAAAGACATCAAGACTGTTCTGACTAAAGGCATCGCTGGAATTGGAAAAACCGTCTCTGTGCAGAAGTTCGTTCTGGATTGGACCGAGGGAAAAGCCAATCAGGATGTAGATTTCATATGTATGCTTCCTTTTCGAGAGCTCAACTTGATTAAAGATCGCCAGTACAGTCTTCACAGACTCCTGCTGGACTTTCATCCTGAACTTCAAGATCTGGACTCAAAGATTTATGAGGAGTGTAAAGTTGTGTTCATCTTTGATGGTCTGGATGAAAGCAGAAAGAAACAGATTTTTTCATATAGACAGAAAGTTTGTGATGTGAATGAGTCTTCATCAGTGAGTGTGTTGATGTCAAACCTCATCAGAGGAGAACTGCTTCCCTCTGCTCATATCTGGATCACTTCCAGACCAGCAGCAGCCAATCAGATCCCCTCAAAATACATCAACCGTGTGACAGAAATTCAGGGATTCAATGATGTTCAGAAAGAAGAATATTTCAGGAAGAGAATCAGTGACGAGCTTCAAGTCAGCAGAATCATCTCACATATTAGAAGATCAAGAAGCCTCCAAATCATGTGCCATATACCCGTCTTCTGCTGGATCTCATCAACTGTGCTTCAAAACCTCCTGAAACAAGATGACAGTGCAGAAATCCCTCAAACTCTGACTGAAATGTACATCTATTTTCTGCTGACTCAGATCAACATGAGGAATCAGAAGTATGATGAGAAAGATCCAGAGAAAATCCTGCAGTCCAACAGAGATGTGATTGTGAAACTTTCTGAACTGGCTTTCAAACAGCTGATGAAGGGCAATGTGATGTTCTATGAGGAGGACCTGATTGAGAGCGGCATAGACGTCACAGACGCCTCTGTGTATTCTGGGATTTGCACTGAGATCTTTAAGGAGGAATCTGTGATTCATCAGAGGAAAGTCTACAGCTTCATTCATCTCAGCTTTCAGGAGTTTCTTGCTGCTTTCTTTGTGTTCTACTGCCATGTAGACAAAAATATGGGATTATTGAAGTTGTTTCTGAATGAAGGATATAAAAAGTACAGTCAGAAAAACTCTCTATATGAGCTACTAAAAGCAGCAGTTAATAAATCTTTCAGGAGTAAAAATGGACACCTGGATCTTTTCCTGCGGTTCCTGCTGGGCGTCTCACTGGAGTCCAATCAGAGACTCTTACAGGATCTACTGACACACACAGTGAACAGCTCAGAAAACATCAGAGAAACCACGGAATACATTAAAGACATGATCAAGGATGATGATCGTCTCTTAGCTGACAGATGCATCAATCTGTTCCTCTGTCTGCTGGAAATGAAGGATCAGACTCTGTACAGAGAGATTCAGGAGTTTGTGAATTCAGAGAATCACTCATTGAATCGACTCTCTCCTGGTCACTGCTCAACAATCGTCTACATGCTTCAGGTATTGGAGTTGCTGGATGAATTTGATCTGAAGAAATACAACACATCAGATGAGGGCAGAAGGAGACTGATACCAGCTGTGCTGAACTGCAGAAAAGCTCTGTGAGTATTTGCTGTGATTGCTGAATGTGTCGGTTTTGTTGAGACAGTAATATTGCAATTCCTCCATCAAATAATGACACTGTTTTCTTTAAAATGGCTATACTTTAAAAGGAAATCAGAAGCTTTTTGAAGAGGAAAAAAACTGTTTTAGTGCAAACAGAATATCCAGAAAATATGCACAGCAAAATCCCGAGTGTGAAATTAATACTCCTCAGTGTACATATGTCCAAATTAAAATTAGCACTGAAACAGTGTTGAAGTTAATGAGATAATTAAGGGATTAATTAAGTGATGATTGAGCATCATTGAAGATACCTGATGTTAATAAGTAGAATCATTGAAGGAAAGAGAAACAACAATAACAGAAAAAAGATAAACACAATAACTTCGAACCATTTCACATTATTGCACTTATTATTACCAGTTTGACTTTATTTCTGTCATACAATCCACACACGCTCTTATTTAGATTTAACAGAAGTTTAGATGGTAATGTTTTATGTAATGTTTCGTTTCAGGTCACCATTGTGGTGATCAGTGTTTGCTTTAGTTGGGCTCTTGACCCTTTACTTTTTTAATAGTAGTTTTTTTCTGGCTGCTCTAAGGCCCTGTCCACACGGACACGGGTATTTTTATAACCGTGACTTTTTATGCGTGGTTCGGCCGTTCGTACACACGGAAACGCACTGAAACTGACCATTTTTGAAAGTGTTACAGTGTTACAAGTTTTACAGTGTTGTCGTGTAGACAGTGAAACCGGGGTTTTTGCTTTGCGACGTCAGAGTGTGCGCCGTTATCCGCTTTGTTTGACGTCAGATTTGCGCCTACCGGAACCATTAATAACTTTTTGTTAGGCTTCTGATTGGAGGAAAAACTCCGGTTCTAAAAATACCCGTGTCCGTGTGGACAAGGCCTAACTCTGTGTTTTTAAAGCACCTTTTTTGTGGCAAGAGAAATTATGTCCTGGGCAACGTTTCATGATTGCATTGTAAGCCTGATTTAATCATACAAACAACAAGTACACAGCAACTCAGCAAGTTACAATTTATATAAATCTGATCCATCACACCTGATCTAATTATTTGATTTATTAACACAATTATTCAATAAACGGAGAAAAAAAACCCAGTAAAATACGAAATAGTCACAAATATATAAAAAAATAAACAGAATTAAAGCCGACCATTCCAACCCCAGCTCCTCGATGGCCTTGGAGAGGACTCGGGTGAGCTCGAAGTCCCAGGCCCATCGCACCAATAGAGGAGTGCTGGTCTTCGTGGGTGAAGAGCATCCTCGCGCTTGTGGGGAGAGTGAGGCACACGGGAACTGAGCCGATGTGACTGTGTCCCCTTTGCTCAGCCTAGCGACTCCTCTCTAGCCTGGCAAGCCAGACCTACATCAAGATATTAGGTCTGGGAACTCACAATTGGCATGCCTCAATCCGAGGGGCGGGATAAACAGTTGTCTTTCAAATTCCCTCTAGGAATAGGACAGCGCTACAACCAACCAGAGCAACGAACGGCTGTGGCTGAGTGAGTCCCATGCGTTTTCCCACCAGCTGAGCTAGATGATATATTAAACTTTTGCATTGTCCGGTCATCAAAACTCCGAACACATCTTCCTTTTTAAGAATGACTTAAGTGACGTTCTCTTAACTCCAAGTCCTCCAGAGTCGCGGCCAAAGAAAGACCGCTGTTCGCCAGCAGCATCTTCTTTGTTTTCAAGTAGCAGGGAATTCACGCGGAACCGTCACATCTCTGCCGTCATTATGTTAAGCCCGCCCACCAAATCTAAACATGATGTGATTGGCCTGACTAGAGTTTGGTTTTTCCAGCTCAAAAGCCAACGGAGAGTTGCTAGACTACGGTGAACCTGATTTCACCAAGTACCACATGATCCAGGATCAACATCTTTGTTGATCCTGGATCAACTTTCCAATCAACCAATCAGATATGAGGGACAAGTTTACAGTTTATGTCACATTTAGGCTTAGAACTAGGATGAGGTACTTAAACATCAGTGTTATTCACCTTTCATTACCCTCTGATTTTAGGGAAAAGTTATGGGTAGGGTTAGGTTTAGGGGTAGGAATTGGGTAAGGACTACATTTTGGGACAGGAATGTTGATCCAGGATCAACAACATATGTTAATCCAAGACCATGTCTTACTTGGCAAAATGATGCTGTGCCTAGACTACACTGGCTGCAAAATAATTTTTGCTGCCGTTAGGGTGCGTCTAGATTTCTAGGCTAACTCCTCTCGTGATCGATGATCGTGAGAGGAGGGGGAAGAGAACGAGAGAATGAGAGGGGTGGGATTCATCAGGCTTCAGTCTTTCCAGAGAAAAGAGAATTCTGAGAAAAGGATTTTCCCCATAGTGTCAGCTATGTTGAGAGACCATTATCGAAAGGGAACAATATTTTAATCCGCCATTTCTTAATTAAAACATATTTCATCCTCTATTATAGACTTGCTGACTGTAATCTCACTGGTCAGTTCTGTGAAAGTTTGTCTTCATTTCTACAATCATCAAACTCCTCACTGAGAGAGCTGGACCTGAGTAACAATGACCTGCAGGATTCAGGGGTGAAGCTTCTGTCTGATGGACTGAGGAGTTCTCACTGTCAGCTCAACATACTGAGGTAAGAAAAACATTTAATGGTTCACATGGTTATGAAATTGCAGTGTAGTCAGCTTAATTGATCATAACGGGAGTTTTTGCGAGACTGTCATTGACTGCTTTAGTGAATGGGAACGTTCTTTACTTTCTTTCTGTACATTATGTATTCCCAATTTGAATAACAACAGTCATGCTACTAAGTGAATCAGTGGTGAAGTCTTGATTTACTAATGCTTAAAACATCAATAAACTAATTCATAATTGGTTCTCAGCTTGTTTTGTCTGTGTATAGTGTGCTGAAACGTATTATATTAATCCACATTAATAGTCATGAGTACAATATCAAGGGGCAATAATCGACAACAGTAATTTTTGTCATAATCGTGCATAAACATGCTTGCTCTGGCCCACCTCTGTCCAGCTCTGATGCCGCTTGGTTCTCTGTAAATAAAAAGAGGCATCAGAGAAACATTAAACTTTTTGTCATGATTGTGCTTTTTGATCATTTATTATTCATATACTTTGTATTTAAAATTAAATTAATTTCATAAAATTATTCAATTATTGTGTAAATACATTTATGCCACATTTGAGCAGCTTGTCTTTTTACATAAACAAATGTCATGCCAGATGTACATGTAGCATCTCTTCCAGTTTTACAGTGTAAAGACAGATGCTTTGGTCATTTTCCCCATATCCAAATTAAACTATATTGCCAAATCGTCCTTTTTACTTTCCAAGACACTAAAACTGATCGTGTGTGTGTGTGTGTGTGTGTGTGTGTGTGTGTGTGTGTGTGTGTGTTGTGTGTGTGTGTGTGTGTGTGTGTGTGTGTGTGTGTGTGTGTGTGTGTGTGTGTGTGTGTGTGTGTGTGTGTGTGTGTGTGTGTGTGTGTGTGTGTGTGTGTGTGTGTGTGTGTCTCTGTGTGTCTCTGTTTAGATTATCTGGCTGTATGGTGACAAAGGAAGGCTGTTATTTTCTGGCTTCAGCTCTGAGTTCAAACCCCTCACATCTGAGAGAGCTGGATCTGAGCTACAATCACCCAGGACAATCATTAGTCAATCTGGTCTCTGATCCAAACTACAGACTGGACAAACTCAAGTATGTTCAACACTAACAAGCATCTTGTCATTAAATGTGGATGTGCTATAAACTCTGCAACTCTAAGATCTCTGCATACAACACATATACACTGAACAAAATTATAGACGCAACTCTTTTTTTTTTTGCCCCCATTTTTCATGAGCTGAACTCAAAGATCTAAGACTTTTACGTACACAAAAGGCCTATTTCTCTCAAATATTGTTCACAAATCTGTCTAAATCTGTGTTAGTGAGCACTTCTCCTTTGCCGAGATAATCCATCCACATCACAGGTGTGGCATATCAAGATGCTGATTAGACAGCATGATTATTGCACAGGTGTGCCTTAATCGTGCTGTCTAATCAATAATCGTGTTGTCTAATCAATAATCGTGTTGTCTAATCAATAATCGTGCCGTCTAATCAATAATTGTGCTGTCTAATCAATAATTGTGCTGTCTAATCAATAATTGTGCTGTCTAATCAATAATCGTGTTGTCTAATCAATAATTGTGCTGTCTAATCAATAATCGTGTTGTCTAATCAATAATCATGCCGTCTAATCAATAATCGTGTTGTCTAATCAATAATCGTGTTGTCTAATCAATAATCGTGCCGTCTAATCAATAATCGTGTTGTCTAATCAATAATCGTGCCGTCTAATCAATAATTGTGCTGTCTAATCAATAATTGTGCTGTCTAATCAATAATTGTGCTGTCTAATCAATAATCGTGCTGTCTAATCAATAATCGTGTTGTCTAATCAATAATCATGCCGTCTAATCAATAATCGTGTTGTCTAATCAATAATCGTGTTGTCTAATCAATAATCGTGCCGTCTAATCAATAATCGTGCTGTCTAATCAATAATCGTGCCGTCTAATCAATAATCGTGCCGTCTAATCAATAATCGTGCCGTCTAATCAATAATCGTGCCGTCTAATCAATAATTGTGCTGTCTAATCAATAATTGTGCCGTCTAATCAATAATTGTGCCGTCTAATCAATAATCGTGCCGTCTAATCAATAATTGTGCTGTCTAATCAATAATTGTGCCGTCTAATCAATAATTGTGCCGTCTAATCAATAATCGTGCCGTCTAATCAATAATCGTGCCGTCTAATCAATAATTGTGCCGTCTAATCAATAATTGTGCCGTCTAATCAATAATTGTGCCGTCTAATCAATAATTGTGCCGTCTAATCAATAATTGTGCCGTCTAATCACAATCAATAATCGTGCCGTCTAATCAATAATCGTGCCGTCTAATCAATAATTGTGCTGTCTAATCAATAATTGTGCTGTCTAATCAATAATTGTGCCGTCTAATCAATAATCGTGCCGTCTAATCAATAATTGTGCCGTCTAATCAATAATCAATATCGTGCCGTCTAATCAATAATCGTGCCGTCTAATCAATAATTGTGCTGTCTAATCAATAATCGTGCCTCTAATCAATAATCGTGCCGTTCTAATCAATAATTGTGCCGTCTAATCAATAATCGTGCCGTCTAATCAATAATTGTGCCGTCTAATCAATAATCAATAATCGTGCCGTCTAATCAATAATCGTGCCGTCTAATCAATAATTGTGCTGTCTAATCAATAATCGTGCCTTCTAATCAATAATCGTGCCGTCTAATCAATAATTGTGCCGTCTAATCAATAATCGTGCCGTCTAATCAATAATCGTGCCGTCTAATCAATAATCGTGCCGTCTAATCAATAATCGTGCCGTCTAATCAATAATTGTGCTGTCTAATCAATAATCGTGCTGTCTAATCAATAATCGTGCCGTCTAATCAATAATCGTGCCGTCTAATCAATAATTGTGCTGTCTAATCAATAATTGTGCTGTCTAATCAATAATCGTGCCGTCTAATCAATAATTGTGCCGTCTAATCAATAATCGTGCCGTCTAATCAATAATCGTGCTGTCTAATCAATAATCGTGCCGTCTAATCAATAATCGTGCCGTCTAATCAATAATTGTGCTGTCTAATCAATAATCGTGCCGTCTAATCAATAATCGTGCCGTCTAATCAATAATCGTGCCGTCTAATCAATAATCGTGCCGTCTAATCAATAATCGTGCCGTCTAATCAATAATCGTGCCGTCTAATCAATAATCGTGCCGTCTAATCAATAATTGTGCCGTCTAATCAATAATCGTGCCGTCTAATCAATAATCGTGCTGTCTAATCAATAATCGTGCTGTCTAATCAATAATTGTGCTGTCTAATCAATAATCATGCTGTCTAATCAGCATCTTGATATGCCACACCTGTGATGTGGATGGATTATCTCGGCAAAGGAGAAGTGCTCACTAACACAGATTTAGACAGATTTGTGAACAATATTTGAGAGAAATGGGCCTTTTGTGTACGTAAAAGTCTTAGATCTTTGAGTTCAGATAATGAAAAATGGGGGCAAAAATAAAAGTGTTGCGTTTATAATTGTCTTCTGATCCCAAAATATAAATTCAAAGCTTGTTGCTGCTCTAGAAAGTAAATTCTAATTGCTGTCAGAGACATGAAGCAAAAACATTCAAGATACAGACACAGAGATCACAGTCTAAATGAGAAGAAATGATGTTTGACCTCATGATACTGAATAAAGCAGATCAGCTGAACAGCAAGAGGTTTCTGCAGTTATAGATTAATATCAGATATTGATTAAAACACTTGCACAAATGAAAGGATAAAGACAGAAATGATCAGTGAATGTAAAGGTGAAGTCTGTAGCTCAAGGCTTGAGGATCTTATCTAATGATAAAGGCTGTGAATCAGGAACTACATCAAATGCTGGACGACAAACAAAGGATCTCAAATGATCATCATCAGAAGAGACATCGACCTGAGTTACTTTGGAGATATAGTTCAATTTATTCCAGGTCTTCTTAAGATACACGATAACTTTGTGTGATGAACAGACCCAAATTTAAGTAATTATTAACATGTTCCTCATGAGCTCAACTCAGACTAACATGAGCATTGAGATGAGAGAATAATTTTCAATGTAATAACCACTTTTATTATTATGTAAATTGACTGACATCTTGTTTTTATAGTCTGGACCATGGCGGAAAGTTCAGGATTACAAAAGGACTAAAGAAATGTAGGTCATACACTTAGTCTTAATCGTTGTTTTGTTGCGTTCTATACGTTATAATCTCTCTTCTTGTGTTCAGATGCATGTGATCTGACCCTGGATTTAAACACGGCAAACTCTTGTCTCGCTCTGTCTGAGAGGAACAGTAAAGTGACACGTGTGAAAGAGGGTCAGCCGTTTCCTGATCATCCAGAGAGATTTGATGAATGGCCTCAGGTTCTGTGTAAAGAGAGTCTGACTGGACGCTGTTACTGGGAGACTGAATGTAGTGGGTGGGCTGATATATCAGTGGCATATAAAGGAATCACCAGGAGAGGAACAAGTGAAGACTGTTGCTTTGGATGCAATGAAAAGTCCTGGAGTCTGAACTGGTTTAATAACAGTTTCACTTTCAGACACAATAATAAGAGCACAGAAATATCTGTCCCTTCACATCCCTCTAACAGAGTAGGAGTGTATGTTGACGTGTCTGCCGGGACTCTGTCCTTCTACAGCGTCTCTGACACACACACACTCACACACTTACACACATTCAACTGCACATTCACTGAACCTCTCTATGCTGGATTTGGGGTTTGTATTAGTGGTGGTTCAGTGTCTCTGTGTGAGATTAAACAGCTTCCTGTGAGACACAGTTGAGTAAAAGAAAAACACTCACATTATCTCTCTCTTTAACTCACACAGCTGTAAACTCTTTCTCTCTTCAAATCTTAATTTCAGTGTGTATATAGAAACTCACACACATTGACTTCGGTCTAAACGAGACACACAACAGACTTCTATTGTGTTTTTATAACATATGAATGAGACTCAACAAGAGTTTTGTCTTTCTGAGTCTCTGAGCGCCACCTGGAGGAAGATTTAGTTTCTTGCTCACATGAAACCGTTCTTAGCAACTGCTTGCTCTGTTACTATGGTAACTGAGTGTCAGGTCAGAGTTCATCGGCTATACACACTTCATTACAAATGTTAAAGGCTATGGAGCTCATCTTATGCTCCATGTGGAAGATTCATGTCTCTTCCTGATCACTCTCTCTCAACTGTCTGTCTTACCATCATAGTCAAACTGATTGTTCAATAGAGTTAAAGATGTGGATCAAACTCGTGTCAGGTTTATTATTTGTAGAGACTCAATGATCAGGAGAGTTTGAGAATCTCTCATAGTTGTAGAGCTTGAAAACATTCAGTGATCAGCTCGTGTTTTGAGCTCAACATTATGAGCTGATATTTTATCCTCATATTATATATTTTGTCCTCATGATTCCAAATGCTTAAAGCCATTTAATATAAAGTTATGATTAACATTGTCATTTTTAAATTAATGAGCAATAAAATGTATTTTGTCTCATTTTTTCCTTCATTTATTTATTACATAAATAGACGAAATCACACATGAGTCAACACTAGATAGTAAAAAAAATAATGTTTGTAATGTCAAATGTTTATTATAAATATTTAAAAAATAATGTGTCAAATATGGATTACATATTTTTCAAATCCAGTTTATCAATGTGTCTGTTTTCAAATTTAATGCAGGTGAATTTGTGGCACGTTTTGTCTTAAGAATCAGTGACGGGATGTTTGATAATGATCTTTAAATGGTTAAATGAGTGAATCCAGTCCAGTTCATCTCTCCACCAGAGTTTCTGTCACTCTTATTGTAATGCAATATGTGAACAAATGCATCTCTTCAGCCAGGCATTCATATAAATTTTTAATCTTACAGTTAGGCTACTGTAAATCCGGCCTCTAATTCATAAACGCCAGAGGAGAACTGGCCCCCGACTGAGCCTGGGTTCTCCCAAGGTTTTTTTTTTCTCCATTAGGTCACCTGATGGAGTTTTAGGACACCAGTAGGTCACCTGATGGAGTTTTAGGACACTGGTAGGTCACCTGATGGAGTTTTAGGACACTGGTAGGTCACCTGATGGAGTTTTAGGACACTGGTAGGTCACCTGATGGAGTTTTAGGACACCAGTAGGTCATCTGATGAAGTTTTAGGACACCAGTAGGTCACCTGATGGAGTTTTAGGACACCAGTAGGTCACCTGATGGAGTTTTAGGACACCAGTAGGTCACCTGATGGAGTTTTAGGACACCAGTAGGTCACCTGATGAAGTTTTAGGACACCATTAGGTCACCTGATGGAGTTTTAGGACACCAGTAGGTCACCTGATGGAGTTTTAGGACACCTGTAGGTCACCTGATGGAGTTTTAGGACACCATTAGGTCACCTGATGGAGTTTTAGGACACCAGTAGGTCACCTGATGGAGTTTTAGGACACCATTAGGTCACCTGATGGAGTTTTAGGACACCAGTAGGTCACCTGATGGAGTTTTAGGACACCAGTAGGTCACCTGATGGAGTTTTAGGACACCAGTAGGTCATCTGATGAAGTTTTAGGACACCAGTAGGTCACCTGATGGAGTTTTAGGACACCAGTAGGTCACCTGATGGAGTTTTAGGACACCAGTAGGTCACCTGATGAAGTTTTAGGACACCATTAGGTCACCTGATGGAGTTTTAGGACACCAGTAGGTCACCTGATGGAGTCTTAGGACACCAGTAGGTCATCTGATGGAGTTTTAGGACACCAGTAGGTCACCTGATGGAGTCTTAGGACACCAGTAGGTCATCTGATGGAGTTTTAGGACACCAGTAGGTCACCTGATGGAGTTTTAGGACACCATTAGGTCACCTGATGGAGTTTTAGGACACCAGTAGGTCACCTGATGGAGTTTTAGGACACCAGTAGGTCACCTGATGGAGTTTTTCGGTTCCTTGCCACTGTTGCCTTTGGCTTGCTCAGTTGGGGATATTCAAATTAATTAACCAATCATTAATACCGTTGATCAGCCCTACCTAACGGGATGGGTTTTTTTCCACTAAGAAACAAACATTATGTTATTTTGATTGATACTGTGAAGCTGCTTTGATAGAATCTATATTGTGAAAAGCGCTATGTAAATATACTTGACATGACTTGACATACCATAATGGGCCGGTCTTTATGCGTCTATCTGGTTAAAGTCCACAGTGCCCTCTTTGAAAAGTTTTACAGTTTACAAGATCTTTGTCAAAAAAAACGAAAATGTTACAAATTAGTGTTTAAGAAATAAAAACTATTGCAGATAAATAAACCATATAAAATAAATGAAATAAGATGTTAAAATATTAAAGCAGCACCGGGTAACTTTTCAACCTTCATAATATATTTCCAAGTCTCTTGTGATGGTACATCGACTTACAATAGGTTGAATGACACGTCTGCCATAGCCTGACGGGTCTGTAGCAACTTCGGGTTTCGGGTAGTAACCGGCGAACAAAGAGAACTACAAAATTCGACTCCTTAACGGCATATACGTCACTTCCACCACCACCACCACTTCCTTAAAATGGAAGCATGGCCGAGTCATGGCCGAAGCAGCACAGAAAAACAAGAAAGCAAAGGTTTTATCGGAGCAAAGCAAAAAGAGAAAAAGAGAAAGTGATCGCGTTAATTTGTCGTTAGAAAAAAAAAATAAAACCCATGAAATTATATTATAACTGGTGTTAGCACCAGGTAGCTTTTGCTCTCGGGGTCCTCCTACAGTTGGGAAACAGTATTGTCCTCTACTACTGTCATAAACTGTCATCCTACATGCACGTGCATTTGTTGACAACCATGATAGCCCTGAACACTGTAGGAGGAGGTCACATGCAGGTGTTCTGCTTGCGTCACGTGTGAAATGTCTTCATCCCAGTACAGTGGCATATATTTCAGCATGTCATATGAATATAATTTCATGGGTTTTATTTTTTTTTTCTAACGACAAATGATCGCGATGCTCACGTTTACAAGCCAGGGTCATTATAGTAGCCTAGTCTATTGGTTACCGTTTTACTGAATCTATATGAAACTTCAATGCAATGTTTGAGTGGTAGATAATAACCATATATCGTCAATATGATAATATCAAGCTACCATAAATGAGTCTGCAAATTTTACAAATCGATTTGCATTATAGCTTGAGGCAAGAAAAATAAACGAATATCACAGACATGTTAGGTATCCTAAAATATGATTTTGTACATCTTATATATTTACTTGCAAGAATGTAGCCCCTACCAAACTTGTACACACCGTTTAGACATATAGGCTTTCATTTGATTTTTTCTTCGCATGCGCACTGGCTGAAGACGCGGGTCCCGCGTCGTGCATGGGCATCCGGTCGTTTACGTCTCAAGGTAACTCAGAACTGTGTCACAGCTCTGGAGCCCTGGAAGGCGGTCGACTGGTATCAGACCGGTGTAGACCTGGGGGTAATCTCGAAACTGAAAGTGGTTTTGACAGACGCCTCCAATTCGGGGTGGGGCGCCCTCTACGAGGGCAGACCGACTTTTGGCCTGTGGTCAAGCCAAGAAAAGAGCTTGCACATAAACTGTCTAGAGATGAAGGCGGTCGAGAATGCCTTGCGGTTCTTCCTTCCCCTTCTAAAGTGCTACCATGTCCTTGTCCGCACGGACAACATGTTGGTGGTTTCCTACATAAATCGCCAGGGCGGTCTGAGATCACGGAACCTTCATGTGTTGTACCCCTGAAAAGGGGAAGATTAAAGTTACAAAAAACACACTCGCCGTTTCTCCACTGCAAGCTTTATGTAAAAAAATATTTGTAATAATTGACATTAAACAATTCTTTTTCAAATTAATCTCATTGACATTCAACAATTTGTCACATACACATATTTAATTACAGTACTCTTCTTTGTAATAGGCTATTTGAAAACCATAACACTATATAGGGTATACAAAGAAATGCAATAAAACATTTAAAGCATTTTACCTACCTGAGAATCAACTCTTTTAAATCTTTCTCTTTTTAATCATAAATGCATGTCAACTACGGCAAATCTGTCACAAGCACGTAAATGTACTATTTCAGCTTATTATTTTAGCTAAAAATGCATCTGACATTCTCAATTAAATTTTTATACTCTATTGTATTCACCATTCAGCAAGTCAACAAATTAGTACTAAATAAACAGAATTACAGCTTAAATACACAAATACCGAACATACTCGAGCCTAGCGCCATTATAGGCCTAACGCCACCTTCACACTGGCAGTTGAAATCAGCTCCGTAATACGCAATACGCTCCCAGCGGCCATCGTACTACACCAAAAAAGCGTCGGAAGCGAGTAGCCTAGAACAAAAATGACGGAGAGGTTAGAAAGGTTGATTCTGTCAGAATGTGCAATTCTGTATAATCTCTCTGATGAGGGTTATAAGGAAGGCTGCTGCGTGGAGGAAAGTTGCTCAGGACGTTGACATGTCAGGTCGGATATAACTGTGATTAGCCTACATTTTAATTGTATTAACTGCCCTAATAACGTTCTAAAATCATGAAGATAAAAAAATGACATGACAATTTATCGTTATAAAATCATTATTTATTGTATTAAAAGTTAAGAATTCAGGTTTGTTTATCAGTACCATAGCAACGCTTAACTTCCGTTGGAATTGTCAGATAGGAACCGTCCGTAGCTTTTCGCAAGAGTTAAATTTTTTGAACGCATCCAGATGACCAACGGACACGATTTTCTTCGCACTGCACTCTCGGACCCGTTACGGACCCATTCACATGCGGTCTGCGAATCTCCATAGGAAATGAATGACTTCCGGGAAGATGTGGGGACTTAAACCGAAAGGTTTGAGCATCGCAGATCAACTCGACTGGCCAGTCCTGAACAAAGTAATGATGAATGGCCATTTTCTGATATCATCAACCATTCTGGTGATATGTCATGGAGTCCAGGGGAGGAGATGTTGAGTGAGTCCTCTGAGGAGGAACCAGAAGAGCTGGAATCTCTCAGTGACCCAAAGTAAAAACCTTTTTATTAATGGAAACTGTTTCTGATTGTGTATCAAAAATGTCATATGAGAATTAATGTGTTTTTTCCTTTTCTTGTTTTCAGTACTGTTGACAAGTTCATTGTTTGCCAGAGGCAGTTGCTGTCCTTGTTCACGGTTTGCCCTGCATGCTGTGGGGAAACCCAGGGACACATAATGCACCCGGAAGGAACCTTCATAAAAGTTAAGCAGGTAATGTCTTTTTTTTTTTTTTTTTTTTTATTTAACAGTCAGACATACATACAAACCAACATAGTACAGTAGTGAGCAATCTTGTAAATCCATAATTCCAGAAGTGACATAAAAGTGGTATAATTGTTTGATCTAAGTGTGTATGTGAGCGGGTGTGAGAGTGTGGGTATGTGTATGTGTGTGTATGCGTAAACAAAGTAACCATTTATTATTTATTACCATTGTCATTACCATCACCACCCAACTCCCCACTACCACCATATTGCCAATATTGTGTTGGTCGATTTTTATTTCCATCCTTCCTCCTATGTAACAATTGCCATTGTCAATGCTGTATAAAATAAAAGATGATATAATAAGATAAGATAATATAAGATAACCTTCCCCCACATCTCATCAGTCCCTATCGTTTCCTAAATGTTTTTTTTTTTTTTTTTTTTTTGTGTGTTATGTGCAATGTCTAAGGTGCATTAAAAGAGGGAGTACAGTGCGAGAGTGTCTCAAATTGGGACAGAGATGCTGTCCCGTTGAAACCACTTCTCGTCTGTCTTGCCTGCCCTGGTGTTTGTGAGGTTTTCCATATATACATATTCCTTTTTTTTTTTTTTTTTTTTTTTTCCTTTTTTTTTTTTTTCATTCTATGTTGTGGTGCATTAAAAACCCATGAAGAGATAAGGGGGGAATTATTGCAGTAGTGATGATAATGACATTTAATTCCAATACAGCATTGACAATGGCAATATTGATGATTATAATCAAACTTTAATCTTGGGGGACTTTAACATCCATATGGACAAAAAAGATTCCATAACAACAAAAGAGTTTTTATCTTTATTGGAGTGCTTCGATCTGAACCAGCTCGTGGACTGTCCTACACATAATAAAGGCCATACTCTTGATCTAGTGATTTTAAACGGCTCATTTGTGTCACAGTTGTACACCTCTGACTTGGGGCTGTCTGATCATCTGTCAATCTTTTTTAATATGGAACTGCCTGATATAAACACTACCTCTTCTCGCATTATTAACTATCGCAAATGGAGATTGATTGAACCCTCTGATTTCTCCGATTTTATTGATTCTTCCTTGAGCGCATTTTCTTCATCTGATACCCTGGAGGACAAAGTTCTCATGTTAAATTCTGTTCTCTCATCTGGCCTGGACTCATTTGCACCTTTGAAATCACGTCTGGTCTCCTTTGGTCGACCCTCTCCTTGGTACAATGAAAACCTGCGTGCTATGAAGACATCCTGTCGTACAATGGAGCGTAGGTGGCGTATGTCTGGCTTGACTGTCTTTTACCAGGCTTGGAAAGATCAATTACTTGAATATAAGACCCAAATTGCATCGGCCAGGTCTGCTTATTTTGCACAGATAATTTGATAACAATCAGAACCACCCAAGACAATTGTTCAACTCTATTAACAAACTCCTTAAATGTAACAGTTATTCAACTGCTCCAGCTTCGTCTCACCTCTGTAATAGGTTTCTTAATTTTTTTAGCTCAAAGATTGAAAACCTCCGTAAATGTATCATTTCTACTCTTCCTTCACCTTCTTCTCTCACAATCACTCCTGAATTTTCTGGTACCCCCCTATCAAATTTTTCCATATTGGACCTTCATTCTCTTTGTAATGAGGTTTCAAAAATGAAAGCTGCCACTTCCATAGTTGATCCTGTACCAACTTGTCTGTTCCAATCATGTTTTGCTAGTTTATGTCCTATTGTACTGAATATTATAAATGATTCTCTGTGCACTGGTGTGGTGCCAACAACACTTAAAACTGCTGCTTTGACACCTGTACCAAAAAAAAAAGACACAAACGTTGACAATCTAAATAATTTCCGCCCCATTTCTAATCTTCCTTTTCTTGCCAAAATTTTAGAGCGAATTGTTGCTATTCAATTGCACTCCCATCTAGCTGCAAATAATCTCTATGAGCCCCTTCAATCAGGATTCCGTAAACTACACAGCACTGAGACAGCATTAGTTAAGGTTACTAATGACTTGTTAATCGCTTCTGATTCCGGCAGTCTCTCTATTTTTATTCTTCTTGATCTTAGTGCCGCTTTCGACACTGTTGATCATAATATTTTACTTGCTCGGTTAGAATCTGTTTTTGGTGTTTCTGATACTGCACTAAGCTGGTTTAAGTCCTATCTTTCTGATAGAAAGCAGTTTGTTGCTATGGGTGGTTTCAGGTCTGCTATTGGTTTAGTGCATTCTGGTGTCCCTCAAGGTTCTATCCTGGGCCCTATACTTTTTAACATATACGTTTATCCTCTTGGCCAACTTTTAAAATCACTTGGACTCAGTTTTCACTTTTATGCAGATGACACCCAGGTTTATATACATTCAAAACCTGATGTAGATGTGGCTGTGTCTCATCTTTCTTTTTGTATTTCTGAGATAAAAGAATGGATGTCTAGAAATTTTTTATGCCTAAACAGTGACAAGACGGAGGTAATGCTCATTGGTTCACCTCATCAGCTACGGAAGGCTGGTTCCCCACTTTTAGTGTAGAAGGTTCTACACTTCAATTTCAGACTAAATTAAAAAATCTGGGGGTGATATTTGATAATAATTTGACATTTGTTCCTCATGTTCAGAGCACTGTCAGGACGTCATTCTTTCATCTCAGAAATATAGCCAGATTGCGTCCCATGTTGTCTCTCCCTGTGGCTGAAAAGCTAATCAACATTTTTGTATTTTCACGTATCGATTACTGTAATGCTGTGTTGGCTGGGGTTTCAAAAGCTACCCTTAACAAACTACAGTTGGTACAAAATTCTGCCGCTCGAATTCTGTCTGGAAACAGGACGAGGGATCACATTACTCCGGTACTGGAATCTTTACACTGGCTCCCTGTCAGATTCCGTGTTGATTTTAAAATCTTAATGCTTACTTATAAGGCCTTGCATGGACTGACACCTCATTATATAACTGAACTTTTAACACCCTACACACCAGCACGTGATCTCCGTTCTTCGGAAGCTGGCCTTTTAATTGTTCCGCATACCCGACTAAAATCGATGGGTGATAGGGCATTTTCGTCAAATGCTCCAAAACTCTGGAATTCCCTGCCTATTGAGATTAGGCAAGCAGAATCGCTTAGTGTTTTTAAATCATCACTTAAAACTTATTTGTTTAGGGTAGCTTTTAGATAATTGTTGTATTATTATTATTAATCCTATACTTCATGTTTTTATTTTGTATTTTATTTCGTCTCTCTGTCAGCAATTACTAATGCATTGTTTGTTTAATTGTATGTTTTATTATGTTTCTATATTTGTGAAGCGCTTTGAGATAGCCTACTTTTTAAAGGCGCTATATAAAATAAAGTTTATTATTATTATTATTATTATAATAATAATGATAATAATAATATTATTAATAAATGATAATGATGATGGCAGTGGTGACCGCAATGGTGAGAGCAAAAGACAGCAACAACAGCAATTACAACAATGAAAAGATAAAAGTGAAAATAGTAATCATAACAATAACAGTGAAGATAGTAATAACAATGATGACATAAGCAAGTTCAAACAGCTAAAATGCATTAATATTCGTGGGTTGGTTAAGAAGGTGGGAGGAGTCGGAGATGAAAACAGAGAAAGGATTCATAGCTGTAAGAGGTCAGAAAGTGTTGGACGGCAGAGGTCAGTTTCAGATGCGTAATTATGAGGGGAGATGTGTATTCCATTGCAATGAAGTCTGAAATAAGATTTTTCCAAATGTTAATGTGTAATTTATTTCTAGTTTTCCAGTTCATGAGGATAGTTTTCTTGGCGATGGTTAGAGCTATGAGGAGTATTTTAGAGTTTATAGTTTTATCAGTGATTGTTGTCAGGTCCCCCAGCAAGCAAAGAGAAGGCGACAGTGGGATGTGGCAGCCGACTATAGTGGATAGTGACTGTGTGACCTCTTCCCAAAAGTGTTTGATTGGAGTGCAGTGCCAGGTTGCATGGATGTATGTATCTGTAGAATTTTGATTGCAATGTGTGCAAACTTCTGATGTGAAACCCATTTTAGCTAATCTGCTGCCCGTGTAATGTGTTCTGTGAAGTATTTTGTATTGTATTAACTGAAGATTCGCATTTTTGGACATGAGATAGATGTTTTTACAGGTTTGGGTCCAGAAGTTGGCATCAGGGGCTATTGAAAGATCGTTTTCCCATTTTATTGTTGGTAAGTATATGGTCTGAATTTGGTTTGAAATCATTTTGTATATTTTAGAGAGAAGTTTCTTTGGGGAGGAAATGTTGACCAAGTCTGATATTGCCGGTGGAAGTTCTAAATTTGTGTCTCTGATGTTTATTTTTGTCAGAACAGAAGATTTGAGTTGTAGGTATTTTAAAAATTCGTTGCTCCCGATGCCATACTCCTGGGCCAGTTGCGGAAATGGTGTAAATGTTTTAGATTTGAAAATGTGCTTAATGTGGGTGATACCCTTTTCTGCCCATGTGTGAAAATTCAATGTTTTTTTATTGCTTATAAAGTCACGGTTGTTCCACAGTGGGGTGAGGTTAGATGGAGCTAATGTAGAATTTGTGATTTGGTGAAATTTCCACCAGGCTGTCAGAGTGGCAGATATAGTTACTGCATTGAAACATGTGTGTTGTTTAATTGATTTGGTGAGGAACGGTATGTCAGCTATATTTAATTCTTTGCATAGTGATTGTTCTATATCTAGCCATATAATATCAGATTGGGTGGGGTGAATCCATTTGTATATGTATTGCAGTTGGTTAGCCATTGAGTAATATTGGAAATTTGGTGCTTTTAGTCCTCCTTGAACCTTACTTTTTTGTAGTGTAGTGAGTTTAATCCTTGGTGTTTTATTTTTCCAGTAGAAGCGAGTTATAATGGAGTCTAGTGATTTAAACCAGGTGAGTGTGGGGTGGGTTGGAATCATTGAAAATAGGTAATTAATTTTCGGTAAAATTGTCATTTTTATTGCTGCTATCCTGCCGATTATGGAGATTGGAAGGTTGAGCCACCTGAGCAAATCTTCTTCTATTTTTTTTAGCAGTGGTGTGAAGTTGAGTGTTACCAACTCTGACAGTCTGGAGGAAATCTTAATGCCTAAGTAAGTGATGTGATCATGACATATAGGTATCGGTGATTGATGGTGTGCCACATCCCATTTGGTTTTATGTAAAGGGAGGATGAAAGATTTATTCCAGTTTATTGCATAATCTGATATTTTTGAGAAGGATTGGATTGTTTTAATTATTTCTTGAGTAGATGCTAGGGGTTCTTGTATATATAGTAGGATATCATCTGCATAAAGTGAGATTTTATCTGTTTGTTGTGGTGTTTCAATACCTTTGATTGCTGGGTTTTGACGGATAGCTGCTGCTAAAGGTTCAATAAAAATCGTGAATAGGGATGGAGAGAGTGGACATCCCTGCCTCGTCCCCCTGTGCAGTGTGAAGCTTTGTGATGTTAGTCCATTGGTTGTGACCGTGGCCGATGGTGATGTGTATAAAATCTTGATCCAGTTAATAAACGACTCTCCAAATCCAAATTTTTGTAACGTGGTGAATAAAAATTTCCAGTTGACCCTATCGAAAGCTTTTTCGGCGTCTAATGTGGCAATGAGAGTATCTTTCTGTTGTACTGATGAGTAGTGCTTTAAATTGTATAATCTGCGGGTATTATTGGATGCGTGTCTACCCTTTATAAAGCCGGTCTGATCAGGGTGGATTATATATGGTATAATTTGTTCAATTCTATGGGCTAGTGCTTTGCTAATAATTTTTATGTCGACATTTGTAAGTGAGATAGGACGATAGTTAGATGTGAAGGTGTGGTCTTTGTTAGGTTTAGGAATGAGTGATATAAGTGCTGTATTCATATGGGAAGGGAACTTTGCGTTATGTTTTATTTCTGTTATTGTTCTGCTAAATAATGGGTATAAGGTTGACCAAAAATGTTGGTAGAACTCAGCAGGGAAGCCATCTGGACCTGGTGCTTTATTATTTTGCATGTTTTTCAATGCGGAGTGAAGTTCCTTTTCTGTGATTGGTAATTCTAGTGTGTTTACTTGTTCCATGTTGAGTTTTGGTAGAATGGTGTTATCGAGGAATTGGGTTATGTCTTCTTGGTTTGGGTCCAGATCAGAGGAGTATAATTTTGTATAGTAATCTTGAAATATCTTGTTTATCTCAACTGGTGAATTGGTTAGCTTCCCTGCCGAGTTTCTGATGGAGGTTATTGCTGTTCTTTCTTTATTTCTTTTAATTTGACTGGCTAAATATTTTCCGGATTTATTGCTATGGTGAAAAGTTTCTTGACGGAGCCTGTGAATCAGAAACTGGTTTCTTTTGTTTATTATTTCATTAAGCAAACATTTTTTTTCTCTAATTTCTTTATAGATGTTTTCTGATTGATTATTTGCATGTAAAATTTCTAATTCTTTTATTCTTTCTTCCAGTTGGACTTCTTTTTCTCTGTCCTTTTTTTTTTTATGTACTGAATATGATATAATTTTTCCCCGTAGAACTACTTTCCATGTTTCCCAGAGCAGTGATGCTGACGACTTTGGAGAGTCATTTATTTCAAGGAAGGATGTCCACTCTCTCTTGAAGTAGCTGTCAAATTCTGGATCTTTCAAGAGTGATGTATTAAAACGCCATCTGGTGCGGTGCTTTGGTACTGCCGATAGATTCCATGTCAGAGTTACTGGAGAATGGTCACTAATAATGATCGGATGTATTTTGGTTTCTAAGATATTTGGTATGATTGAATTACTGGTTAGAAAGAAATCAATGCGGGAGTAGGTTTGGTGGACATTAGAATAAAAGGTGTATTCTCTCGCGAGTGGGTGTTGTAGCCTCCAACCATCACCAAGACCAAAATCACTCATGAACTGTTTTATTGTTTTAGAAGACTGCCAAGATTTTCCTGTATGTTTTGACCTGTCAAATGATGGATTGATTACAGTGTTATAGTCTCCCCCTATAATTATTGGACCATTGGAAATGTTTGAAAGAGAGGAAAAGAAATTTGTAAAGAAGGAGGAATCATCAGAGTTTGGTCCATAAATGTTGCCAATTGTAATTGGATTATTATTGATTGAAATGTTAATAATGATAAAACGGCCTTCAGGATCTGAAATGGTTGTATGGTGGTTAAACTGTATTTTTTTGTTTATTAAGATGCATACTCCTGTTTGTTTTGAATTATAGTGGGAGGAAAAACAGTGGTGAAAATGTGTAGTTTTTAAGCTGTTTTGTGTATATTGTGAGAGGTGTGTTTCCTGTATTAGACATATATCTGCTTGTGTATTTTTTAGGTAATTTAAAACTTTATTTTTTTTTGTTTTTGAACCAACCCCACGAATATTCCAAGTTAAGAATTTTAATTGCATGAACCTATAATGTACATTTTATAGTTACCTTGTGTGAGTCTGTGTGTATGGATGTGAATGTAGTTGTGTGTGTGTGTGTGTGTGTGTAAATCTATAACACAAAATGACAAATAAAACAAGGAAAACATATACCTATAACCAACAACAGAACATATAAACAGTGAGCAAGGCTATTTAGGTGCATTTAGAATACAATGTGCGTGCGTGGTGCGAGTGGTTTAATTAAAGAATATAAAGATTATGATTTGAATATAAATTGAGCATAAACGAATTGGATGTGTTACATTGCTAGTTTCAAAAATTAGTAAAGCCAGGGAGTAGTGTCTTTGTCTCTAAACAATTGTCCATCAATATATAATTTGTCTACTGTGATGATTGCTTTTTTACCTTGAGTGATCATTGTCTTGCGGATGGGGAAAAGTAGCTTACGTCTGCGGATGATCTCTTGTGGATATTGGTCGTTTAGTCCGTAATGAGTCCCTTTGAGCTGCCGTCCTTGTCGCTGAACCAGTACTTTTTGCTTGAAATGTTCAAATTTGGCGATGATGGGCCGGGAACGGGTGGAGTTGATGGGTTTCTGTCCTAAACGGTGAACGCGATGGAAAGTGATGTGCTCTACAGTCTCTGGTGTAAGTTTGAGCTGGTTAATCATGAAGTCCTTAACAGATTTTTCGGGGTCTTCGGTGGATGATTCGGGAATGCCGGAGAAGATTAGATTGTCTCTCATACTTCGTGACTGTATATCCAGGATGGTTTCTTGCATGGCTTTGTTCTCAGCGATGACGGAGGTAAGTTGAGTGTTTACAGTGGAAAGTTTTGCAGTGATTGTGTCCACGGAGCTTTTCAGTGATTTGTTTTCTTCTGTGAGCGAATCGACTTGCTGTTGACTGTATTCCAGGCTATGGCGGAGGTTTTGAAATTCTTTGTGCAGTACTTCGATTAGTGAGAGTCTAGAGTCCAAGTTGGATAAGCGCTCGTTGATTGAAAGAAGTATGTCGGAACAGCAGTTTGTTTTGGTAGGAGTGGATGCTGGTGATGTTGGTGACGGCGGTGAATCGGTTGATGAGGGAGAATCCGAAGTGCGTGGTTTTTTGGCTTTGCGTGATCGGCCCATTGTACAAAGTCTGTTGAAATGATGGTCAATATAATCCTCCAGTTGGTCCAGGTTCGCGTTGAATTCCAGGTTTTGAGTTAGGTTTTAAAGCGGGTGATGTTGTTACGGAAGAAAAAAAAAACGAGAGCGAGAGAAGAGAGAAAAAAAATGTGTTATCTTTTTTCTAGCAGCGGCGCGCTGCCATGTTGAATTTTCGCACCCAACGCACGCACACACACACACGCTACCTCAATACGTCATCCGTAATCCGTAAGCAGGTAATGTCTTAATTGTCAACTGTCTGTGAGGAGCTGAATTATAGATTGTGAATGTACAGTATGTATTTAGGGCCCGAGCACCGATGGTGTGAGGACCCTCTTGGAATTGCTCTGTTTATTATTATTATTATTATTCTTCTTCTCCGCAATGAATCACATTTTTGAGGGCCTAAACATGCACGAAAACTCACGAAAATTTGCACAAGCGTCAGAACTGGCGAAAATTTACATCTGATATGCGTTTCAAAATTGGGCGGGGCAAAATGGCTCGATAGCGCCACCTATAAAGGTTCAACGGAGTGCGCCTCGCGTTACGTTTCACGTACGTGTACGAAATTCGGTACATACATGTAATGGCCCAATACCTACAAAAAAGTCTCTTGGAGCATAGCCCTAAACATAACAGGAAGTCAGCCATTTTGAACTTCCTCTTAGATTTTTGTGCAGTTTTTGCCATTTTCAGGCCTCGTACTTTAACGAACTCCTCCTACAGTTTTAATCTGATCATCTTCAAATTTGCTGAGTGTAATCTTAAGGCCTTTGCGACGTTAAATTGCGAAGATCTTGAGTTTTCGTCGAAGGGCGTGTCCTCGGCGGCCTGACAAATTTTGATGTTTCGCCATGAAACAGGAAGTTGCTGTAACTCAGGTATGGAATGTCCAATCTGCCCCAAACTTCACATGTTTGATAAGAGTTCTGTCCTGAACACATGTCCATGCTCATATTCAGTTACAGTCATAGCGCCACCTGCTGGCAACAGGAAGTGTCATGTTTAACACTGTTGTGGACTCCTGATAACATATAAAAAAGTGCCAGCAAGTGTTAAACATGCTAACAACATACTTGAAACATGCTAAAACATGCTAGCAAGCACTTAGCTAAGTGCTAAAGCATGCTATTACTGCAATTCAATAGGAATTTGCTGTAACTCAGGTATGGATTGTCCAATCTGCCCCAAACTTCACACGTTTGATAAGAGTTCTGTCCTGAACACATGTCCATGCTCATATTCAGTTACAGTCATAGCGCCACCTGCTGGCAACAGGAAGTGACATGTTTAACACTTTTGTGGACTCCTAATAACATATAAAAAAGTGCCAGCAAGTGCTAAACATGCTATCAACATACTTGAAACATGCTAAAACATGCTAGCAAACACTTAGCTAAGTGCTAAAGCATGCTATTACTGCAATTAAATAGTAATTTGCTGTAACTTCGAACCCCGAAACACCGAAACTTCACACATTTGATAAGGGTCCTGCCCTGAACACATCTACATGAGAATATTCAGTTATAGTAATAGCGCCACCTACTGGCAACAGGAAGTGACATGTTTAACACTCTGATGCAGTACTAGCAACATATTAAATATGCCATTGAATTATAAACATGTTATAAACATGTTAAAACATGCTAGCAATTCTTAGCTAAGTGCTAAAGCATGCTAATGAAATGAAACAGGAAGTTGTTGTTACTTAAGAAGACAATGTCCAAACTGCCCCAAACTTCACACATTTGATAAGAGTCCTGCCCTGAACACATCTACATTACAATTTTCAGCTATAGTAATAGCGCCACCTACTGGCAACAGGAATTGACATGTTTAACAGTGTGATGCAGTACTGGCAACATAGTAAATATGCCATTGAGTTATAAACATGTTATAAACATGTTAAAACATGCTAGCAATTCTTAGCTAAGTGCTAAAGCATGCTAATGAAATGAAACAGGAAGTTGTTGTTACTTAAGAAGGCAATGTCCAATCTGCCCCAAACTTCACACATTTGATAAGAGTCCTGCCCTGAACACATCTACATGGCAATATTCAGTTATAGTAATAGCGCCACCTACTGGCAACAGGAAGTGACATGTTTAACAGTGTGATGCAGTACTGGCAACATAGTAAATATGCCATTGAGTTATAAACATGTTATAAACATGTTAAACATGCTAGCAATTCTTAGCTAAGTGCTAAAGCATGCTAATGCTATGAAACAGGAAGTTGTTTTTACTTAAGGCGGCAAAGTTCAATCTGCCCCAAACTTCACATGTTTGATTAGAGTTCTGTCCTGAACACATGTGCATGCTCATATTCAGTTACAGACATAGCGCCACCTGCTGGCAACAGGAAGTGACATGTTTAACAGCATGCTATTATACCCATAATAAAGGACATTTTTGTAACTGACTTTGACATACTCCCACTATATTTATCTACTTAAATGCACATTGCCCACCGTGGTCTGTCTTCCTAAAGCCACCGGGTGGCGATGGCACGGGTGCGAGGGCCCTTTCAATGCTGCTTGCAGCTTTAATAATTATTTGTGTCTTAACTATACAGGCATTTCACTGCCTCATCTTAAAGCTGCTTGAGTCTTGAATCTTCTCTCATCTTTCAGGCCTGCGGAACTTGTGGTTATGAGCGTTACTGGCAAAACCAAGAAAAGGTGCATCGAAACATGCCTGCCTGCAACCTTTTACTCAGCGGTTCCATCCACTTCTCAGGTTGCATGGCTACTCAGACCATCAGGATGCTGAAGCTGTTTGGACTGCAGTGCATAAGTCCCGGCACTTTTTTCCGCCATCACCGCAATTACACTATCCCTACTATCGTGCAGGCCTGGAGGAATGAGCAGAGGGGGATCATCAGGGAGTTGAAGGAGACTGGAGGTGGATTGATCCTGTCTGGTGACTGCAGGTAGAATGATCCAGCTCACGTCACTGATGTAGAACAGGTCAGTGTGTTTTTGCATTAACCTCTATATGTAACAGTTTTGACGTTCTTAGATCTGATTCTCCTGGACACTGTGCCAAATATGGTAGCTACTCCTTGATTGAGGATCGGATTAACAACGTTTTGGATGTTCAACTTGTCCAAATAAGTTGATGTCACACAGAAATCTTGTGTCTGATTTAGTTACTGATATTACTGATACTGTTCAGTAATAATCAATTGGTTTTACAGAGCTCAGGGGCCGTATTCACAAAGAATTTTAAGGCTAAAAGTAGCTCCTAACTGGCGAATTTAGGAGCAACTCCTAAAAATAATGGGCGTGTCACTCCTAACTTTACGACTCCTAATTTTTTTCACTAAGAGTAATTCACGAAGCATTTTAGCCCTAAAAGTAGCACCTAAGTCTGGGACATCTTAAAAGAAGTCGAGAGGACTCCTAACTCACTAAGACCTATTCACAAAAGATTGTAGCGCACACCACCACCTCTCGCAGTCGTCCGCGGTCCACGACACAAGCGTGAATGCTGCATTGATCTGCAAACAAATCCTCTTCCATGTGTTTTGCTTGATATCCCAGTGCCGAATTTCCCATTTATCATTTTTTTTCAGCACCAACTCCAGTAGCAGTAATGGTGTGTTCAACTTCACACCGAACGCGAATTTAATTAGGTTATTTGCGCGAGTAGATTACATACAAAGTCAATGCAAAGACGCGAATAGACGCATCATTCGCGCCGGGCGTTGCGAATGACGCGAATTGGGCGACGCGTTTGCCGCGAATATCTTCCGCGCAAGTTGAAAAATTTGAACTCGAGCGAATATTCAAGCGCCTAACTAGACGCCATAGACGCGTATTTGATGCTCTATTCGCGTTCGGTGTGAACACACCATAACTGATCCTGCGTTATGGGCTTTCTTTTCCGTTTTGGCGAGTTCATAATCCACCGGCATTCAACTATTACATTACTTCAATAGGAGCAACATTTCCTTGCTTTAAGTAGTCTATTTAGGCTAATAGGATGTCAATTAATGTGTCAATGCAAAGTGTTAATGCAAGTGTCGTTTTTCATTATTAGGCAAGTGGCGGTTTCCATATAGGCTAACTTGATTTAATTTAATTTAATTCACGACTTTTTTTCTCTCTCTCTGCCTTTTTAGAATTACACTTCACTGGGGCCTGCTAAAACATGATATGCATTTCGATGACATTAGGCTACCATTATTATTTTGCGTAGGACATAGACATATTTAGATGTCATAATTCCATGATTTGTTGCGTCTGTGTTATGTTCCGCATGGTGGCCCTGTCATCTAACAACCAATCACCGTGATCATTGCGAGGAAGCTCGTGCATGAGAATTGACGTCATCCATAGCAACGAAGACTCACTCTTAGTTTAGGAGTTGTCCTTTTTCTTTACTAAGAGTAGGTCTGAAAGGCGTTGTGAATAACTTTTAAGAGAAAACTCCTAGCTAAAATATTTTAGTGCGATTTAGGAGTACTCCTAGTGGTAAGATAAAATTCTTTGTGAATACGGCCCCTGAAGTCCAAAGCAGCTCTTGGTGTGAGCTAGAGGGTCTAAAGCGGGGTATGCAGTTCATGATGGACCAAGCCATGCAATAGTCTGCTCTGATAACAGACAGAAATCAGCAGGTAATGATGCTAGGAGAGATCTAAAGCTGAACAGTATTGACATGCACAGTATCACTCAAAATAAATTCTAAATTCTATCAAATCAATTTGTGTGTTCTTTGTTTTAGGTGGCCAAGTGGGTACGTGGGAAAATGTGTTCAGAAGGAACAAGGCATTTCTTTGACGTCTGGCATCTTGGGAAAAGTATGTATTGTGATGTTGGTAGTTCTATATAACAGACTTGTTTTTTGTAGTTAAGTTCACTTTCCTAATAAATAGTTTGCTCTGCTCTGTTTGTCTGCTCTGGAACAGGTGTACAGAAAGCACTGGATGCTGCTGCAAAAGAGAGGGACTGTGAGGATCTGAAGCTGTGTGGAGGCCAGCCATTATCAACCATCTCTGCCGCAGCTTCAACCCCTACAGGAGATCCAGATGAGATGCAGGCAAAATGGCAGAGTATGATAAATCATGTACAGGACATACATGAACACAGCACTCCTGCATTTACTAGCTGCGCACATCCACCGTTGGAAGGAGAGGCAAGAAACAAGGAGTGGCTTGAACCAGGTATAACATAGTAGCCTATGTTAAAAGATGTCAAATATTTTGAGGCTAAACTTTTTTCAGTGCTTGTTAAGTTTAGTTTGGTTTTATCAATACGCAACCCCATGTGTACTAATAATTACTTGTGTTATGAAATGCAACAGACTATATGACAGAATATGTTTTATTCAGGATCACCAGCAGCCACTAAACTGGAGAGTGTAGCTGCCAGGAAAGCACTGGTAAAGGATATTCGACAATTATCGCCTCAGCATCAGACATTCTCCCTGGAGGCCTACCATTCCCTCATTCTGCACTTTGCTCTCAAACACACTGGCTTTTCTTTTCTTGGGATGTACAGCAGGTAGTGTTATCACTTACGTATCGATACTAATAAAATTAGGAATTTTTTTTAGTGCTGGGCAACGATTAATCGCATCCAAAATAAAAGTTTGTTTACATAATATGTGTGTGTACTGTGTATAATTATTTTTTATATATATATGAATACACACATATGCATGTATATATTTTAAAAAAAATATGTTATTTATATATAAAATATTATATTTATATATAATATTAATTATGTATAAATATATATACAGTATATAGATGCAAATGTTTCTTAACCCTTTAACGTGCATTGTAACCGTGCGGTTGACCTTTTTTTGCGGTCAAATTCCTGTAATTAAAACTCGCCGAACCACATTTTTAGCTGTTTGTTCTTCTTCCTCTCACTGAATAGAATGTGTAATGGCAATTATATCCACTGGGTGGCAATGTTGTAATAAAATATTTGTTGCTGAGACGTGCTGAATCTGAACCGGAAGTGTATTGTCGTGACCTCTCTTCAAACAATGGCTGCCAGTGACGCTAAAATTTAAGGTAAGATATTTTTTGGTTGGATTTCATGTTCTAGACTTCCTAATGATTATATTTTTGTTGAATGGAATAAACGTGATGATAAGATGTATGTCTCTGTTACCTCAGAAAAGTTGTGTGACCGCTTGGTTGAGTTGCCCATTTAGGGTAAACTGAAAAAATTAGCACAGCAATGCGATCGTGACTCAGTATAATACACCCTGCAGAATCATATGGCCTATTTATTTGCTAGACTATATGTACCCTTATTTGTACGGCCTGTGGTTTTACCTTCAGATTCTAAATTTAATACTGTTTACTCTTTACATATTACGAAATGAACCATTAGTCCTACTCATTATTTCTTCAATAGCATGCTGAGGCTTATTGACTAACACTACGTAATGCATTGCATAGCTACAACTACAGCTGTCTAGATGGGTATAAACATTACATTTTCTGTTCAATAATCTGACAAACATAACACGATAATGAGACTGTAATTGAATTGATGGTTGGACATTTTTGGCTTTATTTAGCACAGTAAACTTACTTTATCAGTCACACTTCAACATTTTCTGTCTCTTATCTAATTTCATGGTTGTGTGTTATCCGATTTGTCATGCATGGTACACAGAGTATTTATTAGCATATGCAATTTTTTCTTAACAAATTAAAAAAAATCACAATGGGCCTGTATGTTGGGAGAACAGTTTATCAATGACAATTGTGCATTTATTATGGATAGATGTACCTGATGCACTGATTACTCAAGACACAGTTTGCGACCCTACACCGTACAGTAATGTTTATTATGTTCCATCTCTTTCAGACATAATGGAATGCCGTACATTTTATGGACCCCCCATTTTATGGATCTACCTCTAGCACTATTGTACTTTTACCAGCTGATCCATGTGACTCAGAAGTGGAAGAGCTCAGTGATCCAGACGATGGAGATGATGAAGATTTTGTCCATCCACGCAGTATAGATTTATTTTATTTATAGTATTTTTTTAAATGATTTATTGTTTACAGTTATCATAATTATTTAGTTTTGTATTTGTTTGTTATCTTGATTTCTATTGTTTACTGTTGCACTTTACAATGTTTTTATTTTATGTGTTATAATAAAAACATGTTTTTAAAATAAATTGATGATATTGTTAACTTATTCTATAGTCTGTAATGTTTTGATATAAAAAAAATTCAACTTCAGATGCACACAAGAAAAAAATCCATGAATGCCTAATACTAGTTACTTCATGCAGAGAATTACCCTAAATGGGCAAGTCAACCGGCTGGTTGACGTGTGTATCTGCTTCCTGATTGGGTCATTAAAAAAAAAAACACTGAAAAGTTGCTAAATGTGGACTAAAGAACACCATTTTAGCAAAAAATAATTTTTTGCATATTTATTTCTTAGTGTGACTGATAAAGGGTTAAATATATACATGCATATGTGTGTATTTATATATAAAAAATTATTATACACAGTACATACACATATATTATGTAAACACAAACTTTTATTTTGGATGCGATTAATCGTTGCCCAGTGCAAAAAAAAAAAAAATCAGGATATTGCAATACTTTTGTAGCAGGTAAATGACGACAGAATGAATATGGCTAAAAACTAATGCAGTCTTGTATAGCAGACCAAAATGTTATTTATTGATAACAGCATTACATATTGTTTGCAAAAAAATAATTGCAAAGTTGAGTCATTGTCTTAGACCCATTTGAACTGAAAACATTAATGTCATGTATTTCTGTTCCATTTCACTGCATTGGATAAGCTTTGGAGACCTAATGTTCTATCTACTTATCTCCTACAGACTTCTCTTGGCAGCCCTACATTTCAATAGTAATGGCAACAGAGATGTAGCTCGAACCAGTGAGGGTGAGGCACGCTACGCCGTTCGCTACCCGCAGTTTCGGAAAGGTTGCTGGGTAGTCCACCCCATCAAGCAGAAACCATCTTACGGTTAGTAGTTTCACTTAGTTTTTCAATATCTTTTTTTACGTGAATCAACCATGTTATTAAATGTGTTCTAAACATCTCTCCTCAAGGATACGCAACAAATCTTATGGTCTCTCTGGTAGAGGAATACTCCAAGTCACCACAGGCCCTACAAGAAATCCCCCCCCCCCACCCCCACCACCAATTCCCTCCAGATGGTTCCCAAGGATGAGGCAGTCAGCCTCCATCTCGCACGACACTCGCGTTTTAACACGTAATAGACCTTTCTCACAACTTTCGTATTTGTGACCGGAAATACGCAATCGTCGTGGTAATCTACTTCCTCCGCATTCAAGGCAACAGGTAAACATAAATAAATGGCGCAAGCAACTAAGTGGACAAGCTAATGATGTGTCATTCTAGTTAACAGTTCAGTAACAGATAGCCTCGCTCTCTACTTACTTTGATATTTATGGACAAATTCCTCGTGGAAAAATTTGTACCCTTTATTTTGTTTTTTCTTTTTGGTGACAAAGTTTTTCTCCACGAGTCTTGTCACATCAGCAAATGTAATATTCTGCAAATCCGTTAATGAAGTTGTGTAGACTCTCTGATCCATTTTTTCTTGCACGGGTTTATGTTTTTCTGGTGTGTTGACGCTTGACAGGAGCTCCGCTTTCACAACGATTACTTATTTCCGGTTATTGTGAAAAAGGTCTATAAAAGATAACTATAGATGCAAAGTCCTAGGTTCACTTCACTGGTATCTTCAGGAAAAAACTGTTCTTACTCGTCACAAAAGTCAGTCAACAATCCGTAAACAAGTGCGAGTTTAATCAAAAACGTAAAATTACAAAAAATATACAAAATCCTGTTGGCTCCTGTAGCCTATGATTTCACTTGTTAAACCTTTAACTTGTGTTACCTTATACGTTTAAACACGAGTTTTATCCTAAATGACCGACCAAACGGTAAGAAAACTGTTTTCTCCTTTTTCTTCTGTGTACAAAAAAAAAACTTCAAGTTCAATCTTCCACCCACCAGTGGCGTAACCATTAAAGAAACAGAACAGAAATTATACATCAGAAAAAACACAGGAAATATCAAAATTCAAAGAAAGATACAAATATGATATATTCAGTTAGTGCTTGCAAAATCAACACTTCAAACGAACAATACTATTATACACATTATTGAAATATTAAATTGGCTCTTACACACCAGCCCCTAAATGTCTTTGTGTTCCACAAAACAATTAACAACCTATTAATACCAAAGAGCCCAACAAATTACCTAAACTAAAGATACCATATAGTCTCAACTGAATCTCAGAATATTTTTTTTTTTCAATTAGATGTTAGCCTGACTTTAGGTGATAAACCCATAACGGATCCTTCAATTAGGATTACGCATAAGAGACTATAAATCTGCCTCTAAAAGTAAACAAAGCTTAGTAACAGGGCGTAAAAGGGTATTTGTGTTGGTTTTCACTTGGGCCTGCCGCACAAGACCCTTGTTGTCTGTGAATGTTTGTAGCACACGTCCCATTACCCAAGAGTTCCGCGGTGCAGAATCGTCAGCAACCAATACAATGTCCCCAGGCTTGAGATTTTTCATTAGGCTTTGCCATTTTTGTCTTTCTTGCAGGTCTGGTAAGTACTCTTTGACCCAGCGCTTCCAAAATAGGTCAGCCATATACTGAACTTGGCGCCACCTACGTCTGGAATACAGGTCTGCTTTGTCAAAAACTCCAGGAGACACGGACGGCTTTACTTTCAACAGCAGCAAATGATTTGGAGTGAGGGCCTCCAAGTCGTTAGGGTCATTGGACACCTTAGTGATGGGACGACTATTGATTATTGCTTCCACCTCACATAAAAGCGTTTGAAGACTTTCTTCATCAAGAGACTGCTGATTTACTATGGAGTTGAGAATTTTTCTGACAGTCCGTATTTGACGTTCCCAAACTCCTCCATGGTGGGATGCAGTTGGGGGATTGAAAATCCACTGTACACCCTTTGCAAGCAATGTGGTTTGAATCCTGTCATTATTCAAACTTTGTATGGCCTTTCGCAGCTCCCTTTCTGCCCCAATGAAATTTGTCCCATTGTCAGACCTGATTGTTTGAACCTGACCCCTTCTAGAAACAAATCTCCTTAGTGCATGAATGCACGAGTCAGTATCCAAAGAGCTAGCAATCTCAATGTGAACAGCTCTTAACGTCAGGCAAGTAAAGATTACCCCATATCTTTTAATCAATGTCCTTCCTCTTTTGATTTCAAATGGGCCAAAATAATCAATGCCTACATTTGTGAATGGGGGTTCATCTGGCAAAAGTCTGTCGCGGGGAAGGTCAGCCATGAATTGTTTGCCTGTAGTGCCGCGCTGGCGTTTACAAATTGTGCATTGAGAGAGGATTTTTCTTATGGCCGTTTGTGCTTTTGGGATCCAGTATTTTTCTTGTAACTTTGACAACATGTGATTACGGCCGCTATGACCTACATCTACATGAATTGATCGTAAGATCAAATGTGAAACAGGATGGTCCTTTGCTAAAATAGCAGGATGCTTGGACTCCTCAGGCATAGATGATCTGCTTAGTCTGCCACCTACCCTTAGGATTTTGTCTTGCAAAACTGGTGACAACCTGTAGAGAGCGCTACTGCATTTTACAGCTTTGCCTTGCTGGAGGGCTTTGATTTCCTCTGGAAACATGACTGTTTGGCTGTAGCGAATGATATCTTTCTCAGCTTTTTCAATGTCATTTACAGTCAATGTTACTCCTGACAGTGAAGATTTGAAGGTTTTCATTTCTTCATCAAGTTCAGTTAGGTTGTCTCTTAGACTGAGGCTCAGCTCCTTTCTTTTTTCCATCAGTGCCTTCAGAATGCCTTTGAATTTGAGGAACCATGCAATGGATCTTTTCAAACGGTACCAATCTGAGTAGTGTGAAAAGAACTGAGAAGTATAGTCAGAATTATCTGCACACACTGCATTGACACAAACTTCCTTAACTTCCAGGTCATTAACAGATAACTTAAGAGTGTGACTTGGCATTTTTGGCCACTCTGATTCTGGCTTTGTCAGAAAAGATGGACCTGTGAGCCATGAATTTGCTTTAAGGAAAGCATCTACAGTAAGTCCTCTTGAGGCAATGTCAGCTGGGTTGGAAGAAGAATTCACATACCTCCATTGCGACACCTTTGAGAGCTCTCTGATTGCAGTTACCCTGTTGGCCACAAATGTACGGAACCTTGTGCTTTCATTGTTGAGATATTTCAGGACTGAAGTACTGTCTGTCCAAAATACAGACTCCTGAAGAATCAAGTCCAATTCAGATTTCAGCATATTGTCCATTCTAGCAGCCATTGTAGCTGCAGTTAACTCAAGACGTGGCACGGTAACTGATTTTACCGGAGCAACCCTTGCTTTACCCATAACAAATGCACAATGTTGGTTACCTCTGTGGTTCTCCATGAGCAAGTATGAGACTGTGCCAAAACCCAGCTCACTGGCATCTGCAAAATGATGCAGCTGCGCTGAGGTGACTTCACCAAAGTTAAGTGGCTTTATGCATCTTTCAACCTGAAAGTTATTTAAGTTCTGAAGAGTAGCCATCCACAGATTCCACTGATGTCTGAGAGTTTCTGGAATACTGTCATCCCATTCATGTTTTGTTCTACAAAGCTCCTGCAGTATTTGTTTTGCAGGAAGAATGACTGGAGAAAGTATTCCAAGGGGATCATAAATGGAGCTGACCATGGACAAGATACCTCTCCTTGTAAGAGGTTTTTCTTGTAGGGTTACTTTGAACTGCAAAGTGTCGGTTTCTACACACCACTGGACCCCTAGCGCTCTTTCCAATGGTAACTTGTCTTTCTCCAGATCCAAGTCCTTCACCGTCTTAGCTTTGCTCTCCTCACTTATGGCTGCAAGTACAGTGCGACTGTTGGACATCCACTTGGTCAAATTAAATCCTCCTGATGCACACATCTCCTTTAATTCATGCATTAGAGCAATACCCTGCTGTTCAGTAGCCACCGATGTCAAACAGTCATCCACATAAAAATTCCTAAGAACTGTCTGCATTACCTCTGAACTGTGCTGTGCACTGTTGTCCTTTGCACAACTTTGAAGAGCGTAGATTGCGCAACTTGGGGAGGATGTAGCACCAAATAAGTGAACAGCCATTCTGTATTCCTCCACTTCCTGTGCAGTGTCCCCTTTAGGCCACCAAAGGAATCTTAACAGGTCTTTATCTTTAGCAGGAACCCTGACCTGATGAAACATCCCTTCTACATCTGCTGCAAGGGCAATCGGCTTATGTCTGAATCTCGTCAGAACACCAATGAGAGAATTATTCAAGTTGGGTCCTTGCAACAGTTGTGAGTTGAGTGATTTTCCTTGGTAGGTAGCTGCGCAGTCAAACACCACTCGAAGTTTGTGTTTTTGTGGGTGATACACCCCGTGGTGTGGGATGTACCAGATTCTGCCAGGGTTTCCTTCAATTTCACTTGCAGGGATTTTCTCAGCATGACCTTTGAGTAACATGTCCTCCATGAAACTACAATAGTCCATGTAGAAAGCTGAATTTCTTTTGAATTTTCTTTTCAGAAATTGAGAGCGCAGAGAAGCAACAACATAATTGTTGGGAAACATTACATCCTTTTTTTTCAAAGGAAGGTCAATGCAGTAATGTCCATCAACAAGCTCTATGGACTGAGATACAGACTCCATAAACTGTTTATCCTCCATGGACATTTCCAAATTTTCAGCTTGTTCACATTCAGGAAAATCATAACTCATTTGCTGTTGGATTAGATTCTCCAGGCTTACCACTGAAATCCTGTTTGCCATCACCTGTGGCCATCCTGTGTTTCTGTTAGTCTGGATGTTCTCTCTCTCCAAAGGTCCATTTACAATCCAGCCCAGGATGGTCTTGACAGCATAAGGCCCATCTCCTCTGCTGTTGATGATTTTCCATGGCTCAAGAATCTTGGGTACATTTGTTCCTATTAGTAAGCCAATACCTGCATCGATCTGAGGAAGATGCACCTCTTCAAGATATTTCCATTTCTTAACATCCTTTTGTTGCGGAATGTTTTCTCCTTTGACTGGAATCTCTTTTTGTGAGAACACTTGAGGGAGATCCACAAAATTATTCTCATTCAGTCCGCTTATTTCCAGTTCGTTAAAAACATGTGTGCTAACAGACCTTTCCTGTCCCATAGTACGCAGCAGAATGTTTGTTTTCCTGCCAGTTAGTTTTAATTCCTTCATTAGCTGTTCTGTGCAAAATGTCGCAGAACTTCCTGGGTCCAAGAAGGCATAAGTCAAAACTTCCTGATTGCCTTTTTTGGACTTAACTCTAACTGGTACTATGGCTAAAGAGCACACCAAATGACCAGCCCCCGTACAGCCACAAGTTTCGCTTGTTACGGTACATGAATCGGTGACAGTTGAGGGGCTGTCTCTATCTTGAGATTCTGGAAGCACTGGGTTCTTTTCTGGTAGATGAAGGATGGTTGGATGCTTTAATGAGCATGTTTGACACACAAGTCTTTGCACACAACCTTTACTCATGTGACCTGGTAATAAGCAACCATAGCACAAGCCTTTAGATTTTAGAAAGTCAAGTTTTTCTTTGTGTGGCTTATGCTTCAGGATGCTGCAAACGTCCAATCCATGGTCTTTATTACAGCATAAGCAGAGGGTTCCATGCCTTGCTTTTGCTACATATTGTTCCTTTGTTCTCTGTTTTTTAGGTTCTGTAAAAGGTGTCACACTTGTTGCAAATGTGGTTTTCCTTTCTTTCACTGGTAAGTTACTTGATCTGTTTGCTTTGAATTTAATATTGTCTTTTGCCATGTTGTTATCCTGAATGTTGCCAAACAGTGGATGCGAAACAATCTTTGCCTGCTTGTCTACAAAACTAACCAAGTCAGAGAATCTTGCTCTCATGCCAGTCCTTTCTTGAAGCTCACAGGCAACTGCTCTCCACTTTTCTCTCAATTTGAAAGGAAGCTTTGATACAATCGCACGCATGTTACTTGGACTGTCCATCTCTTCAACATATTCCACACTGTCAATAGTGTTGCGACAACCAGTAAGGAAAAGAGCAAACTCCTTTAAGGCTTTGTTATCCTCGGACTTTAAAGCTGGCCAGTTCAGTGCTTTTTCTGTATAGGCGGTGGCGATTGTATACTCATTGCCAAAATGTTGGTAGAGTAGTCTCTTAGCTTCTTTGTAGCCCTTTTCAGAAAGCATGTGTTGACAACTGCGTACCAGAACCTTTGGTTGTCCCATAGTGAACTGCTCTAGGAAGTACAATCTGTCTTTGTTATTTGTTGTCTTATTCTCTACTCCATGTTCAAAGGCTCGAATAAAGAATGTGAAATCAAGTGGGTCTCCACTAAAAACTGGAATGTCCATAGGCGGAAGAGTAGATAAAGACTGCTGTTTTATGAAAATCTCAGCAATGTCATTTTGACGTTGCATGATGTTGAACAAGATTCCTGAATCAACGTGTGAAGGAATTCTCACATCTGACCTTGGTGGTTGTGATTTAGCAAAATCATGTTGCACATCACTGACTCTTGGAACTGCATCAGTGTCAGGTGCTAGTTCATGAAAAAATGTTTTTGGCCGTACTACTTTATTAGATGTAGCTTTAAGGGTTTCTGCAGTTGTGGCGGCCCTTGCTGCACCACCAGATGCATCAGAAACACTACGAGCTGGTTCATACATAGACAAAACCTGAAGTTTGGCTTCAGCCGCAGCAATAGCAGTTTGGAGCTCTAAATTTTCCTTCTTCGCCTTTAGCTCAGCTTCCTCTCTCTCAAGCTCTTGTTTCTGCTTCAACGCATTAGCTCGTGCCAACAGCTCTGCCCTTTCAGTTTCAATTTTCAGTCTAGAAGAAGCTGTAGACGAAACACCTGAGGCCACCTGACTACCAGATTTCTTCGGAAAGAGAGGCAGTTGTGAAGAAGAAATAATCATTGAAGCACTGTCAGTACATTCAACCTCTGCATCAAATTGCTCTGCCTCTCTGGATTGGAGTTTTACTCTATCAATCCAGTCTTTAACTTTGTCTACAAAATGCTTAACTGCTTGAGACTTCGGTTCGAACCAGTGTAACTGATCTAAATATGCCTCATCATCTGACATAAGTTCTCTGATTGCATTATTAGTGTCTTGGAATGCAACAAAGGACTGTGCAAACTCACCATTTATGCATTCATACACAGTTTCAACATTAACAGAGTCCTCAAGCAAAGTTTCAATTTCTCTCATTTGCCTTGTCAAATGTCCCAACTTGGCTCTTCTAGTTCCCAACAACTGATTAAGCCGTTCCTCTTGGGCTTTAACAGTCATCTTCGGCACTCTTTTAGATGTCACGTTAAATTCCTCTGTTTCCATAGTAATCAATGTTCGTGTTCAAAGCGCGCATTGCGTTCATCACAAAAGCAGATGAGATCGCCCTCTTGCGATACTGAGTGGAGACGCAAACATGGCTGTTCCATGACGCAGCAAAGTTCAATAATCCAAAGTCCAATAATATCCTCAAAACGTCCGAAAAAGTTGTGAAAGTTCACTAAAGTCCCATAGCTAAATACGTTAGTGCCTGTAATCACAAATGCCAACAGAGAATATTTGACGATAACTTAATCCCGCGATGGTCCGTTAGAATCCAAGTGACGTTATGGTTTCTGGTGATGCGTGAATCACTCGATAATCTTCTCGTTAAAACAAAAAATATTGCTCCTTTCAGACGAAAAAGAGAAGTTTTCTTACTAAATATAGATGCAAAGTCCTAGGTTCACTTCACTGGTATCTTCAGGAAAAAACTGTTCTTACTCGTCACAAAAGTCAGTCAACAATCCGTAAACAAGTGCGAGTTTAATCAAAAACGTAAAATTACAAAAAATATACAAAATCCTGTTGGCTCCTGTAGCCTATGATTTCACTTGTTAAACCTTTAACTTGTGTTACCTTATACGTTTAAACACGAGTTTTATCCTAAATGACCGACCAAACGGTAAGAAAACTGTTTCTCCTTTTTCTTCTGTGTACAAAAAAAAACTTCAAGTTCAATCTTCCACCCACCAGTGGCGTAACCATTAAAGAAACAGAACAGAAATTATACATCAGAAAAAACACAGGAAATATCAAAATTCAAAGAAAGATACAAATATGATATATTCAGTTAGTGCTTGCAAAATCAACACTTCAAACGAACAATACTATTATACACATTATTGAAATATTAAATTGGCTCTTACAATAACTTTGATCATTAATCGTCTTCCAAGTGGGGGCACTGGAAACCTTTGTATGTTTGTCCCTCCTCTGCAAACTGCCTCCTTATTGCTGACGCAACACATGAAGGTATGGCTTTCCTAATGTCCCTGCCTAGTATTCCGTACCCCCAGCCAACATGACATCATGACTTTGCGTAAACATACACGCCACTTTCAAGTCAAGTGGTGTGTTATCTATACGCATTTTGAGCTATCCGCATGTCCACGCCGAAACGAACCGTCATCTTTTAAAAGATCCTTGTAACAATGACTATATTTACATGAACATCATATTCCCATCCTAACCGGAACACTAACTGCTTTCATACACATACTCGGCAGTACATGCGAGCTCATTTACATAATGTCCGTCGGAAATACTAGGGGAGTAGTATAACAGCCAGCTAAGTTCGGAAAATCGGGGATCTAAATTAAACATTTTAAAATGCATGTTGCTAGCATGGTGACAATATACATGGATGCTTGAAAAACAACAAAGTCGACAGCAATATTGCTAAATATGATTTATTAAAGATACTGCAATGTGATAAACATGGAGACAACGTTAGCCACAATTAGCTATAGCCTGTGGTCACTCACCAAGACACCTGACCAATCCTCCACCGATTCTCCTCACACCACAACTCTATCTATGGCAATGGCCCATTGGAAGAGTTGACATGAACCCCTACTGCAACCTCTTCAATGTCTGACTCCATTACGAAGAGATGATTTACCGGCCGTTGCGTCACGTCCTATGGTCACGTCCTATGGTCACGTCCGATCAGAGCGTTTTTGACAGCGGAAGTAATTTTACTCACAACTTCTTTTAAAAAACTTTTTTAATGCACATTTATATGATTAATTTCTTCACGCAAATCGAGTTCCTACACTATTTATCTACACGTCTATTCACAGGGATCTTCAACTTGAAAGATGGGCTTTAAGATTAGGTCAGGGAAATCGAAAACGACCGCGTATATGGAGATGCGGATGCAATTTGTCACGGATGATACAGGAGACAGACAGGTAATGAGTGAAATCAGTGTTTATTTTCAGAACAGTAGAAGCAGACGGAGTTATGGTGAGTATTCAAACAGATGATAATAAGAAGAACTTAGCCATTGGATAATAAGAGTCTCTCTTTCAGATGCAGGTGGACAGTCACTGGAATGGGTTGCAGAAGGATGGCTGGGAACAGAAGACGGCATGCGGTGATGAAGATAATCCAATAGAGTCAGGTGAGTAGCAGGTAAGTCTTTGGTTGAGTATGGGAGAGTCTGTGTGTCATGTAGTGACGAGATCAGACAGTGACTGCAGGGAGAGTGAGTGTTATATAGTCCGTGCTGGTGATGAGATGATGACGTGATAGAGAACAGGTGTGGTGATGAGGGAATCGAGTGCAGGTGAGGATCCAGGGGAATGCTGGGAAATGTAGTGAATACAGATGATGGAGGTGAACGTGAATGTGACATAACTCCCCCCTCCCGCTAGGCGCGACCCGCGCCGTACAAGGCAGAACATGGGAGGGAGGGTGGGCATCCTGGAGTCCGTGACGGGAAGGTGGACCGGGTGCAGTTGGACGGGCTCCAGGATGGTCCAGGCGGAGCAGGCTGAGGGTATGGCCAGGGCGGAGCAGGCTGAGGGCGTGGCCAGGGCGGAGCAGGCTGAGGGCGTGGCCATGGCGCTGAGACCCCTTCGGGTGGCCACGGCGGTGAGACCCCTTCGGGTGACCATGGCGGTGAGACCCCTTCGGGTGACCATGGCGGTGAGACCCCTTCGGGTGGCCATGGCGGTGAGACCCCTTCGGGTGACCATGGCGGTGAGACCCCTTCGGGTGGCCATGGCGGTGAAGCCCCTTCGGGTGGCCATGGCGGAGAGGCCCCTTCGGGTGGCCATGGCGGTGAGACCCCTTCGGGTGGCCATGGCGGTGAAGCCCCTTCGGGTGGCCATGGCGGAGAGGCCCCTTCAGGTGGCCATGGCGGAGAGGCCCCTTCGGGTGGCCATGGCGGTGAAGCCCATTCGGGTGGCCATGGCGGAGAGGCCCCTTCAGGTGGCCATGGCGGAGAGGCCCCTTCGGGTGGCCATGGCGGTGAAGCCCATTCGGGTGGCCATGGCGGAGAGGCCCCTTCAGGTGGCCATGGCGGTGAAGCCCATTCGGGTGGCCGTGGGTCCTTCGGCGCCCACGGCGAAGGCCTATGGCCCCCCCCCCAAAAAATTAATGGGGAGAGTGACTGGATGAGGGACCAGCGGTGAGGGCTCGGCAGGGCTGGACGGGACCAGCGGGGAAGAAGCCTCTGGCTGGACGGCGGTCTCTAGCTGGACGGCGGTCTCTGGCGGGCAGGCGACGGGCTCTGGCTCTGGCGCTGGGTCAACGGGCTCTGGCGCTGGGTCAACGGGCTCTGGCTCTGGCGCTGGGTCAACAGGCTCTGGCTCTGGCGCTGGGTCAACGGGCTCTGGCGCTGGGTCAACGGGCTCTGGCTCTGGCGCTGGGTCAACGGGCTCTGGCTCTGGGTTAACGGGCTCTGGCTCTGGCGCTGGGTTAACGGGCTCTGGCGCTGGGTCAACGGGCTCTGGCTCTGGCGCTGGGTCAACGGGCTCTGGCTCTGGCGCTGGGTCAACGGGCTCTGGCTCTGGCTCTGGCGCTGGGTCAACGGGCTCTGGCTCTGGCGCTGGGTTAACGGGCTCTGGCTCTGGCGCTGGGTTAACGGGCTCTGGCGCTGGGTTAACGGGCTCTGGCTCTGTGAAAAAGTCTATTAGATCAGTGCTGGCAGAGGCCAGCGGTGGGGCTCTGTGCTGGATGGGACCAGCGGCGAAGGCTCAACTGGGCTGGACGGGACCAGCGGCGAGGGCTCTGTGCTGGATGGGACCAGCGGCGAAGGTTCAACTGGGCTGGACGGGACCAGCGGCGAAGGTTCAACAGGGCTGGACGGGACCAGCGGTGAAGGCTTGACTGGGCTGGTAGTGGGGAGCTTAGGCTCGACAGGGTTATCAGCAGTACTGATCATGAACGGTGAGCCACACCATCTTAACACGGCCTCCAGATACTGTTCAACGGTCAGATCGGGATGTCCTGGAGGTATCCAAGAATGGAAGTGTGGGTCTAAACCACTCCAAAACAAGTCCACCAATTGGTCAGTAAGAGTGGTTAAATGGCTGTACTTAATGAATTCCACTACGTATGACTCGATCTTACGGCCATTTTGGAAAATGGAACACAACAACTGACCCGCTTCGTCCATTTTGTGGGTCTGATCTTCTGTCACGGGTGATACAGGAGACAGACAGGTAATGAGTGAAATCAGTGTTTATTTTCAGAACAGTAGAAGCAGACGGAGTTATGGTGAGTATTCAAACAGATGATAATAAGAAGAACTTAGCCATTGGATAATAAGAGTCTCTCTTTCAGATGCAGGTGGACAGTCACTGGAATGGGTTGCAGAAGGATGGCTGGGAACAGAAGACGGCATGCGGTGATGAAGATAATCCAATAGAGTCAGGTGAGTAGCAGGTAGTGATGTTACGTCTGACACCGACGCTCCGAAGCTTGCTTCAAACTCGAACGGTCCTTGCAATGAACCACTGCTTCGGAGCTTGTATCATTACGTCACTAGTCACGTGAAAATGACGTCTGAAGCAAACAGACTGCTTCACTGCTTCACGCTTCACTCCTGTAGTGAACCACCCGATTGCTTTGACAGGCCAATCCAGTGTCGACAGGTTTGAAACCTGACGGCTGTATTTCTTATAAAAGTGAAGCTGTTTTTGTGTAATCCTGCATCATCTGTTCCATGCGAGAGGATATTCTCTAAAGCTGGTGAAATTGTTTTAAAAAAAAAAAAGAAATCGCCTTTCACCAAAGACTGTGGAGAAAATAATTATTCTGAATAAAAACCATACAATTTAATGAACACTTTGTATACGCCTTCTGTATGATGTAGCCTACCTAAAGCACACCCTCTGACACATTTTATTATTATTATTAATTTGAGAACATATTATGAACATTGTTACATAAAAATATGCATCAAATACAGAAACTACAAAAACTCTCTGCTACATTATACAACTACAACCATTTACACAAGCACATCCTTTTCAACATACAAAAATACCAGTCCCACCAGTTAACAAGTTATAGAGGTATGCTTCCCACAGCTAAACAAGATAAAGCTTTCACACATGATACTGCCCTGCTAAAAAAAAAAAACTATAGACACCATTACAGAAATTCTATTGTATTTGGTTGTCATGGGAATTGTATTGGTTATAATGGAAATTATAGTGGTGTCTGTGGGTCTCTACTAGGGGTGTCACGATTTCGATTTTAAATCGAAATCGATCGAAATTAAGTCACAATCTCGATAATCGAATTCAAAAATGGAATCGTCGATACTGCCACGCCCCCATGTCACGTCCAGTCGGTTTGCAAAGCGGAAAAAAAGCACACGTGTTGAAGTGCTGCGAGTCCTCTATCTCAGCTAGAGCTATGGCTAGAGCCAGTCAAAAGATAGCATGGCTGCTGCAGATGCAGGAGACCCATCGACAGGACTTCTGACCTCCTCTTTCACTAAAGTCGCCGGTGTGGGACAGTGGGAGTATTTCTGATTTCAAGTGAGTTATGTTGACAACGTTCACATTCGCGTTCAAAGTTCGCGCTTCAAAAAAGCCACAGTTTGCAAGCTCTGCTCATAGACTGTAAAAAAGGCTCTGCTACTGGATGTGCGTCAGTGCGTGTACCATATTCTTCCACTTATTAAATTAAAACTTTAAATTGACAAAAACAGCAGACTCAGAAGAGTATAAATCTTTATACAATAAATCTTGCATGTCACAAATAACTTGATTCTCCACCTCCACGAATGAGACGAGTGTCGTTCATTTCCGCACTGAGTCTGCTGCACGCGCTGAGTTAAAGGGACAGCGCACAGTTCGTGGTCAAAATGAACATGACATGAAAATGTTGTAATTTCATCATAAATGCATTTAATTAAATTCTAAATTAAATACTAATTTTTTCACAGTCATGTTTGTACTTTAAGACCGAGGTAAAGCAAGGAAAACATAGATGTTTCTGTTAACACGTGTTTGTTTTGTTGTGAACTTGAATGTCATCTTCTGTGAATAAGACTGCAGTTACAAAAGAGAAACTACATGGCAGGTTATTTTGCTTAAGTTTCTAATTGACTGAAGATATAAGTTATTGTAACATTATTTTGTTAATAAATGTTTTAAATTTGACAATGTAGTGTGGTACATTGCGAACAAAGGTCATATATTATATTACATAAAAGTCTAGTCTAAAAATGGCATCGCAAACTGTGCTTAAAAAAAATAAATGTAAAAATCGAGAATCGAATCGAACCGTGACCTTAGAATCGAAAATGAAATCGAATCGAGAATTTGGAGAATCGTGACACCCCTAGTCTCTACTGATCATGTGTTGGGTTCTATTGGTGGGGGCATTACATCCTAATGGAATATGTGCTAAACACACTACAAAAAGAATTCTGTAGTGGTTTAAATGGTAAAAGCCAGTTTAATAGAAACCATTAGAATTTCTGTGATGGTTTCCAACTTTTTTTAAGCTGGTCTGATATTCTGTCCTTGTCTAAAGAAATAATTACACACACACACACATCATGCTTAATGTTTTATTATCAAGGTGAACACATGAAATTCACCTACATAAATGAGTTTCACAGCACTAACACTGTTTTTTTTTTTTTTTTCAGCACTAACACTGTTTCAACTTTGATCGCCTCGGTAAACACGTCATAAACGGGGCGTTAACATAAGCCTACTTGCATTTTATGGTTGTCAGCTTTGTTGCATTACATTTACTTCACCAGGAGATGGTGCTGCATTTCTATCTGAATGAAGCTTTGAGTAATGAACCATTTTCGACACAATTGTATCGGAAAGCAATAATGCTTCGAAACGCTTCATTTGGCCATCACTAGTAGCAGGTAAGTCTTTGGTTGAGTATGGGAGAGTCTGTGTGTCATGTAGTGACGAGATCAGACAGTGACTGCAGGGAGAGTGAGTGTTATATAGTCCGTGCTGGTGATGAGATGATGACGTGATAGAGAACAGGTGTGGTGATGAGGGAATCGAGTGCAGGTGAGGATCCAGGGGAATGCTGGGAAATGTAGTGAATACAGATGATGGAGGTGAACGTGAATGTGACACAATTCGCTCTGTTGTGGAGAATATTCCCGGCATTAGCAAACTGAAGCCCGAAGAAGAAGAGTGTGTATTAAATATTTTGAATGGAGGTGATGTTGTGGCCCTACTCCCTTTGGGAAAAGTTTAATTTATCAACTATTGCCGATCGTCAGCGAGAAACTGGGGAGCCTTTTGACAGGTCAGTGTCTCCTTTCTTTTCCAGGTCTTAAAAACCGTAAACTTCAAATAATAGCCCGGGCTTTTATTTGCCCAAATCGTCGAACTGCACCGGCTTGTATTTGAGACAGGGCTTTATAATTTAGTGTTGAGATGTTGTTCATTGAGATGTTGTTCCTAGAGTCTCTAATCTCCTAAAATCTCCCAATGCTCCACGTGAAACCGCGGTCTTCCGACTTTTTACTATCTTGTCGATTGATTTTGATTAATATGCGCGAGGGAGAGAGAGCAAGACAGCGCTCGTGTTGTTTGAAGACGTGAGAGTGCTCTCTCTCTCTCTCTCTCTCTCTCTCTCTCTCTCTCTCTCTCTCTCTCTCTCTCTCTCTCTGTGTGTGTGTGCGCATGTGCGGAGTGAGTGTTTGGAGCGTTTGAGCGTGGAGGGTGTGAGGTACGAGTGATTAATTTCTACTTTTTCTTTCCTTTTCCTTTCCTTTTTTTTTGGTGTGTTTATGGTTTTTTTTTTTTTTTGGTTGGTGGTGCCTAGTGTTCGTGTTTGTTGGTGAGGTGGTTATTCGCTGGGTTCTCTGCTCCCAGTGTTTGTACTGGGAGCATGGTGACGCCAGGTGTGCAGAGTCTCGGGTTTTTAACGAGACGGCATGCGGTAAAAATTGATTCAGTTTTTGGTGTCGAAGAATGTGGTTTAGCTGTAGGTACGTTAATTGGATGTGAGAATATTTTGTCGGCATCGCGGATGAATGGTGCGGTTGTTGTTTTTGTTAAGACAATCGAATTGGCGAATCAATTGGTGGAGACTGGTGTTGATATTCGTGGCGTTTTTGCGCAGGTGCTTCCTCTGTCCACACCTTCGAAAAGGGTAACATTATCAAACGTGCCACCTTTCATAAAGAACGAGGTTTTTGTAGAGATGCTTTCCAGATATGGGAAATTGGTGTCAACAATAAAGATGATCCCAATTGGGGGAAAGTCTTCTCTACTAAAACATGTGGTGTCGTTTCGACGTTATGTCTATATGATTCTAAAAGACAATGTCGAAGATGTGGATTTAACTTTAAATTTTCGTTACGAAGATTTTAATTATGTTATTTTTGCCACAACGAACACAATGAAATGTTTTGGGTGTGGAGAAAATGGACACCTTGCACGCGATTGCCCAAGGAAAGGGGATAAAACAAATGATAAAAGCGCTGAGACAATTGACACAACTTCTACGAGTACAAGTGCTAGAGAAGTGCTGCAAGTGCAGAATGTTACTGCCGCTGTGGATGCGGAAAGGCCGGGAACAAGTGCTGCTTGTGCACCCGCTGCATTAGTTGCGGGGGAAAATACAAATAAGACGACAACAGCTGAATCGTTTGAAAGTGTAAAAGTAGCGGTCGCTGAAGACCAGGAGAATGAAAGTCTCGCAGAGATTGGTCAGATAACGGCTGCTCGAAGGATTGATTCGGAGGGTGGAAGTAGTGAGGCTGAATCTGGCGAGCAGAGCGAGATGAATATGGATGTTGAGGGCTCTGTGTTTGAAATGGAGGATTATTCATTTAAAGCACCTCAAAAAAGAAAGTCGAAGAAAGGCCATATCAGTAAAGCGACTAAAAGACTTGATGTTCGGGAGGTGAGTCATACAGATACAGAAAGTGACAGTGAAGTCTCAGTATGCAGCATCACAGGTAGCTTACCGCAAAGTGGATTCTCTAGTCGAGTTTACAGTGTAGACGACATCAAACAGTTTTTAAAAGTGACGAAAAATGTAAGGAGAGTCAAAATTGGAGAGTTTTTTCCTGATATATTGCAATTTATTGAGAAGGCAAAAACTTTCAGGAGTGAGAACTGTTTCACCGACCAAGAAGGTTATCGGTTAAAAAAGATACTTACCAGACTAAAAGCTCAATCAGAATTTAGTGAAAATAGTCAAAATGGTTAAGGGTCGTTTTTCTACTTTGTGTTTAATTTCGTTGTTATGGTGGGAGGTGTCTCTTTTCCTATTTATGGGAGTGGTACATTTTGCTTCTTTAAATATTAATGGAGCAAGAGATAGCAGGAAAAGAGCACAGTTGTTTGAGATAATGACACAGAAGAAGATTGATGTTTTATTTACGCAAGAAACCCACAGTGATTTATCAAATGCTTCAGATTGGGCGATGGAGTTTGATGGGTTTTCTGTTTTAAGTCATTCTACCTCGCTTAGCGGTGGGGTTGCTATTTTGTTTTCGAAAAGTTTTATACCGGTATCCTATAAAGTCGATGAAATAATTAAAGGTAGACTTTTAAAAGTCAAAGCTTCTTATGGGAACAACTTTTCTTTTGAGTTAATTTGTGTTTATGCTCCAAACGCTGCAATTGAAAGAATGCTGTTCTTAAAGGGGTCATATAATGCCATTTTTGTACAAGTTAATATGAATCTTTAGGGTCTAAATGAAAACTTTGTAATATACTTTTATTAAAAATTCTCATTAGTATTTTAAGAAAACACTCATTTTACCTGCTCAAAAACAGCTCTGTTTTCAGCACACCGTTTCAGTGCATATGCCTTTAAATGATAATGAGCTTCGCTGACTCCGCCCCTCTGTTCTGCGGGGCGTTTTTGACACAACGCACGTGGAGTGTTGCCTTGACAACAGCTGATGGTGTATTTTGGCGAAAGAATGGCAGCTGGATTCTCTGAGAACATATCTGTGCAACCATATCAATTTGAACCGGAGTCGGACCCGGAACAAGATGACGGCCCGAAGAAGTTCGACAATTAAGGCTCGAACAGGACGTTTCTGAATGGTTGGTTAACAATGTCACTTTGATCTATTTTTGTATACTGGCACAGGGTAACGTTAGAGTTGTGAGATACAAACGCTATGTGTTTAACGTTACTAATGTAAGTTATAGGTTAGTTCGTTGACAGATTTATGTTGAAAAACTTTTTTTTTTTTTTTTTTGTAAATGTAGGCTTGTCAGTGATGCGTGACGTTCTCTCAGTGTTAGGTACAACTATCGTGACTGAAACACATGAGGTCATGTCAGTAATGATTCTAGCAGTAGTTGAAGGATACCTAATAATTTGTTGTATGTTTCTGGCCTGTGTTACCATTCATCTTAATGCAGTTATAACTGTTTTTTTGACATTACTTTATTAATCAATAACATACAAGTAAACCAGTTGTAACTTAGTGTTAGCATGTTAACTGTAACGCCTGCGTACACAGTTTTTAATAACACAAGAACTATAACGCGTTTTTCATTATAAACGTGGGATTATGAATTATATTGAGAACGTCGTAGCGTTACATAGAACACATGCAGTAATGCACCCTGAGTGTAAACATTAGCAGTTAGCCACATTCATCGTGAAACGTGCAAGGGATTTGCAAAGATTATAAAGGTTAATAAAACGTTACACTCACTTCTTCTGGAGGTCCAACAGGAACACGAATAGTTGGTACCGATTCCTTTTTCAGTAGCAGCTTCTTAGCAAAACCTGATTTATACTGACCCACGTTTAAAAAGCAGTCTGGTGAGAAATGATTTGCGCAAACATGAGCGCATTCACGTTGCTCGTCGGGAATGTTCCCTTCATAAATAAAACTCAGCCACTGCGTCTTCAGCGGTTCGGATTTGGGAACTTTTAAATGACTGCTGTGTTCGTTATTGCACCCAAGAACAGAACACCACAATCGCTTAGACGGCCGCCATTCTGCTCCAGTGTATCAACAATGACGAACTATGATTGACATCTCACTCACGAGCGAGGGCGGGTCTGTGTTGAAACGCTGCTGTCAATCAACATCGTGGGAGGGGCGTGCGATCTTGTGACGTCACAGGATCGAACGGCTCGATTTGAGGCAGGGGAAAACATATAAGGAGATTAAAACAAAACCACTGGATGGATTTTTATCATTATATGATGGTTGTGTACAGGCACTGCCAACACACATTTCAGTACAATCAGCTTGTAAAAGTGCATGTACCATTATATGACCCCTTTAAATACTCTGTGCAAAGTTTTAGAGGAATGTGATTTAGAAAGTTTTTTATTATTGGGGGGAGATTTTAACTGTACTGAAAATGTTTTAGATAGGAATCATGTTGAGCCACATATGCAGTCACGTAGGAGGTTAGTTCAGTTAATGAAATCCATGATATTATTGATATCTGGAGGAACCTTCATTATACACAAAGGCAATATACATGGGTACATGCATATGAAAATAAGTTATCATTAGCAAGATTAGATCGATTTTATGGTTTCAAGCATCAATTGAATTTTTTTAAGGATTGTTCAATATGTCCAGTTGGATTTTCTGACCACAGTTTGGTCAAATGTGAGATTTTTGTTGATTGTGTAAAACCGAAAAGTGCCTATTGGTGTTTTAATAATACATTGTTATGTGACAAACATTTTATTGATGTTTTTAAGTTTTTTTGGGTAAATGTACGATCCATGAAGTCTTCTTTCCAAACCTTACAGCAGTGGTGGGAGTTTGTAATAGCCCAAATTAAACAACTGTGTCAACAATATACTCTCAACGTCACACGAGATAATTTTGAGTCCATAAAAAAATTAGAAGAGGATTTAGTTAAGCTTCAAGAGCTTTTTGAGTTGACAAAAGATAGTAATTATTCAGAGTCTTTTAAGAAAAAGAAAGATTCTTTGACTGAATTATTGGATTTAACTACACAAGGTGCTATCGTAAGATCACGTTTTTTGAGTATTGAATCTATGTTTGCATCTTCAAAATTCTTTTTTAATATGGAGAAGAAAAATGGTCAGAATAGATTTATTCCGGCTCTGCGCTCAGAAACGGGAGTCCTTTTGCTCAATCCTTTGGAGATTCGGAAGAGAGCGGTAACTTTTTATGAGGATTTATATAAGAGTGAGTTGCTGGGTACACAAGACCTGAATAATTTTTTTCTTGAAAATATGCCGCAGGTATCCGAAGAGGCAAATACTGGAATTAACAAAGCACTGTCGATGGAGGAACTGGAAAGAGCTCTTAAAAGTATGGAAAACGGAAAAACGCCTGGAATTGATGGCATTTCAGTAGATTTTTAAAGTTTTTGGGCTGAGGTAGGTCCAGATCTTCTGTAAGTTCTTAATCAGAGTTTAATTGATGGGCAGTTGCCGAAAAGTTGCCGTAGAGCCATCATTACTTTACTCCCGAAAAGGGGAGATTTAAGTGAGATTAGGAACTGGAGGCCTGTGAGCTTGTTATGCAACGACTATAAAATACTTTCTAAAGCCTTGGCGAAAAGATTAGGAGAAGTTTTAGACCAAATCATTCATTCAGACCAGACATATTGTGTGCCTGGTAGGAGAATCTGTGATAATATTTCTTTTATAAGAGATATTTTGGATAATGGCAAAAAGTTTTCAGATTTTGGTTTAATTTCAGTCGATCAAGAAAAAGCTTTCGATAGAGTTGAGCACAGTTATTTGTGGAATGTTTTTAAAGCTTTCGGTTTTAGTCCTAATTTTATATTGATGATTAAAGCTCTGTATTGTGACGTTGAGAGTATTTTGAAAATAAATGGTGACTTATGCTCTCCTTTTAAGGTTTTAAGAGGGGTTAGACAAGGCTGCGCATTATCTGGCATGCTTTACACATTAGCCTTAGAACCTCTTTTAAATAAGTTAAGAATAGAGATGTCAGGTGTGGATATGCCAAATTCCACCTATACTGTTAAATTATCAGCTTATGCTGATGATGTGGTGGTTCTAATTAAAGATCAAAATGATGTGAACATGATGTTTCGATTGTTGGAAAAGTTTAAAGGTGTTTCTTCTGCGAAGGTAAATTGGCAAAAAAGTGAAGCCATAAGTGTTGGGAGCTGGTTACGTGGTGAGCCCGTTCTTCCAGCTGGTCTGAAATGGACCAGGGATGGTTTTAAATATTTGGGAGTTTTTTTGGGAAGTGAGAATGTTATTAGGAAAAATTTTGACGATGTTATTGAAAAAGTACAAGGGCGCTTAAATAAGTGGAAGTTTTTACTTCCGAAAATGTCTTATAAGGGGCGAATATTGATTATTAACAATTTAATTGCCTCCGCACTCTGGCATCGTCTGACCTGTGTAGACCCCCCAGCAGACTTTCTGAGAAAGCTTCAGTCGATTTTAATAGACTTCTTCTGGGACAAGCTGCATTGGGTGCCAAAACATGTGTTGTACCTTTCCAAGGATGAAGGAGGTCATGGACTAGTACATTTGCAGAGTCGAATTGCAGCTTTTAGGATACAATTCATACAAAGACTTTTAAAAGACTCAGAGAATGCAAACTGGAAGATTGTAGCTTTCTCTTTATTGAGAGAGTTTGAAGGACTGGGGCTGGACAAAGCCTTATTTTGGATGGATCCTCATAAGCTAAACCTCTCCAAGCTTCCGGTTTTTTATCGAAATCTTTTTAAAGTTTGGGCTTTGTTTGAAGTACCAAAGAGAAGGACTGTAAAATCTTTGCATTGGTTGTTGCAAGAGCCTTTAATTTTTGGCTCACGCTTGGATCTGTCCAATGAACTGGGTTACGCTGTGACAAAAGAGAATCTTCTCAACTCTGGAATGGTAACTATTGGACATGTACAACGGATAGCCGGAGCGGATTTTAAAGATGTGATTTCAATGGCTGGACAGCTGGGGGTGAGATCTACTCGTTTGGTTGCCAGAGTTCTTGCTATGTGGAGGTCAGCACTTTCGGAAACTGAGTTGAAAATGTTAAGAGAGTATTCATTGGGGTTTATTAATCCGAATTTTTGTGATCCATTTCCCAATTTGTATTTAACTCCTTTTATGGGTGATTGTGAGTGCTCTTTTTTAAAAAAAATTAAAGTTTTGATTGTTATTGGCATGGAATGTACATCTGGAAAAGACTGTTATCAAATTTGTGTCAAGGTGTTTAATAAGAATGCTTTGGATAAAAGAATAGACACACCATGGCGTAAGGTAGGGGAGAGCGGGGCACAACCTAACACATTTTGGTTTTGGCTCAATTATTTAAAAAATAATTAAGTTAGATTCATATTTGTTTTACACAAGCAACATACACATCTCTGCTACAAATGAACACTTAAAGTTTTTTTCTAGGACCTACCATTTTCGTACAGTTGCACTGAAAGTGACAGAAGTGCAAATGTTACAACTTACCCCATATGCGGGGTTAATTGTAACAGACAGAGGGGTTAGTTGTAACACTTGTGTGTAACACACATAATTCAGTAGGCTACTATTTTATCTGTATAGTTTGATATTGTTTGTGCATCTGTATAGACAGATATCCATACATCCATCTTTCATCCAATCATACTTCTATTATGGATCAATATAATGGATAGAGATATAGGAAAGGGCTGGACAGTTTTGCAATAAATAAATAAATAAATAAATAAAATCCTCAGATATTGTAATTGAAATTTAATTATATTTGTGTGTGGCAGTTGCATGCTCAATTATTATTATTATTATTATTAATAATAATAATAACAGTAATAATACAAACTAGCTTAAAATCAAATTTAAAGGGTTTATTGCATGAAAAACAGGCTATATTTTTTAATAAATAAGTGATCAATGCATAGTAAACAAAATTTAAAATTTTTAATTCCAACATTGTTTTGTGAAAGCCCAACAAAGTTTAATGTGGCAAAATAAATATATAAATACTCGAACCTGAAAACTTGTGTGGCTCCCAGCTGTTTTCATTTGATTATCATTGTACTCTTGGCGGCTTAGCTGTAACACTGTGTTACAACTAACCCCGCTGTGTAAAACATATTTTAAGCCTAGCTAACAATTGCTATGAGATGCTGACATGTTTCAAAACGGTGCTGTGTTTTAGCCCACAAGACGGCGATTAAGGTGATATAAAGTAAGATTTGGTGATGTACACACCCAGCTCAGAAACCGAAAAAAACGTACGATGAAAAAAATTACTTGCATGGTGTCAAAACACTCTTTGTCCAGTATCTTCATGAAATCTTATCAAAACTTTCCAAAAATTCATGGGAGACCGTCTTCTGGCAGCGAGAGAAAAAGAGCAGAAACACAACCGGCTTGATCCTGACTAACTATGTAAACGGTCCGTGTTACATCTAACCCCGCGTTAGTTTGTGCCCCGCGCTCCCCTACTGCAGTTGAAGGAGGATGAAAAACCTGAGTGGAGAGTGCTTTATAAGTCACCATTGCCTAAGAGAATTGGGGACTTGCAATGGAGATTGCTATATTGTCACGTGTGTGGTGTGGGTGGAAGGCAGGCTGAGTCAGAAAGTTCCAATTCCAACATTTACTATATAAAATCCAAAATCAAAGCGGTTACAGGCAGGCAGAAGATACAAAGCACCAGGTAACATATACAACGACCGACAAAGACCGACTGAACAGAAGCAAACTAAATACAGGCATGAATCAAACATAACAAGGTGAAAACAGGTGACACAGATGATGATAACGAGGGACAGGTGGATAATGAGGGTGTGAGTTCAGGTGTGGAGACGAGGAGGATTCTGGGAAGTGTAGTGTAGACACAAAGACAGACTGGTGCAGACGAGGACTGTGACATTACTCCCCCCTCCCGGTAGGCGTGGCCTCACGCCGTAGAACAGGGGTGGGAGGGTGGGCATCCTGGAGTCCGTGACGGGAAGGCGGATCGGGTGCAGGATCGGATCGGGTGGACGGACTCCAGGATGGATCAGGCGGCCATGGCAGAGCAGGCTGAGGGCGTGGCCAGGGCGGAGCAGGCTGAGGGCGTGGCCAGGGCGGAGCAGGCTGAGGGCGTGGCCACGGCGGTGAGACCCCTTCGGGTGGCCACGGCGGTGAGACCCCTTCAGGTGGCCATGGCGGTGAGACCCCTTCGGGTGGCCATGGCGGTGAGACACCTTCGGGTGGCCATGGCGGTGAGACCCCTTCGGGTGGCCATGGCGGTGAGACCCCCTCGGGTGGCCATGGCGGTGAAGACCCTGCAGGAGTTCCAGAGATCCCCAACTGAGCCGGAGGGACCCAGAGCCGAGGTGACACCACAGGTCTGGAGGGCCAAGGCGGATCTGCAGGCTTATGGGGCCGAGGCGGAGAAGGGGCTCTGGAAGCCCGTGGTGTAACCAGTGCGAGGGAGGACGACTGAGGAGCAGGAGGGAAGATGGAGCCCGGTGGAGCAGAAGGGATGCAGGGCAGAGGCACAGCCGGCAGCACGGAGTCCCGAGGTGGAACCAGGGTGACGGCTGACCAATGCGAGGAAGGGAGGAGGAGTGAGCCTGGTGGAGCTATAGGGCTGACAAGACCCGGTGAAGATGAGGGCACAATGAGCCGGAGAGAGGCTGTAGGGTCGGAGGACCAAGGTGGAGTCAGAGGTTCAGGGGATTGAGGCAAGGACAGGGGATCCACAGACCAGGGCAATGCTGAGGCTTGGAGAACCGGAGGCGGCTCCACAGCAATACTGGGGGGTAGTTGTGGATGGGCAGCAGGGTCGACAGGGCTCAGTAGAGGCAAAATAGTTGAGCATGGAGACATCAACAGCGGAGGTGGGAGAGGGAGGCAGGGTGGGAATACCGTCTTGGCTGAGCGTGGCTGACGTGAAGCCTGGCTGGACGTGGCTGACGTGAAGCTCTGGCTGGACGTGGCTGACGTGAAGCTCTGAAGGCTTGACTGGGCTGGACGGGACCAGCGGTGAAGGCTTGACTGGGCTGGACGGGACCAGCGGTGAAGGCTTGACTGGGCTGGACGGGACCACAGTGAAGGTTTGACTGGGCTGGACGGGACCAGCGGTGAAGCTTGACAGGGCTGGGCGGGACCACAGTGAAGGCTTGACTGGGCTGGACGGGACCAGCGGTGAAGGCTTGACTGGGCTGGACGGGACCAGCGGTGAAGGCTATGACTGGGCTGGACGGGACCAGCGGTGAAGGCTTGACTGGGCTGGACGGACCAGCGGTGAAGGCTTGACTGGGCTGGACGGGGACCAGCGGTGAAGGCTTGACTGGGCTGGACGGGACCAGCGGTGAAGGCTTGACTGGGCTGGACGGGACCAGCGGTGAAGGCTTGACTGGGCTGGACGGGACCAGCGGTGAAGGCTTGACGGGCTGGCGGGACCAGCGGTGAAGGCTTGACTGGGCTGGACGGGACCAGCGGTGAAGGCTTGACTGGGCTGGACGGGACCAGCGGTGAAGGCTTGACTGGGCTGGACGGGACCAGCGGTGAGGGTTTGACTGGGCTGGACGGGACCAGCGGTGGAGAAGTCTCTGGGCGGACGGTCTCAGGCTGGACGGCGGTCTTTGGCTGGAAAGGCATGACACTTACTGTCTCAGGCACGGCGGGCATGACGCATTCTGCCTTTGGCTCGGCAGATCTGACGTGAAGTGCGGGCTCGGCTGGACTTGCGTGAAGTGTAGGGTTCCTGAGAACTAGGATCAGACGAGGCCGTCTAGCTGGCTCTTGCTCGAAGACTGGCTCTGTCTCTTGCTCGAAGACTGGCTCTGGCTCTTGCTCGACAGGGCTGACGAGATGAGGATTTGGCTGGACGCAGAGAGGTTGATGTAGACTGGACCCATATCGCCCATATCCTCCCCTGTGACCTCCACGGATCCCCCGGAAAATAGCTTTGCGGGTTCCCACGAAGGCTTGCTTCCAGCTCTCCATCTACCTCTTTTCTTTCCTTTTTTGTGGTCGGTCGTTCTGTCACGGGTGTGGTGTGGGTGGAAGAAGGCAGGCTGAGTCAGAAAGTTCCAATTCCAACATTTACTATATAAAATCCAAAATCAAAGCGGTTACAGGCAGGCAGAAGATACAAAGCACCAGGTAACATATACAACGACCGACAAAGACCGACTGAACAGAAGCAAACTAAATACAGGCATGAATCAAACATAACAAGGTGAAAACAGGTGACACAGATGATGATAACGAGGGACAGGTGGATAATGAGGGAGTGAGTTCAGGTGTGGAGACGAGGAGGATTCTGGGAAGTGTAGTGTAGACACAAAGACAGACTGGTGCAGACGAGGACTGTGACATATATGGGGCTATTGCTGTGAATGCATTTGTTTCTGTAATTAATCCTGACATTGAGCAGAATTGTCCTTTTTGTTTACAAAGGGAAACTGTCTTCCATGCATTCATGCAATGTTCAAGGCTGGAACCTTTATTTATTGTTTTAAATAATGTTTTTAAATGTTTTAATGAGAGTTTTTCAATGAAGAATTTCATTTGCGGTTTCAAATATTCCCAGAGCCGAAAGTATCAAAGTCAAGTGTTTAATTTTATAATAGGTCAGGCAAAAATGGCTATTTACATCACAAGAAAGGAGAAAGTGGATCAAGGTGTATGTAATAGTTTAGCCTTTGTGTTTGGTAATTCGGTGAAGTCTAGAATCTTAATAGACTTTAATTATTACAAAGCAATGGATGACCTAGTAACGTTTGAACTAATTTGATGTTGTAAAGGGATATTGTATGAAATTCTTAATGATAGATTATTTTTTTTAATATAAGACCAAGTGTGCGGGTTTTTTAGTGATTGATGCTTGATTCCAATGTTGATTGAATAGATTGTTATTGTAATAAAGGTGTTTAAAAATCAAAAATCTCTCTCTCTCTCTCTCTCTCTCTCTCTCTCTCTCTCTCTCTCTCTCTCTCTCTCTCTCTCTCTCTCTCTCTCTCTCTCTCTCTCTCTCTCTCTCTCTCGGTGCATGCTGGGAGTGTTTGGGTGCGTGTGAGGGTTCTCACGAGGGGAGGGTGATCGTTTTCTTGTTTCAAACTTTTCTAAACTTTTGTTCAATTTTTCTGTTTAAATGTAATTTTAACGTGATAAGAAAAGTATTTTTGAGGATTCGATTGGGAGCGGGATGGCGTCTCTTACGCCACCTGTCTCCCTCCGCCATGGAGTCAGGTGTGTGACGGCGAACGGGGTGAATGTGGAGGAAGTGTTACTCGCAGTTGGACAGGAGATCGGATATCAGAACATTTCATCTGCCTCGCGAATGAATAAAGCGGTGGTTGTTTTTGTAAAAGAAGAGAACCAAGTTAATCGGCTTATAACCAGTGGAATAGTGGTAAGTGGAGACTTTATTACTGTTTTGCCGCTGGTTGCTCCAACAATTAGGGTAACCGTCTCGAACGTACCACCTTTCGTACAGAGTAAGGAAATTGAACGAGAGCTTTTGCGATTTGGAAAGTTAGCTAGCGCAATTAAAACTGTTCCTCTCGGATGTAGGAATGAAGCGCTAAAGCACGTAATGTCGTTTAGAAGACAGGTGTTTATGTTCCTGAATGAACAGGAGTTAGATGTGTCTTTTAAAGTTTGGCATGAGGGAAGAGCGTACATGGTTTACGCAAATACTGGAAATATGAAATGTTTTGAGTGTGGAGATGTTGGGCATAAGCGTGTAGCATGCCCACATAAAGCTCAAGCTACTGAAGAGGCCGCTAGACACAGGGATGAGGTTGATCCTGTGAATGATCCTGAAAACGTGCAGTCTGTAGATGTGGAAGAGAATGAGCCTCAGGGAGCTGAGGAAGATGTTGAAGTAAATGAAGAAAACGACAACCAAATTGAGGAAAGTGGGATTGTGAATAATGAAATAATAGAAACGGTGGTAAACAATGTAAGGAGGGAGGACATGGAGAATGTTGCAAGTGCAAGTGGAGGAAATGGTGTTGGAAGTGAGAACATTGGTGATGCAGAAATGAGAGATGAAGAAGATGCATGTTCTGAGTTTTCAGACATTGGTTCACAAGTGATGGAAGACATGTACTCTTTAGAGGAAATCAATGACTTTTTGGATACAACATTTGGTAAAGTTGTAGAAGTAGAAGAATTCTTTCCAGATGTGGACAAATTTATAATTTCAGTATTGTTTCTGCAAAAAAGAGTGAGCTATGAAGTTTTGGATAAAAAGAAAAGATTCCGGCTGAAAAAGATAGTAACGAAATTGAGGAGAAAGAAAGTGAAAGTCTAAAAAATAGATATGAATAAATCACAAGTGGTGTTCTTTACTCTGTGTCTTTTCTATTCAGTTTCTATCTATTTCTTATTTCTCTATATGGATGTGTGGAGAGTGGGATCATTAAATATTAATGGGGGTAGGGACAAAAATAAATTAACACAGATTTCAGAGTTTATAAGATTGGAAAAGGTTGATGTTTGTTTTTTACAAGAAACGCATACAGACACTGATAACGAAGTTGAATGGGGGTTATGGTGGAAAGGGAATTTTGCCTTGAGTCATGACACAAGAAATAGTGCTGGGGTAGCTATTTTATTTTCTAAAAGTGTGAATATTGTAAAGGTAGAAGAAATTGTTAAAGGAAGATTATTATTAACACATATTGAGTATAAAGGAATAGAATTTGTATTTGTTAATGTTTATGCTCCTAATAATGGTCCAGAGAGGCTGATATTTTTTATGGAATTAAGAAATGTGATTGAAAAATATGAGGATAATGTTTGTCTAATACTTGGAGGTGATTGGAATTGTACAACAGACTTTGTTGTTGATAGAAATGGAGAAGAGCCTCATAGTAAGTCAAGTGATGCATTAAAGAAAGTTATTAATGAATTCCAGTTAACAGATGTTTGGAGAATGAGAAATGAAGGAGTAAAGCAGTATACATGGTTAAGAGTGGTTGATAATAGAATTAGTGGAGCGAGACTGGATAGGTTTTATTTAAAAAAGACATGGAACAATAAGGTGATGAATACTTTTATTAGACCCAATGGTTTCTCAGACCATCATATGGTCATTTTAGATGTTAATTTGAAGAAGACACCCAGATCTAATTACTACTGGATTTTTAACATTAAGTTATTACAGGATGTCTCTTTTTGTGAAAAATTTAAATTTTTCTGGGATATTTGGAGATTGAAGAAAAATTCATTTGAAAACCTAAGCCAATGGTGGGATGTGGGCAAGACAAATATAAAAATGTTTTGTCAAAATTATGCTTTCCACTCATCAACTATATTGAAAGCAACAGTGAAAGCTTTACAAAGTGACATGGAGTTCATTGAAAGACAAGTTGTAAATAATAATGAAGATGTACAGTGTAATGTGTTAAATAGGAAAAGACAAGAGCTGAGCTTACTCTTACATGAGCAAGCAAAAGGAGCATTGATAAGATCAAGATACTGTTCCATAAAAGAAATGGATGCTCCAAGTGCTTTCTTTTTTAACCTTGAAAGAAAACATGTCCAACAAAAGATGATGTGCCATCTTCGTCGTTCGGACGGATCAGTTACATCAGATCCTACAGAAATGAGGAGACTGGCAGGAGACTTTTATAAACAATTATATACAGCTGAGAGTTGTGACATTGACTGTACTGAAAACTTGCTTAAAGAGTTACCTCAGCTTGGAGAAAAACAGAAACAAGAGCTGGACGATTTAATCACCTTTCAAGAGTTCACAGAGGCTATGAGGCAACTATCTAGAGGTAGATCGCCTGGAATCGATGGATTACCGGCGGAGTTTTATCAACAATTCTGGGACCTAATAGGACCAGATTTATATGAAGTAATTTTAGAATGTATAAAAAAAGAACTCACTTCCAATAAGTTGTCGTCGAGCAGTTTTGTCATTGCTTCCAAAAAAAGGAGAACTTGGACTGCTAAAAAACTGGAGACCAGTATCTCTGTTGTGTCTGGACTATAAGATTGTTTCGAAGTGTCTGGCAAATAGACTCAAACACTGTCTAGATTTGTTGATCAAAAATGATCAAACATATTGCATTCCTAAGAGATCCATTATAGATAGTCTTTTTTTAGTGAGGGATATAATTGAATTCAATCAAGAGATTAAGAATGATATAGGAGTGTTGTCATTGGATCAAGAAAAAGCGTTTGATCGAGTTGATCATGAATATCTATTTAAAGTGTTAAAGGGTTATGGATTTGGCGATGTTTTTATTTCATATATTAAGCTGTTGTATTCTAATGTGTTTGTGATGGTGAAAGTAGGAGGTGGTTTAAGTGCTCCAATACAAGTGACAAGAGGCATAAGGCAAGGTTGTCCAATTTCTGGACAATTATATAGCCTAATTATTGAAACATTATTATGTAGGTTGAGGAGGAATTTAAATGGCACTGTAATCCCACATGTTAATGGTCATTCTAAGGTGGTTTTATCAGCTTATGCAGACGACATTACAGTTTTTATTACAGAAAAAGAAGATATTGAAATTTTAACAAAAAATATTGAATTATATGAAAAAGCCTCCTCTGCTAAGGTCAATTGGACAAAAAGTGAAGGTTTTATGATTGGTAATTTGAAAAATTTTCCACAACTTCCAGGAGGGTTGCAATGGAGAAAAGATGGACTAAAGATTTTAGGAGTTTTTTTAGGAAATGAACAATTTCAAAAGAAAAACTGGGAGGGTTTGATAGAAAAGGTGTCTGCCCGATTGTCGAAGTGGCGATGGCTATTACCACAATTGTCATATCGAGGAAGGGTTCTGGTAGTAAACAATCTGGCTGCTTCTATTCTGTGGCACAGGACTATGGTCATGGAGCCACCAGAGGAGTTGATCTCCAGTATACAGAGGACAATAGTGAACTTTTTCTGGGATGGACAACATTGGTTGCGTGCTGCAGTATTATACCTACCAGTACAAGAAGGCGGTCAAGGACTGGTGGATGTCAGGAATAGAATCCGTGCTTTCAGGATACAAGCTGCACAGAGATTTCTGTATGACAAAGATGTGCTTTGGGGAAAAACTGCAAGTGCGATCATGAGGAGAGTTGGTGGTCTTGGACTTGATAAACAGCTATTTTTAATGAAGCTTGAAGAGATGAACTTGTCTGAGCTCACTGTTTTTTATAGAGCTATGTTGCAAACATGGAAAACTGTTATAAGAACAGAACGGAATATGGACAATCTAGAACTTTGGGCACCGGAGGAACCACTCTTTTTTAATCCATTGATTCAAACCAGAATACTGTCTTCTGTGACTGTACGACAGTGTTTTAATAAGGAATGGAATTGTAAAGCTGGAACATTTGTTGAATGACGGAGGATGGAAATCGATTGATGAACTTAAAGAAGTAACAGGTCTGAGATCTATACGTCTGGTGTCAAAACTAAAGGAAGAAATTTACAACGCATTACCAAGTGGATACAGAAGATTTATTGCACAAAGACATGAGAATATCCAGAACACGGGGAATAATGTGCAATTTCCAGAACTGGTAATTTCTTCAGCAATAAAGGAGGATGAAGAAGAAGTGGTGGACGCCATTTTATCCTCTGGGAAGCCTCAGTTTTGTTCTTTTAAAAGTACGACAAAGAAGGAAATATACAACATCACAGTAAAGGCAAGCCACCAGGACTCTTTGAGAAAACAGAAGGCTTCAAGGTGGCCAGATTTGTTGAGGCCAGACTTCCTGATACGAGACAGGTGGAGAGCCCTTTATAAGCCTCCTGTAGAGAAGCGGTCCGGAGATCTACAGTGGAGGATTATATATGGGGCGATAGCAACAGACGGACATGTGGCACACCTGAACACAGCAGTAAAGGGGGAATGTCGATTCTGTGGGGAAAAAGAGGATATAGAGCATTTGTTTTTAAAGTGTGAGAGATTAAAAGGATTTTTTAAATTGCTCGGGAGCTGGTTTGACAAATTTGATGAGTTTTTTTCGGATAGGGTGTTTATTGGAGGAATTAAATATACATTTTCAAAAAGGAAAAAAATGTGTTTATTAAATTACCTGATTGGAACGGCTAAACTGGCAGTGTGGAAAACACGAAAAAATAAAGGGTTACAATTGGCAACTACAGATCCTGAAGAAATGTGCAAGCGACTTGTAGCAGGGAGGCTAAAAATTGAATTTGCGTATTATAGGTTGACAAATAATTTATTTGGTTTTTGTGATTTATGGTGTGTCGATGAAGTGTTATGTATGTTACATGAGGATCAGTTTGTTTTAAAATTTTAATTTTTTTTTTTTGTAAGGAGGTTTTATAATAAGAGTACACATGTATTTATAGTGGCGATATTGTTCATAATTGTAAAAGTAATGAAATGAAAGTATTTTAAAGTACTCTCTTCTCTCTCTCTCTCTTCTCTCTCTCTCTCCTTCTCTCTCTCTCTCTCTCTCTCTCTCTCCTCTCTCTCTCTCTCTCTCTCTCTCTCTCTCTCTCTCTCTCTCTCTCTCTCTCTCTCTCTCTCTCTCTCTCTCTCTCCTCTCTCTCTCTCTCTCCTCTCTCTCTCTCTCTCCTCTCTCTCTCTCTCTCTCTCTCTCTCTCTCTCTCTCTCTCTCTCTCCTCTTCTCTCTCTCTCTCTCTCTCTCTCCTCTCTCCTCTCTCTCTCTCTCTCTCTCTCTCTCTCTCTCTCTCTCTCTCTCTCTCTCTCTCTCTCTCTCTCTTCTCTCTCTCTCTCTCCTCTCTCTCTCTGAAGTAGCAGAGTCTGGTATTACCAGGCTACTAGTCTACTTTAACCTGAAATACAGCATTAATTAAAAAATAATAAAAATTACATATATATAAATTTTCTATTATATTCAATGGGAAAAAATGTTATCATAAATATTCATTATTATAATAGAATTATCTCAAAACACCAAAGAAAAAATATTATTGAACAAAAATACATTTCATTGATTTTACTGCAGAAAATAATTGGATTTCAGGGGTCCGGTCACTTATGACCGTGAAAGTCCAATGTGTGACTGGTAAATGAAATACCTTTTTTGGGTTTTAAGCTGCTCTGAACTTTTGCTTCCTGACCACTACCCCTCTCCACTGATGTGAGTGTAGACTTAACAAATAATGGACCTAGCATCACTGACCTCACCCGTTGGTTTGTGGACTACCATTTTGAGTTTGCATTTGGCCGTAGCCATCTTGGTATTTGGAGCTCACAGATATTCAGCCTTCTGATGCGAGTTATTCGGTGGAGTTTTACTGGCGGGTAAAGGCAGATCTGTAGGTACTGTTGCTGTTCCTTAGAATGTCAAGTCAATGCGTGAGAATTTTTATTTTGAATTGACTATTCCAATTATTCAGCATTTGTGTGTGCGCGCATGTCTTTATATTTATTCAGGTCAAGCCCAACAGACACAAAACGTTTTTGGCAACAACTGAAGATGAAATATAAAAATATATATCAAACAGGTATTGTTTTATTTCAAGCAATTGTGATGTTTAGCCTGCCCCATAGTATTGGAATTTTCAAAGTATACAGAGTAATTTCTTCTGCCATCTCAAAACAGCCCCTATTTAAGAGTCTTTGAAAGTAATGCCCTTATACATGCACGTCTCCAATTTCATGCTTTATGGACAAATTCGACCTCCATTATTTTTAAAAAAAATATATATATATGAAGAGTTCAGATGCAAAAGCCTCTAAATGCCATTTGAAATTTTCTTCTAAAATTATCATTTTTATCAAGCTCGTATATTTCAATTCAGTAATTTCACTTAAATGACAATTAATGGGTTATTTTTCTTGCCATTTAAGTGAAATTATTGAACTTAAATATACAAGCTTGATAAAAATGATCATTTTAGAAGAAAATTTCAAATGGCATTTAGAGGCTTTTGCATCTGAACTCTTCATATATATATATATATATATATATATATATATATATATATATATATATATATATATATATATATATATATATATATATATACTGTCACCGGGTGAAGAATCACTTGACAAGGCAGGCTTCGTGAAAAGGCCCCGGAGGGTGGATTTATTTACAATTAAATAAAACTGGTGAAAGAAGGTAAGCCGGACCGGTGCGTGATGGCTGGTCCTTTAAGTGCTCTTCAGTGTTCAATTCCAATGAAAGTTGGTGTCCAAAACGTGCTCCAAAACGGTGGGCTGTCAGTCACTCGCTGCTTTCTGGGGAGAATAGAGAGACAGGTTAGACCAGCGCTTTCATTCAGTCGAGACTAGCGTCTGTCTGTTTGCTAGGCATGTGCTGCTTATGTGGCTGTGGGCTGATTGGGAGCAGCTGTGACCGATCAGCCGGCGATGAGGATGTGCAGGTGTTTTGTGTTGGTTGCCAGGGCGACGCTGATTCCTCCGAGGACGCTCGTCACAATATATATATAAATACATACATATGTATAATAAAATAACAGATAAATAAGGACTGTAAATATACACTACCTACCTACACTAACATAAACATTCACATAGACACAGATGCATATATACTAGGGATGGGGAAATGAAGCCTCGTGAAGCAATGAGGCTTTCCCCTGACTGTTCCGGGAAAAGATTCAAAGCTTCGAGAGTGTCGGGAACAGCGCCATCTGGTGCTTATTTTAATAAAGCAGCCAGAAGACTGAGTTAAAAGCTGTCAGATGAAGCAACCACAACACACTCCATAATTTCAATGTTATGTGTACAAATAAAAAGCCTTACACGTTTGTGTTTAATTTGTCCATTAATAAATAAATGATTTTACCCATTAAAGTGTGACAATAATATATAAAATGAGCATATGATTTAATAAGATCTAATGTAGGCCTACTCTCTCTCTCTCTCTCTCTCTCTCTCTCTCTCTCTCTCTCTCTCTCTCTCTCTCTCTCTCTCTCTCTCTCTCTCTCTCTCTCTCTCTCTCTCTCTCTCTCTTTATACCAATTTATACTTCTGCGTCGAGTGTACGCCGTAGTGTAGGGCGTAGGCTACGCACGTAGGCGATGCCATCGTGAGCATTTATACTTCTGCGTTTAGGTCTGCGTTGCTCTGCAGTACAGCGCCGAAACACTAGTTGGCAGCGGAGGGTTTTAATGTTCCACTGTGTTTAGATTCCGCGCGGTTCCTAGAGAAGAAGAAGATTCCTCGCGACTGTGGCCGTTTCTCAATACCAAGTACGCAAACTTCGGACTTGCGTCCTTGGTAGTTCGGACTTGCAAGTTCGACTCGGGAGAACGAACTCCCGAGGACGGGAGGACGCGAGTCCGGTTATTCTGCAAATGGAACAGTGCGTTCTTGCTCGCGTCACTCAGATCGCTCTGGCTACTCCGGTTATCTCTCTATGTATATTTTAGGCAACCATAAAACGAAATATGTTATAAAACACCACTCAAAAATATTAAACATATTAATGGCCACACAAATCTGGTTCAGGCTACACATACATTGATTATCTTCACTGCATTTATAACACGAAATATAAATCGCAACCCTTCTTTTTTGTTTTTTATTAAAAAAAAATGAATCATTAAAGCGGACATTTAAAAAACAGACAGGGTTGTTTCATTTTATTTTATTATACATGTTCATACAGTGAAGACAATGTAAAATAAATATTACAAATATTCGAATTATTTTAAAATATATTAAATAAAATTACACAACCCTGTTTCTTTTTGTTAAATGTCAGTTTTAATGATCAATCCAGTATAAAAGTAGCCTAAAAGGTAAAAGAAGCGATATAACGAGAAATAAAGCAAACGAATTCAGTCAAACATAAGTCAGCTCTCTCTAATAGTGCTACAAAGTTAAATTTAAATAGCCTAAATATATAAAATTATGAAACTTCACGTAGCCCTCAGCCAAAACAAATTGCCATGGAACAAACTATAGATTACAAACTTTATATTAATCTATAATAATATAGATGAATTGTTTAACCACTAGACTAGAGACATCAGAGCCAGCGGCAAACATCAAAGCACAAGCCGAGGAAAAGCTGTTCCAGTCGGGTTGATCAGCGCCGAACGCCCGCTGATTGCCTGGATCTCACAACTCCGAAAACGTCAGATAGATTTTTCAAATAGGCGCTCTCTTTATAAATAAACCACAGAGTTGAGCTTTAAACAACTACATTCTCGACTGAAACACTCTTAAAATTGCATTTCGTGACACAATAACAGTAGTATTTTGATATTACGCGGGTTTTCTCCTCTGCTACTGACGCTTGCTGGTTGGTGCGAGATGCATTCTGGGATACCTGTCTGTCTCGAGTCCGCACAAGTCACCTCACGATGCATCCTCGGTAAACGGGGCGGATCAAGAACACATACGGGGATTTGAACTGTTCTTGGCTAGATGTGAACTTTGAATTGGAACAGTACTTGGGCAGCGACTGATGACGTTTCACAAGTCCACAAGAACACAAGTACAGACAAGAACGCATATTGAGAAACGGCCTGTTTTGAGTTTAGGTTACTACAAGCAATGGCGATTGAAAGAGAGCGGATCACATTGGAGTTGGAGCTTATCGAGGTGAAAAAGCAGTAAGTTTTTAGTTTTTTAACAGTTTCGCTGTACTTAGAATTTAAAAATGGCGGGCGGTGCAGAAAAACACGCCGGAAATGCGTAGGAGGAAACGCGATGCTACTAAGCCGACCAATCACAGATCTTGCGGTCCGCGTCGCCGCGACGTGTAGTTACATTTTTGAGGAGGTGCGCGTCAGGTTACGGCGAAGGGTACTGCGAAGGGCACGCGTCTGTGCGTGTGCTACGCCGTACCTACCGCGCGCACCCGACGCAGAAGTATAAATTGGCCTTCACACACACACACACACACACACACACACACATATATAGTGAATAAGGACATTGTGTGATAGGATCATCTGTTATTAAATGTGCCTATGCCACTTGGCAGTGATAGTGCTTATGTAACTGTAGGAATGACAGAAAGGTGATAAAGATTTTAATTATTCTGTAATGCCAATGTATATAGATGGAGGTAGACATGTTTCTGCATTCTCCAGTATTCAAGTGGATCTTCAGCTCTTTGTATGTTTGTCTCTGTAAGGTGTTTATCCACTTCTCTAGGATGGCATCAGAAGTGGCATTTGAGCTTGCTTTGTGCTGGTCTACAGCACTGTCCAACAGAAGCCAAAGGTTTCCACCTCAGAAGTGTGAGGATACTTTTTTTTTTTTTTGGGGAGTGACTGTACATGTACATTGACTGAATATAAGACACATCAACGGTCAACAATTATACAATACAAACAATGATACAAAAATAAAATTATAATAAATAAATATTAATTTTTTATTTGTATTTTTTAGAAATGCATTCATACATTGGAAGCTATAAGCTCAAAATATTCCCAGTTAGGGAAGTCTTCCTTTTTTTTGGCTGTTGCCATTGCTGTAAATACAAACCCTTCACCAAACACCCAAATACCAACACTAAATTACCTAAAAAAACACCAAAAGTGCAACGATCTTACAAAAACAAAAAGACACAACAACAGCAAAAAATAATAAGTAGTTTTGGTTATTTAAATGTAATGTATTGATTAACTTTCAAAGTACAGCACTCTCCTCACAAACCCATCAACCAGACTGAGCCATCAAGGACCTTCGAGCCTTCTGACACCTAAAGCGAAACGCGCACGTGATTGGACAGAAAGTGAGGCTTCGTTTGTCATCGATCACGTGACCTCTGGAAAACCAATACACACCCCGATACGGGGCTTCAATAGAAATTGCTTCGCTTTCGCGATACGCACATCAAAGCTTCAGTGTCATACGTAACATCACTAATATGCATATATACACACACACACACACACACACACACACACACACACATTTACACTTTTTTTTCTTTTCCATCTATCTATATCATACCGGATAATAACCCATCCAAACTAGACTTAGTATATATGCCCAGGAACACAAAATCCAAAATAAAAAAGGCTGAAGCCCGAAAAAACCGGGGGGGTCCACCAGCGCTAACAGAGGCTGAAGAGATGGTCCTCAGTCAGAGAACAGTGGGCGACCTATGGCTGGAGGCATCTCATCTGCTGACCCAACCAGCCCACAGAGCACACAGGCCTAGAGAACAGGTTAGCTAGTGTTGTGGCAAAAACTTCTGTTAAACACCATCACTGCGTAAGAGACACTCAGAGTCAAATTAATAAAAAGAGAAATGTTTATTCTTGCAAGAAGGCCCAGTCGCCATCACAGCCGTTACATTCTGTGAAGTGAGTGGCGCGCACCAGGAAGACATGAGACAGCTTTTATACTCTTTTCAAGGTTCCTTCTCACCCGCTGTACTTTTCCACCCAGATAAGGCCCCCACTTCTGTTCAGTTTCTACTTAATAACACAAACTGGTACTGGAATAAACCAGCCAAATCTGACCATTCCTAAGGTCGAGATGTCCTGTCCCATATATTCCTGAAACGTCACGCACAAGCACGTACACACATATACTTTTACACATTGAATAGATTAGGAATAAATGACTATTAAAATTTTTTCCATAACAATCCCCACTTTTTATCATTCTGATTACCCATAATCACAATAATAAACAAAAAGACAAATTTTAAGTCATATCATCACACTACTCTTCATCTCTGTTTTCACATAACTGATCACTCTTCTTAAACATTTGTGAAAATAACATTTTGAAAAGAAAAAGCTTAGGCTGTTTTTGTAAGGATAGTCCCTTAAGTATTAGCAAGCAGATAAAGAATTCAACTAAAGCCGGGCTAGATAAACAATCACTGTTGTTGTACCCCAAGCATAGCTTGACCCTCAGTCACCTTAGTTAAATAAGAAATAGTGTACAGACTAGTTAGAAAAACAACAAATCATCAATCCACAGTGGTTACATCAAAATATAAAGTATAAGAAAAGTATAATAAAACCCTTCATTTCAAAACCCTCTCCTTGTACCTTATCACATAGCGGATAAGCACAGCTTTTAACCATCTGTTCATAACAAAAACATTCATAGGAAGAAGAAAAAAAAAAGAAAAACAAACACCAAATGTCTAACACATGTCACTGTAGCTTCCACTACTAGAATCATCATCATCACATTTCTTGTCATTGTCATCATCATTTGGATAAAACTGTCATTTTTACCAATTTAACTGAGCTGGAAACACACAATATTGACAATCCTACCCCCGAAACCCCAAAGAGTAATCAAACAATCCATTCATTTTCCTAAAATACTTTCTAATTAATCAGTGACCAATCAAATCTCGTTGGCGTTGTTTAAGGTGAGATGTTTGGACGGTGGTGTTGCAATCTCCATCCTTGCAACCTTGTTTGTGGAGTGGACCATAGCCTCTGTCACCTGTGAATGGAGATCTTAAGTGTTTTGTTAGTGCTGCTGGTCGTCCTTCTGGTGTGACCTGTGGAATTTTCACCATTTGTTTACTGATTATATACATTATTAGTTCCAAATTTATTCTCAACATCTGGCCACTCCAACAACCTGAAACTCATTCAACTATTACATCAACATTCAACACAATATTTATACATTTTGGAACAGAATCAGTTCTGTTAGCTGCAATCCATCCTGACATTCTGTGAAAGAAAAATTTTAAGTTATGCTCTGCTCCATTCTCTGTAAAGAAAACAAAATGTCGAGGTTATTTTCAGATAGTAAAACTACACGTAGTTTCTTTTGTCTACTGTTCTCCCGGGGCCTTCGATACCCTGGCGTTTCCTGTTGAAACAAGTCCTGCAAATACATTTACAGAAAGCAAATTTTGTTTGGGACGGCCTTTACCCAATTAAACCCAGTGTCCTCCCCACATATATTGTCCCTTTATAAAACTATATTTTGTCCCCCCTTTTTGATGCACGACTCAACTCGTGCATCAATTTAACATAACATTTAACATAGTGTTTTGATAAAGTTTTGCATCAACACTAACCCAAACGTCCTTCAGACAAATTTCCTCCAGACATCTTTATCTGCCTCTGAAACAAGATATTACACACTTAAAGCCACAATCTCATCTTCTTTTCGAAGTATTTGAAGGGCCAAAGGCCCTTGGTCTCACAGCGTATCCTGCTTTTCAGGCCTGTTGTTTGGTCTCTTAATTCAGTCATCTACAAACATTTTCAAAGTCATCAATTGTTTCTATCAAGTCAGGTCGTGCTGTACAGACTTGGTCACTTGGTCAATGTCAGTCAAATAACATTCTCATCCTTCTGCCCACAATAATCATACATTTTTAGGGCTCTCTTGATAATTTCATGTTTGACTTAGCCAATATGTCACTTTGTTGTTGCCATCAAATCTATAACAATTCCAATTTACACAAATACTTAAACTGATCCAGAACGTAATTCAAATCAACATCACAAAAGACAAAAGTAATTAATACCAGACAGAGCTTGATGACCAATCAATTTAAAGCTCGTCCTATGTTCTGTATCATCTTTCATCGGATCCACTCACAATTATCGGCTTCTTTAAACTTTGTCATTTCCTTAACCCATCTGTAATGATGAAACAATATACTCCCTCTTCAGGTGGAATATTAGTACCCCAAACTAATACATACAAGACCTATAGTGCTGTCACCATCACACACACATACTAGACACACATCTCTTAACTACTCATTCTCCATGTCCGCCTTTCTTTATATTATTGCTAAAAAGATTTAAATTTTAAATAAGATTTTAAACTTCACATTTTCTGTAGCTTTTACCTAATTTTACATGGTCTCTTAACCAGTTCCAAAGCCTTTCTGTTCATTATTCATTAGATTTTCAGTCTGCTGGGTTGCTTTGTTTAATTTTTTCCTTATCATTATTTTGCTTCAGCTTGCTCTAGCAGGCCGACAACAGAAAGACAGACACAGTTTACCATGCCTTCCTCCACTCGAGAAGTCTCTCTCTCTTATTAACAAATTAATAATTACATTAAATTAATCACTATCCTTTTACCATTAAATTGTGTTATCCAGACTTTTCTCAAATCAAAAACTGTCTTCATCTTTAGCCACCCACCATGTCAAACGACCTTCAGGAGTTAAAACATATTAGTTCAAAATCAACACTTCTATAAATTTTCTTATTCTTGCCCATGAGGCAGCCAATACATAAAAAAAATTTGTTCCTGTCTCCCATCACAAACAATGGCAATCCCCTCATGTTTCAGGTGGCTCTTGAACTCCCCCATAGCTCTTTATCTATAATTTTCTCTTCAGGGTGTTGTCCCCCTGGCTTAATTGCAGACACTTGTCACAATGAAAAACAAGCGTACGATTATGCGGTTTCTTCTGGCAAGTGGTATAGAGGAACTCACATTCTCTTGGGTCAGACTGCCGCAACTCGTCACAGCGCATCTCACCTCTCAATGCTCTGCTGACCCCAGTGGCCTCCAGTAGTCAGCGCTCAACTCTCACTACCTTTCTTGCATGTACCACACCCCCGTCCTGAGGTGCCCAATGTCCGTGACCCCCTGCGTTAGGCTGTCCCCTGGCCAGGAGAATCATCCCGTCCTTGAGTAGCCACGTACACACTGGTGACCGCTTACAAACTGGTGACCTCTCTCTCCCATCACACAATCAGTTTTCTTTAACAGAACTCAGCTGTTTTCTGGAGCTTTAGGAAAGGTACGTTCAAGAGTCACCAGAGCCATTCTGATTGCCTAATAGTGTTTACACAGGGAGACAGGTTAATAACAGCAGTATTTAATCACTAAAATCCATTAACCATCTTAAAATCATCAACCTAGCTATACATCTGTAGCCGTAGCCATCGGGCCTGTTTCAATGGTGGAGACTTAAGATAAGACAAAGAAGTTACTGGTCCTAAAATAAAATAATCAAAAATGTTATTTCTATCATTTAAGGTCTGCATTATTATTTTAAAGACTTCTTTAAAGTCGTCCAGTTTTACATTTAAAACATTCACCAATACAAATTGCCCTCTTAATGGCAATGGTTTCTTTAACATCTCTGTGTCTGATTTTTCAACTGAAACACTGTGCTTTACTATAAATAGCTTATTATTACTTATGACACAGGGTCAGATAACAGCCTGTTAGCTGAAAGTGACTGAGAGAGACTCTGAGGCATTCAGGACAGGTAAACTGTTCTCTCAAATATTTCTAATCATCAAACTTTTATCTATAATCTTTTAACTATCCCAGCTTAAGGCATCTTTGCCAGAAATGACATTTGTTTCCAAATAAACATAATTTTATAGTTGTCTTTTGCCCATACAGGGAATTTAGACATTACAGATCTCCACTCGGATTATGTCTCTGTCGTACTGGCCGTTTACAGCCACAGCACACATCAGATTCAGATAAGCGAGCTGTTTCATTACAGCTCCTAACAAACTTATCTTTTAAAAGCAAAACTGTCATGATCCTGGTTCTTTCTCTCTCTCTCTCTCCATCTGCTGGTTGCTCTCATACACACACACACACACACACACACACACACACACGTAGTTACTCACTCATCTCTTTCACCTGCTCCTTGTTCTCTCATCTCCTCACCTGCTCTCAATCTCTTGTCATTAATCTCTCTATTTCTAGCTGTCTCTTTCACCTCTTCTCTGTCGGATTATTGTTAACCGTCACGTATGTTGCTAAACGCTTGTGTTTCATCCACAGATGATTAGCTTTGTCTTGTCCTGTCCTGTCCAGTGCCTTTAATTATTTTGTGCAGTACGTTACCTGATTTGTGCTGTGTCCAGTGCTGTGCCGTGGAGAGTTGCAGAGGGATCGTCACCTCACCAGCTATCCTGCGCTGATCTCACACAAGCCTTCTGGATCAGTCGCTTGAGCATCTCTCGAGTATCAAGAATATTTTTGTGGACATTCTTTTGTTATACGGCCATTGCGGCTTTGCCTTGTTTCTAATTAAAAGACTGTATTACCTGCTCTACGTCTTCCTGGACTCTCTCCTTCAGAAACCGTGACAGAATAATCCGACCAACATGGATCCTACGGAAGAGCATCCTATTCAAGCTGCTGTGGAGATCCAGGGAGCTATGCTGGGTAGGCACGAAGAGGAACTCTCCGGAGCTCGTCACGCTATGGAAACACTGGCTTCCCAGGTGGCTGATCTTACCAAGCAGTTTCATTATTTCCGCATGGACTCCTCTAGATCTTCAGACGCCCCAGAGCCCCGTGTGAACAACCCCCCCTGCTATGCGGGTGAGCCGACCGAGTGCATGTCTTTCTTGACCCAATGTGAAGTTGTTTTCTCGCTACAGCCTCTCACCTATGCCAAGGAACGCTCTCGCATCGCATTTATCATCTCGCTTCTCAAGGGACGGGCTCGTGAGTGGGGAACAGCTGTTTGGGGCTCTGATGCAGACTGTTTAAACCGCTATACTCTATTTAAAGAGGAGATGTTAAAGGTTTTCGACCGATCAGTGCATGGCCCGGAGGCCTCCCGTCTGTTATCCACCCTTCGCCAGGGAAGACGCTCGGTTGCAGACTTCTCCGTTGAGTTCCGCACTCTCTCCACCTCCTGTGGGTGGAACGAACCCGCGCTTGTGGCGCGTTTCATCGAGGGTCTTAGCGCCGAAGTCAGAGATGAGGTTCTAGCGCGTGAAGCTCCTTCTCATCTCGACCCTCTTATCGACCTGGCCCTCCGCGTGGAGAAACGTTTCGAGCTACGCCGACGTACTCGCAATACTGTGGTTTCTCCTCTCCCTCCTTCGGTGACCAACGCCTCCTCCGCCTCCGTGGCAGACCAAGAGCCGATGCAGCTGGGCGGGATTCGAATCTCAGCTGCTGAACGCCAGCGCCGCATCGTTAATCGGCTGTGTCTCTACTGTGGTTCTGACAGTCACTTTGTAACCACCTGTCAGTTAAAAGCCAACGCTCGCCAGTAGAGAGAGGGTTACTGGTGAGCGCTTCCTCTCTGCACCCTCCGCTGCCTTCACGGACTACTTTTCCGGTTCACCTACACTGGTCCAACTCTTCCGCCTCCGGTCAAGCCTTGATAGACTCTGGTTCCGAGGGGAATTTTGTGGATGAGACTTGGGCCCTCGAACACCATATTCCTCTCGTTGATCTTCAGGACCCCACCACTGTCTTTGCCTTGGATAGACGGGTTCTTGCCAGGGTTCACCGCGCCACCGCTCCTTTAAGTCTCACCGTTTCCGGTAACCACCGTGAGACTATTTCTTTTTTAGTTTTTCACTCCCCCAATACCCCTGTTGTTTTGGGCCATCCATGGCTTGTTGAGCATAACCCCCAGATTAACTGGTCCCTAAACTCCATTCTCTCGTGGAATCTCTCTTGTCATGTTAAGTGTTTGATGTCTGCTGTTCCTCCCGTGTCCTCTGTTTCTGTTTTCCAGGAAGATCCAGGAGATTTGTCAGGAGTCCCCGAGGAGTACTTCGATCTGCGAGCGGTCTTCAGTCGATCCCGGGCCGCTTCTCTTCCTCCGCACCGCCCCTATGATTGTAGCATCGAGCTTCTTCCGGGCTCCACCCCCCCCGGGGAAGACTTTATTCCCTCTCTATTCCCGAACGTGAGGCGCTTGAGAAGTATCTCTCCGAGTCATTGAACGCAGGTACTATAGTCTCCTCTTCCTCTCCTGCCGGTGCGGGGTTCTTTTTTGTGAAGAAGAAAGATGGCTCTTTACGTCCCTGCATTGATTACAGAGGCTTAAATGACATAACTGTTAAGAACCGCTATCCCTTACCACTTATGTCATCTGCCTTTGAGATCCTGCAGGGAGCCAAGTTCTTCACAAAACTGGATCTCCGCAATGCCTATCACCTTGTTCGCATTAAGGAAGGAGACGAGTGGAAAACCGCCTTTAATACCCCCCTCGGTCACTTTGAATACCGGGTTTTACCTTTCGGGCTGGTCAACGCTCCCGCCGTCTTTCAAGCCCTTGTCAACGACGTTCTTAGGGACATGCTTAACATTTTTGTTTTCGTTTACCTCGATGATATTTTAATTTTTTCTCCGTCTCTCCAAGTTCACGTGCAACACGTTCGTCAGGTTCTCCAACGCCTTTTGGAGAATAAATTATTCGTCAAGGCCGAGAAATGCACGTTCCACGCTCAATCCGTAACCTTTCTCGGTTCGGTCATTTCAGCCCAGGGTATTAGTATGGACCCTACCAAGGTCCGCGCTGTCACTGATTGGCCAACACCTGACTCCCGGGTCTCTCTCCAGCGCTTCCTAGGTTTCGCAAATTTTTATCGACGATTTATACTGAATTTCAGTCAGGTGGTAGCTCCTCTTACTGCACTAACTTCTATCAAGACCCGTTTTCTTTGGAGTGACGCTGCGCAGGCGGCCTTTGATCGTCTTAAATCCTTGTTCTCGTCCGCACCCATTCTCATCTCTCCTGACGTCTCCAGACAGTTTATTGTGGAGGTTGACGCCTCGGAGGTGGGAGTGGGGGCTATTCTCTCCCAGCGATCGTCTGCTGATGAGAGAATCCACCCCTGCGCTTTCTTTTCACACCGCCTGTCTCCGTCCGAGCGCAATTACGACGTGGGTAACCGTGAGCTTTTGGCCATCCGTCTTGCGTTAGGAGAGTGGCGCCACTGGCTGGAGGGGTCGTCAGTTCCGTTCGTTGTCTGGACTGACCATCGTAATCTCGAGTATATCCGCACGGCTAAGAGACTTAATGCTCGTCAGGCTCGCTGGTCACTTTTCTTTGCGCGTTTTGATTTCACAATCTCCTACCGTCCCGGCTCTAAGAATCAGAAGCCTGACGCCCTCTCTCGCCAGTTTGCCTCCCCGGAGACCAAACCCACTGATGAGGGGATTCTTCCTCAAGGATTAGTGGTGGGTGCGGCCGTCTGGGGAATTGAACGCATTGTTAAACGCGCGCTCTCCCATTCAATCACGCCTCGTCTCTGCCCTAGGGGGTTACTATTTGTACCCCCCTCCGCTCGTCGCGCCGTCCTCCAGTGGGGTCACTCCTCGAAGCTGTTCGCGCATCCAGGGGTTAGGGGTACTATAGCCTCCGTTTCCCAGAGGTTCTGGTGGCCCACTCGGGAACGAGATATTCGTCGCTTTATTGCGTCCTGCTCGGTCTGCGCTCAAACCAAGGTTAGTAACAGACCACCTGCGGGTCTTCTTCGACCCTTACCTATTCCGTCGCGTCCTTGGGCTCAGATAGCACTCGACTTTATTACAGGGCTTCCTCCGTCCGGAGGGAATACTGTTATCCTCACAGTTGTCGATCGTTTTTCTAAGACTGCTCGTTTTATCCCGCTTCCCAAACTGCCCTCCGCCAAAGAGACCGCCCAAATTGTCGTTGATCACATTTTTAAGATCCATGGTCTCCCCGAGAATGTCGTGTCAGATAGAGGTCCACAATTCTCCTCCCTGTTTTGGAAGGAGTTTTGTCGCCTCATCGGAGCCTCTGTCAGTCTCTCCTCCGGCTTCCACCCTCAAACCAATGGACAAGCTGAGCGCGCTAACCAGACCATTGGACGCATTTTACGCAGCCTTGTCTTCCGCAACCCCTCTTCGTGGTCCGAGCAACTCCCGTGGGCAGAATACGCTCATAATTCCGCCCCCTCATCTGCCACCGGGCTGTCGCCGTTTCAATGCTGTCTGGGTTACCAACCTCCCCTTTTTCCATCCTCAGATCCCGAGTCTAATGTTCCGTCGGTCAATACTTTTATCCAACGTTGCAGACGAACTTGGAGAGCAGTTAGATCTGCCCTTTGTAAATCCCGCGCTATCACTCGCCGAGCCGCTAACAAACGCCGTGTCAAGAGTCCCCGCTATGTCCGCGGTCAGAAGGTGTGGCTTTCCACTCTTAATCTCCCGCTCCAGTTCTCTTCACGGAAGCTGGCTCCCAAATTTATCGGCCCTTACCGCGTCGTTAAGGTTCTCAGTCCTGTCTCTGTTGAATTGAGGTTGCCATCCAATCTTCGTCGCGTCCATCCCGTGTTTCATGTCTCCTGTCTTAAGCCCGTAGTCCGCCCTCCCTCTCGTCCTGTAACTACTCCTGTCCGCGTCGAGGGCTCTCCTGTCTATCGAGTCCGCAGACTCCTCGATGTTCGTCCCCGTGGTCGTGGCCGACAGTTTCTTGTTGACTGGGAGGGGTATGGTCCTGAGGAGAGAAGCTGGATCCCTGCCCGGGACGTCCTGGACCGCTCGCTCATTGACGACTTTTATCGCTCCCGCCAGTCCTCCTCCTTGGTTGCGCCAGGGGGCGCACTTTGAGGAGGGGGTACTGTCATGATCCTGGTTCTTTCTCTCTCTCTCTCTCCATCTGCTGGTTGCTCTCATACACACACACACACACACACACACACACACACACACGTAGTTACTCACTCATCTCTTTCACCTGCTCCTTGTTCTCTCATCTCCTCACCTGCTCTCAATTCTTGTCATTAATCTCTCTATTTCTAGCTGTCTCTTTCACCTCTTCTCTGTCGGATTATTGTTAACCGTCACGTATGTTGCTAAACGCTTGTGTTTCATCCACAGATGATTAGCTTTGTCTTGTCCTGTCCTGTCCAGTGCCTTTAATTATTTTGTGCAGTACGTTACCTGATTTGTGCTGTGTCCAGTGCTGTGCCGTGGAGAGTTGCAGAGGGATCGTCACCTCACCAGCTATCCTGCGCTGATCTCACACAAGCCTTCTGGATCAGTCGCTTGAGCATCTCTCGAGTATCAAGAATATTTTTGTGGACATTCTTTTGTTATACGGCCATTGCGGCTTTGCCTTGTTTCTAATTAAAAGACTGTATTACCTGCTCTACGTCTTCCTGGACTCTCTCCTTCAGAAACCGTGACAAAAACATCAGCTTCTAGTTCTTTCATGGTCAACACTTTTCAAGCTGTTTGTTTAATCAGATGCCTTTTACATTTTACATTTTAGGAACTGTTAATTCAGTAGCCTACTGCCTCTGCTTATTTGATCTTAATTAATTATTCTAGTTCTATATAATCTAAACCCTTTTTAAAATGTTTAATTAAAACACAATCATCCTTTTAGTTACTTTTCTGCAACTCCCATTTGTTGGAGTCATTAATTTTACATCAAACTGTATTCATCAATTCACTTATAATAATTACTATTATAGATATTTTCAAAGGATTCACTTTAAGACTTCAATCTTTTGACTTTAAGACTTCAATCTTTTGACCTTGTTTTTTTTTTTTTTTTTTTTTCTCTTATTCTTTCTCAGACGAAATGTTAATATCGTCACTTAAACACTGATCTACTTTCAAACCCACATTATTACCAGAAATGTGTCACTATCACATTTTCAAACACTTTCTTAGTGGGCATTTACATGTTAAATGGTCCTGCTGACCACAATTTAAACACTCTCCATCTGCTCTAACTTACTGCACACCCTTGAAGCAGTGTGTTCCATTGAGGAATGCAAACAGAGCCACTGATAAGCAGTGCTCCATATTCTTTTACAGTCCACCAATGGCAGATACAACAATAGCCGAATCATCATTATTACTGGCACAACATACATTATTGATTTCCGGAATCTTTGGACATAGCTGTCTTTACATTTTACTAATTTGCTATTATCATCAACACTGATTACAGAACAAGTGCATATCTAACATCCAAAAAGCGGGGCTGAATAAGAAGACTGCTCCTGTACTCTCGACCTTGATCGAACCCTCAGTCACTCCTCAGATATTAAATACAGACATTGTCTGCAATCATAAACACCAGGATATGCTACCCCATTATAGACCCCTTAGGTTCAAAAACAATGTTTGTCAAACTAAAACTAAACCTAATTTCAATCTTTATTTTACCATAAAAAAATATTGAATTGTTCCCCATACTGCTTAAAACATTCATGTCATGTTAATTCCTGTCAATCATACAATGCCTTATTTTATTCTAAAACTGTATTTTCATACAAATTAAACAGTTAATTTGACTTCCATAAATTCTGTCAGACATTTTATTTTCATCACATATAGTTTTCTACTATATTTCTTCTCAATCTTCCCCTACATGCCATTTCTTTCTGTATCCTCTCCTTTCTTTTCTCAAACATGCCAGTTCCTTCATTATCTAACCAGTACATGATTGTTTGCACAATCCCCACACAAACATATCTCACACACCAACCTTGTGTCCCATTGCCCTGTTCAACTGATTCTCGCACACTCTTAGTCTAGTTGTTTTCAGTGCTCCCTCCCTGGGGAAATCACGGTATTTTATCAATAGTTTTTTTTTACAGATTTTATCAGTTTTTTTTTCCAATATCTAACATATATTTTCCCCCATACTTGTCCTAATTTTTACAGAAAACCGGTGTATCAAATTTTGCAAACTTGCTCTGAGATTTACCCATATTGGCTGCTTCTGTCACTTCCGTGGATTTTTGTTCGACGCGTCTAATAATCTGATGGACGTCTCCACCAGATCTGATCACTTAACCCAAGACCAGAAAGGGCGCACCCAGTGCTTTTGCAGATCGATTAACGCTCAGTAGACTGCTACGTGAAGATCCTTCGTCTACAAAACCGTCCCTGACTGGTTCTGCAGAACGCCTCCCCACGCAGTTAGCCCTACTGTATTAACTACGACCCGTTCGTAAGTAAGTCTCAATTGACCCCCAATAAACTGCTGCACGAAGATCCCTCGTCTACAAAACCGTCCCTGACTGGTTTTGCAGAACGCCTCCTCACACAGTTAGCCCTATTGCATCAGTTTTCTTGACTTACACCACAGAAGCTAACAGACACAGCCACTATGGTTTTACCCACAAATTTAAAAATATTTTAGACCAAAAGAAAATATTTTAGCCGTCTCTTACCAGAGATGTCTTGAGTTGCCACGGGTTCGTTTTCATCTGATTCCAGTGGAGCTTCTCCTGGCCCTGATAGCGGTCGGCCCCTCTCTCTGAAACTTACGAGGTAGAGCTGGAACTGCTCAGTCCAGGTGGCCAAACACCGTCCGCTCTCAGGTCCAGGAGGCACTGCCAAGGAATCCCACTTCTTTGACACCAATTGTTGTGGCAAAAACTTCTGTTAAACACCATCACTGCGTAAGAGACACTCAGAGTCAAATTAATAAAAAGAGAAATGTTTATTCTTGCAAGAAGGCCCAGTCGCCATCACAGCCGTTACATTCTGTGAAGTGAGTGGCGCGCACCAGGAAGACATGAGACAGCTTTTATACTCTTTTCAAGGTTCCTTCTCACCCGCTGTACTTTTCCACCCAGATAAGGCCCCCACTTCTGTTCAGTTTCTACTTAATAACACAAACTGGTACTGGAATAAACCAGCCAAATCTGACCATTCCTAAGGTCGAGATGTCCTGTCCCATATATTCCTGAAACGTCACGCACAAGCACGTACACACATATACTTTTACACATTGAATAGATTAGGAATAAATGACTATTAAAATTTTTTCCATAACACTAGTTATTCACATGATATGTACATTCATATTTTTGTTAGTACTAGCTCACTGTCCCACCTATACTATCGTCATAAACACAACTCAGTACACTGATGTTCTGTGGCAGCACAAATCTTTGTAGTTGAATACCATTACTTTTTTTCACATTCTTAGTTGTGGTATAGACATTACAATATATTTCAAGGTGACTCGATTGAGTTATTTATTTGGGAAATTGTGATGTGGCCTGTTGTAAAAACTAAATTAAACTCTTTTACTCTTCTACAATTATTTCATAGGTAGTTATTTTGCAGATTAATAATACGAAATATAATCTGCAAATAAATTATGATGTATTATTATGGATAAAGATAAGACTTTATTCATCCCTTGGTGACATTTACAAGCTACTGGGCAGTTTACAGTGTAAAGAAGTAAACTGTAACATTAACGCAATATACATATTACATATACATGTATTGCATCTTATATTATAATTAAATATTATATACTTTATTCTGAAATGCACTATTCTGTATAATGTGTACTTCACTAGATTTTGATGCTAGTACTTTTGTACTTTTACTTCAGTAACATTTTTAATGCTCAAGCTTTACTTGTACATTGTGGTGTAACGTATTTTACTTAATTAAAAGATTGAGTGACAATCAAATCTGAATTAAAAAAATTATATAGTGAAGAATCTGAAGCAAACACACCTTACATGCAGAGTTGTCTTTATTGAAAAGCAGGAAATGTTCAGATTAAAGTGATACAGAGTTTTCATATTCAACCCTTAACATCATTGGTTAAAACATTTTTCAAATAATTTGATTGATTTGATTAACATCAAGTTTATCAGTAGAACCCATACACCATTATTATTTTCTTAATGATATTTACTTTCTGATATTACCAGAATACAATTAATCACATGGTTTTCTATAATGAAGAAAAAGAGGAAAATAAAATGAAAGAGGCTATCAGCAAAATGATTAAAGAATATTGTTGGACGTTGCTTTCCACTTCAGTGAGTGTTGGGAATTCTCAGCTCTGCTTCCAGAAGGCTTTCTAAGCCTTTGACCGATAGAAACACAGGTACTCTGTACAACCTCTATTGCCTGTGTTGAGATTTCTTTCGATAACAGCGACACCAGCCTTCTTAAACACTTGTACCTCATCTGTGTTAAGAAGCAGGGACATGACCTGAATGGACTTGTCGCTATCATCATTGTTGTGCCACAGGTACACCGGGGGGCCTCCGGTCTTCTCGTTGAGGTTAACACTCACTGAAGTGTAACCTTGCTGCTGAAGGGTCTGATACTCAAGATCATTGGTGGAGATATTCAGATCAGTGAGCGCACGCTTGGGGTCGGTGGTCTGACGGTACCAGATGAAGACTTCGGCTCCTCCTGCACTTCTGTTAGTATTTTCATCCACACGGATGTAACCATTGCTATAGTAGCTGGCGTCTGATCCGTAGGAAGCAGTGGCAGAGACATTACAGATGTAGGTTTGGTTCTCTCTCTTCACCCAGGCATAGATCAAGTTCCCTCCAGCGTGGCGGTTCAGATTACAGGCTGATTTCTCCCAGCAGTCTTTGAACTTCTCGGCTTCACCTTTCTTTATCTATAGTGAAATTAATCTTCACTATGGGAGTGTCGTACTCCCCGGACCCTCTGAAGTACCAAAGGTTGATGACATCACCTCTTGTTCCAGCATTGAGATTTTTATCAATCTTTTTGTACCCTGCTTCGATCAATCCAAGAGCCATGTCATTGTTGAATGTAAATTGAACCCTGGTGATTGGTTTTGCTGGCCCATTTATGTACCAAAGATAGATGGCGTTTCCTCCCGTTCCTTGGTTCAGATTAATATTAATTTTCTTGAAGCCGCGTGATTGGTAATTTTGCTCCTCACTTTGATCAGTGGACACATTAAGTTCTGTGATGTAGGTGGCCATTGTGGGTGACTGCATAAAAGAAAGACACATCATTTGTTTGTATGTATAATGTATATATTTCTATGATTGTTACCTTGTGAATATGGTGTGGAAAACACAATAGTGAGTAAACACAATATGTAAAGTTAGCAGCATGACTGTGCCTTTTGAGATGAGCTCCAATATGATTATGACAAATTAAAATATCAATATCAAATATGGATCACTATTATGACATCTAAAATTGTATTTTAAATGTGCATGCTGCACATATTTATACTTAATATAGTAACTTTGAAATAGTATAAAGTGTGTTCCACATAAAGAAAATAAAGTTCTTGAACACTTACTTGTCTGCTGATGGTGAATGTTCGGTAGGAAGAAGTCAACTGGTCTGCTGAATTATGTTGTACTTACCACAAGTCAGCTGCCTTTATATAGAGAGATGCTAGGGCTTATTGTGCAATATCTACTTTTGAGAATATTACACAATACATTTAATTTGATCAAATTTGTTATTTTTTTCCCAAAAACTGGTTTGATCAGTTCTGTTTAACTCATGCACACAACACACACACACACACACACACACACACACACACACACACACACACACACACACACACACACACACACACACACACCCATTGTACAACAATACTACGCATGTTCTAAAGAGAGAAACCCATAATTTAGAGAGTAAATGGAAACGAACTAATTTAGAGGTCTTTAGAATCGCGTGGAAATACAGTATGTCAAGTTATAAAAAGGCCCTAAAAGCGGCCAGAGCAGAGCACCCCCGCAAACTAATAGAAAAAAAAACAAAACAATCCAAGGTTTTTATTTAACACCGTGGCTTGACTAACAAATAAACAGACGTCATCTGAACAAAATATCCCGTTACAGTTTAGTATTAATAATTTCATGAACTTCTTCACTGAGAAAATAGAAAGCATCAGAACCACAATTGTATATTGTTCAATCTTCAATCGCGCCTTATAATTCAGCCGCAATTATCACCACACAAGAACAATTACAGTGCTTTACAACTATAGAACAAAAAGAGTTAAATAAACTTATCTCTTCATCTAAAACAACAACATGTTTATTAGATCCTATACCAACTAAACTACTGAAAGAAGTATTACATATAGTGGAAGAGCCTCTCCTCAATATTATTAACTCATCTTTATCTTTAGGTCATGTTCCAAGAACATTTAAACTGGCAGTTATAAAACCACTCATTAAGAAACCACAATTTGACCCACATAATCTATTCTAGCAAATTATAGACCCATTTCAAATCTTTCATTTATGTCTAAAATATTAGAAAAAGTTGTGTCCGCTCAACTCTTTCTTGCAAGAAAATAACATCTATGAAAAGTTTCAGTCTGGATTCAGGCCACATCATAGCGCTCATTAAAACTGCGCTCGTTAAAATCACAAATGATTTACTTTTAGCTTCTGACCAAGGCTGTATCTCAAAACTAGTTTTACTTGATCATAGTGCTGCGCTCGACACTGTAGATCACACAATACTCTTAGATCGACTACAAAATTATACTGGTGTTCAAGGACAAGCATTAAGCTGGTTCAGGTCATACTTATGTGACCGCTACCATTTTGTCTATTTAAATGGAGAAAAATCGATCATAACTTCAGTAAACTATGGAGTGCCGCAGGGATCTGTGTTAGGCCCTCTATTATTCTGAATACATATGATGCCACTTGGAAATATTATAAGGAAACATGGAATTAGTTTCCATTGTTATGCTGATGACACTCAAATATATATTTCATCACGGCCGGATGAAAACGCTAAATTATCCAAATTGACAGAGTGTGTTAAAGATATAAAAGATTGGATGACGCGTAATTTTCTTTTATTAAATACAGACAAGACAGAGGTTCTCGGTTCAAAAAACCGCCCACAAAACCTCTCACAATACAACTTTAACATAGTAGGATGCCCTGTTACTTTATCCTCAACAGTAAAAGACCTGGGTTTCATACTAGACTGCAACCTGTCTTTTGAAAATCATATTTCATATGTTACAAAAACAGCCTTTTTCCACCTTAGAAACATTGCTAAGCTACGTAATATGCTATCAGTTTCTGATGCAGAAAAGTTAGTCCATGCATTCATGACCTCGAGACTAGATTACTGTAGTGCTTTATTAGCTGGTTGTCCTGCATCCTCAATAAACAAGCTACAGTTAGTCCAAAATGCAGGCGCTAGAGTTCTTACTAGATCAAGAAAATATGATCATATAACACCGATTTTATCATCACTACATTGGTTACCTATAAAGTTCTGTATTAATTACAAGGTATTGCTATTGACTTATAAAGCCCTAAACGGCTTAGCTCCGGTCTATTTAACGGATCTTCTATCGCCCTATAACCCATTGCGCTTTTTAAGATCTCTAAATTTGAGGCTTTTGGTCATTCCTAGGATATCCAGATCCACCAAAAGAGGGAGAGCATTTTCACATTTAGCTCCAAAGCTCTGGAATAGCCTTCCTGATACTGTTCTTGCTCAGACTCACTCTCCCAGTTTAAAACTAGATTAAAGACGCATCTCTTCAGCCAGGCATTCATATAATATTTTTAATCTTACATTTAAATCTGGCCTCTATTTCATAAACACCAGAGGAGAACTGGCCCCCGACTGAGCCTGGGTTCTCCCAAGTTTTTTTTTTGAGTTTTAGGACACCAGTAGGTCACCTGATGGAGTTTTAGGACACCAGTAGGTCACCTGATGGAGTTTTAGGACACCAGTAGGTCACCTGAATTGGAGGCCCTTTAGGTCACCATTAGGTCACTTGATGGAGTTTTTCGGTTCCTCACTGTTACCTGTGGCTTGCTCAGTTGGGGATATTTAGCTGCCGTCGGCAACATTCAGTGAATTCGACACTATAATCCAACAGAACAACATAAATAAAGTGGTTTTAGAAAAAAACCCAAGTTTCTAGTGTGTTATTTGTTTTGCAAAAATCCACAGCTCCTGGTTCATCGGGTCCAATCAGCGCCGGGGGGGGGGGGGATCTGACTGTCAATCACAGATGGGGCACACGCCACCCCTCGCGCACGTTACAATCACATGCACACGCCTGAAGTTCGCGCAGTAAAAAAGAGTGATGGCGGATGTATCTCACTTTCAAAACACTAACAGATCAAGTAAGCTCATTTAGAGTATAAATGACGTTAGCAATTGCAATCTATCGGTAGATTAGCCAAGGCAGCATACCTCCAAATACTCCATGGTGTTGATGGATGCTGATGAGACGGGCGCGTTCACAGAAAACCTGGTGCACACGCAATGACAAGCACGAACTCTGTGAGTCGGTGGGAGGGTATCCGTTGATAGTGGGGGAGGGGCATGAGAGTTGTAAACATTCAAAATTTTGCCTAAATCCACTCAATCTGCCAGACTTGCCGACTGGAGCTTTAATTTAATCAATCAATAATACTATTGATCAGCCTTACCAAACGTGGATGTTTTTTCCACTAGAAACAAACCTTGTTGTGCTATTTTGATTTAATACTGTGAAGCTGCTTTTTTGATACAATCTGTTTTGTAAAAAGCACTATACAAATATACTTGACACACGCACACACACACACACTTTTTGAAAAGTGATCAGAATTGTGTAGCGGAAAACTTTAAGAGGATTTGAGAAGTACTTCATGGTTTATATAAGGGCATATTTCCAAAAAATTCAAATGCAAAATGTTTTGCTATTCGTTTGAATGATTGAAGTCTGGGTATCCCTCTTTAAAGGAAAATCTCACCTACTGCCTTAAAGTTTGTTTAAATATAATAGATTAAGTCAATATTTTGATCAATATCGGTGGATGAGGTGTTTTAATGCTGAATTGAGTCACTTAGGGTGCTTGAATATCGTTATGTTTGTGCATATTTTGGGTTTCGTGAGCTCTTAATGTGCTGGTTCAAATTGCCGCCATAGACAGTATAAGAAGTGGACAGAGCCATCTCATTGGAACTCAGTTGAGACAGTTGAAGCCCATTTTTATCGTTTTTTGAACACTTCCTTTCCTGACGCGCCAGCTGATCTCATGAAATGGCGTATGACACGCCAATTCGTATATTCCATTTTTGGCGTGCTATCAACACGCATAATCGCTTTTCAGCGTGTTTATGAACGCCGTTGACTTAACGTTACATTACTATATAAATAAATATGTGACCTACCCCAAACCCGTCCCTAAACCTACCCGTCACTGGGGTTCATACCATTTATGAGTCTTCCCCTACCATCCTAGGAAAAAAAATATCGCTCCCCAGATGTAGATCTACATTTTGCTTCGTTTTGCTCGGACATTTAACGGCGTGTACATACACGCAGAATCACTCGGACATTTAACGGCGTAGACATACACGCATACACGCGGATAGCTCAAAATGCGTATAGATAACACGCCACTTGACTTGAAAGTGGCGTATATGTTTACGCAAAAGTCATGATGTCATGTTGGACGCGCAGACTCAAACCGACTCAAACTAAGCTAAGCTTGATGACGTGAGAAACCTGACTGACAGTTGTACGTCTTCTAGTAGCTGTGCCAACCCAGATAGCACAAGTCTCTTTGATGGTATATTTACATCTGGAAGACGTGTTTTAAAGAGTGTTTGCTCATCTGCAATACGTCTATAGGACGTTTCTGTCAGATGTCAAATAGATGTTTAGAAGATGTCTATAAGATGTAATGATTTAGAATGCATGTTAAACTGACATCTTATAAACGTCTATTTGACATCTGACAGAAACGTCCTATAGACGTATTGCAGATGAGCAAACACTCTTAAAAATACGTCTTCCAGATGTAAATATGACATCAAAGAAACTTGTGCTATCTGGGAAGTGGAATCTGAATCATTCCCTTCCGAATTTTGCAGAGCCGGAGATCATGAGTATTACCTGTCCTTGAGCTCGTAGCAGGAGCAACTTTATGACTGTCTATGGGCTTCTCCCTTGACTTTATGCCTCCATGTCCCCCGATTGCCTGCGAGCTTCTCCTCCTGTCTGTACGGTGATTTCTGTACAGCGCGACAGAGTCGAGTGGTTGTAACGCAATCTTTAGCCTATTTTTACAAAAACTGTTTCTACGGGGCCATAATGTAACATAGAAGGTAATGGAGCCCTTTGTACATTGTCGTGTTTCTTTAGAAATAAATAATGGACAAATGGGGTCTTTAAACGCCTCAGATGTAAAGTTATTCACTGTCAAGTGACGCCAAAATGAATGGGAGTCAATGGAAATGATAACGCAAGTGAAGTTCTGCTACAAGATGGCGGCACCCGGCCGGCTTCAACTTCCGGTCGATGGATTACCCCCTTGATTGCTGCCTGCACGCCATTTTGAACGGTGGTTTTCTATAGTAATATGGTTCTTTAATTGATGCATAACATGGGTCTAAAAAGACCCGACTGAGTTTTCATTTTCTATATCTTTGCAAGAAATTAATTTCATCATTCAGTATTCCAGGTATTCTTCAATTAACTTGTTTTAGATCATTAAAAATCCTAATTGAAATTTTTCATTTCTTACTTTTCGAATAAAAATCGCTTTTGTATCGCAACCCTTCTAATGCGCAACATGGGTCTAAAAAGACCCGTATTCATTTCCTATGTTATTTCATGCATGGCTGAGTGTTTCTTTGCTGAATCTTTAAAATATATCTATTTTATCATTTGTTATTCCAGATATTCATTAAATATCTTTTTTTTGATTTCCACAAATCATTATGTTTATGTTTCCTTTCTTACTTTATTAACAAACACAGTTTTTGTATTTCTACATTTTTTTTACATACATGGGTCTAAAAAGACCCGTATTCATTTCCTATGTTATTTCATGCATGGCTGAGTGTTTCTTTGCTGAATCTTTAAAATATATCTATTTTATCATTTTTTATTCCAGGTATTCATTAAATATCTTGTTTTTGATTTCCACAAATCATTTTTTCCTTTCTTACTTTATAAACAAACACAGTTTTTGTATTTCTTCATTTTTTTAATTTTTTTTTTTACATACATGGGTCTGAAAAGACCCGTATTCATTTCCTATGTTATTTCAGTGATGGCTGAGTGTTTCTTTGCTGAATCTTTAAAAGACATGTTTTTTTGGTAACACTTTATTTTGATGGTCCCTTTTGAATATTCTGTTGATTGTAACTTTGCAACTACATGTCAACTAACTCTCATTACATATAAGTAACTTTGCAACTACATGTCAACTAACTCTCATTACATGACTATAAGTATCTATGCAACTAAATGTCAACTTATTCTAACCCTAACCCTACCAGTCTATTAATACTCTAATGAGAGTTAGGAGACATGTAGGTGCACCGTTACTTATAGTCAACAGAATGTGTTAAAGTGACCATCAAAATAAAGTGAAACCGTTTTTTTTTTTTTTTTTCATTCCAGGTTTTCATTAAATATTTTGTTTTTGATTTCCACAAATCATTATGTTAATGTTTCCTTTCTTTCTTTATAAAAAAACACCGTTTTTTTTTTTTTTAATTTCTACATCAATTTTACATACATGGGTCAAAAATGACCCATATAGAAACCTTTGATATTTGCACATTGTTGCAAGTAGGAACATTTACTGCAGAATACTATTCACCTGCCACACATTTCACAACTCAACACGGCTGCTTTTGTATATTTGATGCAAGTCTTATTTTATTTTAACCACAGAAAATATTTTATATTTTGTAAAAGATGGACATAATATTTGAATATTAGGCTATGGTTACCTTGACCTTGTAATCCTAGAGAGAAATTACTTGTGAGAAGGAGAAACATGTCCAACACTATTAGCTAAAGCTAGCTGGTGACATATTCTAGCTAGCTAATGTTAGCTAAAAAAAGATTGTATTTTAAAGCTTACTAACATGTAGAAGGCCTAACAGACTGGTACAGATGCCGCTGTACCATGTGATTTTATTTGGATTTTTGTATTTTCTTTTATTTGATCACATTCACCACAATTCAATTCAATACAGTTACAATTTCAGTGTTATCAGTTATCTGTGATATGTGAATGCTATGTGAGACAAAGTGGCAAATAAACATTTCAAGTGTTTGTCTAAATGACTGCTAAAATTATTAATTTGACAAAATGTTGTCTTTGTTATTTTGTTTTATCATGCTTGATAAGTAAATTTGATATAGTAACACACAACCTAGAAATAAATAAAATGATTTTTTTTTTTAAATTGAAAACAAGAAATTTTTAATATGTATAAATCATGGAATTTATAGATCATGGAATATTAAATGCTTAAATAAATTGATCTCAAAAGAAAAAAAACAAGATATTTAATGAATACCTGGAATAACAAATGATAAAATAGATATATTTTAAAGATTCAGCAAAGAAACACTCAGCCATGCATAAAATAACATAGAAAATGAATACGGGTCTTTTTAGACCCATGTATGTAAAAAAAATGTAGAAATACAAAAACTGTGTTTGTTTATAAAGTAAGAAAGAAAACATAAACATAATGATTTGTGGAAATCAAAAACAAGATATTTAATGAATACCTGGAATAACAAATGATAAAATAGATATATTTTAAAGATTCAGCAAAGAAACACTCAGCCATGCATGAAATAACATAGGAAATGAATATGGGTCTTTTTAGACCCATGTTATGCATTAGAAGGGGTTTCCATAGCTTGCGCATCAAAGGGTTAATATAATTAAAAAGGGTGGATTACGCTCATAAAATATCATGCAGTTAACTTTGTAAGTTAAGTATATTGTACAGAACGCCTATTACCGCCGCGCCGGCCGCGGCGGCAAAACTACCGCGGTAAAAAATAAACCAGTCGCATTTCAAAGTCGCTTCATCAGATCGTGCTCTTTCAACTTCCACTCCGTGTATGCGCGTGTTGTCTAGTAACGAACGTGCTTGCAGCAGGAACACATGATTTACCTGGAAACAACTAATTCTAATTTCTGATTGGCTGGTAGCTGGCATTTAAAGGATTAGTTCACTTTTTAAAAAAAATTTGCTGATAATTTACTCACCCCCATGTCATCCAAGATGTCCATGTCTTTCTTTCTTCAGTCGAAAAGAAATTAAGGTTTGCTCAGATGGAAGAGGAAAATGGTAAGGGGAAATTAAGGTCCATATAATGTAATACACTGGGTGCCAAACGGTTCAAGGTCCAAATGACAGTTTCAGTGCAGCTTCAAATGGCTTTAAACGACACCAGATGATGCATAAGGGTCTTATCTTGTGAAACGATCGCTCATTTCTAAAAATAAATAAAAAAAACTTTAAGTTTTATGCCTTGCTCTGTTCCGTGATGCGCGGTCGTGACTCTCCTGTTCGACTCGTTCATCAAAATGAACGAGTCTTTTTTCGAGTCATTTCGTTCATTTTGTTTGTTGAATGAACGAAATTACTCGAAAAAAGATTCGTTCATTTTGATGAACGAGTTTGAACAGGAGAGATAACAGAAGTTGTTTTCTCGTGATCACGACTTAATTTTTTTGTGATCTCGACATAACAAAAGTTGTTATCTCGAGATCACGACTTAATTCTCTCGTTATCTCGAGATAACAAAAGTTGTTTTCTCGTGATCACGACTTGTTTTTTTCTGCGTATTCGGCAAGAACAGAATAAGCGCCAAAAGCAGAATAAAGCAGCATCATGGATGATCGCATTTGCTTTTACTTTGATAACGGGCTCACTCAAAATGAAATAGCTCTCTGTCTGTCAGTGATTGACGACTTCCACATTAGTGTCCGACACTTGAGAAGGAGGCTGTCAGTTCTGCAACTTTATCGTAGAAGACAATATAGCGACCCTGAACGTGTAGTCAGTTTCATTGCCAGCCAACTTCAAGGACCGGGACGTCTGCATGGCTACAGAATGATGTTTGAAAGATGCCGATTAAATGGTTTGCGGCTGACCAGAGAAATTGTCAGAGAGGTACAGTTAAGTCTGGATCCATCAGGTGTGGAGGAAAGAAGAGGGAGAAGGTTGCGAAGACGACATTACCGAGTGCCAGGCCCTAACTATCTATGGCATATGGATTCTTACGACAAATTGAAGCCGTATGGCATAGCAGTTAACGGGTGCATTGATGGTTTCTCGAGGCACATCATCTGGATGCAAGCCTACTTCACCAATAATAATCCCAGAGTAATTGCTGGTTATTATTTCCGCGCTGTTGCTGAAAGAGTCGGTTGTCCTCAAATAATCAGATCCGATTTTGGTACCGAAAATGTCCACGTCAACAGGCTACAAGAGTTTATTCGTGAAGACTCGACAGGAACTGTGCATGTACCGTGTGTCTTTCAAGGAACAAGCCCAGCAAACCAGAGAATAGAAAGTTGGTGGGGTATCTACAGACGACAAAATGCAGATTACTGGATGGATATGTTCAAATAACTGCAGTCAACTGGTGATTTCACAGGCGATGCAACTGACAAATGTCTCATACGGTTCTGTTTCCTCTTATTAATACAGGTAACTGTTGTTAAGTCTGCTATTCATTTATCTTGATCCTTTCCATGTCCAAAACAATTTATATTGCTCTTTTGGCAAGTTTAGGCCAATTAGCCTACTATTAGGCCAATAGCCCAACTGTCCAATTGACCTTTATTATTATTGCTGATGGTGGTATTATCTTCTTATAGCCTATTATTCAGTACAGATATACTGCTTTTTATCAGATATTATCTGCTTATTTATATAAAATATTTTGAGGTCAATTCTAAAGGCTTTTGTGTAGACTAACCCATAGGTATCTATGAGAGTTTATAATGCTTAAGTTAAGTTGTTAGGTTGTTCAAATAATAGTCTATTTTTAATGTATTTAAAATAAATAAATAAGTGAATTCATCTCTTCGCGATTTTTTTAATTTGGTTGATTGGTCGCTGTTCGTTTGCTGTGGTGCTGAATTTTGTGATCACATTTGCGGCGTATAGCCCACAGTGAATTGGAAGTAGACCGCGGCATTCAGCACTTAAATAATATCGCTTAGAGCCAATCTAAGCTCTAATATTATCATTTATTTTATGTTTTTACATGCTAGTCTAGCCTATAGATAATTATGGTTTTTGGAAACAGATTGAGTAGTTTTTTGGGGGTTTCTTTGCTATTGAGTAGGCTAGCTTATGGCAATTGATGTTCAAGTTCTACTGCTTCAGTAAACCCTGCAGTAGCCTACGGTGTACATTTTAGGACATCCTCAGACACATAAAGACAAGGCAACATGCCTCAGACTAAAAGGCTTCAGTCATTGGACAAAACGTCATCGCGTCTCAGAGTGAAAAGCTTTAGGTTTCAGGAAAAACAATGTCAGGTGTCAGGTCTCGTAATTAGGCATCAGACGAAATAGCCTCAGACAAAAAGGCATCAGACATAAAGGCATCGGACGAAACGGCATCAGACAAAACAGCCTCAGACAATACCATAGCAACCACCCAGAAAACCCTAGCAACCACCTGAACACATGAATCAGACATATCTCAGCACCAGAACATCATACAGACAAGTTTGTAGGCTCGTATGCAATCTTGTAGCTACTACACCCTAGCAACCGAGTGGCGAGTTTTGCCACTGCAACACCACTTCACATTTTCTTCAGGAAGTGTATAGGCTACATTAGTTTATGATGAGATGTGCTCCAGGTCACATGCAGTGCAAGTGATCGCGCAGGCGCCTCCATGTAATAATTATATTGTCTGCTATATTTGCTTCTTATTTATTAAATCCAGGCAATTGGTTGATGAAAAATGTATTACAATAAAAGATACAATTTATACAAAACGAAATTCACTTTAAACAAAGGTTTTCTATAAAACAAAACTTAATGAAGTGGCTACAAAACATCAGATGAGCCCAGAATATGAATGCAACGCGTTTAGCATTTTCCTTCCATAGAAAACCATTATAAAACGCATAATGGGGCTTAATGCAGATGTCCCTTATTATGTCGAAATAACGAGGCCTGTTATATCGAAATAACAGATATGATGACGAAAAATAACGACATATTATGTCGAAATAACAAGTTATTATGTTGAAATAACAAGTTATTATATCGAAATAACAGATAGCCTATTATGTCAAAAATAACGACATATGTCGAAATAACAAGATTAGCCTATGTTGAAATAACAAGATTAGCCTATGTTGAAATAACAAGATTATTCTTTGTTGAAATAACAAGATTAGCCTATGTCGAAATAACTGGATGTGTTGAAATAACGACTTATATCTGGGGGGGGGGGGGGGGTAAGTTTTCTATTTGTTTCTTCACAGCCTGAATATAGTTGCTAGGTTGTTCAAAGAATAGTCTATTTTTAATGTATTTAAAATAAATAAATAGTGAAGTCCTTGACTTCATATGTCTGAGGATGTCCGGCTTTTTAACTTAGCCTACTGCATGTCATTTTCCTCCTTCATTAATCCATAATATGCTTGCATTATTTTTTATTTATTTATTTATTTTTATTTATTTATTTATTTATTTATTTATTTATTATTTATTTATTTATCCTAAATATGTTTTGTTTTTATTAATCTCTAACATGGTTTGTTTTTAGGATGAACTGGACACTGTTGTAGGGTAAATATGTGGAATAACCATCAAATCCGACGGGGCAATGGTCGTGACTTACAACATGGAAAACCCTTCCTCATGTACAACTTACCAGAACTTTATCAATTAAAAGACTACTTGAACCCTGTAGATACTGAACATTTGGATGCGATTATCCATGAAAATGTCTGCCTGTGGAAATCAGACATACCCTGTGATCATGATTTCTATGACCTCTGCATTCTTGTTATGGAGGAAAATAATCTACCGCCAAGTGCAGCAGCCACAGAGGCATTGAGACTCTACAAAAACATTCGACCTCTGGTTAGAGAACTTTTAGGTTTATAGATGTCACAATCTATAAAAATGCCATAATTGTAAAAAAAAAAAAAAAATTTTGTGTAAACATGAAAAGTTATTTTTTCTAGGTTGCAGGTTACCCTTAGTTTCATAATTTAAGGTTTTATTTATTTATTAATTTTGTCACCTAATGGAAACAGAAACAAAGTACATTAAAGGATGATTCAAAAAACGTTGTTTTAATATGACAACAATGGAAAGATCCATACAACGGTGTAAAAAAATAAATGAATCAGTTGATGCAAATAAAACAATTTAAGTGCAACTCCTGCTTCAACAACAGATTATTTAGATTAAATGTTGGATGTATAAATAATCATGGAAGAAAAACCTGATGGGAAAACAAAACTGTCCCATATAAACCCACTAAAGTCACTAAAACCCACTTAGTCAGCCCACTAAACTTAGAAAATAATGTAAAATTTAAAAACCCATAGGCAACCATTCTATTCTATTCACAATAGTTTTTAAAATGACTCCCATTTTAACTTCATGAACTGGATATAATGAAAGCACTACTTTCAATTTATAATGACAGTGTAGTACACTTTTGTTTACAAAAATATATGAATCATATGATGCAAATAAAACAATTCATGGGCAACTATTGTCACGATAAGGTGTTGGAGGAAGACAAGGCAGGCAGAAGATCCAATACAAACTTCTTTACTAGAGTGAATATTTCAGGATACAGGCAGCCAGGTGACACTCACAACAACATAAGCATATTGACGAGAACCGACAAAGGACAGACTGAACTGAGGGAACTAAATACAAGCATGAATCAAACATGAGGTGAAAACAGGTGACACTGATGAAGATAACGATGAACTGGCTGGTAAGTGAGGGAGTGAGTTCAGGTGTGGAGACAAGGAGGATACTGGGTAGTGTAGTGCAGAGACAAAGACAGACTGGTGCAGACGAGGACTGTGACATTACACCCCCCTCCCGGTAGGCGTGTCCTCACGCCGTAGAAGAGGGGTAGGAGGGTGGGCATCCTGGACCAGGTGCAGGAGGACGGACTCCAGGATGGACCAGGCGGAGCAGGACGAGGTGATGGCCAGGGCGGAGCAGGACGTGGGCGTGGCCAGGGCGGAGCAGGATGTGGGCGTGGTCATGGCGGAGCAGACAAACCCTCGGGCGTCCAGGGCGGAGCTGTTGGACCCTCGGGCGTCCAGCGAGGACCTTTGGCCCCTCCCCCAAAAAATGATTGGGGAGCGTGACGGAGTTTGATAACAGATCGGGGACAGGCTCAGGAACAGCATCTGGCTGGTCAGACGGGACGTGAAGCTCTGGCTGGTCGGACGCGGCGGACGTGAAGCTCTGGCTGGTCGGACGCGGAGGACGTGAAGCTCTGGCTGGTCAGACGCGAAGGACGTGAAGCTCTGGCTGGTTGGACGCGGCGGACGTGGAGATCTGGCTGGTCGGACGCGGTGGACGTGAAGCTCTGGCTGGTTGGACGCGGCGGACGTGAAGCTCTGGCTGGTCGGACGCAGAGGACGTGAAGCTCTGGCTGGTTGGACGCGGCGGACGTGAAGCTCTGGCTGGTCGGACGCGGTGGACGTGAAGCTCTGGCTGGACGGCGGTCTCTGGCTGGACGGCGGTCTCTGGCTGGACGGCGGTCTCTGGGACTATGGCTTTCCTGGCAGCACGTGCTGATATCAGCGGGGGATCTGCAATGCATGAAACCAGTCCTGGACGACCATATACCGATCCGGTGGCTGGTTCGAAGGTAGGCGTGGTGGAATTGGCTGGAGATGGTGGTTGAGTGGCGATGTCATCAACCTCACCTACGGTGAAGGTTGAACCACTCAACCACAGCACATGGTCCAGCTACTGGGCAAATAAGCCTGGGATTGCCGCCGCTGGAGCCAGGGGCGTCGCACCCGTGGGGGATGTGGGGGTTTTAACACCCACACTTTTCCCGGTGAGAGGGTTCAACACCCGCACTTTTTCTGCAGTTTTGCACAAACGCCTTACTACAGTCGCTCTCGTTCAGTCGTTTCTCTGGCCGCTCTATGTGTTTGCTCGCTGCGGCTGCCTCCTCTCCCCCTCCCTCTCAAAAATGACACCGGCTTTGAGTAAGACTGGCTGATGATTGGCTGTTCTGTCTTAAGTCCCGCCTCTCTTGGTGTGTTAGATTTATCTGTCAGCTCGTGCTGAGGAGGCGGGAACTTATGGTTATTTACATCTCCCTTTTCCAGGTACTTTGAATGAGTCTTTATGCTTTCGATGTTTTTAAATAAGCTTGATATGTGTCTGGGAAAATGTTAAATGTTTATGTTTTGTTGACATGTCGAGTGTTTTCGGTATTATATTTCGTTTTTTAGACTACTAAACAGCACAAGACTTTAATTAAGTAACTTGGGCATTCTGTTTGTGTTGCGTGATTTAAAGAAAAGTGTGCACTTTGCTCACACTTTTCTCCAAAATAAAAGCTCAAGGGTTTAAGTGAAGAAATTAGGACAAAAGTATTGTAATTTTCCTATTCTATAGCGTAATATAAAATATACTTTTGAAATATTCATTTTCATTTATACAGTAGCATACATTTATAGGCTATATGGATTTTCCATCATAGGAATAATTATATAAATCTTTATACTATTATAATAAATGTTTGGCATTCTAAAACACCAGTGATAATGTAATGTAGACTGAGACTCCATAACTAAAAAGATGTTTGAGCTCTCTTTAGGTACAAGTCAATGCTTTTTCTTTGTTCAATGTGCACAGGTCATGGGTCGAACCCGGTTGAAGCTCTTAATTTTGAGCTCTCAAAGTGCATCAGATAGAGCATTTAACCTTAAAATTTACAAAAAAAATTGCGGGGGAGCATGCCCCCGAACCCCCCATACAGGGACAGAGGTCCACACAACATAGTTTTACAAAATCAAGTGGGAAAGAACAATCATTTATAAATTGTGCCCCAGCATATACAACAAAGTTCCATTTAAGCTTTTAGTCATTAATAGCTGTTAATGCCAAAATGTAAATGTCACATCCATCCCCCACACTTTTGAAAAGCTTGCTACGCCCCTGGCTGGAGCTTGCTGGTACAGATGGGTATCCAGTCCGCCCCAAAATACAGTTTTCAGGACTTCATCTGTCCAGCTTACCCCAACAGAAAGCTCCAGGATGCCAGCGACATATTCCTCAATCGGGCGACCGTCTTGAAAATAATGGACCAGACGATCGGCTGGGGTGAATAGAGAGTGAGCTGGGTCTACCGGGTGAGAAGAATTCCCATGCTGACTCTTGTTTTGGTCGGTTCTTCTGTCACGATAAGTAGTGATGTTACATCTGACACCGACGCTCCGAAGCTTGCTTCAAACTCGAACGGTCCTTGCAATGAACCACTGCTTCGGAGCTTGTATCATTATGTCACTAGTCACGTGAAAATGACGTCTGAAGCAAACAGACTGCTTCACTCCTGTAGTGAACCCCCTGATTGCTTTGACAGGCCAATCCAGTGTTGACAGGTTTGAAACCTGGCGGCTGTATTTCTTATAAAAGTGAAGCTGTTTTTGTGTAATCCTGCATCATCTGTTCCATGCGAGAGGATATTCTCTAAAGCTGGTGAAATTGTTAAAAAAAAAAAAGAAATCGCCTTTCACCAAAGACTGTGGAGAAAATAATATTTCTGAATAAAAAACATACCATATAATGAACACTTTGTATAAGCCTTCTGTATGATGTAGCCTACCTAAAGCACACCCTCTGACACATTTTATTATTATTATTAATTTGAGAACATATGAACATTGTTACATAAAAATATGCATCAAAGACAGAAACTTCAAAAACTCTACATTATACAACTACAACCAGTTACACAAGCACATCCTTTTCAACATACAAAAATATCAGTCCCACCGGTTAACAAGTTATAGAGGCAGGGGCATCGGACTGGGGGGAAAAAGGGTACCGAGTACCCAGGGCCCGAGGCAGGGGGGGGGGGCCCTTAGAAGTCAGTTTTCTATACAGACATATACATGCACTAACATTTGTATAGCATTAATGTACAAATAAAAAAGATCCAGTGAAAAACTAAACTTGTAGTTAGGCACTGGTTTGGTATAAAAAAGTTATTTTCATGCTGTGCAGGGCCCCACCACCCCTCTCGAATCAATGTAAATGGTACGACCCGCAGGTTAGGTGGTTCTGCTGCGGACCTGCGCGGTGAATCAGTTGATGAGACAGGAGCTGGAGTGAGCCGTGTGATAGGAACTAGGAAGACAGGGGAAGATTCATGTCTTTCCTTAAGAAAGGAAAATCAGGAGCTCAAAAACGAAAAGAAAAGAAGATTAAAAGAGAGAAAGGCAAATGAGGGCAAGCAGTTGCTCACTCAGTTTTTTTAAAAGAAAGGTGAGCTCCAAATGCATCATCGAGCATTGTCTCCAGCTTGTCTCCTCTTCTGCTGCAGTTCTCCCCAGAGTCAGAAGTTTACATGTAGGCCTATATTTCCCTTTATTGTCAAAATCTAACACCCGCGAAAACACAAATCGTTAGCGCCTATTTTACCGGATTGTTATGCAAATCAGCTCGCGCACGCTCTTACATTATAAGTACGATTGTTCTCAGTTTAACGCACATCTTAATGATTGAAAATGACTTATTTTAAAATGTAATTCAAAGACTGAATGTCTAGTTTGGCGGTGTGTACCCTGTGATTCTATAATCTGCATTTTTTTAAACAGACAAATAATCGTCAATTAACTTGTAGCCTATACTTAGCCTACACACAAAAAGGTATTGTGACAATAAAGGATATTTTAGCAACCATTTGAAGCCATATATTTCAGTTTCAGACCTGCTAGACCTTTTGTCATCTCAGTAAGTAGTACTTTTGACAATAAAACAAAAATATATTAATCAGAGTGTGGCTTAGTTTGTTTACATTTTTACATGTGTTTTTATGATAAAAGTGCAATACCCCACCCATTGGTATCACTATGGTATTTGGTACGGGGGCCCAGCAAGATGGTTTGTACCCAGGGCCCAAAATTTGGTGCTACGCCCCTGTATAGAGGTATGCTTCCCACAGCTAAACAAGATAAAGCTTTCACACATGATACTGCCCTGATAAAAAAACTATAGACACCATTACAGAAATTCTATTGGATTTAATTGTTTTCATGGGAATTTTATTGGTTATAATGGAAATTATAGTGGTGTCTGTGGGTCTCTACTGATTATGTGTTGGGTTCTATTGGTGGGGGCATTAAATCCTAATGGAATATGTGCCAAACACACTACAAAAGAATTCTGTAGTGGTTTAAATGGTAAAAGCCAGTTTAATAGAAACCATTAGAATTTCTGTGATGGTTTCCAACTTTTTTTAAGCTGGTTTGATCTTCTGTCCTTGTCTAAAGAAATAATTACACTAGGGATGGGCATTTTTTTTTAAATATTGCATTCGAATATTCGGGCTCATAAAAATCGAATATTCGAATATTCGTTTATTTAAATGACGTTTAACGAAAAAGACGTTATTTTTTAAGTAATTTTTTTTTTTATGTTTTTGTCCATTTCTGAACAAGTTTATGATTAGGCAATATACACAACAAGCTCACAATACATGTTAAAGTTTTCTTTTAGTTGAAAACATTAAACAGTAGGCCTATGAAACAAAAAATATAAAAAAAACAAAAGCATTAATAAAAGCATGCTCAAGCAGCGCGAACGAAAAAAAAAACGGCTAATAAAGCAGATTGCCAGATATCGTACACAGCGTACAAACACACTCGAGTCAGCATATGATTATCATGTTTATATTGTTTGACATTTATGTTAAGAAAAACAATAATATCCACACGCAGGGACGCCGCCAGCACTTTATGCTCGAGTGAGAAAAGGCGCCGCGCTGACAGACGCTTCAGAGACACAAACATATCGGTGTTATAAGTTTCTAACAGCACTTTGCGTTTTCTGTTCTTAAACCGGTCTTCGTCAAAGAAACTTAAAGGAAGTATGTCTCAAAATCATTTTGCTATTAGATTATCATCTCGGATCGCGGGGTCCAGCTGTGCTTACCTGCAGTCGTGAATTTAGTGTTGGTCAGCTGCCTTTCCTCATTCGACTGTTTGGATTTCATGTGATTTCTCATTGTGGTGATAATATAATTCAGATTAATTAATTTGATCAAAACTAATTCCATTTTGTAAGATAATTTGGTAAGATAGAAAGTAATTCCAAACTTCGCGAGGCAGACGACAACATTATGTGATCAAATACACACAACTTGTTGACTCCACAGCGCCACCCAGTGCATTTAATTATAACTGCGAGCTAGTGCTTGGGATTTATCATGGATTCACTGCATTTACGGCCAGCAAAAGCAACGTAGCAAAATTCGAATAGTATTTTATTTTTCGAATAATAATTACAGATCGAATATTCGAAAATTCGAATATTCGTGCACATCCCTAAATTACACACATACACACACACACACACACACACACACACACACACACACACACACACACACACACACACACACGCACACACACACATCATGCTTAATGTTTTATTATGGTGAACACATGAAATTCATCTACATAAAAGAGTTTCACAGCACTAACACTGTTTCAACTTTGATCGCCTCGGTAAACACGTCATAAACGGGGCGTTAACATAAGCCTACTTGCATTTTATGGTTGTCAACTTTGTTGCATTACATTTACTTCACCAGGAGATGGTGGTGCAATTTCTATCTGAATGAAGCTTCAAGTAATGAACCATTTTCGACACAATTGTATCGGAAAGCAATAATGCTCCAAAATGCTTCATTTGGCCATCACTAACGATAAGGTGTTGGAGGAAGACAAGGCAGGCAGAAGATCCAATACAAACTTCTTTACTAGAGTGAATATTTCAGGATACAGACAGGCAGGTGACACTCACAACAACATAAGCATACATTGATGAGAACCGACAAAGGACAGACTGAACTGAGGGAACTAAATACAAGCATGAATCAAACATAACAAGGTGAAAACAGGTGACACTGATGAAGATAACGTTGAACCGGCTGGTAAGTGAGGGAGTGAGTTCAGGGGCCTGTACCATGAAGGTAGCTGAACAAACTCGGAGTTACAGGATTAGTTTTGAGTTGACAAAACCAAACCGATGCAATCAGGCTTTATTGGTACCATGATGCAGCTCATCAACTTTCTCTGTCAACTCAGGCTTTGATCTTAAGCTATGATTACTCCCTGAGCGCGTGCACATACCAAAGTGACGTTGGCACCGAACAACCAATCGCGTTCGATATGGATAGAGCGAGAGCGATACTTTCTTTCCGCGGAGGAGCAAGAGATAATCATTCAGAATTACGATGAATTTAAATATGTATTACAAGCTCGACACAATACGGTCTCTGCTGCCAAAGCAAGAGAAGACTGTTGGAGAAAGATTGCTGATTGTGAATGTGTAAGCTAAATAAATACGTTCTTTATTCATGTAAAAATGTAGGCTATATATAGGCTATGAATGTATGTGTGTGTGAAATATAGCCTATATTTTTATAATATATATAAAAATGTGCATGTATATACTAATAAAGATTAATATTCATTGATTTTAGATGCAACTCCAAACGTTCTTGGCAGCTGATAAAGACAAAATATAAAAATATAATTCAAAGTAGCCTAGTAATTATTTAAACACAACCTTTTGTTATTTTTTTATTAACACTTGTTTGAAGCAAACCGAAAAAAGAGTGAAAACCAGAAAACCAGTGGAGGGCCACTCCTCCAGAATACACTGAGTTGGCTCTGCTAGGAATAAGGGACGGCCGATTATGGATTACAGGTGCTGTACAATCTGACCCTGGTGCTGGCTCCTCTAAAAGTAACACTGGGTACGTGTGCGATACATTACTATTTTAAGTTTTAAATATGGCTGACTGTATGTTCTGCAGTAGAGGGAAATGCAGTGTCCCTGTTGAAGCCAGCACACACACACAGTCTCCCACACAGAGGTCAGTATGCAGCAGACAGAACACCAGAAACATATTGGCCTACTTTTATTTATCAGGGAGGAGGAAATGATGAAGACACTCTGTCTGTGTTCTGGGACAGTTGCTGAGGTGAATGCACTGGGCTTTTTATTAAGGCAAACATTTGAATGTGTGGCATAAAACAGGGACTGGCCCAAGTTACACATCTCTTTTATTGGAGGATTTTTCACAACCTGTCCCAGAAACCTCAACAGGCTTCAAAAGAAATGTGAACAAGGTAAGGATTTAAAACCCTTGACATATGTTACAGGTGTTTGTCAAGGAACTTTTTGTGAGTTGATTAGCCTCCCAAAAACTTGTAATGATCATGTTTGTGGTGGAATTATGTTTCAGGTGGAAACAGACTCAGTCAGGGCCCTTTACAAAAGAAGCCTATAGAGACTGCACACTAAAGGAGCCTATAGAGCTAGACTGCACACTAAAGGAGCCTATAGAGCTAGACTGCACACTAAAGGAGCCTATAGAGCTAGACTGCACACTAAAGGAGCCTATAGAGCTAGACTGCACACTAAAGGAGCCTATAGAGCTAGACTGCACACTAAAAGAGCCTATAGAGCTAGACTGCACACTAAAGGACTAAAACACCATGGTACAACAGTGCTACGCATGCTATCAAGAGAGAAACTCGTAACTTAGAGCGTAAATGGAAACAAACTAATTTAGAGGTCTTCAGAATCGCGTGGAAAGACAGTATGTCACGTTATAAAAGGGCTCTAAAATCAGCCAGGGCTGAGCATATCCGCAAATTAATTGAAAATAACCAAAATAATCCAAGGTTTTTATTTAACACCGTGGCTAGACTAACAAATAATCAGACATCTCCAGAGCAAAATATTCCGTTACAATATAGTAGTAATGATTTTATGAACTACTTCAATGAGAAAATAGAAAGCATCCGAAACACAATTGTAAATGTACAATCCTCTATGGTGTCTTATGACTCGGCCTCAATTATGGCCCCCCTAGAACAACTACACCGCTTTACAACTATAGGACAGGAAGAACTAAATAAACTAATCATTGCATCTAAACCAACAACATGTTTATTAGATCCAATACCCACTAAACTACTTAAAGAAGTGTTACCTGTAGTGGAAGAGCCTCTTCTCAATATTATTAACTCGTCTTTATTTTTAGGTCACGTTCCAAAAATATTCAAGCTGGCAGTAATAAAACCTCTCATTAAGAAACCGCAATTAGATCCAAATAACCTAGCAAATTACAGACCCATCTCAAATCTTCCATTTATGTCTAAAATACTAGAAAAAATTGTGTCCGCTCAATTGTACTCTTTCTTGCAAGAAAATGATATCTACGAAAAATTTCAGTCGGGATTCAGACCGCATCATAGCACAGAAACCGCGCTAGTTAAAATTACAAATGATTTACTCTTAGCCTCTGACCAAGGCTGTATCTCAATACTAGTTCTACTTGATCTTAGTGCTGCGTTCGATACTATTGATCATAAAATACTCTTAGATCGACTACAAAACTACACTGGTGTTCAGGGACAGGCATTAAGCTGGTTTAGATCGTACTTATCAGACCGTTACCATTTCGTCTGTTTAAATGGGGAAAAATCAAAGATAACATCAGTAGACTATGGAGTGCCGCAAGGATCTGTCCTAGGCCCTCTGCTATTCTCAATATATATGATGCCACTTGGTAATATTATAAGAAAACATGGAATTAGTTTTCACTGTTATGCTGATGACACTCAATTATATATCTCATCACGACCAGATGAAAACACTAACTTATCTAACTTGACAGAGTGTCTAAAAGATATAAAATGCTGGATGACGTGTAATTTCCTGCTATTAAATTCAGATAAAACGGAGGTATTACTTATTGGTCCAAAAAACTACCCACAAATCCCTTACAATACAACTTTAATTTAGAAGGATGTCCTGTTACTTTATCCACTACAGTAAAAGACCTGGGTGTTATACTAGACCGCAACTTGACTTTCGAAAATCATATCTCATATGTTACAAGAACAGCCTTTTTCCACCTTAGAAACATTGCTAAGCTACGTAACATGCTATCTGTTTCAGATGCAGAAAAGTTAGTTCATGCATTCATGACCTCGAGACTAGATTACTGTAATGCTTTATTAGCTGGTTGTCCTGCATCCTCAATAAACAAGCTACAGTTAGTGCAAAATGCAGCCGCTAGAGTTCTTACTAGATCAAGAAAATATGATCATATAACACCAATTTTATCATCTCTACACTGGTTACCTATTAAGTTCCGTATCAATTACAAAGTATTACTATTGACTTATAAAGCTCTAAATGGTTTAGCTCCTGTGTATTTAACAGACCTTCTATCGCCCTACAATCCATCGCGCTCTTTAAGATCACAAAATTCGAGGCTTCTGGTCGTTCCTAGGATATCTAAGTCTACTAAAGGAGGGAGGGCGTTCTCACATTTATCTCCTAAACTCTGGAATAGCCTTCCTGATATTGTTCGAGACTCAGACTCGCTGTCCCAGTTTAAAACTAGATTAAAGACGCATCTCTTTAACCAAGCATTCACTTAATGCTTACCTTTTATACTACTTCTGAATCAGTTCGAATGCATTAATATTATGAACATCAGCTATGCTAATTATTTCCCATCTGTCTTTCTGCTGTTATCTCGGGACGCTAGTCCCGAGGTAAATAGCGTTCGTCAGCTCCAGTTTGTATCCAGCCTCTCACGAAGACTTCAGATGCCCCAACACCTGTGGAGAGACGACTAAACGCCTGTGGAGAGACGACTCGACGCCTGTGAAGAGACGACTAAACACCGGCGATATGTTATGCCTAAATTTATACATGATTAACTAACTGTATTTTTCTTTGTACATTTCTGAAATGCACTTTCTGTAAAGCTGCTTTGAGACAATGTGTATTGTGAAAAGCGCTATACAAATAAACTTGAATTGAATTGAATTAAAGGAGCCTATAGAGCTAGACTGCACACTAAAGGAGCCTATAGAGCTAGACTGCACACTAAATGAGCCTATAGAGCTAGACTGTATAAAGGAGCCTATAGAGCTAGACTGCACACTAAAGGAGCCTATAGAGCTAGACTGCACACTAAAGGAGCCTATAGAGCTAGACTGCACACTAAAGGACACTGTGAGCTGAGGAGGCTCCACATTTAAAAAATAAATGCAACAGCTACATTAAACTGATCTCAGTATGTGAACTTATTTAACCAAGTAACACTTTAGCATGAATATTTATTAATGCAACTTTCTATTGCTTTCTTTCTCAAGTAGATTGTTATCTATTAATTTTACTATTAATTTAAAGATTCATCTCACAGAAAATAATAATTTAACATGTTCACATAATCTCTACCTGAACATTAAGGCTGTGAAAGGACTTTCTATTAACATAATCTGCCTCATGTTCTCCTAGAGAAGTGGAGATTGCAACATGCAGGCTATTGCTCCAATGACTTTATAGGGAATCCTATCATAAGATTAACCGAATAAAAAATAAAAAAAGATTTAAAATAATGCTTAACATGTACTGTATTGTATAGTAGGCCTACATTTGTGAAATTTGCTTTTTGAAAAAAAAAAAAAAGAAAAAAAAACGTGATGTCACCCTATCAATATATTTTACCGGCAATTTTATAAAAACCCTCTCTTATGGACATGGTAAATAAATGTCTGGGGAACACTATTAAACTATTAATGTATACTCCTGCAGAGCGAGGACCACAATGGTTCGACAAACCCTGTTTTCCCCTAGATTCTGTGCATCACCGATCGTGCAAGTATGTATGCTACCACTTGCAAAAAAACGCAACGCAATACCATTTATGGTACAGTCAGTGCATGAATTCGACGTGTTAAATTATTTATGTGCAGCTGAAGAAGTTTGCAAAGATAAGATATTCCTTCCGCAGAAAATCTGTATCTTTCATACAAGTAACTATCAGGAAAGGCAAGGGGATTTTGTCCGGCTAAAAACTCTTTCTCTACGATGTGCTCGTCTAACAATTTGCGCTGAGATGTCCACAGGATTTGAAAGAAAATGTAAAGCCATTGCAACAAACACTGGGAATTAGTTACATCCCCTATATGTTTCTTTGCTCACAGCTGATTGGTCAAACTTCCGTCTGAGATCTCGAATCCAGAACTTAACCTGCCCCGGAGCAGGTTAGCCGTGCAGCGTAAGATACCATGGCAACGAACACCGATTAAAGCCGAGCTACTTTCATAGTACCTAAAACCCAGGGTTGGCGGAAACTAAGCTGAAACATAGCTGGCTAGCCACCTAAACCGGCTTCATGGTATAGGGCCCAGGTGTGGAGACAAGGAGGATACTGGTAGTGTAGTGCAGAGACAAAGACAGACTGGTGCAGACGAGGACTGTGACAACTATATTGTTTCAACCATAGATTTAGATTTAGTGCTGATGTATAAATGGGAAAAAGTGTAAACATGGAATAAAAACCTGACAGGAGAACATAAAACTGTCCCACTCAATTTGTCAAACACCACTCAATTTCATTTTCAGTACCTTTTAAAATTACTCCTATTTCAACTTAATGAACGGCATATAACATGTAAACATTAACACATTACCTTGAGTTTATAATGATAATTTAGCAACTCATAGACATTTTTTTCTTTTATGGAGGCACTTCAACTTTAACCTTCATATGTCTATGACATATCCATTACCCACACTCCACTGTTTAACACAGAGCAAAACTCTGCCCTAAATTCTGCATAGGTGCTGTAGTCGCTTGCCAGTTCCAGGTGCTGTGTACAAGTGTGGGCAATGGGCCTCCTTGAAAACTCAGTCATTTCTTTAAATGTTACTTCAATTGTATTAGAGAGAATAAATCAGACCCTGTGCAGTATCTGAGAAAAAGACCAAGCTCCTTCTGGTCTCTCTCCCTAATGAATCGCAAGAGATTATTTGATACGATGGTTTCAGACTGGGACATTGATTGTGGGAACTTAATGGATTTTGCCACATTTCTTGCCTTTGGTTGGAGATTTTCAGTTATCTTGTCCAGATTTTCAGCAGTCATGGTTTCTCCAATAGATCACAGAATGGGTTTCCAGCATTTATTATGTAGGCTGGTTGTTGCACCATCTCTTTATGTGCAATTTCTTCCAGTATTTTCTGGAGATTGTTTTCATCAGGTAGCACTGTGCAGCTGTGACTGCCAAGAACACTGAGTACTTCATCCATGTCAGCACTTTGGAAGTCTTGGAGCGCTTCACTTAAAACATCCTTCTCTGTTGGACTTATGTAATTGAAAAACACCTCCATAAGACTGGTTTCTGGTGAAGGAAGGGACAGTGCTTCTTTTAGAAAAGGAGGTGCTAACTGAATTGGCAAGTAACCAATGGCAGCCATCCAATGGCAAAAATACGTGCAACAGCTTCCCACTCGCTTTCTTGGTAAGTGTGATGCAGAGTAGGTATCTTGTAAGTTGTTCCACAAGTTCTTGTTGCAAGAAATGTGTCCCAGAATTCAGTAATACAGTCCTGGAAAACTCCATCGCCGATGCCAGCTTCCTCCTCACCATTATCGAGTAATTAGATGTGTTGAAATAACGACTTATATCCGGGGGGGAAATACCAAGATAAGTTTTCTATTTGTTTCTTCACAGCCTGAATATAATTGTTAGGTTGTTACCATCGAATAACCAATAACCATCGAATCCGACGTAGCAATGGTCGTGACTTACAACATGGAAAACCCTTCCTCATGTACAACTTACCAGAACTTTATCAATCAAAAGACTACTTGAATCCTGTAGATGCTGAAAAATTGGATGCGATTATCCATGAAAATGTCTGCCTGTGGAAATCAGACATACCCTGTGATCATGATTTCTATGACCTCTGCATTCTTGTTATGGAGGAAAATAATCTACCGCCAAGTGCAGCTGCCACAGAGGCATTGAGACTCTACAAGAACATTCGACCTCTGGTTAGAGAACTTTTAGGTTTATAGATGTCACAATCTATAAAAATGACATAATTGTAAAAAAAAAATTTTTTGTGTGTAAATATGAAAAGTTATTTTTTCTAGGTTGCAGGTTACCCTTAGTTTCATAATTTAAGGTTTTTAATTATTTATTAATTTTGTCACCTAATGGAAACAGAAACAAAGTAAATTAAAGGATGATTCAAAAAACGTTGTTTTAATATGACAGCAATAGAAAGATCCATACAACGGTGTAAAAAAATAAATGAATCAGTTGATGCAAATAAAACAATTTAAGTGCAACTCCTGCTTCAACAACAGATTATTTAGATTAAATGTTGGAAGTATAAATAATCATGGAAGAAAAACCTGATGGGAAAACAAAACTGTCCCATATAAATCAGCCCACTAAACTTAGAAAATAATGTAAAATTTAAAAACCCATAGGCAAACATTCTATTTTATTCACAATAGTTTTTAAAATGACTCCCATTTTAACTTCATGAACTGGATATAATGTAAAACACTACTTTCAATTTATAATGACAGTGCAGTACACTATTGTTTACAAAAATATATGAATCATATGATGCAAATAAAACAATTCATGGGCAACTATATTGTTTCAACCATAGATTTAGATTTAGTGCTGATGTATAAATGGAAAAAAGTGTAAACATGGAATAAAAACCTTACAGGAGAACGTCTCAGGTTACTATTGTAACCATAGTTCCCTGAGAAACAGGGAACGAGACGATGCGTCGGATGACGCCGTGGGAACGCCTCCAGCGTGATTGCGTCTGAAGCATCTATGTCAACTAGTCCAATGGAAAGAGAGAATGAGCGTCACGGGCGGGTGACGTCATGACCAGGAAATGATAAAAGCACTTCTGCTGCAAACCGGCAGTTAGCTTCGAAATTTGCCGAAGCAAGCCGATCGCAGGGACGCAGGAAGTATGGCAGGGAGACGCATCGTCTCGTTCCCTGTTTCTCAGGGAACTATGGTTACAATAGTAACCTGAGACGTTCCCTTTATCGAAAAAGGGAACTCGCGATGCGTCGGATGACGCCGTGGGAACGAGAAAACCCAAAGCGCCAGAATTCCAAGTACCTGAGAGTCAGTCTGTTGTACTAAGCACTAAGCACCTGAGAACCTGGGGCAGCATCCAGGTCTAAACTGTAAATCTGACGAATGTGAGCGGAAAGGAAGCCCGCCGCATAACAGACATCTTGAAGAGAAACTCCATACAGTAAGGCTTTAGAAGCCGCCATACTCCTAGTCGAGTGAGCTCGGACCACCAAAGGACAAGGCTGGTCCGAGTACTCGTATGCAAGTGAAATAGCCTCAACTATCCACTTACTGACCGTCTGTTTAGAAGCAGGAAGACCTTTCTTAGATGATCCAGAGTAAATCAGTAATAGGTCGGACTTCCTCCATGAGGATGTCCGGTACACATAAGTGTCCAGTGGTACACTGGGCACAAGAGGTCAGATTTTTCCTGGTCCGAAAAATGGGAGAGGACAGAAACCTGCAGCACAATAGGCCTCGGAATAATGGTAGGCAACTTCGGAACATATCTATGTCTCGGGTAAGATTGCCTTGGCCACCCCAGGTGTGCTCAGGCAGTTGGGGACCGAAAGGCCTGAAGGTCTGACTCTATAGGGACGAATAGCTAGCAGAAAGTCTTAAAAGAAAGGAACTTCTCTGAGACCAAATCTAAGGGCTCCAAGAGAGCCCCAAATAGGCCTAAACTATTGTAAGGTCCCAAGCCGGAACCCTAGTGCAAGTTGCAGGCCTCAGCCTCAAGGTGCCACGAAGGAAACGAGTGATCAGGGGGCCTCGACCCAAAACGTACCATCCACCAGGGCGTGGAAAGCTGCAAAGGCCGCCACATATACCTTAAGCGTGGAAGGACATAGACCTGACACAAAGCGTTATAGCAGAAATCCAATACTGTGTTGCTGAACAGATAACCGGATTCCACTGACGCTGGTAACACCAAGACGTGAAAAAACTCTCGAAATAGTGAATATAGTTTCCTCGTAGCGGGAGCTCTGGAGCTAGAACGGTCTCAACAACCTCAGTTGAGAGACCACTCTAAATGAGTTGGGCCCCCTCAGAGGCCAAACCCACAGGTTCCAAATCTCTTTGGTCGAGGGTGAAATATGATCGGGATCTCCAATGGAGGACCGTCTAGAACAGGGTCTCAAACTCAACTCAACTGGGGGCCGCTGGAGGTAGAGTCTGGGTCAGGCTGGGCCGCATCAAGTATTCCACAAAAAATAGTATTCAAGTATTATAAAAAAGGAGCACAACTGATCCAATCTTCTCAATATTTATTATTAACGTTTCTTCTGAACTGTTCCTCTGAATTTGAACATTCCTTTCTGTACATGATTGGTTCTTCATGAGCTGTCCTTCTGACAGTTGAAGTTCATTTTTACTAACTTTCTTTGTCTTTTCCCTATAACACATATTTGTGATATTTATATTTGCTTATGTCCTTTTTATTTTCTTTATACAACACATTAATGATATTGAATGTTTTTTTTTTTTGGAAGGCACATTTCCTTTTATTATACTTAGAAAAACAATTATTGCTTTTGAAATACAAATATTTGCAGTCATGTCTGCCCGTCTTATTGAATTCTTTCTATACATGTATGTGTCTCAAATTACTGACTTTGCACAAATCAAAGCAAACCTTCTTATCAACGTGCTGGACACATTTTTAAGCTCAAAATGATTATTCTCACATTGTTTTAGAGCAGGGTCTCTCTCCAACACGTCGCTCGCGAGCGGCCAGTAGCTCGTGGCCTGATTGGTGGTAACTCGCCAAGGGGCCTGTTCACTGTGCACATATCGCGCTCACATATTTTGCGCGCTCAAGTTCGTTATTTCAAATGTAGGCGCGCGGCAAGCGCGCTCATAATTGAAGCGACGCGCGCAGTATGTTTGCACTTCGCGGTTGTCTATGACAACTATTGACAACAAGCCCATCGTAAGCTGTCACGAGACTATCTATGGTAGCCCATAAGGGATAAAAAAAATCCTTTTTTTAAAACGCGGCACACGCAACGACGGGCCGCACTAACATTAAACTTTAATGTCAAGTAGGGGGCCACAAAATATCACCCCGCGGGCCGCAAATGGCCCGCGGGCCGCGAGTTTGAGACCCCTGGTCTAGAAGATGGATCAGGTCCGAAAACCAGACCCGACTTGGCCAGCGTGGTGCTACAGCAGTAGGCTTATTCCATACCGACAGACTCGCTCCAGAACTCCTGGGAGCAGAGCAACAGGGGGAAAGGCGTACAGACGTAGCCTCGGCCACGTCTGCACCATAGCAAAAACCTCCCAGATTTTCTCCACCGCCTCGGGGTGGAGTCTCCGGTCCCCTGGCCTCAGCTCCTGCCTCGACAGGATGTCTGCTCCTATATTCTGGTCTCCAGGAATATACACTGCCCTCAGAGAGAGTACCTTCCCCAAAGACCATAGGAGGATCTGGTGCGCCAGTTTGCAAAGTGAACGCGACCGCAGACCCCCCTGACGGTTCAGATAAGAGACCACCGATGTGTTGTCTGTTCGAACAAGCACATGATGGCCCCTTAGGTCTGGAAGGAAATGTCTCAACGTATTGAAGACAGCCTTCATCTCCAGGCAATTTATGTGCCACGAAAGATGATGACTTTTCCACAGACCCTGAACCGAGCGGCCTTCCATTACCGCTCCCCAGCCGGTGAGGGAAGCATCTGTCGAGATAGTAGCTCGATGGCAAAGAGCTCCCAACACCGGACCCTGGGTTAAGAACCAGTGCTTCCTCCATATAACTAAGGCACGAAGGCATCGCCGCGTGACCTTGATATACAAAGTGGGTTTCCCCTCGGGGAGAACCCTCTGGTCCTGAGCCAGCACTGTAAAGGTCTCATGTGCAGCATGCCAAAAGGAATTCCGTTGGACGCTGCTGCCACAAGACCCAACAGTCTCTCGAACTGTTTTACAATGCGTGACTGGTTTTGGGTTAAGAACCAGTGTTTACTCCATATAACTAAGGCACGAAGGCATCGCCGCGTGACCTTGATCATACGAAGTGGGTTTCCCCTCGGGGAGAACCCTCTGGTCCTGAGCCAGCACTGTAAAGGTCTCATGTACAGCATGCCAAAAGGAATTCCGTTGGACGCTGCTGCGACAAGACCCAACAGTCTCTTGAACTGTTTTACAGTGCGTGACTGGCCTAGCCTCAGCTCTTCTGTGGCTGTTAGGATAGCAGCTACACGAACGGGCGACAGAGTGGCCCGCATCGTCACTGAATCCCGTACCACACCAAGGAAAGTGGTTCTCAATACTGGAGAAAGCACACTCTTCTTGGTATTGAGCCTCAACCCCTAACATCTGCATATGAGCGAGAACGACATCTCGGTGCAGAACCGCCAACTGCTCCGATTCCGCTAGAATCAGCCAGTCATAGATGTAGTTCAGAATACGTATGCCCTGAAGCCTGAGAGGGGCTAGAGCTGCATCCACTCATTTCGTGAACGTGCGGGGTGATAAAGCTAGACCGAAAGGAAGAACCCGATATTGGAATTCTTTGCCCCCGAAAGAAACCCTTAGGAACTTCCTGTGCTGAGGGAGGATGGAGATATGGAAGTAAGCGTCCTTCAGATCTATCGTGACAAACCAGTCCTCGGATCTGGTTTGAGTCACGATCTGTTTGAGTGTCAGCATCATGAACTTTTAGTTTCTGACTGACCGACTTAACAGATGAAGATCTAAAAAAGGGGACGCAACCCTCCATCCTTCTTTGGAACAATGAAATAATGGCTGTAAAAACCCGACTCTCGGTCGGGTGAGTACACCTGTTCTAAGATTCCTTTGCTAACAGGGCCTTTACCTCCTGTTCCATTACCAGAGCCAACTCGGGATGCACCACTGTGGGCAACACCCCGTTGTAACGAGGAGGGCGAGAACCAAACTGGATTCTGTATCCTTTCTCTACAAACTGCAGGACCCAACGAGAAATATTCGGCAGAAGCTTTCCCGCTGCCAGAAAATTTACTAAGGGAACCAGCCCCTCGAGGCTGGTATCTGGTGTTACCGAGACAGCTAATCCTGGAGCCTGAAACATAATGGCAGGAACTACCTGAACTGGCTGCTCTAAAACCCCCCTCAGAGGGCGCGAAACCGATGCTGTGCCGGAGCATAGCATCAGCGACTCGCTGGAGACCGCTGCGCCCTGAAGCACCAAGGGTGACAGGGTTGGCAGAACGGTCTCGTGAGGACCCTGAAATGGAACGGGCACCGTATAATGAGGTGTACACCGCTCTACTTCAGTCGGGGCTGTCCTCACAGGCCTGATGCATGAACATCAGGACCTTTTTATTTTTTGAGCCGAAGTCTCCTTCGCCAAAGAACGGTCCTCAGATCCGGCTTTGACTTAGAAGACTTCGGTTGAGAGGGTTGCACATAATATGATGAACTCGACGGCTGGGGCTGCTCACGCCCAGCAGCCCCAGGGGGGCTGGACACGGCGAGGGACAAACTTTTATTATATATATATTTTTTTATATATATATATATTTGCATCACCTAACAACGACCGCATGGAATGCGTCGCCGAAGAGACCCGAAGGCTAGTGATGTGACATTTGAAGCGAGGCGTCGGAGCTTGTGTCGAGCAAAAATGGGCGTGCCAGATGAAGCCGCGATTCGAGGCTTGCGTTGTTAACGTGAAAATCACGTGACTGATGACAAACGAGGCCTCGGTTTGTGTGGATACGTCATCGGTTCGGTCTGAGTGTCGTTTCCGGATAAAGGGGGTTCGAAACTCGCGCCACCTTGTGGGTTTTGTCAGAAGTAGTAGAATCAGTTGTAGTAGTGTCAGTGAGTCAGAGAGTCAGAGTTAGAGAGTCATCGTCGTTATTGTGCAATATATTAGGTTAGATTAGTTATAGTATATTGTTAGTATTAATTATAGATATATTATAGTATTGTTATATTAATTATATATATAGAAGATTATTTGGATTGGTTTGGATTTTTGGATTTGGACTGGACTGGTTTTTGATTTGGATTGCCCTTTTGGAATTGTTTGCTTTTTGTGACCTCCTTTTGTCTTGTAATGGAGCCAGCAAGAAAGAGGAAATCCTACCCTGTCTGGGAGTTTTTTGAAATGGTTGCTCACAATAAGGTACAAACACATTTTGTATTATTATTTTACTGTCTTGATATAATAATCCTCAGTAGGCTATATGGCTGTATTATATTTAATGTCTATTCATTTATGTTTCTAGGTGAAATGCTTGCTGTGCCTAAAGGAGCTGACATACAGCAATAACACCTCCTCTATGCTCAGACATTATCGAGCACTGCACGAGCATGCACAAACTACTAACAATCCACACAGTAGTCAAAGTAATTGATAATAATCATTAAAAAAAACATTATTTAAGTAATGTTTTCGGCTCCTACAATACACCTGCATTTTATTTATTATAGGTTCCAAAAAAGAAATGGTGAATGAGGCCCTGGTGAACATGGTCATCAAGGACTCCCAACCCTTTTCCATTGTGGATGATGATGGATTTAGGGAGCTCCTGCATGTGTTGGATCCCACTTATGTGATCCCAACTAGAAAGGTATGTGATTAATAAAGTGGTTCATCATTATTTAAGAAGTTAAAAGTAAGAGTAATTGCATTTATTTCTATCCACAGGCTTTGAAGGTCATGGTTGATCATAAGTACAAGGAGGCTAAGGAGAAGTCCAGAGAGCAGTTGCAGAACGTTCAGGCTATAAGCCTTACCTCTGACATGTGGACATCGCTAAACATGGATGCCTAACTAGCAGTAACTTGCCATTTTATAGACAATGACAAGCTCTGCACTATTTTACTAGGTGTACAGCATTTCCCTAAGAGCCATACTGCTGAGAACTTGGCTACTGGACATGTCAAGCTCATGGAGGAGTGGGGCATAAAGGATAAAGTTAAGTGCCTGGTAACTGATGCTGCAGCCAACATGATAGCATGTGTACGATCACTAAATGTTAGGCATGCGGTATGCATTGCACATGCACTAAACCTAATTGTGAGGAAATCTTTTGATGACATCAGTAGCTTCAACGACATTCGAACCAAATGTAGGAAACTTGTGACCTATTTCCGAACAAGCACTACAGCAAAAGAGAGACTGGCCCAAGTACAGGAGCAGATGGGGAGACCAGCTCTGAAAATGATAATTGAAGTGGACACTCGCTGGAACAGCACTTACAACATGCTGGAACGTCTCTATCAGCTGAGAGAGCCAGTGGGGGCAGCGCTGGCCTCTCTAAAGACCGACATCACCCCTCCTACGGCCCTGGAGTATGAGGCAGTCCAGGATGCTTTACATGTTCTTGCCCCTTTCCGCCAGGCTACAGTAGAGCTTTCGGGAGAGAAAAGGGTCTCTGCCTCCAAAGTGATTCCTTTGATGAAGATGCTGAATCATGCTGTAACGAGTAAGCTAGAAGGCCTGAAGTCCAATCTAACAAGGCAGCTGAGTGACAGCCTTGTACGGAGGGTCAGGGAACAAGCAGTACAATTAGAATCAATCAGTGTGATGACCATACCCACGTTATTGGATCCCAGATTAAAAAAACTGGGATTCTTAAGTCAAGGCAAACTGCAAGATTGAAATCAGAATGCGCTACAGTAATCAGAAGTTCTGGTCTCCATTCTGCTTCCATCAATACACCCCCAACTCAGCTGCCAGCCTCGTCAGAAGCAGGCCAATCCACAGACAACAGTAAGTACTATATGTCTTTGTTGTGTGAATGTTCACATTAGTGATTAGTACTGTGAACCATTGTTAATGGAGTTTTATTTCTTTGTACCTCTATTATTAGGTGACCTTTGGCATCTGCTGGATGGCACGGTTGAACACGGTAGAAGGAGCTTAAGTGCAACAGCAGATGCTACTGTAGAAGTGGACCGATATTTATCTGAAGTGAATCTCACAAGATCTGAGGATCCACTGGTATATTGGGCTCAACATAAACACCAGTATCCTCATTTATACCAGCTGGCCCTGGCATTTTTATGTTCACCAGCATCCTCTGTTCCATGTGAAAGGATCTTTTCCAAGGCTGGAGAGGTTCTGTCGAAAAAGAGGAATCGTCTAAGCCCCAACACACTTGAAAAAATTCTGTTCCTCAATAAAAATAATTTGTAATCCTTCCTTCGCTCCTCTACGTCCCCAGTCCCATAAGCACAACACTGCACAAAAATAGCAACAGTTCAATGCACAAAATCACCAGAAACAATTCTTAACCTTTACCACCCCACACTTTTCTGTTGCACTTTACTTTATTACACTCCCTCACCATAAGCACTGCACTCAACAGTGTAACTTTTATTGTTCATACTGTCACTATCCAAACTATTTATGAATAATTTATTAACTGTGTGTGTGTGTGTGTGTGTGTGTGAGAGGGAGAGAGAGAGAGAGAGAGAGAGAGAGAGAGAGAGAGAGAGAGAGAGAGAGAGAGAAGAGAGAGAGAGAGAGAGAGAGAGAGGAGAGAGACAGTTGTCTCTGCAGAAGTAAATTCAGACAGAGAAATATACATATTTTATTTTATACCCAGGCAATGGACAAATGTCTGCTCAGGTATTTTTATTATTGCAAATGAAAGGTTACAGACATTAACAGTGAGAAGAAAATAAATAAATAAAACAGAACAGGGGGGGGGGGTATACGGACATCATTAGTCTGCTCAGGTCATTGCTTCAGAATTAAAGGTTCTCTAAGCGATCCTGGGTGACATCACTTCTTGTTGACGTTCGAACTATTGTCAAACAAAACGGAGGCTAGCTAGACCCTCCCTCCTCCTCATCCGCGCACTAACCCCTCAAACCCACCCCCAAACCATTCTTGTCGGTTATTGGCTGGAACAGTTTTTATGTTTCGTAGAGCGGGTCGCTAGAGTTTGTTTTTGTAGCCGTTTGTGGAGCCTGGGGTGTCCACAGAGACCGCGGTTTTTTACAGTGTGTTCAGGGGACAGGCAGTCTGCGGATAGTGAGGTAATGTTTGCTGTATGTGACAAAAAATGTTTTGGCCTAAAAAACGCGTGACATCGCTTAGAGCACCTTTAAACAATTTGTCTGCTATTTCTTTGCACAGTAGCTAGGTGTCACTAGTGAGCAATACTGAATGAAGCTTCGAGTAATGAACCTTTGGGTGAAGCAATGGGCTGCGAGGTCTCAGTGGTTCAGGAAGCCTCATTTTGCCATCACTAATCCACACACAAGTTGCATGCTTGATTACTTACCTTATTATTATTATTATTCCAAAAAGGAAATGAAGATCCAGATAAATGTAAGCAGTCTGTTAACGTCTTTCCAGACCAGTTCCACATCTGCAAAATTGGCGCCGAAATACACAGATTCTATCGCATGCTCTGACATAGCCGCTTCTTCTTCTTTGTTTTTTTTCTGCACATTAGGCACAATTTAATGCACTGCTTCCCTTTCGCTGGTTTAGTAACGTCATTGCATCCCCTGTTGCTACTTGCTTGTTTCAAGTAAGCGTAACTCAAACAATTGAGTAAGTTGTTATTTTCACCCTCCAATTTACTATAACTCAACAAAACCTTGTAAGAAGGATGCATTTTATATTACTGAGTAAAGTTAACTAAGTAAATTTGAGTCAGGAAAGCTATTACATTTTACAGTGTACCTTTAGGGACACCCCTTTCTGAAGGGTCTAGAGACAAAAGAAAGACATGACTGCACTTCTGGAGAAGCTGTCATCACACTTGTCACTTGATTTTATCAATAAAAGTCTTCCTTAAAGACCTGACATTTTGCATTCACTTTAGGGACAGTATTTTTTATGTTCATTTTGGGGACATTAAACACAAACTCTGGTCAAGTCATACTTTGAGGACCATGGTGATACACAGACTCTGGTTAGGGTATACTTTCAGGACTTTGTTGAGATGTTATATTATTTATCCTAAGAAGACAGAAGTAGAATATTACAATTCAAAGTTACAATAGCCTACTGGACACAGAAATCAGCTAGTGCAGATATACAGGTGTGAGAGAGTAAACTGCGTTTTTCATTTCTTCAGGATCACTGTAAATGGGTAGCCTACATTTTTGTCTGATTTGTAGCTTGAGATCAAGTGCCTTTGTCTCACTCAGGGAATGACAATTAACATTCAGAAATATTATTGATTTGACTGTGTCAGAGAACAAAAGATGAACATAATTGGGTAACACTTTAGAATAATGGTCCATAGTTAACAAGTAGCTATCAGGAATTAATAGGTAGTACTGCATTAACACCAAACTTAATAAGCAATATTAACTAAGCAGTAAGTAATAGGTAATTTAGTACAAAGGTAGTTCCTTGGTAGGTATTTGATTACTACTAAAGACATATATCCTCATTGAGAACTACTTGTGAACTAAGAAAGAATAACCAATTAATTACTAATCACAAAAGTAACATGTCTAAAAAGTGAACAATTGTGGGGTTTTTTTTTACTCTTAACATGGTCATAACATTTCAGAAGCTTGTGCCTCAAATGGGTTCTTTGTGGAAACCAGTTTATGAATATTATATCCCCCCAAATACATTAGCTACAGTGACTACTTTGATTGTGACTACTGCTCTTACCAAAGGATGGACGTATGTTCTCTGTTTAATTCAAACTTAAACATAGATAATACTAATAATGATAATTTGTTTAAAATTAAAAAAATTAGGAAGTGATGCTGACATGATTAGATTAGTTCACTATTAGGAGCTCTTTTGAGTGTCAGTTCAATGTCTCAGACTCCAACGACCTACCTTTATGTTACAGTAGCCTCCTGAGGAGGACTTCTCTTTAGGATATAAACATTGATGTTCTCTTGTCAAAAACAATTTGCATCCTCAATGAAGAAATTGGCTGCATTTATGTTGCGATAATCGCAAAACCACATCTTCCAGATTACAATGTTTGTTTGAATATTACTAGTGCCTCACAGAAATGTATGCCTGTACAGTATGTGTCAAATATAAAATTAAATAACTTGTATTACTTGTGAACAACATGCTAACTCCTCACTAATTACTCAAGCGTTACCATGTCATCCCGCAAGAACTACTAGTGATGTGGCCCATTATTTTAAAGTGTAAAACATGCTAACTCCTCACCAATTACTCAAGCGTTACCATGTCATCCCGCAAGAACTACTAGTGATGTGGCCCATTATTTTAAAGTGTAAAACATGTTAACTCCTCACTAATTACTCAAGCGTTACCATGTCATCCCGCAGGAACTACTAGTGATGTGGCCCATTATTTTAAAGTGTAAAACATGTTAACTCCTCACTAATTACTCAAGCGTTACCATGTCATCCCGCAGGAACTACTAGTGATGTGGCCCATTATTTTAAAGTGTAAAACATGTTAACTCCTCACTAATTACTCAAGCGTTACCATGTCATCCCGCAGGAACTACTAGTGATGTGGCCCATTATTTTAAAGTGTAAAACATGTTAACTCCTCACTAATTACTCAAGCGTTACCATGTCATCCCGCAGGAACTACTAGTTATGTGGCCCATTATTTTAAAGTGTAAAACATGTTAACTCCTCACTAATTACTCAAGCGTTACCATGTCATCCCGCAGGAACTACTAGTGATGTGGCCCATTATTTTAAAGTGTAAAACATGTTAACTCCTCACTAATTACTCAAGCGTTACCATGTCATCCAGCCCGATCTCATGAAAGTGCGTATGAATACCACGAATGTTATTTCTCGTGGCATTTATACGCCAAAATCAGTTTGGACGTATATATGATACCAGTGGCGGGCCGTGCATTTCACACCTAGGCCTTCTGTCCTACCTGAATTAATAACTTTTAATAGTGTAGCAGCGCAAAAACTCTCTATAATTGTTGTTTTTATTTTGCACCGGCAGTTATAGGGTTAATGCGGTGAGTTCGGGAAAGGCCGGTAGAGAGAAACGAGCGCGTGAGTTCGGCTGGTGCGTTTTGTGTTGTTCTTGCGTCCCGAATCCGATTATAAATTCAGAAACGGAGCCTCCCTTATCTTGTCGTTCAAGGGTTACAATAGTCCCTATTCAGACGTTACAAAAGTATGAATGTTTGAAAAAAATTGAGTTTCGATCATAAATTTAAAATAAAAATTAGGAAGAAAATCATATTCACCACGGGGGGAAAAGCATACTCACCAAAACTACTGATTATTTTTTTACACAAAATCCATCCTTATTTCTTTCCTCAATAAGACTTCAGTTACTGTTGTACAGGTTATCTAACTGCGTTTCATTTCCAACAATGTGTCTGTCTGTCCCGTCATATTTCTAGCATAAGTTGTAGGCTAGCCTACTTCGCTTTAGTGTCTGCACGACAGAAGCAGTGGACACAGTCACCGCAAAACATGACGATGTGTACAGCTGCCCCATGCTCTCACACAGAGTTTTGAACGAAATCAATGAGATCAGCGGGACTTTTGCCTTCAAAATCATTCGTGGCATAACTTACATTAGTCAGTTCTGTTTTTATCCGGAGAGATCGAGCCCCAGATAGCACAAGTCTATTTGATGTGATATTTACATCTGGAATACGTATTTTAAAGAGTGTTTGCTCATCTGCAAGACGTCTATTGGACGTTTCCTGTCAGATGTCAAATAGACGTTTAGAAGATGTCTTTAAGATGTAATGATTTAGAATGCATGTTAAACTGAGATCTTCTAAACGTCTATTTGACATCTGACAGGAAACGTCCAATAGACGTCTTGCAGATGAGCAAACACTCTAAAAAATACGTCTTCCAGATGTAAATATCACATCAAATAGACTTGTGCTATCTGGGGCAGTGTTCCGTGACGTTAAACTCAGGCTGAATAAGGGATTTTTCCGGTAGGTTTGAACTTGCTGGGGTTCGAGGAGGGAAAGAAACATTAATTTGTGGGTTGAAAAACTATTAAATCTACAGGAATATATTTTAGTTTACGCAGTTCGCTACAGATGCGGATACTACCAGTAATAGTACGCGCTCTGAGCATCCAATCAAAGAACGAGAAAATGCAGACGTTATTGAATGCCTGCTAGATGGCCCAGCTGCAGTCAAAGCGAAATCTGATTGGCTGATTAAATCTGATTGATTATCTGATTGGTTAAAGCAACAGTTTCATTGCCATTCATTTTAAGTTACAGACGCCCGCACTGTCGATTCTGAAGGCCTCCAGGCAGATTTATTTGACCCGGCAACGCATGATGGCTGAAATATGATTGGATAAAAGCTCTAACATAAAAACACACTACTGAAGCAGCGTAACCAAGAGAAAAGCTATGATGACATTATGAGAACGAACTATTGAGAATAATTTAATACTCATTCATGGAAAAAATATATTAAAGTGCAAGTCAGTGATTCTGGTAAGTGTTTAGGCCAGCAGAGAAGGCCTTGCTGGCCCTGACGGCCCACCACTATATGATACGCAGTTTTCGCGTGCATATGATACGCACTTTATGGCGTGTAATACGCACGCACCCCCATCCCCCCCTCCCCCTAATCCTACCCAAGGGATTTTCAGTGCGTAGCATATGCACGCCAAAACTGATTTTGGCGTATAAATACCACGAGAAATAACATTCGTGGTATTGATACGCACTTTCATGAGACTGCGTTGTGTCATCCCGCAGGATAGTGCAGCCTGGTCTCATTGTCAATACGTAACGTTAGGTATTAATACGTAATTTTCAAAGATAGAAAACCTACTTTTTTGTACGTTTCGATGTTGAAACGTATAATACGGACGCATCTGCAACGTTTAAACGTAATATTATTACGATTTTACAGATAAAAAACGTAAACTTTTTACGAATATTTCATATTATAAAGATAACTGTATAATTTCTCTTTTACCATTTTATAGAATATAAATGTAAGATCTCTTAACCCTACTCCCACACCTAAGCACAACTTGCCCGTTTTATAGACAATATTAAAAGGATAAAACGTAATGGACAGATATGTGTACCCAGAAAGCACAAGTCTCTTTGATGTCATATTTACACCTGGAAGACGTATTTTAAAGAGTGTTTGCTCATCTGCAATACGTCTACAGGACGTTTCTGTCAGATGTCAAATAGACGTTTATAAGATGTCAGTTTAACATGCATTCTAAATCATTACATCTTAAAAACATCTTCTAAACGTCTATTTGACATCTGACAGAAACGACCTATAGACGTCTTGCAGATGAGCAAACACTCTTTAAAATACATCTTCCAGATGTAAATATAACATCAAAGAGACTTCTGCTATCTGGGTAGGGAAATGGCAGTTTTATTAACAATATAGCATTAAAACATAGTTTGAACCACTAATCCTACCCCAAAGTTACCCCTAAACCTAAGAATTTCTTAAAACTACGTAGGCTACAATTATAAAGAAGAACAACAGACAGACACGTTGCTATCACAAAAATGTATTTATTGAGAAAATGTCAAAACCGTACCAAAAGTCGTTCACATGACGATGTGTCGCAGTCCTCTCTGGCAGTATAGTTTTGTATGAGGTAACGTTACAGAGCAGAATTTAAGTTATTAATCCATGAAAATGTTAATCAAGTTTCGGTTCGCTGTTCGCTCTGTGAAGGCGCGCACGCTTCTCCGATTCAAATGTAGTACACCAATTTAAACACGGCATGTTGTAATCTGTGACGATGATTAGATAGATAGATTTACTGTTTGGAGTGATTGTGTGACCCAAAAAAGTTATTTCCTGCTTCACAAACTGCAGCTTAGCCAGGCTGATCTTGTGCCCCTCCCTTTCCAAATGCTTCAGCAGAGACACACTGTCAGCCACACACACAGCCTCATCTCGTGCACAAATCAATAGATCGTCCACATACTGTAATAGCGCGGTTCCGTTCGACAAAATTAACGGTTCGAGGCTACGTCTCAGTGCTTCATTATATATAGTGGGAGACTCGCAAAATCCTTGGCACAAACGGGTGAAAGTGTAACCTTTGTTGTCAAAATTAAATGCAAACCAGAACTGACTTACCTTCAGCCACTGGCACGCTAAAAAACGCATTGGCCAAATCAACCACAGTGAAATATGTTGCGTCTTGCGGAATTTGTGACAAAATAGTGTACGGGTTCGGAACCCGCGGGGCTCTCGCGATAACTGCTGAATTAACTGCAAACAAATCCTGTACGAAACGCCACTGAACAATGTCGTCCGGGTTAGCTGTTGCCTTTTTTACTGGAAAAATAGGTGTTCGTACTGGAGAATCATGACACGGGACGATGATTTTCTCTTTAAGGAGAGATTCAAAAACTGGCCGAATCCCCCGCAATGCCTCCTTTTTCAGGGGATACTGCGGTTGACATGGCCGGTAATCAGACTTTGGAGTGATTACCACTGGTTCACAATTTTTAATCAATCCAACATTATACTTGTGTTTTGCCCACAAAGTTAAAGGTATTTCTGCCAGAACAGGATGAATGTCTGTGGCAGAAATAGCTCCGTGATCATGTTTCTCCATTACACTCTGAACAATAGCAGTCACAGTTCTGTGTACATCAACCTCAAAATCACATGGTAGCATAAATGCCCCTACACTGTCACTGTGCTGCACCCCGTCTCCCCTTTCAGCCCAATCTGTGGCTGTCATGCACCGTCTCACAAAAGGGCCCAAATCTGCCCACTGCTGCGCTTTGCCCTTGGTTACTGATAAATGTGGTACAGACTCTCCTGTTATCAAATACAACTGCAATTGTTTTTCTGACAGGCAAGCTGAAAGTGCGCACACATTCTCATTCCAGTACATTTTATCAAACTTCATTTTCTCAGCTTCTGCCCCGTTAAACCACTCTTCCTCATACTGAGGTTCACGCTCAAAGACAACATATGACGTGCAATGCAGTTTGTCAGTCATCATATTTTCTGTGTTATCTGATACTGTTCGATCCTTTGCCAATTTCAAAATCATTTGTGCCCAATCAGAATCTTTTATCTGCCACTCGTATGCCCATCGTGGCTCAAATTTTGCACAGCACATCTGCTGTTCTTCCTCAATAACAATACCCATCGGGCCAGCAGTGAGTTTCAAATTTAATTCACACATTAAATCTCTCGCCAACAATGGAGCCGGACAGGTTGCAGAACACAAAAACGCATGTTTCAATGTTTTGCCCCCCTCCGTCTCGCATGCTAACGGCACAGTGAAATTTTCTGAGATTTCATGCCCTGACGCTGACGTACTTTCAAACACTACATCCGTCAATCTCGGTTTGCATGGCAAGTCATATGGTCTTATTGTTGATCTGGCTGCGCCAGAATCCACCAAAAACTCTATCATTGTACCGTCAACTAACATTGGATATCTTGGTAATCTTAAAAATCCTGCACTTTTGTACATTTTCAGACATTCAGCAGAAACATCATTATTCAAAGTTTCATCAGTCACACATAAAAGCTTGCAAGCAAATTCTTCTTTGCAAAGAGCATCGTGTTGATCAGTGTATGTGTGCGTGTTATGTGTGTGTGTTAGAAAAATTTCACTTCCCTTTCTCGCAGCCGGTTGAATGTCTGTTGCTCGCCCTCCCCTCTCCTGTTCTCCGTTCCCTCTCAGTCAATCCGCCTTCCGCGCCTCCGGACAATCCTTTGCCCAGTGTCCTTCGCTCTTGCACAATCTGCATTTCGTGCATCTGAAAAAGTCATGTTCATTGCTCTCGCACAGTCCACATTTCCACTTTCCCTGATACACTTTCCTCTTCTTGTTGGTCCAGTTTTGCCGCGCTGGTGGTGCACTCGTGCTAGCTTTGATTTGTACCGCAGCCAGCTGTAACTCTCTCTCCACCTTCATTTTCGCGACTTTGTCCTTCTTTGACAGCAGCTGTTCTTCGGCATGCACAGCGTGCGCTAGAGTGGTTGTCAGTCGTCCGCTCTGCCACTCAATGTAACTTGCTTTCACCTCTTGTCCGATTTCTGGTCTCAGTCCATTCAGGAAACATCTCTGCAGATGGCACTCCCATGTGCCTGGCTGCTCTCCCCTCCTGCACCTCTCGCGCGGCCTGCGCTTCAGCTCTTGCCGCTCGGTCAGCTTGCTCTTCCTCCGCTTCACGCGCTGCGTCACGCGCTGCTTGTGCTTGTGCCTCTCTCGCTGCTGCTGCTTGTGCCTCGAGCTGCAGGTCGGTCTCGATGGAGAACAGTCAAGGTCGGGGTCGAACTTCAGTGCAGTCAATCCGGCTCCTGGGAAGTGTGTTTTGTACTCTGGCGGTGCCGGTCTCACCGCAATTTCATGTGGGGAAACACAAACATACTGTGGGTTAGTCGGTTCTGGTGGTGCAGACACACATACAGGCAGACTTTCACACTTTTCATTTTTTCTTCCTGCTAATTCTTTCTGTAACTGTCTTCTTTCTCTTTTATCTGCTTCCTCAAGCCAACAATCTACTGTGTTTTCACATTTTTTGCATACATGTCTAACACACTTGCAACAGCAAGCTGGTTGTTTTTCACTACTCTTTTCCACTGATTCTCTCACCACTTTCAGCCTCGTGAGGCTCAATGTTCCCTCTACGGGAAAATCATGATGCTTGATTAATTTCTCAATATCTAGCATACATTTCTGACCATAATGTTTTCTCATTTGGTAGTACACCGGTGTATCATATTTCATAATCTTGCTCTGAGACTTCCCCATATTGGCTACCTCTCTGTTCTCTGTGGATTTCTCTTCAACGCGCGTTTTCTTTAATCTGTTAGGCGTCCCTAACAAATCCGATTCTTTTCTTTTAACCCAAATCGGTCGGGTTGCACTATCAGTGCCCTCCTAATTATGGTTCACCAAAAAAAATCTGTTATGACTGTTTTTGGTTCCCCCCAATTAGCCTCAGCACCTAAAAACAATTTGCTCCGTGGTGGAACAACTAATTTTCAGGTTACCTATCTGTTTGAAATCTCTTGATCTGTAACAGTTCTCAATTAATCCCAGATTATTTATCTGCTTGAAATCTCTTGATCTGTCACAGACCTCAATTAATCTCAGATTATTTTCTCTCGTATCTGTTTGAAATTTCTTGATCCATATAGATCTCAATTAATCTCAGATTATTTTCTCTCCTATCTGTTTGAAATTTCTTGATCTATATAGATCTCAATTAATCTCAGATTACGTACCACAGAAACAGCCCTCAGCCAATATGGTTCAGTTTCACTTTTCCCCCAATTAAACTGAATTTAATTATCTTACCCAGAGATGTTGTTCTGTGTCACTTTGAGTTCTTTTGATTCCAGTGGCCGGATCCGGTTCTAACGGCGGAAACAGTCCCTCGTCTCTTAATTCTTTTCTCGAGTAGGGTTGGAACTTTGTCAGTTCCAAGGTGATCAGCCTCCGCCCGTCCGTCAGTCCCGGAATCACGTCCAAGAAACCCCACTAATCTGACACCAAGTTGTTGTGGCTTTTTTTATATCAAACAAACATCATCAATGAGTAAGATACACACTGAGTCCAATTAAAGGTTTATAAAGTATTTATTCTCTTGCAAGAGAGATCCTCGTCACCAATACACATCTGCGAGTCAGTGAGGAGAGATAAGGAGAAGCAGTGTCTCTCTGTCTTATACCTCATGCCCATCCAAGGCCTTAACTCTTCCCTCCCCTCCCAGGAGAGATATCCCTGGCCCTGAGAGGCAAATGCCCTCTTAACCCTTTAGGCTATAAAGTACAAATGCACTCAGGATGACCCATTGACCACCTGCTTTTCCTTACCTCCACCACAGTAAATTATCACACAGAGGCCCCCCTCTCACTCCAAGCGAGAGACCAGATGAGGCCATCATTAGAAATCACTGAAATCAGAGTAATACATAAAAATTCCATAACAAGAACAACACAAAACGCACCAGCCAACTCACCGCGCTCGTTTCTCTCTACCGGCCTTTCCCGAACTCACCGCATTAACCCTATAACTGCCGGTGCAAAATAAAAACAACAATTATAGAGAGTTTTTTGCGCTGCTACACTATTAAAAGTTATTAATTCAGGTAGGACAGAAGGCCTAGGTGTGAAATGCACGGCCCGCCACTGGTATCATATATACGTCCAAACTGATTTTGGCGTATAAATGCCACGAGAAATAACATTCGTGGTATTCATACGCACTTTCATGAGATCGGGCTGGATGACATGGTAACGCTTGAGTAATTAGTGAGGAGTTAACATGTTTTACACTTTAAAATAATGGGCCACATCACTAGTAGTTCCTGCGGGAAGACATGGTAAACGCTTGAGTAATTAGTGAGGAGTTAACATGTTTTACACTTTAAAATAATGGGCCACATCACTAGTAGTTCCTGCGGGATGACATGGTAACGCTTGAGTAATTAGTGAGGAGTTAACATGTTTTACACTTTAAAATAATGGGCCACATCACTAGTTGTTCTTGCGGGATGACATGGTAACGCTTGAGTAATTGGTGAGGAGTTAGCATGTTTTACACTTTAAAATAATGGGCCACATCACTAGTAGTTCTTGCGGGATGACATGGTAACGCTTGAGTAATTAGTGAGGAGTTAGCATGTTGTTCACAAGTAATACAAGTTATTTAATTTTATATTTGACACATACTGTACAGGCATACATTTCTGTGAGGCACTAGTAATATTCAAACAAACATTGTAATCTGGAAGATGTGGTTTTGCGATTATGGCAACATAAATGCAGCCAATTTCTTCATTGAGGATGCAAATTGTTTTTGACAAGAGAACATCAATGTTTATATCCTAAAGAGAAGTCCTCCTCAAGAGGCTACTGTAACATAAAGGTAGGTCGTTGGAGTCTGAGACATTGAACTGACACTCAAAAGAGCTCCTAATAGTGAACTAATCCAATCATGTCAGCATCACTTCCTAATTATTTTAAATTTTAAACAAATTATCATTATTAGTATTATTCTATGTTTAAGTTTGAATTTAACAGAGAACATACGTCCATCCTTTGGTAAGAGCAGTAGTCACAATCAAAGTAGTCACTGTAGCTAATGTATTTGGGGGGATATAATATTCATAAACTGGTTTCCACAAAGAACCCATTTGAGGCACAAGCTTCTGAAATGTTATGAAGAATGTTAGAATGTTATTCTTTTTAGTTCACAAGTAGTTCTCAATGAGGATATATGTCTTTAGTAGTAATCAAATACCTACCAAGGAACTACCTTTGTACTAAATTACCTATTACTTACTGCTTAGTTAATATTGCTTATTAAGTTTGGTGTTAATGCAGTACTACCTATTAATTCCTGCATAGCTACTTGTTAACTATGGACCATTATTCTAAAGTGTTACCCAATTATGTTCATCTTTTGTTCTCTGACACAGTCAAATCAATAATATTTCTGAATGTTAATTGTCATTCCCTGAGTGAGACAAAGGCACTTGATCTCAAGCTACAAATCAGACAAAAATGTAGGCTACCCATTTACAGTGATCCTGAAGAAATGAAAAACGCAGTTTACTCTCTCACACCTGTATATCTGCACTAGCTTGATTTCTGTGTCCAGTAGGCTATTGTAACTTTGAATTGTAATATTCTACTTCTGTCTTCTTAGGATAAATAATATAACATCTCAACAAAGTCCTGAAAGTATACCCTAACCAGAGTCTGTGTATCACCATGGTCCTCAAAGTATGACTTGACCAGAGTTTGTGTTTAATGTCCCCAAAATGAACATAAAAAATACTGTCCCTAAAGTGAATGCAAAATGTCAGGTCTTTAAGGAAGACTTTTATTGATAAAATCAAGTGACAAGTGTGATGACAGCTTCTCCAGAAGTGCAGTCATGTCTTTCTTTTGTCTCTAGACCCTTCAGAAAGGAGTGTCCCTAAAGGTACACTGTAAAATGTAATAGCTTTCCTGACTCAAATTTACTTAGTTAACTTTACTCAGTAATATAAAATGCATGCTTCTTACAAGGTTTTGTTGAGTTATAGTAAATTGGAGGGTGAAAATAACAACTTACTCAATTGTTTGAGTTACGCTTACTTGAAACAAGCAAGTAGCAACAGGGGATGCAATGACGTTACTAAACCAGCGAAGGGGAAGCAGTGCATTAAATTGTGCCTAATGTGCAGAAAAAAAACAAAGAAGAAGAAGCGGCTATGTCAGAGCATGCGCGATAGAATCTGTGTATTTCGGCGCCAATTTTGCAGATGTGGAACTGGTCTGGAAAGACGTTAACAGACTGCTTACATTTATCTGGATCTTCATTTCCTTTTTGGAATAATAATAATAAGGTAAGTAATCAAGCATGCAACTTGTGTGTGGATTAGTGATGGCAAAATGAGGCTTCCTGAACCACTGAGACCTTGCAGCCCATTGCTTCACCCAAAGGTTCATTACTCGAAGCTTCATTCAGTATTGCTCACTAGTGACACCTAGCTACTGTGCAAAGAAATAGCAGACAAATTGTTTAAAGGTGCTCTAAGCGATGTCACGCGTTTTTTAGGCCAAAACATTTTTTGTCACATACAGCAAACATTACCTCACTATCCGCAGACTGCCTGTCCCCTGAACACACTGTAAAAAACCGCGGTCTCTGTGGACACCCCAGGCTCCACAAACGGCTACAAAAACAAACTCTAGCGACCCGCTCTACGAAACATAACAAACTGTTCCAGCCAATAACCGACAAGAATGGTTTGGGGGTGGGTTTGAGTTCGAACTTCTCGAACTTCGAACTGAGTTCGGGGGGGGCTAGTTCGAACGTCAACAAGAAGTGATGTCACCCAGGATCACTTAGAGAACCTTTAATTCTGAAGCAATGACCTGAGCAGACTAATGATGTCCGTATATCCCCCCCCCCCCCCCCCCTGTTCTGTTTTATTTATTTATTTTCTTCTCACTGTTAATGTCTGTAACCTTTCATTTGCAATAATAAAAATACCTGAGCAGACATTTGTCCATTGCCTGGGTATAAAATAAAATATGTATATTTCTCTGTCTGAATTTACTTCTGCAGAGACAACTCTCTCTCTCTCTCTCTCTCTCTCTCTCTCTCTCTCCTCTCTCTCTCTCTCTCTCTCTCTCTCTCCTCTCACAACACACACACACACACACACACACACACACACAGTTAATAAATTATTCATAAATAGTTTGGATAGTGACAGTATGAACAATAAAAGTTACACTGTTGAGTGCAGTGCTTATAGTGAGGGAGTGTAATAAAGTAAAGTGCAACAGAAAAGTGTGGGGTGGTAAAGGTTAAGAATTGTTTCTGGTGATTTTGTGCATTGAACTGTTGCTATTTTTGTGCAGTGTTGTGCTTATGGGACTGGGGACGTAGAGGAGCGAAGGAAGGATTACAAATTATTTTTATTGAGGAACAGAATTTTTTCAAGTGTGTTGGGGCTTAGACGATTCCTCTTTTTCGACAGAACCTCTCCAGCCTTGGAAAAGATCCTTTCACATGGAACAGAGGATGCTGGTGAACATAAAAATGCCAGGGCCAGCTGGTATAAATGAGGATACTGGTGTTTATGTTGAGCCCAATATACCAGTGGATCCTCAGATCTTGTGAGATTCACTTCAGATAAATATCGGTCCACTTCTACAGTAGCATCTGCTGTTGCACTTAAGCTCCTTCTACCGTGTTCAACCGTGCCATCCAGCAGATGCCAAAGGTCACCTAATAATAGAGGTACAAAGAAATAAAACTCCATTAACAATGGTTCACAGTACTAATCACTAATGTGAACATTCACACAACAAAGACATATAGTACTTACTGTTGTCTGTGGATTGGCCTGCTTCTGACGAGGCTGGCAGCTGAGTTGGGGGTGTATTGATGGAAGCAGAATGGAGTCCAGAACTTCTGATTACGCAGATAATCTTGCAGTTTGCCTTGACTTAAGAATCCCAGTTTTTTTAATCTGGGATCCAATAACGTGGGTATGGTCATCACACTGATTGATTCTAATTGTACTGCTTGTTCCCTGACCCTCCGTACAAGGCTGTCACTCAGCTGCCTTGTTAGATTGGACTTCAGGCCTTCTAGCTTACTCGTTACAGCATGATTCAGCATCTTCATCAAAGGAATCACTTTGGAGGCAGAGACCCTTTTCTCTCCCGAAAGCTCTACTGTAGCCTGGCGGAAAGGGGCAAGAACATGTAAAGCATCCTGGACTGCCTCATACTCCAGGGCCGTAGGAGGGGTGATGTCGGTCTTTAGAGAGGCCAGCGCTGCCCCCACTGGCTCTCTCAGCTGATAGAGACGTTCCAGCATGTTGTAAGT